>OZ008367.1:76665421-77881739 GCA_963931995.1 Phaonia tiefii | reverse complement strand
AGTAGGGTAAACTTAGAGCGCACAACAGTCGAATCAGCGGCTTAAGTGTAGTCTTACTGACATGGGAAGGTTTAGAGTGCTCCTTTTGAACACTCTACACCGCACCCCTCTTTTCAAACTAACTAACAGTCAAAATTTCTCTTCACTCAAATGCCAACAAACAAAATGAGTGAAACCCTAGTCTTTCTCTACTCTCTCTCTTACAGCCAAAGTCACGATGTCGAAAGAAAGCCTAAGCGAACGACAGCAATGCACTCACTTTCGCTTCAAATTGGTAGTCAATATCTTTCGACTTGTCGTTCGGATGGTCTTACGTGTTGTAAACAAAGGCATTTAACCATTGTCAAATGACAAAGCTACCAGATCAAGAATTCAAAAAAAAAAGTTTAATATCCAAAAAAAATCGCTATATTCGTGGAAAACCGCTACAATTTTTTGAATAGTTACAAAAAAGTTCATGTCTGTACCACTCAGCTGGAAAAAATTGACAGCAAAATGTAAAGCAAAACAAACAAAAAAATTATATGCAAACAAACCAAACAATTTGTAATTAAGGGTGGGTTTTGATATAAGTTTTCAATAACCGATGAATTTATTTGCTTGTTTTTATTGTAATTGTTTTTTTTTTATTTATTCTTCTTAATAAAATACTGCCACTTTTTTCCACTGCTCCTCTGTGGACAGTTTTGAGCAGTCAAAGACTGGCGTTCCACTAAGGAACTCGGGATTTTCCTCCATATATCTCACAAATGTTTGCAGCTGCAGCAACGTTGACTTTTTTTTGCTGAAATAGATAAACATACATATGTACAAACAATAATTACTCTAACAAAACAGAAATAATTAACCGTTTACTTACCATTTATTTTCCATTTTGTAGTATATTTTATAGTAATTTTAAATTCAATTTTGTTCTTTTTTGGCACTACACGAAAACAAAAACACAAGTGAGTGTTTTTGACATTTGTGTTCGCACAGATGACAGCGAAAATAATTAGTGGCTACCGATTTTGTACTGAAATGTTTACGTTTCGTTCGCATTGATTTTCATTCGACTTGTCGTTCTAATGCGTGTTAGTGACTTCGAAATCAGCTGTTTGTCGCTTAGAAATCATGCGAACGTTAACATTCGACATCGTGACTGGCTATTACTCTCTTCATTGAATATTTCAATACACGAGCAGCTTTTTGATAGTGTTATTCTATATAACTATAGAAATTCAACCTATGTTGTAGTAAAATTACATCAACTTTGCAAAAAGAATGAAATAAGAGAGCAGAGAAACGACGCGCTTCACTCGTTTTCCTTGTTGGCATTCCATTTCATGAGTAAATTTTCTTCTCTATACCATAGTTGCTTTATGATATCAGATATCAAAGACGATCAAGTAGACGACCACAAGTTGTGCGCAATTCAGCAACCATCGTAATAGAGCCAAAAAGTCGACACGATTCACTCACACCCATTTCTCCCCAGCGTCATATCTGGATTATTCCATACCTTTTACATACTTTATGTAATTTTACTTAAACATGGGAGGAATTTGTAGTTATATACAACAACATCATCAAAACCCTGATCGTGTATTGAAATATTCAATGAAGAGAATAAGAGAGAGAGAGCAGAGTTGGAAGGCTTCACTCATTTTGTTTGTTGGCATTAAACTTGAGAGAAATTGTTACTGTCTACTTTAGTTCATCGTTTTTGATATGTTGAATATCGTAAAAAACCCATTGAATCTACGCAGATGACTAATATTACTGCGAAATTTGGCAACCCTCGTACAAGAAAACCAAAAAGTCGACGAATCATTCAAACACATTTCACTCTCGCGTCATATCTTGATTATTTTATTCTTTTTGAATACTTCATGAAAATTTACTTAAACATGGCTGGAATTTATATTAATATACAATAAAATTTTCAAAATAAATGCTCGTGTAGTGAAATATTCAATGAAGAGAGCAGAGAAATGTAATGCTTCACTCGTTTCTTTGTTGACAATCCAGACGAGAGAAACTTTGACTGTCTTCTTTATGATTGGCTTATATGTCGTATAAACAGAGACATGGGGACATCGCGATATGATCGATAGCACTGTGGTTTCCCCGATGTTGTTTCAGGAAAATCCTGGTTTTCCCCGGTTTTGAATGTATTTAACATGCAATAAATATAATAATGTAATAACATACAATAAAATAAATAATCAATATTCTCCGAGCTTGAGGTCAGATTTGCTGTTCTTGTATTTATTTTCCTCGATATTTCGCTACTCCATTGTGTAGCATCATCAGGAGATATAAACAATATTTAACAATTAAAACAAAATAACAATTGTGAAAAAATTGTCAATTTAAAAATGTTCAAACAAATTTTCCCGCCTTTTTCAAAATTTTCTGAAGTTACACAAACAAAAATAATGTACGTAAAAAGTTCATATAAATTAACCCAAAGAAAAATATTAGATTGATAAACAATTTGTGCTTAAATGGTTCTACTTTTTACTAATTAAATGTATGTAAATTTGGGGCAACATTATCTGTATCTGATTTATAGTTAATTCTTTTCTATGTTGGTGTATTAATTATTTGTAACACTTCTAACCAGTGTTTGAATGTACTCAACGAAAACGACTCAAATCACGAACAATTTTGATCTTTTCTGGATTTGGATTAGCACATTTTTGTAAATCATAATCTGTCGCTGAGTACTCCAAAAAATACAAAAGAGTTCATGTTAGAGCAGCGATCCAAATTCATTTTCTGTTTGATTTTGCTCAAGTAAAAAATAAAACGACAATGCTCTAGTTGTGAGTCGGAGAATAAAAACAACGAACAGAAACCAAAAAAAAAAACGACGTAGTCACAATACGATTGTATGTTTATCTCTGCTAGAGTAAAGAAACAATGAAATCGATGCTCGTGACTCAAAGAAAATCACAGTTTTTGCCACCATAGGCGAAATGGTAACATTTATAGAAAATGATGCATTGGGCTTAAGCGAAAAATTCATTTATTTTAACAAAACAAATAAGTACATACGTGTAAAACCAAAAATACATATATACATAAATAAAAATTCATTTAACTAAAATTCATTTAACTTAAACAAAAAACGAAAGAAACGAAATTTCTTCTCTTCACTATTTTCAATTTTGTGTTTTTTTGCTTTACACTCATAATGTCGTTTTTTTCGACTCAAACTTTGAGTCTCAAAGCACAAAGACTGTCGTCATATTTTTCTTTTGCTTGGGCGAGAAGAAAATACGATTGCTTGTGGTTTCTCTGTGATCAACTCACATTGTTTTCGTATATTACTCAAAAATGGTAATCCAATTTCTAAAATCTATAAATACAACTCAAAAGAAATCCAAGTAATCCAAATTCATTGCTGAGTCGATCTTCGTGAATTTTGGATTTCTATGTCGATGATCAAACTAAGATAAATATGAAATTGGGTTTTGTGAGTAATTTCAAACACTGTTTCTAACATATAACGACGTTTATATTTGTTATCTTTATTTAAAACCGCTGTATCCTGAAAGTTTGGGTAATGATTTAAACTAGCACAGTGGGATGTTGATGCTGTTTTCTGTGTAGAAATGTGCCTGTATTTCTGATCTAATTTGTGTCCTGCATTTCGTGTCTTTAGTTTATTTTTTGTAGTCCCTACATATACTTCGTTACAAACCTCGTTGTCATTTCCTTTACATGGTATTTTATATACTATATTACACATATCAAATTTGTCCAAACTATCCTTTGTTTTACTAAATATTCTACCTTGTGTTATATGTTTTGTGTGTTATCCTATAATTCTTGTCGTCAAATATTTTTGTTATTCCAGGTATGTAGGTTATTGACTTGTAAATTTTCGGCTCATCTGTAGTAACCCTGTTCGGTTGTCCTTTATCCTCAAATTGCCTTATCAGTCTGTTGGTAAGACGGTTCGGGAAGTTGTTGTCCTTGAGAATGATTCTTATCCTTTCCTTATTGACCTTGTGAAATTCTTCATCACTTATAGTCCAAACGCGTTCTATTAAATTTTTCGCCGTATTTATAATCACACGTTTTTGATGTTTCGAGTGGAAGTTGATTATTCTTCCTGAGTACGTTGGTTTCTGATACCAATTAATTGATAAATTTTCCCCTCTCCTGACCGCCAATCTGTCCCAATGGTGCAGTTTTGAATTTGTCTCTTTTTCCATTGCAAATTTAATACTGGAGTGGAAATTGTTAAAAACAGCCAAAATTGTATTTATTTCACCCTCTGAAACGACACAAAATAAATCGTCTACATATTTTGTTAAAATTTTTGGTTTTATAGCCAATTTTTCGATACAAGAGTCCAGTACATTTTCCATAACAAATATATCTCAAATATAAAGATTTATTAATGCCTGTATGTTGCTTTAATGTGTTCCGTTTTTCCTCTATGATACTGATGGCTCAGTCTACGGGAACACTCGGGAATAGAGATACTACATCAAACGAAACTAGAATTTCATTACTATTAATTTTCTGGTTCTTTATTCTGTCCTTAAATTGTATTGAATCTTTTACATTATATTTCGAATTTTCCGTTATCTTTTTAAGGATGTGTGTAATGTATTTACACAGTTCATATGATGGAGAGTTAAGAAAGGAGCAAATTGGTCTTAATGGAAAATCTTCTTTGTGTAGTTTTAGAACTCCATATAATGTCGGTGCTTCATATAATCTCACATTTCTTTATAGCTACTGTTGCATTTATATTATATGTTAGAAATGCTACAAATAATTAATACACCAACATTGAAAATAATTAACTATAAAAAAGATACAGATAATGTAGCCCCAAATTTACAGACATTTAATTAGTAAAAAGTAGAACCATTTAAGCACAAATTGTTTATCAATCTAATATTTTTCTTTGGGTTAATTTATATGAACTTTTTAGGTACATTATTTTTGTTTGTGTAACTTCAGAAAATTTTGAAAAAGGCGGGAAAATTTGTTTGAACATTTTTAAATTGACATAATTTTTTCACAATGATGCTACACAATGAAATAAATAAATAAATGGTTTCCCATTACATCCCATGAAGGGACCGGGGAGAACTTCTCACAATCACTGAGCTGTGCGCTTTCCAGTTTTCACTCACTGATTGGGGCCTACAATTTTACACCGATTCCGAACGGTATTTTGAGAAGCTTTTCATGGCTATATACTCGATAGCGTCGCCGTTACTATGCGAGGTGACCGCCGCCGAAAGAATTTTTTTTTTTTTTTGAAGGTGGTCAGAGCAGGTTTCGAACTCGGGATCTCATGTACAAGAGCCGCGCATACTAACCATTGCACCACCGACAGCTACACAATGGAGTAGCGAAATATCGAGGAAAATAAATACAAGAACGGCAAATCTGACCTCAAGCTCGGAGAATATTGAGTATTTATTGATTTAGAAAAGTCGAACAACAGAATAAAGAGAATGCAATAAAATATGGTTAAAAACAAATGTTAGTATTATAAAATAAAAACAAAATAAATGTTGGTTTACAAATTACAATCCTGAAAAAATGTGATTTGATTTGAACATTTTATTTATTTATTTATTTATTTGTGTATATTTTACAAATCAATTTATAAAATATAAATTTGAAAGGCGCCGGGTAGCAGAGACCATAGTGCGCCTGTTGTTGTAGTGTAAGACTTTAATAGTTATGTTTTATAATATACATATTTCCAAAAAATCATGTTATAATTGAAAAAAACATAATTGAAAAAATCTCAAACAATACAAAATGTTTAAGTATAAAACTTTTCTTAAAACAGGAATTTGTTTTATGTTAAAATATTTATAACAAATATTGTGTTTTCTTGAAATTACCGATTGGAAATTATAAAAAAAACCGTTTCCCATTACATCCCATGAAGGGATTGGGGAGAGCTTCTCACAACCAGTGAGCTGTGCGCTTTCTAATTTTTCGCTCACTGATTGGGACGTACAATTTTAACCAGTTCCGAACGGTATTTTGAGAAGCTTTTTCATGGCTAAGTACAAGATAGTGTCGCCATCACTAAGCGAGGTGGCCGTCGTTGAAGAAAATGTAAGGTGGTCAGAGCAGGGATCGAGCCCACGTCGTCATGCACAAGAGCCTCACACACTAGTTTATATAGAAAAATTCACAGTTCAATTGATTTTAAATTAGGTGTATAATATAATTTTTCTGTGAAAAATCAAACAGCAAAATGTTACACAATTTTCCTAAAAGTTAAACGTAGAATTACAATTTTTTTCTAGGACGTAAGGTTTTGACAGTAAAAACGGTTACACTGGTTGTTCGAAAATTCAAATTTTCAGAAAATTGCAATAAGGCGTAACTAAACATCTGACAAGAAAATGAAGTTGCCTCAACTAGTTTGAGAGTGTAAGGGCAAAATCGAAGTTGATGTCTAGTTATCGAAGTTGATGTCAAGTTGAAGTCGAGCAACTTATCCACAGGTCTAAGGGCCCCTTTAGACTACAATTATTTGTGTAGATTCCAATTAACACACAAATTGTTAAAGTTAAAGCGTGGTACAAATAAATGGTAGAAGCACTAGCCCAGCTGATTTGAATTTTTTTCTGGACTGAGTGTAAGTAAGTTTTTCTCTTATGTCAAAGTTTGTTTACATTTGTTTGTCTGCAACCTCCGTTCGCTAGCAACTGCTCCTTTTGAAATATTTCTTTGCAAAAATTACATAGAAACGTTTTAATTTTCACACTTAAACACTTTCAATATATCAAATAACACTCAATCATTTTCTAAATGGCACTTTTTACAAATTTGTTTACATTTTCATAATTTTTCTATCAGCTGACTTGACACAACACAGACACTGTTTTTCTATCAGCTGACTTGACACAACACAGACACTGAGCAAAAACAAAATGCCTGTTGTTTATGGCTTGTTGTATTTGTTGTCGTATTGCATCTACCATTATATTTCTACCATGAGTTAAAGATTTTTCGCATTCACTATGTTTTCCCAGTGTTTATTGGAATATAAAACAGCTGTTGCAAACTCTTGTTAATATTACTGTGATTCATATTATAAAAATAATCAGAAAGTAATTTAGGCAAACGATGTTCTCCCTTCGAAAGCAGAAAGAGTTTGAAACAACTAGGCAGAAATACGAAAGAGAATAAACATCAAAAATCCTCTCGAATTCTCTTGACGTGTTTTTGTTTCTTTTTGTTTATTACTAAAATTCAAAGAATTTCAATCAAAATGCAATTTAATAGCATAGACTTTGTATCAAGTAAGACAAGATTATAAAAATTTTCACATTTTGTGTACATAGTGTTTCCTATTATTCAGCTAATTTTGATAGCTTATCCACGGAATTGCTAATGCGACTACCTAATAGATAATTCTACAGATCTTGGGTGAAACACATAATCTAAAAGGTGTCATATACTGCCTGTATAGGCATAGAGTAATACTGAAGGCCATGACTCACTATCAGATTTAGTCTTTGGATCTGTCAAAAATCGTATGTGTGCTGAAAAAATAGGATAGTGTGGATTGTATGCGAATAAGTATGAAAGAGAAACGAAAATAATTTTGACAGGTCTGTTAGATTTGCTCATGTTTTGAAAAGTTGCAAAAAATTAATATTTTCTCTGCGGTCAGGGCATAGTGTAATAATATAAGTGGAAGCATAAGCCCAGCTGATCAGGCATTTTGTTATTGGGTTGTTTCTTTTTATCATTCTTTGTTTACGTAGTACACTCGAAGTGTCAAACTTGTCTCATCATTTGTTTTGATTCTTATTGTTCGTTATTAAACGTTTGAAAAGTGTTGTGCAAATTAAATTGAAATATAAATATAATTGTAAATTGTATAATTTCTGCCTATTACTTTTTTTTTAATACATGTAATTCTATGCATGTAATTATTTACTTTGGCGTTTTTCCTTTGCCTCTTCTTCGTATATAAAATGATTTTGACATATCGAGTGTATTGTCATAACAATAGTACAACAAAATTCTGTCAAAATCGTTTCATATTACAACAACACGCCACGCGTCGACTTATATTATTAGACTATGGGTCAGGGTTGTGTTTTGGGAGACAGCTGATAAGAATAACAACAACGCCAGCTGATACAAAAATAGACGCGGTTTATTCTGTTAAAATTATTTCAGTTTTCGTGACGTAGTTGTGCAAAAGAATAAATAAGAGTTGCGCCAAAGAATAAATAAATGAATATGTCGAAAAATATTAAAGTGAGTATGTTGTAAATACAAGCGAAATCAAAATATCATCAAAAGCAATCCAAAGAACCAAAGTGATGTTGAAAACATATGTATGGTTTTGCATCATTTTTGTGTGATGGTCTGGCATCCACAACACACTTGGACCGGATTTTTTCAAGTGTGATAAGATTCTGTCAGATTATTTTTTGACTAAATCGCACCGCTATCTAGGATAGTGAGTCACGGCCTTTAAGAGCATAGTAAAAATACCAAGTAGTCGCAGTAGATACAACAACAATTATGGGCAACAACAACAGGCATTTTGTTTAGGCTATCTTCATGTCAAAGTCAACACATACGTATACCAACAAATAAATGTAAACAGAAACAAACCCTTTGAATCTGACAGCAGTGGCCAACTAAACAACGAGAAAAAATTGAAAACAGCTGTCTACCGAGTTTACCTTCTCATTCTACCATGCTTAAGAGTTTCCATTACTCTCTTCGATGCCTCTTCATGACGTCGAGGTAGTAGGCCATTTCATAGTTTTATTTGGTTGAGTTTTATTTGTTGGACATAAAACGGACAGAAATCAAAGGGAATTCGTATTTTCGTTCAATGCAAACATAAAACATAATTTGGCTGTCATTAGTATCAATAAACACCATTTAAACTTAGTTCCATTCTTCTTTGGTTTCTCATTCTACATCATTTCCCCAGTACCTTTTCGATTAGCTGTGCCATAAAAACCCCCTGGTGTAGGATGGCATTTTTCGTGAGGAATTCAACAATGTGTTGTCAATTTTTGTAAACGGGAAAATTTTGTAAATATGAATATTAACACAACACACCACACAAAATGCAAGAACAGAGGTAAAATAAACATCAAATGTCAAAATCATAAGAAAGTCGGAGAGAGTACAAAGTGAAATGACAAAAAATGCCCTGAAACCAATTTCGGGGGCATTGCATATCATTTTTTCCCTCCATTCTAGTCCACAAACGTAAATACCCTTGCTAAATTTGCGGGGGAAGTGTCATCGTGTAAAGTAGTCCTGAAACAAAACCAAAATGCGTTGTTGGTGCCCGCAATTACAACAAATCCTGCTGCGTCAACCTCTACTAGTTCAGCTATGGTTTCGGCTTTTTCGGAATGCTATACATATAGACAAGAAATAAAAGTGCGCAATTTGGCAACCCTCGTAAAAGAGAAACAAAAAAAAAGTCGACACAATTCACTCAAACGAATTTCTCTCGCGTAATATCTTGATTATTTCCACTTTTTACATCCTTATGCAATTTTATTTAAAAATTATTGGAATTCCTATAGTTAGATACAATACCATCAAGAAAAAACTGTTTATGTATTCAAATATTCAACGAAGAGGGTAAGAGATAGCAGAGAAAACGACCCTTCACTCGTTTTCTTTGTTGTCATAAATCTCCGAGAGTAAATTGGCAAAGACGATTTACAATTAGACGACCAGAAGATGTGCGCAACTTAGCAACCCTGGTAAAAGAGAACCAAAAAGTTCTAGGAGTTCACTCAAACGCATTTCTCTCTCACGTCATATCTTGCTTATTTCATACTTTTTGCATAGTTTATGTAATTTTACTTCAACATGGTTGGATTTTGTATAGTTATATACAATAACACTATCAAAAAGCTGTTCGTGTATTGAAATATTCAATGAAGAGAGAAGACGGAGAGTAGAGAAGTACTAGGGTTTCACTCGTTTTGTTTGTTGGCATTTAAGTGCAGAGGAATTTTGACTGTCTACTTGTACATCGTTTTTGTCTTTCTTTGTATCACTTGATTTACGGCGCTTTTTGTTTCTCCTAAGTTGTCATTACTGGACATCATATGATGTTGCCATCTGGCGCAAATTTACAAAATTACGGAACTCCTGTCATCTTTGGGCTCAACAAACATATTTATCTACGCATCTCATCGTGTACTTTCGAATTTCACAAAATGTTAAGAACTACTCAGATAAAAGTACAAATCCTAAAGATGCCATGGAACAAGATCAATTTCGGCTTTGTGGATACGATATATGGTCAAATGGTTGTAGGTGCATCCATTGAAGATGATATTATGAAGATCACATATTTACACTTTTCCGAAGGAAGACCAATTGCCTATTTCGCCAATGATATTAGTAAGCAGTTTCCAGAAACAGACTGTGTTGAAAACGAACAAATGGTGCAGACTGCATTTTCGAAATTGTTTCTGGAAAAGGACCCAAAACTTGTCTACGTCGTTCTTAATGGGAGCGAGTTTCAGATTCAAGTTTCTATGGCTCTATTAAATATTCCTTATGGAGAGGAAAGGACTTATCTCGAAGTTGCTGATATGATAGGACGTCCGAAAGCGGTTAGAGCAGTTGCTAGTGCTATTGCGAAGAATAACATTGCCCTGTTTGTGCCTTGTCATCGCGTTAAGGCTAAATATGATGATAAGCACAAATATCGATGGGGTAGTGATTTGAAAATCAAAATTTTGTTGGATGAAAAACAAGACAATTCATATCGTCCTAATTTATGTTCCTAGATATTGCTAATCTGTTGTAATATTAATATGATTTTACTGTAAATTACAAAAAGAACAGCATTATTTTGGTGTCTTTTTTTTGGAAATATCAATGGGTTTAGGAACGTTGATTTGGTAAGGCGAAATATATTCTTCACTCCGTACAGCATTGACCCCAGAAAATCCAGAACTTACCAAACTATTTGACTAATTTTTACAAAAAAATATTAATTATTTGAAACTGGTTCTAAAATAAACGACTCCACAACACATTCGTTTGGAAAGTGTTATGGTATCATGATAACTAGTAAGATTTATGTAAAAGGAGATTTCGTTATGAATTTTATAAAACTATATCCAATAATGTTCCAAAAGAAGTCTCTTAGGATTCGATTCTCCAGGCAACAATTTTGAAAACACAGAGTGATGGATGGAACGCATTCCGACAATAATATACGTTTCTCTGGGGCAAAAGGGGAGGTTATGAGTTAGTCCCATCTTAACTCCGTATACGCTGAAATGATTGATACATCTTACTTAGTCAAGTATTATTAAGGAAGAATGAAATTTTAACTAAAACATTTATGTGGGATCAGAAGTTTTATCCATATACAACTGATCCGATTTTATGTTCAGAGCTTTACAGATTAAATGAACATAGACGCAAGCATTGACTACTTCATATGACGCTATTCTAGACCAATACCAATTTGAAAAGCTATACCATTACTTCCATTACCATTGTAATTCATACGCTCTCTCTTTGTGCTAGATGATCGTTGCTATTTCCATTAAAAAAAAACTCGGGGACTGGTCAGTCTTAAAATTAATGAGTATAAGAGTGTAGATGGATACAATATCGATGCGTTCGGTACAATTTCCAACTTAATTGGTATATTATGATGAATCCACACCTAATATTTTTTCCGCAGCATACATACTCATTAACCCATAATATCCTCTACCTCACACCGTTTTCTTTCAACAAAAAGGAGCCGTTCAATTTCTTGTGGCTTTAGATTACCATGAACATGTCCCACACTCTTAAATAACTAGTTAGATTTCTGTTTATAGTCTTTTTAAGCAACAAAATTAAACTCCCTTTACGCACACAACATATGAACTTTAGTTGCAAGTGTATTCTTTTTTGTGTCATATCCACTCCCTCTACCTGTTTGCTACATATTTGCAGTGATGACCGACCGACCTACCCATCGCTGCTACTTTGTTACTTGCATAATGTATAGAATATGTATGTATACTACACACACGCACACATCCCCTGTGCATGCATCGTAAGGTTATAATTACATTTCACTATAAGAGCAGGGAAGGAAAATCGATAGTCAAACGAACACATACCATCAATTCCCATGTAATAGCATCAAGGAATTCCTCCGGTATCTTCAGTGACGATTTGCTGTTTAATTCCGGTATTGATCTAGACGGAGACCTCTGACCGCCGGATTCCTCACCCCTTTGACGACCTCCATAGTCATAAGGGTTTGTTATCTCATTCCATATACTTTTTATTAGCTCACGGTCTGCTTTTTCCAAAGAACGAGCTGGCAACCCCCAAACTTGCACCTTTCGCAGCACTGGTGGACACTTGTGTGTTGCCCTTATGGTTAATTTAATGCTGTTCGTAGACGAAAGCATTTTGTGAGCAGTTTTGAAAAAGAACACCTTTTCGCTGGGCTGCTGCTCCGAACTCTTGGAACTGTAGTCACTCTGGTAGCAAAATGTAAGCGAGTCGACATCCTTTGCCAGGTCACGTACATAAGCGACTCGTTCCCAAATCCCCTCATACTTGCCGTGAACTTCAAAGGCTGTCGACCTTAGCGCACCGTGACTGTTCCAAAGTTTAATAACCTTCAAATCGATGGTCTTGGGGAAGTCGAAAACGATTTCGATCGGGGGCTTAGTCACGGCGAATGCCATGAAACCACGCTGTAGCTGCACCGCATCATCGGCTATTAGATTCGATACCCCATAACCGTCTTCACAAACGGCATCGCAGTCGACCGAGGGTTTTAATTTCGGATTGAGGAAGTTGATTAAACTCATTTAAGGAAGGCTCGAACGGAAGTATGAGCCACAGCAAAAGGAACAATTTACGAAGTAATACACAAAAACCGTCTCTACACACGACTCGAATACTTTTCACAGAAAATGAGTTGGTTAAATGGCGTCACTTATGATTGCTTTGTAATTATTTGTAGGAAATTATATTTTCTTTCTTTATCATACACCTTTTGCTGCTAGTTGCTGTGTGTTGGTGCCTCTCCTTTGTTTGACGTTTTGTTACTGGTGTTTTTGTTGACTTTTTTGCCAAAGATATCGAGAGAAAATTTGAGTCCAACGCTGGAAGGAATAATAAATAATACTGTCTCAGTCTTATGTGACACATACATGTAGATGGCGGTGGAGAAAAGTTAAAAATCGCATACATTAATTCTGTGTTCTTTTTATGTTACGACACACCCGCCATCTACTAATATTTTAAGAGGTTGCTTTGTTTCTCAGATGTACTAAAGTAGACAACCAAAACTTCTCTCTTTAAACTGCCAACAAATAAATCGTTTGACGCCTTAACCATTCTCTGCTCTCTCTTAAGGTACGGTCAGATTGGGCAAATATTTGATCCAAATATGTTTCATCATATTTCACACTATGCACATTTATTTGCCTCTTTTTGTTTGATCAAACAGGTATCAAATAGCATCAAATAAATAGTAGGGCAAATACATTTGCCCTGTGGTCACACTTGAACAAATATTTGCAACAAATAATTGTTTGATCAATCTGCCAGAAAATACAAATTTGTTTTCTCAAAAATTTTAAGCAAGCTGTCAGAAAACGCAAATTTGTTTTGTCAGTAAATACAATATTGTTTTTTCAAAAATATTTTAAATAACTATGATGCAGGAGGATGCATGTTTTCTTGTTTTATGCTGTGGAGAAGCGACGGAGTTAGTTTTGGAAGAGGAGAAATCTTAAAAGCAAATTTGGGCAAGTTTAGCTCCCACTGGCATATCCAAAAAAGCTCACTGGTTTGAGGTAGAACTCATTGTTTTAAGCAAAAAATTGTTAATGCCAATTTTGGTGACCGCCCCTATTTCCGGAGTTATGGGCCTCCAAATTTCGGATATACGGGAAGGTATTATACTGAATGAGACATAATTTGGCCATAATATATTTTTGTTATAAATAAACAAAAAAAATATAAATGAAATTTGTTGATAACTCGCTTAGTTATCGAGATATCCTATGTTGAAACTTTGAAATATTGTCGAATATTTTTTAAATTCTTTTTTGTGAGTTTGACAAGCTTGCTCTAAAATCACCTAGCATAATTGTAAGGTCTGGCGGAGGAGATTAGAACACAATTTTCAACATTTTCAGTAGCTTCAAAATTCTAAATATGGCCAAATTATCCTAATTAGTCGCAGCTTAATCGGTTTATATTCGATTTGGAAAGTTAGTACAGATCAACAAAGCTAAAACTATGCCCTTTTAACTATGTACACAGTTACCAAAATATTTTTAAAAATGTTTATAATATTTACCAATTCTTCTTTTTAGTTTACTGTTGGTGATTTTTTTTTTCATTTCATAATTTGAGTCGTAAAAGCTGACAACACTGCTTATACCACCTGTTATTTACCATTGTTTGATCTAACAATTCTTTTGTAAGATCCAATAAATGTTTGCTCAAATAAGAGAAAACTTTGCTCGTTAGTGGTCACACTGTGGCCACATTGAGCACATTTTTATTTGATGGCAAATAACTTTGTTTGACCAAAATCAGTTGTTTTGTTGTTTGCCACACAAAAATATTTTGTGGTCAGACTGGGGCCAAGAAATATTTGACGTTTTTCGTCAAATATTTGCCCAATCTGACCGTACCTTTACTCTCTTCGTTGAATATTTCAATACCCGAGCAGCCATGATACAAATACAATGCCCATATGATTTCCTTTGTTTACATTTCATCGTACCCAGTAAATGTCAAAGTTGTTTGTTTGAGTACGTTCTCGTTTGATTTCATCTATCTATGTTAACAATAGGTCTGTTTGAGAACTTTTCCAGTAAAAAATATCAAGTAACTTTTACTGGGAGAGTAAGGCTGATTTTACTCTCTAAGTAAAAAATATCGCAAAAAGTAAACGAACGACATCCAGTAAAAAGTATCAAGTAATCAACATTTGTTTGTAAACAGCTGATTCATGTTTTCTTTTTTGCTTTTCGTTTCATTGTTTTCCCTATGTTCAGAGTAATTTGTTGACTTGTTAACACTGCACTTTGTTGGGAATCTAGTTTATTAACAAATTCTATTAAAATGTTCCAACAAATGTATTTTCTTACTTACCTCTGCCATTGTTAAATTTCTTCTTTGTTTTCAAAGTTTTGTTTATTTAAATAAAACAGCTGTTTAAAAACATATGTTCGTACTTGATAATTCTTACTGGCAAAAATTTCTCCAGTAAAAACTTGCAAGTTCTCTATCATTCAACTGTCAAAAATATTCACTCTCTGGCTCTCTCGTTGTTGATTTTATCGAGTAAACGAACACTATCAAGTAAGAAATGTGATAAATTGTACAAATTATCACGTTCTCAAACAGACCTAATTGCACATGTATGTGTACATTTTTATCAGCTGATTGTGACAATAACTGGGTATGGAAATTGAAACAATGCTAATGCTATTACCTTGTATTTGTATCATGCGAGCAGCTTCTTGATAGTGTTGTATATAACTATGTATATAACTATACAAATTCCAACCATGTTGAAGTAAAATTACATAAACTATGCAAAAAGTATGAAATATTCAAAATGTGACGCGAGAGACCTTTTTGGTTCTCTTTTACGAGGGTTGCTAAATTGCGCACATCTTCTGGTCGTCTAATTCTTGGCCATCTTTGTAGATAATTTTGAGAGCGCCGACAAAGAGAAATTTCTCTCGGTTCTAATGAGAACAAATAAAACAAGTGAATTGTTAAGTTTCTATACTCTCCCTTACCCTCTTCATTGAATATTTCAGTACGCAATCAGCAAAGACGATCAGGAAGTAGACGACCAGAAGACGTGCGCAAGTTGGCAACCCTCGATCAATTCAATCAAACGCAGTTTTCTCTCACGTCGTATCTTGATTATTTCATACTTTTTGCATAGATTATCTAATTTTTCTTCAACATGGCAGGAATTTGTATAGTTATATACAATTACACTATCAAAAACCTGCTCGTGTATTGAAATATTCAATGAATAGAGTAAGAGAGAGAGAGCAGGGAATGATTAACCCTTCACTCAATTAACTCTCTACTTTAGTACATCGTTTTTACATTAAGGCAAATGTTACCATATTTCGTAGTATTAAGTATGGATCGTTTTTTTAAAGTCGTAACCGGCAATAGCTTAATGGAATAAAAAAACAGCCCTACTCTCATGATAAAACGTGCTATTACTTCAATTAATAGAAATCCAGTATTGCCATGTCTGCAACGGCTGGAAAATAGAGTAAGAGAGAGAGAGAGAGAGCAGAGAATGACTAGGGTTTCACTCGTTGTGTTTGTTGGCATTTGAGTGAAGAGGAATTGTGATTGTCTACTTGTACATCGTTTTTGGTTGAATGTCAAACCAGCAAAAATGTCAAAACAGCATTTTAACCTTGGAATCATGGTAAAATTATCTATCGGGTAAACGCGTCAGCCCAGCTGCTTTGTGATTTTTTCATATTTTCCGTGTGTAAGCTGTCAAATTCGATTTTGTTTCTTTTTGTTTGTTTATAAAATTCAAAGAATTTCAATCAGAATGCAATTTAATAGCATAGACTTTGTATCAAGTAAGACAAGCTTATAACATTTTTAACATTTTGTGTTCATAGTGTTTTTCATTATTCAGCTAATTTTGACAGCTTAATAACGGATTTGCTAATGCGACTACCTAATAAATAATTCTACCATGCTTGGAATCAAAATCTTGGTAAAATGCTGTCAAAATTCTAAAGGGCATACGTGACAAAATTTTGTAAGAGGACACAAGTCCAAGGAGAACCAAAGTGAGGAAGTGTAAGGGGTAGATACCCTAATACCTAAAACTAAAACGTGTTCTATAAGTTTGCGCGGTGTGAAGTGAACTTATGTAATGAAAAAAGAAATTAATCTAATTTCCGGCGGGAAACTAATATTTTAAATTTCTTGTTTAGTATATGTTTTCGTTGGCCAGAGAAAAAAACATCCAAGCTATAGGTATAATACATTAAGTGAAAAAATAGTTCGTTAGGTATTTGTTTTTGAGTCCATCGGGAAGTCACGGTCGGTAATAGACCTTTCATAGTCCTGGAAGTCACAAGGAAAAATCCCGAAGGTTGCCCCAAAAGGGTCGGTTGCAGTTTGTTAAAGGAAAAGGAACTATAAAAAAACTAAACCTAACCTTAACCTAACCTAAAGTCACTGTTCCTACATGTCACTGTCTGTGTGACGTCATTAACCGAATCAAGTAAAAGAAAAGTCAATTATTAAAATAATTGAATTTATATATTTCGTTTATTTAATTAAAAATAAACAAATATAGAAAAAAACAAACTTAAAAATCTTAAAAGAAAAATGAATTTAGTTTAAACTTAATTGAGATACACTTATATAAATAAACTTATTAAAATTACACTTATGTAAAATTAGAATTGTAAAACTAAAAATCAAAAAATTAAAGATCCAAAACTAATAAAAAGAAATTGATAAAATCCACAAAATAAACAACTAAAATTGGCCACATTAAAACTATAACAAATAAATGAGAAATCTTTAAAATACAAAAGATTCTCAAATATTATGTTATATTATATTGGGTTTAACAATAAATCATTTTAAACCCTTGTCTTTAATTTCCTTTTTGTATCCACATCTACCACCGTATGTATATGATTATGATTTTTATTAAAATGTGGTTTCAATTGAGAGATTTAGTGAGAGCGCCGCCAAGAAATTAGAAAAAATTATATTCTAGCGGCGAGACGTCAGCCGCTGCGGATTTCGTTACAATTCTGATATAAGAAATATAAGTAAAAAAAACTCGACTGTAGCGTGTTTGATTATATTTGGACTCTTAGTTGTCGAATTTATTGTATTTGAAATATCAGAGACAGTAACGAAAACAATGAGAGAAGTGTGAGTGTATTAGTAAACAAGTGTGAATGCATTGATATTGTCTGCGCAAAATTATCTTGTGTAAACGCCAAATAAGTGAAAGGTTTGGCAACATCTTGGTATATATGTATATGTTTGCTATTATAGAATTCGTTCGATATGTCAAAATTTTAATTTGCGGAGGGCAAATGTAATAGTGCAGGAGTAGAAACAATTTTTACATTTCTCTTACTTTAATAAATGCTGAAACAATTTTTACATTTCTCTTACTTTAATAATGCCACCAGGGTTGCATTTTGAATGAACCGAATCAAAATGAAGTAAAAGGCAATAATTACTTTTATTTCGTTGCTTTTTTAAAATGCTTAATATGTGTACACAAATTTTATTTTTTGTTTATTCTATTCTTATTTTAAACGTGTTGTATTTTGTTTGTCACTTTGCAGTCAGATGATTTTGCATTCTCCAAAACTGATAGTGTAAATCGCAAGCAGAATGACAGAACGATTTCCTTCAAATGGAAGAGAGTTTCATTCCATTTCTCTTTCCATGAATCGTTCTGTTTGCACTAATAGTCTGACACGACCTTAAGAAGTACGTGTTTAGAAAGTATAAAAATGTAACGAACTGAGAATTTCGCTCACTTTTCAATTGCTTTGTACTCAACTCTGCGAATATTTCGAAAACAAAATCAATTTCCGGGTTGTTAAGCCAAAGTTATTTCGGCCGAAAACAATTGTTTGATAATTTTTTGGGGTCGGAATTTTGGCATTCGAAAACATGGTTGCAATTTGTATTGTTATATATGTAACGAACCTCTTTCTGACGGATGTTGGCACGCTGGTTTTCGCTGCGGCTGTAGCTCACCGGATGTGGGGGATCTTTTCCATCAGGTTCATACATTTAAATTCCGTGCCGGTTACAATTAAAATGAGATAGTGACACGTCAAAAAAAAAAAACATTCGTGAAGAAGAATAGGAGATTATGTGTCGTTATTGACACGCGATGGTTAGTATACGGACGGACAGTTGACTCGGATACAATAACAAGTATCCGCCTCGGCAGCAATTAGGACACTCGGACTCATCTAAGACAGAACTCTGATGTCGGTTGTTCTGCCCAGGCAGCCCTCCCCTTATGACTTTTCAGTCATCCTATGATGCTGTTTTGCCTGGAAGATAAATAACAGCATGCCTAACTTTCACTCACCAACCTTCCACACTACATTTCAATCACTACAAAAAAACAATTAGCACATATTTTCACAAATACTACTACCAATTATTACATGGTTTCTTTTATTCTAAATATAAAACTAAAAGAAAGGATAGGCATTAATTAAATACTAAAATTTTTTTCTATAAGATGAATAATAATATTAATAAATGATAATAAATTATATTCCATATATTTTTTTACAAATAACTTAAAGCTATTTTGTATTTTAAAGATTTTTCAATTATTTGTTTTTTCCTTTATTTTTCTTTTGGCCGAATTTAGTTGCTTATTATATTTTTTTTTTGGTTTTATCAATTTCTCTTTTTTCAGTTTTGGATCTTTAAAATTTTTCTATTTTTGATATAATTTTTTTTAGTTTTACAATTCCAATTTTATATAAATATATGTATATCTGATTTAAATTGAAACTAACAATTCATTTTTCTTTTTCTTTTCAGATTTTGACTTTAGATGGTTCATGACATAGAATAACACATACTATAGAAGAACTTATTCTCTCATCTGACGTTTCATTTCACACTCTCTCGGTAGGTCTGTGGAAATGTTTACATACACCAGGTGGAGTTACAAAATATGTTCACTTAACTATTTCCTGTCGTTTTGGTGTAGAACTGAAAAATTTAAATGTATTTTGCACTTTTTTGTTGACTTTTAACGTTGGTATTCATTTGTATTGTATTTAACACAACTAGTTTGCCACAAAAACACGAAATTCGGGTGTAGTTCCTTTGTGGATCGCTGTATACTATTGCCACCATCTGGTATTATTGAACCCATATTTTCCACCCTCCACTGTGTAATTTCCATCGTACCTATGACGTTTAATTTATTGAGCGAATAAAACCTTCTACGTATGTGTTATTCTATGGTTCATGAGTTTTAACTTCAAAGTTTGTATTTATTATTATTTTAAAGTTTTTTTCTATTTTTTTTTGTTTTAATTAAATAAACGAAATAATTGATTTGTCTTTTACTTGATGCTGTTAGTGACGTGACAAGTACAGGACAGATACAGTGACATGTAGGAACAGTGACGTTAAGTTAGGTTAAGGTTTGGTTTAGTTTCTCTTTAGCTTTTTTTTTTGTTTACTTCCTTTTTCCTTTAAAAAATCCAAATAGCCCTTTAAGGACAAGCTTCGGGATTTATCCTTGTGACTTCCAAGACTATGAAACGTCTTTTGTCGACCTTGACTTCCTGATGGACTGAAAAACAAATACCTAACTGACTATTTTTGTTCACCTAATGGATTATCATATCTACCTATGGCTTGGACTTGATCCAGAAGGGATATTGTATTTAGATTGACGTTCTTTTTTCTTTCAGGAAAAAGGAATAGAATCCTAAACAAGAAATTTAAAGTATTAGTCTCCCGCCGAAAACTAGATTCGTGTCTTTTCCCATTACTTAAGTTCACTTCACGCCGCGCAAATTTGTCGAACACGTTTCACTTTTAGGTATTTGGGTTTCTACACCTTTCACTTCCTCTCTTCGGTTCTTCTTGGACTTGTGTCCTGTTACAAAGTTTTATCAGGTATGCCCTTCAGAATTTTGGCAACATTTTAACATGACTTTGTTTCCAAGGTTAGAGTGACGTTTTCCAAAGTGCTGGTTTGACATTCAACCCCACATGGTTGACTATGAACGTATTTTATATCAGTTACAACCATAGTGACAGTTTGGTGAAAATGTTGTGGATTGTAACCGTAGCTTCGAATTTGAAACGGGGAAATTATGTTTGATTTTCAATAATAATAATCAACGTGACCGTCACATATACAATAACATTATCAAAAAAAAAAAGGTCATATATTGAAATATTCAATGTAATATTACTTTGCTTGGTACTAAACTTTCCGAAAATTTCGAAAGCAAAATACATTTTAGGATTGTTATGCCAAATTTATTTCGTACGAAAACAATTGTTTTATAATTGTTCGAAAACATGGCTGCAATTAGTATTGGTATATACAAAAACATTAGCAAAAAAACTGACGAATGAAGAGAGTACCAGAGAGATTAGGGAAATGGTGCGTTTCACTCCCTTTTTTGTTGATTAATAGATTTTCCCCGTCTACGTAGGAAAAGCGTTTTCTTTTTAAGGCCTGTATTGAGTTTTTAAAAAATATTCGTTCCCATAAAAAGTATCGAAAATTTCGTGCACTTTCCATTTGCTTGGTACTCACAATGGTCCAATAATAGCTTTGTTTCTTTACTTTTTGGGTAAAGTTCGGGAAAACAAATGTCAAAACACAAAACATATACTTGACAACAAATCTTGCATATCATGTTCATTTTCACTGTATCATGTTCAAGTATGCACTCTCAAAGCAATCACTTTTCAAGTAAATAAAATTGTAAATTCAATAATTTTTTTTCACTTGTGTTATTTTTTCACAAATAATACATATGTTTGACATTTCGAACAGCTGATTGTTTGACACTTTGCCCAAACTTACCCGAAGAAAAAGTTTGGGTAAGTTCGGTAAAAAGAGAAACGCATTTTGACGTTAAGAGAAACAAAAAATCGCTGTCATTTTCCCAATTTGTGAGTAAAGAAACGCGTTTGGGTTCCCGCGGGATCCCGCGGTAAAGTAAAGAAACGAACCTAATATCTACATGGTAATAGCTGCGCGCGTTACTGCTGTTGTAGGCAGCAACAACAGGCATTTTATTTTTGTTCTATTCGCTTCAGTTTTCAAAATTTAAACGAAGGCATACTAACAACACAGGAATGCAAAAGAGTACAAAAGCAAAATATATGTGAGTTTGACAGCTGAAGCGAAATATGAACTGAAATCAGCTGTTCTAACGACTTTACTATTAGGGAGTTCACATGGTGTACTATTGTATTGTATTTGTCGTATATGCTAAAATAATACAACAGTTGTAAATATGTTGTTGGTATTCTTCATTTAAATATATTTTACGACTATACAACCTGAGCATGTCTGTTTTTCCAGTGCACTATGTTGTATGTTCAGTATCAGCTGTTTTTTGTTTACTATTTAATCAGATATATTGTTGTGTTTTGAAGAAATTTTGCATTTTTCTACAACATTCACTCAAGAATTACTTTTAATTGGTAAAATAATAAGAAAAGTAAATTGGACAAATGGATGGAGAAGAAACTACTTCGGTAAGTTTTTGTGCACAAACTTTTCACACAAAACCGTAAAAATTGTATCTTTTTCGCTTCTTGTTGGCATTTTTTAATTTTTTTTAATAATTTTCTTTTGTTGCTTGACGTCTATTTGACGTTTTTATGACTTATGATTTAGCACATACAACATGCTGCTCACATGCATAAGTCATATGTACAAATTTGTTGAATATGACTTTACGACTTATGACTTTAGGAGACCATGTGAATTCCCTATATGTATATATTATTGTACCATGGTACTCAGCTTTTTGCGAAAATTACGTAAGCAGAATCAAGTACAGGGTTGTTATGCTAAATTTATTTCATTTGACAATTGTCTGGGACTTGAATTTTGACATTTCGATTATTTTAACAAACAAAAGTGACTCCGCATGCGTTTAAAAAAATGGCGTGCTAAGAGGAACTATTATTATAGGAAATATAATATTATATGTATATTATTATTATATTATATATATTTGCAAGGTACATCAGAGAAAGGTGGCAACAAAAATTGTCGTTTGGAGATAAACGACAAAATTTCTCACGAAAATTTAAAATCGCATTAGAAATTCCGTCGTTAAGCTGTTAAAATTATCTGAATACTGAAAACCACTGTGTACACAAAATGTGAGCAATTTTATAAGATTGTCTTACTTGATACAAAGTCTATGCTATTAAATTGAATTTTGGTTGAAATTCTTTGAATTTTATTAACAAACAAAGAGAAACAAAATCGAATTTGACAGCTTACCGACGGAAAAGATGAAAAAACCACAAATCAGCTGGGCGGACGCGTTTACCCGATAGATAATTTGAGTAGAAACTTGAGTAGATGAGAGAATAAAACAATGTAAATACAAATTCTCTCAATTTACTGTAGTTGATATTTGAGTTATTTGTTAAAATACTCGAGTATTTTGCATTTCGTTTATTGGATTTGTTTGAAATGTAGCAGACGACAATGCAAGAAGTAGCTTCTTTTATTAGTAGGTAAAGATGAATATTATATTATTATAAATATTATAGAATAATACATACCATATAAACTTTTGTTCTCTCAATAAATTAAACGTCATAAGTACGGTGGAAACTAAACATTGGATGGCGAAAAACATGGGTTCGAAAATACCAGAAAGTGGCAATAGTATACAACGATCAACAAAGGTACAACAACCGAATTTCGTGTTTTTGTGGCAAACTGGTTGTATTAAATACAATACAAATGTATACCAACGATAAAAGTCAACAAAAAAGTGCAAAATACATTTAAATTTTACAGTTCTACACCAAAACGACATACAAAATTAAAGTCAGAAGTTATTATAATTCCACCTGGTGTATGTCACTTTTCGTCAAACATATCTCTATCACACCGGCCGCATCAAGAAGAGTATGAAAGGAAACGTCAGATGAGCCAAATATTCTCTCTAACTAGTATGATTTACTCTATGATAAGTTTATCTATGTATGTATTATTCTATGCACCACACAGTGCCTCGTACCCATAGATTAATACTTATAGTAAATCTAATAGTTCTCCCACCAAATTTATGACATTTGGCCTGGTGTGATATTTACGTTTGACGTTGAAAAGAATTGCTTTACTAATACCAGATAGAGGCAATGGTTCAAAACAACGAACAAAATAACAACAATGGCATTTCGTTTTGTGTGTTAAATACAATACAAATGTATGCTAACAATAACAGTCAATAAAAAAGTTTAAAAAACATTTAAATTTCACAGTTTTTCACCAAAATTACATGACAAATTAAAGCAAGAAGATATTGTAATTCCACCTGGTGTATGTCACTTTTCGTCACACATCTCTCTATCACACCGATCGCATCACGAAGAGTGTGAAAGGAAACGTCAGATGAGCCAAATAATTTACCTACTAAGATTTACTCATAGAGTAAATTTATAGTAGAGCCGCCATTTGTCTCATCTGACGTGTCCTTTCACACTCTTCGTGATGCGGTCAGTGTGATAGAGAGATGTTGGACGAAAAGTGATATACACCAGGTGGAATTACAATAACTTCTTGCTTTAATTTTTCATGCCATTTTGGTGAAAAACTGTGAAATTTAAATGTGTTTTAAACTTTTTTATTGACTGTTATTGTTAGCATACATTTGTGTTGTATTTAACACATTAATTTTAACACACAAAACGAAATGCCGTTGTTGTTATTTTGTTCGTTGTTTTGAACCATTGCCTCTATCTGGTATTAGTAAAGCAATTCTTTTCAACATCAAACGTATACACCACACGAGGACAAATGTCAGAAATTTGGTGAGTGAAAGATTTTCTCTACCCATATTTACTCTATGGATTTACTCTATGCTCGTACCCATACAAAAACAAATTCAAATAAAAAACAAATGCAAATGTTTTCACAAATATTACAAATGTTTTAACAAACAATCCAAGTATTTTTTGCCTACTCGGCTTACTTTTCTTTTTTTGTAGCTTACATTTGTTGTCTTTACTTTTTACAAATATAAAAAAATACAAATACATATATTTGTTTTGTTTGATTTTGATTTAATTTATTTGTTTTCGTTTGACATGTGTATTTACTTGATTTGTTCGTGGAAGAGTATATTTAAAAGAAGGAGAGTAGTTTAAAAAAGCAAATGCATTTGAATTCAAATACATTTGTTGGTATGCCCTAGTATGTATTGACTTTGACACGAGGAGAGCCTAAACAAAAACCAAATGCCTGTTGTTCTTGCCCACAATTGTTGGTGTATTTACTGCGACTACATGGTATTTTTACTATGGTACCGTTGTTCAAGCGTGAATCTATTCATGATGATTTGCCAAGGCATACTGATCATAAATGTCAAAAAGTGAGCGCAGTATAACTGTTCTTTCGACAGTTAACCCCTTCGTAAGCTCTATCTAAATAAAAAACACTCTTTATATAACAGTACAGCATAGACTGTGTTTTCTTCGTCTTCTCGTTGCTGCTCAGTGCTTAAGGCATAACACTAAGCATTGTGTGGATATCAGCGGGAAGGCGGGGGACTCACTGTTTGTGTTTACTGCTGTGAATTTGTTCTGTGTGTTTGTATGTCGCAATGGTGTGTAATTTTGTTATACATTATGGTAACATACGAGGGTTGAGAACGAATTTTTTCGGTGTGTACTCTCATATTAATATTCATCGGCCTGATGTTCTTGCTCTATGTGAAACCCAGGTGCGCGAGGATTCTGATCCACAGGATTTTCACGTTCCTGGGTACCACACTCTATCCCTTTTTATTTCCCACAGAGGCCTTGTGGTTTATGTGACATAGTGTGTGGCATAGTGTTTCAGAGTCAGCGACATTTCGACTCACAAGATCCAGAATTTAACTCTCTTTGGGTAAAATTCAAGATTGGAACACATGTCCTACATTTCGGATTTCTTTATAGAAGTCCTAATGCGGGAAGGGAGGCATCCTTTAATGGCTTTGACACCCTTTCCGATTCCATTTCTGAGATATTGGGGAATTATCCAGACAGTGAAATCGTTGTTGCTGGTGATTTCAATGTCCATAATTCCTCCTGGTTAATGCATTCGAGCCATACAACTACGGAGGGCCAATACGCTGAGCTCTTCGCCGCTCATAATAACTTAACGCAATTGGTGAATGAACCGACGCACATTCCGTGTGTTCAAGGGCACAACCAAAATTTACTTGACCTCTTCTTAACTTCGCACCCTGAAAAGTACGAAGTTAACACGCTTGCACCTCTGGGTAATTCGGATCACTGTATCATTTCAGCGTCCTTTTCGTATTCAGCTCTTCGTCTCGCTTCAAACACAGTCCCGAAGCGAACAATTTTTATTTACGAAGAGGCACGTTGGGCTGAGGTCAACAATTTTTATCAGCATTTTAACTGGAAGCTTTGTTTTCTGGACAATGACATAGATGCTGCTGCTGAAATGATCGAGAAGATAATTTTGATTGGTATGAATTCATTCATTCCGACGAAAATTATTTCGGTTAAACCATCGGAAAAAAGTTGGTGTAACCAGACATGCAAGAATGCTGTCAGATCCAAAGAGGACGCGTTCAGAGACTGGCGTTCTAATAAAAACGTTGATACTGAACTGCTACGCAAACAGGCAAGATCCAAGTGTGCCAAAGTACTTCGACGCGAAAAGTTTCTTCACGAACAGCGTATTCGTACTAAAGTTCTTTCTTTCCCTAGTGGAAGTAAGAACTTTTGGTCATTTGCAAGAAGAATAAAGGATAGTTCTTCCTCTATCCCAAATCTTCTTAAAGATGACATAACATTCACTGAACCGGTTGATAAAGCTAACCTCTTGGCTGAAATGTTTGCAAGGAACTCTTCCTTGCCGGATAGCAATCAACCACTCCCCGTGATCAATTACGTATCTTGTTCCATGCCCAAGATATTTTTTCGAACGCGAGGAGTTAAAAAGGTTCTTGCGAATCTCGTCGTAGGTAAATCCCCGGGCCCGGATGGCATATCTGCACTGGTCTTGAGTAGGTGCTCTTCGACACTGGCGTGTCCACTGCGCAATCTTTTCAACCTTGCATACCGTGCCGGAGTCTTCCCGGCGCGTTGGAAGATTGCTAATGTCCAGCCAATCCCTAAAAAAGGTGATGCAAGTAACCCTGCAAATTACCGCCCAATTGCAATTTGTTCTGCGCTCTCGAAGGTTATGGAGAGTATGGTTAACCACCATCTAGTGAAGTATCTTGAGTCCAATGACCTTCTTAATGATCGGCAGTATGGCTTCCGTAGAATGAGATCTACTGGAGACCTGATGGCGTTCCTTTCGGAACAGTGGAGTCGATCCATCCACCGGCTTGGTGAGAGTAAGGTAGTGGCTCTTGATATTTCCAAGGCCTTTGACAGAGTATGGCACGATGCACTCTTGTCAAAGCTCGCTGCTTTTGGTGTCGGTGATAACTTCACTCGATTTATATCGAGTTTTCTCAGAGATCGCACTATACGAGTTGTTGTAGATGGGGTTTCATCCGACGAGCATAAATTGACTGCAGGTGTACCACAGGGCTCTGTTCTTTCTCCTTCTCTTTTTCTTATTTTCATTGACGATCTCCTGGGTCAGACTGTGAATCCAATCTACTCTTTTGCCGATGACAGTAATCTCTGCCATTCTTATTCATTCGATCGTAGGCCAAGTCTTCAAGAGATTGAAGTCAAACGCCGGACAATGAATGAAACACTCGACCGCGATCTGGTGTCCATTGTTGAATGGGGTCGAAGGAATAGAGTAGATTTTAATGCGAGTAAGACCCAGTGTTGTTTGTTGTCGCATAAACGTATTGCTGACCCAGGTGTGTCGTCATTGTCTATGGACGGTGTGGATATTGATGAATCAGACGCTCTTGATGTTCTGGGCATGAAAATACAATGCGATGTCCGTTGGGCAAAACATGTATTTGAAGTGTCGAAACAGGCATTCAAGTGTCTAGGCTTTTTGAAGCGGTGCAAGAAATACTTCACTACATCTGATCTTCTCAATATCTACACCACCTACATCAGGCCAAAGATGGAGTGTAACTCCCATATATGGGCAGGTGCTCCTAGGACTTCTTTGGAGCTTCTCGACCGTGTCCAGAGGAGAGCGACGGTGTTAATAGGGGACAGTAGGGTATCCATCGTCGAAATGTGGGTTGCGTGTCACTGTTCTATCGATATTTCCACGGTATGTGTTCCTCGGACATCCGTCAACTTATGCCGGACGTGAGGATATTTAGCCGAAGTACGAGGCTTTCCAGGAACTCTCATCCGTTTTTTATCGAGTGGCCGATTGAACGCACTACACACTATAGAGAAAATTCGTTCTTCAGCCGTACAGTTCGTATGTGGAATAAACTTCCGGCTAGTGTATTTCCCACCAATTGTGACATACAAACATTCAAGGCAAATATCAACAGACACTACTCCCTCTTTCCACCCTCTACTACCTCAATTTTCCTTCGCCAACACAATGCACTGCATTTATAGGGGGGCATCCCCTGAGTGTTGGTTTGATAAAAAAAAAAAAAAAAAAAAAAAAAAAAACGTACATATTCCAACCATTCACTCAAACGCATTTTGCTCACACGTAATAACTTGATAATTTCATACTGTTGCAAATAGTCTAAATGTGTTCACCAAAACTAATAATAAATTTTACTCTGATTTAAACTAGTTTATGGCGCTTTATAACTTTTCGAAAACCAAATAGGAACAATATCATCCATTAGTTCAAAGAGGATGAAGAAAGGTAGAGAAGAAAATTTACTATCAAAAAGAAAACGAGTGAAGCACCTAGTTTCTCTGCTGTCTCTCTCTTTCTCTCTTCGTTGAATATTTCAATACACGATCAGTTTTTTTATGAAGTTATAGTATCTAACTATAGAAATTCCAACCATGTTAAAATAAAATTATATAAAGTATGTGTCAAATTACATAAAGTTTTGGTTCTCTCTACGAGGGTTACCAAATTACACACTTTTTTCTTCTCTACATGTATTCATCCTCATTTAATATTTATTGAAAGCATTGTTATAAAGCAATTCAGTGATTTTTTTTTGATTTGATAATCCACGTTAGAGTCCAAACAGAACCAGACACGCTTCAGATGACGACGGTAAAAATCTCTAGCGTCTAAACGAAATGAGAGAGACCGTCTGGCGACTTCGGTTGATTTTTTTCTCTGCGTCGTATATATTTTCGGCTCTTTTCTGGAATTTGTTTGGAAAAATAATATTATAATTGTATAGGAACTAAAATGTTTTTACTGCTTTTAAAAATGTATTCACCTTTATTGTATTGTATTTAACAATAAATTATTTTTAACCCTTTTCTTTAATTTTCTTTTGCATTCACATGTACCATCGTATATATATGTATATGTGTTGGATTCTCTTATGATTTTCATGTGGCAACTTCAATCTCTCAATTGAGAGATTTCGTGAGAGCGCCGCCAAGAACTTAGAAACGATTCTATTCTAGCGGCGAGTCGTCAGCCGCAGCGGATTTTCGTGACGATTTTTCCCTGCCATAAGAAACATATGTAGAAAAAACGCCGTCGTCTGTATCGTGTTCGATTATGTTTGGACTCTTAAACAGAACCAAAAAGTCGACACAATTAACTGAAACGCATTTCTCTCTCTCTCTCTCTCTGATTATTTCATACTTTTTAAATACTTTATGTAATTTTATTTAAACATGTTTCAAAATTTGTATAGTTAGATACATTAGCATCATCAAAAACTGCTCGTGTATTGAAATATTCTACGAAGAGATATAACTGAGACACGAGGCGCTTCACTCGTATTCTTTGTTGGTAACTGTTTGTTGTAAACATTTTCCTCTACCTCTATTAATCCTCTTCGATTTTGCCAGTTAATTGCGCGCTTTTCATTCGTTTACTTCATGCTGTCCTATAAGACATGAAATATGTGGTTTTAATAAAAGTTTCGGTTAAATAAAGTGCATAAATACATATAATAAGTTGCAATTTATATGAAACAAGTGAAATTTAAGAGGAAGATGATAAATTTAATGAAAACAACCGTGTGCTAAGAATATAGTCAAAGTATTCAGTCGTGTTCGTGAACTCGAGAGTTGCAACGGTTTTGTTTTTACATATTCTTTCCCTCGTAATTTTGTAACAAGAGATTGCAAAGATTATAGAAGTACCATAGATGATTTATTCGCTTCACCACCATGTTCACCAGAGGGCACATGCTGTTTCCGTACGACCATTTTTCACACGAACGCGACGAAAAATCACTCAAAAATAATTTTTATTTCTATTCTGTTTGAATTTAAAAATAAAATATACTAGATAGTAGAAAAGCATATCGCTGTTGGCATTTGTTGACAATACAAAAGACAAAAAGCAAGGTTAAATAGTTGTTGTTAACCATGCTTTTTATCCTTTTGTATTATCAAAAAATATAAAAAGCGATCTGCTTTTCAGTTATTTACTTTATATATTTTATTCAAACAGCAGAATCGAAATAAAATCGTTGAGTGTTTTTTTATTGTACCCGAGGGAAAAACGGTCGTACAGAAACAACATGTGCCCTCTGGTGAAAATGGTGAATAAGCGAATGAATCATCTATGGTTTTTCATTCATCTTTGAGAATGCTAACTACTGGTTGTGGCAACTGCGATATATTAATGTTGCCAACACCAAAAAAATTGTGTAAATTTGATTCGATTTCGATGAGGTTGCTGTGCAACGTAGTTGCCAGATAAATGGAAAAGAGTCCATGTTCTAGATTTCATATTCTCATTTACAATAAAATCGGGGTTTCAATTAATCTATATGAATAGTGTTAAAAATTACTTCAATAAAACAAGTTGTATAATAAAAAATATAAAATAATTAACAAAAGTTTGCAGGTTATTTTAAAAACGAAGGTACGTATACATTTATTTACTATACAATAAATGGTTACCCATTACATCCCATGAAGGAATTGGGAGAGCTTCTCATAACCATTGAGCTGTGCGCTTTTTGATGTGTTAACATCTATACGCGCGCCTCTAGGGCAGTAAACTATAAATTTAATACATACACAAGTGTTAGGTTTGTAAGAGTAAATCATCGCTTGTTTGTTCGCTGCTTGGCAGTCGGTATTGAAAGTGATTATTGGGCGATTTTCATATAATTTTCCCACGCGATTTTCTCCGGAAATTCATAGCCGATTTTATTAATTTTTGGATTAAAAAGCTAGTGCGGGTTTCGACGAAGAGTTTAGCCCAAAAATTAAGGCGATCCGATATCGGCGAGCCGAGATTTAAGTGTTTTAATTTGGAGTATTAATTTGGAGTAATATTAAAAAAGTGTTTTATGTTGATCTTCGGTTTTGTCTTATCATCGTTTGTTTGTTCGTTGCTTGGCAGTCGGTATTGAAAGTGATTATTGGGCGATTTTCATATAATTTTCCCACGCGATTTTCTCCGGAAATTCATAGCCGATTTTATTAATTTTTGGATTAAAAAGCTAGTGCGGGTTTCGACGAAGAGTTTAGGCCAAAAATTAAGGCGATCCGATATCGGCGAGCCGAGATTTAAGTGTTTTAATTTGGAGTATAAATTTGGAGTAATATTAAAAAAGTATTTTATGTTGATCGTCGGTTATATCGTACGAATATAACAATGTAGGTATGTATGTACAAGTGTCTGTTGCTTTGCATTCTTTGAATTTTGTGGGAATAAAACAAAAAGTATTGAGCAAGAAAATAATGACACATGTGCTTGCCCTGGGTCTTTAAATAATTTTAAGTATTAATATTATTTAACTGTAACGTCATCATATGATTGAACGCCGTTTTTTATTTTCCAACGTAACATTTACGAATGTGTTCATAGAAATCGAACAGGTACCGTGTAGCAAAAAGGTGTTAACACATCGCCCGTGAGTTCGAACACTCATTGGATTTTTTGTTTTACTTTCACTGATTGGGACCTACAGTTTTACACCGGTTCCGGATGGTATTTTGAGAAGCTTTTTCATGTCGAAATACTCGATAGTGTCGCCGTCACTATGCGATGTCACCGCCGCCAAAAGAAATTTAAGGCGGTCAGAGCAGGGTTCGAAGCCATAAGTACGTGTTTCGCTCACTTTTCATTTGCTTGGTACTCAGCTCTTTGCGGAAATTTCGTAGGCAAAATTACTTACAGGGTTGTTACGCCAAAGTTATTTCTTTCGAAAACAATTGTTTGATAATAGCTTGTGACCGGAATTTAGACATTTTGATAATTTTAACATTTAAAAGCAACACGATATGTGTTACAAATAAAATGGAGCACGTAGAGGAATTATAAATGAAATATTTCCAAGGTAAATTAAAGATATATGGTAACTAGGGTACCCATTTAATCGGCTTGTTTGATTAATCGGTTAATCGTTAATCGTAAATTTCAATCTGCCAATTAACCAAATAAAACGCAATCAAATTATTCGATTAATCGAATAAAATAAAACAAAAAAAAAGAAAACAGTGTTCAAACATTTATTAAAACAAAATTAAACCAAAACAAAGCGTAACAACTTCATTATAAAGTATAAAATATATGTAGGTACAATTCACAAATCGTAGTTGCAGCAACATGAAAATTAGTGGCTTTTGGTACCAAGCAAAAATTAAAAAAATCTCAAAGTTTGGACCCAAAAGTGCCACGCTTTCCGGTACCTCCCATACAAAGGGTAGGTAGGGGTCGCTCTGAAACTATATCACACTATAACACCCTATTGGATTGATTAATTTTTACACAAATTTTGAAAAACCTAATTTTCTGACTATTATCCTTATTGCATATAGTTTGAGCAGAATCGGACCAGGTATTTTTATACACCCCTACAAAGTGACCAGTGGGTCTTGAAATTTCATCAGACTATTACACCCAATTTATTGAACCAATTTTGAGACAATTTTGTTATGTATGTATGTCTATGAGCCAAAGCAATGTGCGACGCTTTCTCTCAACAAACTATCAACTAATTTGTTCGCTAATCGTTGTCATATGAGTTGCCATATTGTAGGAGTGTTGCAAGACGGACTGCTTGCCATAAACATGTACTTATATTTTATTAATCGCTATGATTTGTTCGAGTTAATCGTTAATCGAAAAATTTAATTATTAAAATGTTTGGTTAATTTTATAGCACAATTAATCGATTAACCGAATAATGATTAATAGAATGGTTACCCAAATGGTAACTGTACGCAAGAAAATTTTCCGTTTAGAGATAAATGGCAAAATTTCTTACGAAAATTTCACAAGAACTGAATACGGGTATTTATCAATTTTTTCTCAATACGAAATGGTCGTAAAATTACATATATAATTATTATCACTCATTTGTACTCATTTGCAACTGGTACGTATTTAGACAAATGTGTTATTTTGGGTTCGAAGGTATCACAGAGTACATACACCTAGAGGTGATATCTGTCGCATCTGACATTTACACTCTTCTTGGTGAGGTCGGTGTGGTAGACACATGTTCAACTTACATACATAGGTTGACTTACACAAGTTGGAATTAAAATAACTATTGACTTAGATTTGCAATGTCGTTTTGGTGAAGAACTGTGAAATTTAACCCTTCTTTGCATAATGATGAAAATTTCCATCATAATATTTAGTAAATAAAAAAAGTCAAACAAATGAGATGTATTGTAAATTTTCTGTTGCTAGCAACATTTTACAAGACTATTACATAGAATGGAACTCAGCTGTTTAAAAACAAAAACCAACATCATTATAATTTAGCAGGTTGAAGTTCTAATTCCGCTGTTTGTTGTGTTCGAAAACAAAGTGCAGTTTCTGGAACATTTTACGATACTAATCTATACTTTTTTACCAAATAAAATTTATAATGAGTGGAAAGTCTTTATTTTGTGTTGTTCTTTGGAAAATAATGGACGAAAGGGCTATTGAAGCATACTTGGTTCATTTAGAAGACATTTGGCTATCAGAGGACGGTTTTTATGTTGACAATTCTTGGATTGTCTATAAAAAATGTTCAGGAATATAATGAAACAAAAATCTGTCTACTAATAGTGAGCCAATTCAGGAACGAACTGCCTTTTGTGAAATGCAATATCGGAACCACTAAATGTGCTAAAAGGGTTCGTCCAAGCAGCAGTGCTCTTTAACTACAATCAAAATGATGAAAAGGTTCTACTGGCCCTCCACCCCCTAAAGACATAAGGAAGGGTGGTTCCGAACATTGACCCCAAATAGGTTCACTCAGATGCAAATATCCTCAATCTCATGCAGTAAATGTGGAATTAATTTTTGCCTAAATAAGAATAAAAATTGGTTTTTGAATTATCATCAGGAACAAAAATGGCACAAAGCTAGTCAACTTTTTATTTATTTGGTATTGAAAAAAACATGTAATTTTCATCACATTATTTTTTACTTGTTTTGTATTGTATATTTACACCGGGAACTTTTTAAATATTTTTTCCTTAGTCTGGAGCATGAAATATATCATAGTGATTTATTTCACAAAAAATGGAAAATTCATGCAAAGAAAGGTTAAACGTATTTTTGACTGTTTGGTTATATTTTATTGTTAGTATACATTCGTATTATATTTAACACAATCATTTTAACACATCAAATTAAAAGCCGTTGTTATTTTCTTGTTGGTTGCTTTTAACTAAATGTAAAGTCCGACACTTACTTAAAAAGTAGTACTTTTTATTGAATGACAAAATGCAATTATTATTTATATATAAAAAATGATTTAAATTTGGAAAGTTTTATTTTTATTTTAAAGATATTAACTATTTTCAAATGATTGTTTCTTTTGCAAGAAAAATATATTTGTGTTAAATCAAACCTGTTTTGAAACAATCAATATAATATAACAAATATCGTTATTTTAAAATATGCACTATTTACATATTTACATTTATGACATATTTACATTATTATTATAAACATTAAATTATACTATTATACGAGCATAATTTAGAATCTAAAAAAGTTTTATTAAGTTTTGTGTTTTTTTAGAAAAATCTTTGATTTTTGGTTACGTTTAAATGTAGACATCAATACTTTGCTCGAATTGATGTCTTTTTATTATATATAGTGTTCATTTTACTATGTTAATGGACAAATTTGATTGTAGAGAGCGCTGAGAGGCTTAGCAGTATGATATTTGCAATCAAATTTGTTAGCTGTTATGGTTGTGGATGCTGACCTCTTGTAGCATAGATTTGTGTGGACTGTAGGTTTTGCGGGAAGCAGCTAGATGCTAAGGAGATTGGGTTAGATTTGGCCTCATATAATGTCTCATATATACATATGTATATGTATATATAATGAGATATTATATGACCAGAAGTTGGCCAGTGGAGAATAAAGAGAAGAGTTGGGAAAAGAAAACCAAATGAATTACAATTGAATTCAAGATGTTTTTTATTAGTTGATGCTCACCAAGCGATTAGAATTCAGGAAGTGAAGTGTCTGGTGTTGGTTCTACCAACTTACAAAGTAACTTAATTTTATCTTATATTGTACAAGTTATCTGCTGAAATACAATTCAGCAGATAACAAAAATGCGCGCGCTTATTTTTAGTTTTGGACAAAAATACGTCTAAGTAACAATTCACAATAGGTCTTAGAACAGTGCAGGTCCATAATTCAAATTACATCATTGTTTGCTTTAGTATATGTTTATAGAATTCATACAAATCATTCATCGACTTTATAAGTATGTTTAAGAATACAATTCTAATGTAAGTATAAACGCTGCAAGTTTATACATGCCGCCGACTCGGTGCGAATGCTGGAACTTGCGTCGCACATAAAACTGTAGCGAGAGATTTATTGGCTTCTGACAGGATATGAGTATCAGGTGCCGTCTGTACTGCGGTTCTTGCAGTTGGTTGAGACGAATACAGTTGTTGTCTACCAGGTGGCGTTATTCTCGGGTACACTGGATGTAGAAGAGTGTGGTGGTAGCGTTTGCATTTCCTGCAGGTGTTTTTGGATTTACATCTTCGAAACGTATGACTTCGCGCAAGGCAATTTATGCAATACTCGTACTTGCGCACCACTCGGTTCTTTTCCCTTGAATCCATTTTTAGAAATTCTTTGCAGAATCGTAGAGCATGGTAATCGCTGCAGATGAGACATTTATATACATCAGATTCTCGTCGATTGTTTTGATTCGATCTGAAATAGCAAAAAAAAACAAATAGTTATTAGGAGATATTTCTCCACAATAGCGGAGGCTGAGCTCAAGTGGGTTTATGTTTATGAGTTATTTCCAGTTTATGTTTAAGGCTCGTTTAAAGGTAAATAACATAGCTTGACTATTGGGCGAGTAATGGTTCCACTGGCCGTTCGAACATCTGCCACGCGTACATTTTTGTCGGTTCCTGGATACGTTTGTTCGATTCTTCCCAAGCGCCATTCACTGGGCGGTAGTAAGTCGTCCATTATTACAACTAAATCACCAATATTAAGATTAGGCGCTGAATTCTTCCACTTGTATCTTTTATGAAGAGCTTTGAGGTAGTCTTCTTTCCACCGAATAGAGAACTGATGGTGAATTGCTTTTAATTTTAACCATCGGTTAATTAGAGACAGATTATGCGATTGTAATTCGGGCAATGAGAGCATGGGTACGCCTCTAAGAAAATGACCTGGGGTTAGTGCAGTCAGGTCATTGGGATCTTCCGAAATGGCGGAGATTGGGCGAGAGTTTAGTACCCCTTCTATTCGAGCGAGAACGGTAGCAAACTGCTCGAAAGTAAATTTGTGAGAGCCTGCAACCCGCTTGAAATGGAATTTGAAACTTTTTACGGCGGCTTCCCAAAGTCCACCCATATGAGGTGCATGTGGCGGGATAAAATTCCATTCAAAGCCGTGAGTGGCGTATTTTTGGGCAATGTCGCATGAAGAGGACTTTAGAAAATTGCCAAACTCTCTAAGCAGAGCCCTGCTAGCTCCAATAAAGTTACGTCCGTTATCTGTAACTACCTTATGGGGGAGTCCTCGCCTCCCAACAAAACGAGCGAACGCTGCTTCGAATGCTGCCGAGGATAGTTCTGAACAAGCCTCGAGATGTATTGCCTTTGTTGCAAAACATACAAATACGCTAACATATCCCTTTGAGTAGGGGGCTTGACGAACACTAGAGCTTTTCAGCTCAAACGGACCAGCAAAGTCGATACCGGTAGTGTGAAAAGGTGGTGTTAAAGTGCATCTATCTGGAGGTAAGGGAGCCATCATTTGATCACAGTGCCTCTGTTTGTATGTGATGCAAATTTTGCATTTATATATAATGCTTTTTACTCTTCGTTTTAGGCGAAATATATAAAACTCGGTTTGAACCATTCTACACATAAGATTGCACTCTGCATGTACGAGAAAATTGTGCAAGTGAGTTAGGTACAAATAGGAATATCTGGAGTTTCCAGGTAGTATTATTGGATGGCGTTCGTTGTATGGAAGTGGCGCCTCTGATAAACGACCATTGATGCGAAGAATATTTTGGGAATCCATAAATGGATTTAGAGGTTTTAATGAGCTTTTACCCGAAATTGGTCTCGAGTTCATGAGGTCATTATACTCATCTTTATAATGTTGGGCTTGAGCTAAAGATACTAAGCGATTTTTTACAAACAGAATTTCCTTATGCGTGAGGTCCACCGAATTGTAGGTAAATTGGTTTCTGTGCAAGCTATGGGTATTGTAATAGAAACGGAATACATATGACAATACTCTTAAGGATTTGGTGTATGAGGAGAAACGTTGCAAAATATCAGTTTCTTCTACAGAAACTTGAAGAGATTCGACTGTCCGTTTTCCTTCGGGAGGCGACAACTGTTTCATTTTTGGCCATGATGCTGGAGGACTTACCATCCAAGAGGGTCCCTTCAGCCATAAGGCATTGTGGGCAAGATCTTGAGGTTTTTCGCCTCGAGTACCAAGATCGGCGGGATTGTCGTGAGTTGGTACGTGACGCCAAATGGCCTTTGGCACCATCTCATGTATTTGAGCAGTACGATTCGCAACATATGTCTCCCAGGTCCATGGTGGTTTATAGAGCCATCCAAGAACTATGGAAGCGTCTGTCCATAGAATAGTATCATTGATTTCCATATGTAATTTCGATTTAACGAACTTCACTAATTTTGCCAGCAAAACTGCTCCATTTAACTCCAATCTGGGCAAACAAACAGGCTGAAGAGGGGCTACTTTACTTTTAGCAATTAGTAAGTTTGAGTAGATTACCCATTGCGGAGTTTGACATCGCAAATACACGGCTGCGCAATATGCTCCTTTGGATGCATCACAAAATCCATGAATTTGCAGGAGATCCGAGGGAGTGTATTGAATACCACGTGGAATATTGATTTCCCCGATATGAGCCAGGTCTAAGAGATAATTGTTCCACGTTCTAAAAGAGTCTTCGCTAACTTCGTCGTCCCAATCTAAACCCTCCAACCAAATCTGTTGCAATAGAAGTTTCGCCTTAATTACAATTGGGGTTATCCATCCCATAGGATCGTACAGATGAGCCACAAGTGACAGAACTTTTCGCTTAGTTATTTTCGACTCAGTTTCAGTAGATATTTCAGGGAAAGTATAAGAGAAGCTATCGGATATTGCATTCCATTTCAGACCAAGTGTCTTTACAGAACTAGCTTCGTGTAAACGTAGGAAATCTTTATCATATAGGTCTTCGGAGGGTAATTGCGAGAGTAAGCGCGGATCATTTGCAGTAATCTTTTTCAACGGAAGGCCTGCTGAATTTAGAAGGGCAATAAGTTGACTCTGTTTGTCAACAGTTTCCTCAATAGTGTATCCGCCGGAAAGAATATCATCAACATACGTTTCGTGGCGAATAATCCAAGCACCCTGGGGATATTCAGATTCTGAATCTGAGGCTAACTGATTGAGTGTTCGGATTGCAAGAAATGGGGCGCAATTTATACCGAAAGTTACCGTGTTTAGCTGATAATCTTGAATGGGGCTCGCATTATCCTTTTGATGGAGAATTCTCTGGAAAGGCCTATCAGCAGGGTGAACGAGGATTTGGCGATACATTTTTTGAATGTCCCCACTAAATACGAAGATGTATGTTCTCCAATTAAGAATTGTCGAAACTAAATCTGTCTGAAGTGTCGGTCCAGTATGCAAGACGTCGTTGAGAGAATACCCAGACTTCGTCTTACGTGACGCATTAAATACAACTCTAACTTTTGTCGACTTGTGATCTGGTCTTACCACAGCATGATGTGGAAGATAAAAGGATAAAAATTTGTCCTCTGAGCATATTTCAATGGGTACAGTTTCCTCCATATGGCCGAGATCTATGTATTCATTTAAAAGTGCCTTATATTGAGTTTGAAGTTCAGGGGTTTTCAACAAATTTTGCTCCATTCGAGAATATTGGCCTAAAGCAAGAAACCGTGATGATGCGAGATGTATAGTTTTGGGAAAATCTTCTCTAAAAGGAAGTCTCACGACGTACCGACCGTCTGACCGGCGAGTAGTTGTCGTCCGGTAAAATTCCTCACAGAATTTATCGTCGTCGGAGATTTTTGGAGACATGGGAACTTCCTCTTGTTCCCAAAATTTCCTCACTAGATCGATAATGTTAGATGTCTCTGAAGATACTACATTAGTCGTAAATGCTTGTATTTGTTCAGCCCTCATTGGACCGCTGAGTACCCATCCAAATATGGTATTGTACGCTGATGTTTCACCACAAATATTCCTTCTTATACCCTCGAGGTTTATGAAGCGTTCGGAGTCATTTCCGAGAATTAAATCAACTTGAGACGATTGATTAAAATGTGGGTCTGCTAGATCGAGCTCATCCAACTCCTCGGGTTTCGGAATGCAAAACGACGCGGCAGGGATCCTTCTTGTTACCTTTGGTAATACAATAGCGTTAATAGCGAATTTCAAGTTATGTCTTGTCGAAAATATGGTTATGTCGCATTCTTTATCGGCTGTTTGTTTTTGTCCTCCAATGCCAATGATCTCAAATTGCGACTTATGATAAGGAAGTTGGAGAAGGTTTCTGAGTTTTCAGAAACAAAAGTTCGTTGAGAGCCTGGATCAATTAAAGCTCTTGTTGTGAAAAGTTCGCCTCCGTGTAGAATTTGAACTAACGCGGTGCGAAGCAGAATTGTTTCGTTATTAGAAAAAAAATTGGCTTGAATTTGGGGGAAACTTGCTTGAGCTGAGGTACTGGGTTGATCAGTCTGATCCTTTGAAACATTTCGTGAAAATTCTACTTCTTCAGAATATTTTCCCGTTGATCTTTCCGTATTACAAGGATTTAAGCTTGTCAGTTGCCTTATGTGCAGCAAAGTATGATGATTTTTCCTGCAAACAAGGCAAGTATTTTTGCTTTTGCAACTGCCTTTTGTATGCGCGGGAGATAGACAATTGTTGCAATACTTGTTCTTAAAAACATAATCAATTCTTTGCTGAGGAGTAAACTTTCTAAATTCTGGGCAAGCACGAATACTGTGCTCTAACCCGCAAAGACTGCATATTGAGTGCAGTTTATCCTGCGATAAATACGATTGAACTTTTCCCTTAGCCGGAGCTGGGAGACCATATTTATCTTTTGTAATTCTTATGCTCGAGATTCGCTCCACGACTTCAAATCTATTGATGAGAAACTCATCCATTTGAGACCATTTCGGAAGTTCTCGATGGGATTTGAGGGACTGTTCCCAAAGAGCAAGAGTCTCATCTGGTAGCTTCGTAGATATCAGATGTATCAATATTGGATCCCATTCCCTTGTTGGAACATCAAGAGATTTCAATGTAGCTAAGCAGTCGTTGACTGTAGATTGAATTTTCTGAATCGATTCACTATTCTCTACTCCGGGCACAGGTATGTCAAAAAGAATCTTTAGCTGTTTATCTACTAGCACGCGCTTGTTCTCGTATCGGGATTTTAAAGCGTTCCATGCTAAGTCGAAGTTTTCATCGCACAACGAGTACCTTTTTACAATGGCTCCAGCATTACCTCGTGTTTTATTTCTGAGATGGTAAAGCTTTTGGGCACGTGAGAGCTTTGGATGTGCCACGTATACAGCTGTGAACATATCCCGAAAAGACGGCCATTCTTCATAACCTCCTTCGAACACCTCGGTATCGCATGGAGGAACTTTGAGGTAAATGTTCGAGTTATCGCTTGAGGCACGTTGGGAAGAGACATTTTGATGTAGAGCGAAAGGGGGAAGGGATAACCGTGAGACTTCTGTTGGAGCATTGTATGCCCTTGACATTCGTATCATATCCACCATGTGAGATCTCGCGACATAGTATGTCTCCGAGCAAACATTGAAATTCAGCTTAGCGTTTTCCCTAAAGTCACGTGAATTTGAAGTTATGGGTGATAATATGAGGGCTTCGTAGGTGTTCTGCATTCGCTTCCACCAGCTCTCTAAATCATCCAACCTGACTTCCAACATGGAATCAGTTTGTTCCTCTAGACTTAGTTTCTCAATATTGGAGCATAAGTTTATAAGATGGTCACAATCGAATAAAAATCTATCATGAGCCGCAGAAGTCGCTGTGTGTTCCTCGCCAGAAGTAATTGGATTGGTAGCTGAGTTCAACTGAACTTCATTTGATAGTGAAGGGTTAGCCATTTTTTTCTCTTCAATTTGAAATTTGGTGTCTGAGAAAAAATTGTTAAATAATGAATGAAGTCCCGATTGATATCCGAAAACTACTTGAAAGGAATATTTGCGGGACAAAATTAAAGGGCTTAGATTTGATTAATTTGTAAAATGCAGAATATTAGCGGGGGAAAAAAAAAAAAAAACCCAAGGTAGTTTCAGCAAATCGATTGACAGTTGCTGCACCAAAGGAGCATTAATTGTTTTTGAAAACGAAATTAAAAAACTATATATATATGTAGAATTGAGATGAGTATGAGGTTAAAATTTTGAATTTATCAAAATGTTGTTGGGATTCATAATAAAATGTGAGCTCAACTATTTTTCATCGGATATTTCCGGAAAAGATTTTCTTTTTTCTTTGTTGTTAATTGTTATTAAAGTATTTCATTTGTTAGTAGAAAAGAGTTAATGTTTTCATAAATGTAACGAGTGTAGATGAAACAAAATTGTGTTAATGTAACATAGATCGATTTGATTCGACGTTTCTCATGTAAAGCAAGCTTTTGTATGTTTTAAAACGGATTTAATCGTTCCCGTCTTTTAAATATTGTAAAGTTGTGTCGATTATAGTAGATTTTGCTGACACATTGGTTGAAAGTTCAAAATTATACAAAGTGTTGACAGCAAGCTAAGCGGGAACAATCGACCGATGTTATATTTTTTTTCCGTGTTAAATTTATAAAATATTCATGTTTTATGTATCAAATGCTTGCGATTTATTTTTTGTTTGTTCTCCACTTCGACTTTGTGATTTGTAAAGATTATCGTTCACCTTTAAATTATAACATTATCCCAATAGGTTTGTGTGTGCATGTGTAATTATTTTCATATATTTCTCGTTCTGTAATACGTGTGTGCGATTAATTAAAAAATATAAAATGAACCAAACACTTTTGCACTCAACTATAGATTAAATTTGGCTTCGGTAGTGTTGTTAACCGTATTAACTTTCCCAGTATGGAGTCGAAAATATTCGCTGTTGATTATTATGCTAAGTTCCCGGTTAAATTGTTCATTTTACTATGTTAATGGACAAATTTGATTGTAGAGAGCGCTGAGAGGCTTAGCAGTATGATATTTGCAATCAAATTTGTTAGCTGTTATGGTTGTGGATGCTGACCTCTTGTAGCATAGATTTGTGTGGACTGTAGGTTTTGCGGGAAGCAGCTAGATGCTAAGGAGATTGGGTTAGATTTGGCCTCATATAATGTCTCATATATACATATGTATATGTATATATAATGAGATATTATATGACCAGAAGTTGGCCAGTGGAGAATAAAGAGAAGAGTTGGGAAAAGAAAACCAAATGAATTACAATTGAATTCAAGATGTTTTTTATTAGTTGATGCTCACCAAGCGATTAGAATTCAGGAAGTGAAGTGTCTGGTGTTGGTTCTACCAACTTACAAAGTAACTTAATTTTATCTTATATTGTACAAGTTATCTGCTGAAATACAATTCAGCAGATAACAAAAATGCGCGCGCTTATTTTTAGTTTTGGACAAAAATACGTCTAAGTAACAATTCACAATAGGTCTTAGAACAGTGCAGGTCCATAATTCAAATTACATCATTGTTTGCTTTAGTATATGTTTATAGAATTCATACAAATCATTCATCGACTTTATAAGTATGTTTAAGAATACAATTCTAATGTAAGTATAAACGCTGCAAGTTTATACATATAGTTTTTTTTTGTATATAAGATACAATTTTATTCATTTTAAATATACATATGTCTAAAATATATGGATTTAATTGAATTGTTTTAAAGTTTCTTCCACAAAAGTGTTTAAATTTGGTAAAGGCCTTGCGTTTTTTACACGTACACATACGAACATCGTACTAAACATAGACTAATACTTGTAGTAGACTTAATAGTTCACCCAGAAAATTTATGACATTTGGCCTGGTGTGATATGAACGTTGGATGTCGAAAAAAATCCTTCAATAATACCAGATAGAGGCAGTGCTTCAAAACATCCAACAAAATAACAACAACGGTATTGCGTTTGGTGTGTTAAAATTTCTGTGTTAAATACAACACAAATGAAGGCTAACAATAACAGTCAATAAAATAGTGTACAACACATTTAAATTTTACAGTTTGTCACCAAAACGACATAAAAAATTAAAGTCAGAAGTTGTTGTAATTCCACCTGGTGTAGGTCACTTTTCGTCAAACATATCTCTTCTATCACACCGACCGCATCAAGAAGTATGATTTACTCTATGGTAGTAAAGAGAGTATGAGAAAAACCCAGTGTTGATAGTTTAGCCCTTTTAGGTTATTTTTAAGAAATAAACAGCCAGGAGCTTTTTAGCTCTTTTATTGCCTATTTTCCAGTCTTTTTTTATTTTCATAAATTGCGACGTAAGTAAGCACTTTTCAATGAAAGGATCATATCTGATGTTTATGTATTAAGTATTAAATTTATCGCTAGAAAATAATACATTCTTCGTTTTTGTTTAAGGCCTCAAGATTTCAACTGAAGAATAGGGATCTTTTTTGATTTTACCTCAATTAATCCTAAGTAGGTTGTAATTTTGCTTTGCAATCTTACGGCCTTATTCATAAAAATCTATGAGAAAAGACGATTTTTTTATGGTAAATAATCTCTCAAACCTCTCATAACTTTTTATGAATAAGGCTGTCAGACTATATTGTAGCTCTTTCCTCAAACAATAATTCTTTTTAACGTTTTGAAAAAAATATGATGAGAGGTCGAAGCATATTTGAAATAATTCAACTGTCTTTCCATTTCCCGCCTCACTATAAAGAAATTGAGGTGACTCTTGCCGAGGATAACTTGGCAAAATACACAAATCAACAAAAATTTAATTTAGATCCGCACTATGGATGTAGAAGTAAAACATTTTGTCATTATTTGTGTAATTTTTAGCTTATACGTATACAAATTGAAGCAAATTGATATGACAATATTCTACAAAGTTTAGTCCTTAAAGGCTGGACTCTACTGCAGTGGAAACCTCGTGTTGGGAGATTTCGTTAAATCAAACACCTGTTTTCTATACAGCAATCATCTGTTGGCTTACTCAAACTCTCCAAATGAGATAATCCAGTTGCAGTGTGAATGCAGTATATAATCGCATTTAGACAGCAGTTTATCGCGGCCAGGTTAGCATAACCTTGTTCTCTAATCTTTGCCGTTTACACCACCCAATTTGAGATTAAATTAACATTTCAGGTGGGAACTTTGTGCTTACACCAATTTAGAGTAACTCCGAGCCGAGACAAAATTATCGAAAACCGCAGCGTAACAAAAAACTTAAATTGACCGGCTCTTGGTTTTGCCAGTTTTGAAGTAAATTAACCTTTAAAAATGGATCAGTCGGTCAAATTGGCACACATTTTAAACCGATGAGAGCAATTATGCCGGCGGCTGCGTGAGCTTCAAAAAATGTTGGTGGCGGCGACGCGTCGGAAAATTTTAGTTTGGCTTCCGTCTGTCAAAACGCAGATTTTTAGTGTGTTTTATTATGGTTGAATTGTTTAGTAATTAGCAGAGCTGCATCAAATTGTACACCAGTTTAAAATGAAGTTAAAAATTAAACTTCAGTTTTTACAGATTAAAATTGTATGAGTAATCTTCTGGGTTAGCGTGGGTTATGAAATTTAGCCTTCGAAGTTTGCTAATCTTGGTCGGTGTAAATGCTGTATAAGACTCTTGAGAACATTGCCAAATATAGTAACAATTCAAAAATTTAAAACTTTACTCCCAATTTCACCAAACAAAGTTAAAGCTAACTGACAGTTAAAAATTATAAATTCCATACAAACTGACAGCTAAAACAGTTCGTTAGCACCATAGATAAATAAAAAGCCATAGATGATTCATTTGCTTAACCACCATTTTCACCAGAGGGCACATGCTGTTTCCGTGCGTCCATTTTCCACTCGGATGCGGCGAAAAAGCACTCAAACATAATTTTTATTTCGGTTTTGTGGTTCAAATTCTAAAATAGAATATAAAAAGTATATCGCTTTTGATATTTGTGGACAATAAAAAAGGCAAAAAGCATGGTACATAGCTTTTTCAATAGATTCTGTTTCCAGGGAAATTTGCCCATATCCACCTTTCCGCCGCCATCTAGAAAATTTCCCTTTACATTCAAATCCACCATGTATATTTCACCATCTATGGTTTTTTATTTATCTATGTTAGCTCTAACTGCTAGATATCTGGACATGGTGAAATCGGCCGTTAGTTGTAAAATATTTAAAATTTTCTATGACGTTTCGCCTTCTTGTGGAGTATTGGTACATTATTTCGGAAAGACATATTAGAAAGAACTATTAAATGAAGAAAGAGCTAAAATAATGCTTAGGGTTTATTGAAGTAAAACCGAAAATAAAGCCCTGTCCTTCAGCTGAAATCTACTTTGGCCTGTAAAGAAAAATTCGTCCAGGGTTTCTGATATCATGTACATGGATCTCAATTTTTAGGTTTGGTTGAGAACCTAAATCATCTGTTGCACAGATATATTGACTGAAACCGCCTTTTTGATTTTTGGACTTTCCTCACATTTTCATATCAAATAACTGAAAACTTTTGTTATTTTTTTTTGTGTTGTATATGTTAAATGAATGGAATATGATTATGTCTGGGAAATATTGGAAGATACTCGAAATATGGCACTATCACTGCGCTGTATGAAATAGAGTCTTAAAATCTGATATTTATCATTCAATCTTTGCCAATTGAAAAATGCGTCTTTAAAATTTTTTTCACCAGTTTTTGTTTGCGTATTTTACGATTTAGCTCTACTTTTTGACTTTAAGTTTCTGGCAACACTGGATGTTTTTTTTAGCTTTGTGCAAAACATCAGAATGTATATATTATTAACAGATATAAATTTAGGTTAAGTTTTTAAATAATTTTTATAATAAATTTTTGTGACCCAGATTGGAAATACGAATTCTTATTTTCTTGGAATTATTTCAATGAAGCTGAGTATCTTGAATGCGGTAATAAATAAGTAAAAACTACTGCATACATTTTTAAGTCATTGCATACTATTAAGTTTGGTAATAAAAGTGCAATAACTTCTTTAAATTATTAATTATTTGTACTTTATAATCCGTATAAAATATAAATTAATTGCGCAGTGAAGACCAGCTTAATTTCTTTCAGTGCAAACACACCAATACATTCACATTTATAGCATCCCAATCATAGAGTAATCTCAGACTAGAGAGAATATTTGGCTCATCTGACGTTTCGTTTCACAATCTTCGTGATGCGGTCGGTGCGATAGAAAGATGTTTGACGAAAAGTGATATACACCAGGTGGAATTACAATAACTTCTTGCTTTAATTTTTCATGCCATTTTGGTGAAAAACTGTGAAATTTAAATGTGTTTTAAACTTTTTTATTGACTGTTATTGTTAGCATACATTTGTGTTGTGTTTAACACACAAAACGAAATGCCGTTGTTGTTATTTTGTTCGTTGTTTTGAACCATTGCCTCTATCTGGTATTAGTAGTAAAGCAATTCTTCTCAACATCAATCGTAAATATCACACCAGGCCAAATGTCTTAAATTTGGTGGGAGAACTAGTGGGTCTATAATAAGTATTAGTCTATGATCCCAATGTGCCATATTCATTAGTTACGAATTCCAGACGGATCCGTTTCTTCGGACATTTTGTTCGAAACGGATATCGTTTACGGACTCATAACGAATTCTTTTTCGTATGATATTCCTCTCAAAAATGGGAATAGTTTTTTGTACTTTTCGTCTCAAACTTGTAACGGACTTCATATTCGAATCCGTTTCGGATTCGCTTTTTGTAAATAAAATGAATCCGCTTTTATCAATTTTTGAGGATTCGAAACGGATTTGTTCTTATTTCTACCTCTATATTTTCTACCTCTAATCCACTGAAGTTTTTAATTTTTTAACTTAAATCGTTTTAGTATTTTTTTTTTATGTTTTAGTGTTTTATCAACTGAAATATGAATCTGCGACATTAAGTATTTCACTGATTAGGTTTTTGTGATTCTACGGGCTCGTAACGGGTTCGAAATGGATCCGCCAAATCGATTTTCGCTCATTCGTTTTTTTATGTTTTTACGGATTCGTAATGGGTTCGAGACTGACCCGTCAAATCGCAATTTTACTGATTCGCTTTTTTATGTTTTTACGGACTCGTTACGGATTCGGGACGGATCCGCAATATCACAATTTCACTGATTCGTTTTTTTATATTTTTACGGACTCATAATGGGTTCGACACGGATTCAAGAACTCACATTTCGCATTTTAATGATTTTACGGACCCGTAACGGATTCGAAACGGATCCGCGTTCGTTCTTGTGCTCATCGGTATATGTGTCATTTGGAAGGTACGAGCTTTCCAATGAGCTATATATCGCTCTGACCCCATAGATCCGAACATTGTAGGCCCATTATTATAAAAGTTTCGACCTGGCTCTAAATTTTTGTATACCTTCCTTCAGGATTCAAAGTTTTATCGGTGGTAAAAATTTAAGAAAAATCCAACTATGTCCCTAAAGTGGATTTAATACATTTTTTCTAATAACAATTTTATGCAGCAAACTAAGTTTGAATAGTATTCGCTTGATACTCATGCTGGCTAAATTATGTTTGATTCGGATTGTATCGAACGAAAATTAACATTCCCTTATATTTCTGTGACCGTCGTTGGTGCAATGGTTAGTGTGCACGGCTGTGGTACATGAGACGTGTGTTCGATCCCTGCTCTGACCACCTTACATTTCTTTCCCTTAGTGATGACGACTCTTAGAAGAACGACTCTGTGAGAAGCTCTCCCTAATCCCTACGTGGGATGTATCGGGAAATCATTTATTTATTTATTTTTAATCGATGAATAGTTTTAATCAGAAATATCTCGATTTCATTTCTTTGCTCGTACAACTTTCTAGCTATTGTATTTCTTGGAAGAAATTCAGTTCTTGTTATTAAATTTTAATAAACTCTATTATTTATCAGAAAGGAGATTTCCTTATAGCAAAAACTCTTATCACATACATCAACGCTACAAATGAGGTAATTGACGCTGTAAGAGAGGCAGCACCATCACCTTCGGGCGTTGTGATTTCTGGGGGATCAGGTGTGGTTGGAGTTGAATCCTCAGGTGAAGTAGGACTGGATGTGGCGGGAGCATCAGTGGGTTCATTAGTTAGCTGAAAGATAGATTAAGAAAGTAGCAACATTTGTTTTCTTGTATTTTAATTAACAACCAACCGTTTCTTTTAATTTGGCTTTCAATTCCTTGCAACGACCTGACTCTCCATACACATAAGTGGCCATGTGACAAATGGTGGTCATCAGACAGCTGTCACTACAACCGGCAGATATTTTAGGTTCTGCAGAGGTCATTTTGTATTCCCAATACTACCGAGCGATTGGTAAATAAGGTACCATTAATCTACTAGGGAAAATATTTTCTTAGCTTACTAACCTTGCGCAAAATATCAGGATTTTGAGTCATCTCTTCCAACAAAGCATCAATACCAGCCGGACTCAAATCCTTGGTGAATTCTGTAAATTGATATTCTTTAAACCAAATGGGCGATCGTTTGTCTCCATATTCATTAGCCTCAGTCAAATTGAAAATATAAGTTGAATGATCCACAACTTGCTGAAAAATGTTAGGATAGATTTTTCTTATTTGTAACAGACTTCATATAATTTTCAAGCCAACTTTTAATCTTACATATGTGTTGGGCTCTACTTCATATGATCTGTAATTGGGATTTTTGTACGAGTACGAAGTTAAACTGCCAGCATTCCAGTAAATAGCCATAGGATAGCCATTTTGGGAGTAATGCAAGTTCATTTCGTCCTTATGTGTATGCCCTCCAAAGATACCACTGATTGTGTCGCTGAAACGCTCAATTAATCGATTAAACTCACGAGCCCACACCGACCAGCAGTCTGAACTGCCGGCGGTTATATGAGCTAAAATATGAACATGTTCGCCGGCCTTTTCGGCAGCCAACAATGTGTCATGTAACCATTCCAATTGGGGTTGACTGGTTGCGCTGCCATCGAAGTAAATCCACCAGTTGTATATGTAGCAATCGTTGTTGTTTAAGGCAATAATCCTGAAACCGGAATGGGGTGAAACGCTGTAATAGCCTCCTTTTAAAACGGTATCCTTGGTGGCAGCAGGTAACCAACGTTGCCATACTGTCCACAAATGTTCATACAACCAATCTACTTTAAATTCGTCGGGTAAATTCTCGTGTCCAAAACTAAAAAACGGATAAATTTTCAATTTACCTTTCATTACTTTGAAATTTCCGTAACTTACACATTAGTTGGATGAGGTTCATGATTGCCCACAATTGGAAACACTGGAATTCCATTGAACTTTTGCTCAATCAAATCATGAATCTCGGTTAACAGTGCCTTATTACTCTCCTTGGTCGTGGACCAAATGTTATGTGGTACAACATCACCAGTTTGATAGATGTAGTCAATTTTATTGTGCGTTTCTTTGACGCTATCAAAAGCATTTTCAATCATATGCAAAGGTGAATCGCAGTCACGATAATCGCTCCAATAACCGGCTTCAGCATCAGCGGAGGATCCGCCACTCGGTGTTACCCTACAACACAAGGGTTCCTCACATTCACCCAATGAACCAGGAGTATATTCCGCATCATAGTGTATGTCAGTCAAGTGAACAATTGTCAAATCATTATCAGTTTTTTGGGGCACTGTGGATTTACCCGCTGTCAAGGGACCTTTGCTGTTATCGATTGTTAGTGACCAATTGTATTCCGGTTGCTCGACTTGACAGAAGGATATGGGTAAAGTACCGCATATGGTACGAGCTTCGGCATTCGTGTTCATGATAATATGATGCAAAATAGGCCAGTTCAAGTTAAAAATCCCCGAACAAACTTCTTCGGTTTGAATGTGGAGTCGCTTGCACAAAGTCATAAAGGCCGTCTTTGCATCAGCTTCAGCATTGGGACCATTCAGTTCTCCATCACTTGAGCGAAAGGTTTTGGTAACAACAATGGCAACGGCCCGACAGGTGGTGCATGTGAAGAATTGATCAATGGCTCCCAATTCGGCAATGTTTGTGGTGAATAAATCCTTTGTGCTGTGTGATTTTCCTAACTGTAAAGATAATTGCTCTAAAGTGACCGATTCTACACCAGTCCTTAGGAAATTCAAATATTCATCCGCGAATTTAATGGCAATATCATCTAGAAATAAAAAAAAACAGGGAAAATTTATTACTGTTAATATGAACTAACGGGTTTTTCAACAGAGACGCTATAAAAGTAAATCGATAGGGACAGCAAACGACGCCATATTTTTTCCCGCTCTTTTGACATTTCTCTTCAGTAAGGTTTGCCATTTCATCATGGGAAGATATACGAGCCAACAACGAGTCGAAATTATTAAAATTTACTACCGAAATTTGGAGTCAGTGGCCTCAACTTTAAGAGCGCTACGTCCAATTTATGGTCGTCATAATCGTCCTACCAGATCAACAATTGAGCGTCTAGTGGAAAAATTTGAATACGCAGGCACAGTACAAAATGTTCCCGTGCCAGTGAGACAAAGAAGTGCCCGTAGTGTCGAGAATATTGCTGCCGCTGAGGCTTTAGTTCAAGAAAGCCCAAATGTGTCTCTCACACGTCGTTCTCAAGCGTTGGGCATCTCTGTGACGTCGTTGTGGCGAATTTTGCGAAAAGATCTTGGCCTACATCCTTACAAGATCAAATTGACGCAAGAACTGAAGCCGCTTGACCACCATAAGCGTCGTATTTTCGTGAATTAGGCTGAGCAACAACTTGAAAATGATTCGAATTTTCATCGGAAAATCATCTTCAGCGATGAAGCTCATTTCTGGCTGATTCGCTTCGTCAATAAGCAAAATATGCGTTATTGGTCAGACAGCAATCCACACGAAATCCATGAGTCATCATTGCATCCCGAAAAAAATACGGTTTGGTGCGGTTTATGGGCCGGCGGCGTCATTGGGCCGTACTTCTTCCGTGATGATCAAGACCGGCACATTACTGTGAATGCGAATCGCTACCTTTCAATGATAACCGAATATTTTTGGCCCCAATTGGATAATACGGACTTGGATTACATATGGTTCCAACAGGACGGCGCCACAAGCCACACAGCGAATGCCACAATCAATTTATTGGAAACCAAGTTTGGTGAACGTGTTATCTCACGAAATGGCCCAGTCGATTGGCCGCCTCGGTCGTCCGATTTGACGCCGTTAGATTATTTCCTGTGGGGCTACGTCAAGTCTACGGTCTATGCCAACAAGCCAGCGACGATTGATGAACTTCGTACGAATATCGAACGTGAAATTGCAGCAGTATCGGCCGATTTATGCTTGAAAACCGTCGAAAATTGGGTTCAGCGTCTGGACTTCTGCAAGCGTGCCCATGGTGGACATGCAAAAGAAATCGAGTTACATACATAATGGCATCGAACGTACTTTCACAGGAATAAAGAATTTCATTGGTATCTAAAACCGGTTTTGTTTTATTTAAAAAAAAAACTTTTGTAGCGCTCTTATTGAAAACGCCTTTATAAAGTTCACCCACAAAGTTTGGGAACTATTTATGGTTTTAGTATAATATCTACTATTAAACTGAGATAAGTTAAGCTACTAACCAGCTACTATGGTTCCCATAGTTATTGGTTGTCGACTAGGGTCATTAAACGGTATTATAATTATCAATAGCATCAATAATTGTTGATACGCATTTTAGGAGTTATCGCCTTTATCATGTAAATCCATTGAAATTGCAAAGTTAGCTTATTATGATGGTGCGAAAGATTAAAACCCCGGGCGATAATACGAGTACTAAGTCCTTATCAGGTGGGAACGCTAATGTGTTAATAACAGACGCGGCATCAAGTATGCCATATAGATTTGAAAATCGAATGCATTCCATCACAATTGATATATTTTTTGCCTTTTAGGGTTACCAAAATACACATACAACCTTTACCCAAAAACACGCTATTCTAGGTAATAAAACCAAAAAAGACCTGAGGATTGTAACATTATAGATAGTTACAGGGTGGAGCGCGGTAATTCGCTTATTTGGGAATGAAATAAAAAAATTATGAACCTTAGAAAAATTTATTTTATATTTTAATTACATTGAACAGTAAGGGAATTTTTAAATTACATGGTTTTAAATAGTGTATCTGGCAAATGTCGACCTTCGCTATCCACACACTGCTGCATACGTTTTCTGAAGTTTTCATGAATTCTAACAAGCAAGTCGACTGGTATTCTGTCAGTTTCAGCCTCAATATTGTTAATTAGGTCTTCCAAGGTGTTGGGACGGTTGATATACAGCTTCTATTTCAGGTAATCCCAAAGGAAAAAACCGCATAGGGCTAAGTCTGGTGCCTCATCAGAAAAGAACACAATTGCGTCACGGGGTATAGTTGCAAGAATGTCTTCACAAGAGGTCCGCCGTGTCAAATAGTCCCGTGCTGACAATTGTTGGACCACGTGCATTTTATTCGGGTGAAAATTCAGTTCTTTAAGAAGAATCCGGTGGTGGGAACGTCTGGAAATGCCAAGAGCAAGTGATTGCTTCCGAGCAGAGCGCTTCGGAAATTGCAGTACTGCTGGTCTAACACTCTCGATGTTTTGGGTGTTGTAATCCTTCTCTCAGGTCCCCTTCGTACACATGACACATTCCCTGTTGTTCTCAATGAAGTTACCCAATTTACAATTGATTGCCGTCCAGGAACACTTCCGCGTGGGGGAACAGCGAATCGTAAACGAAAAGCACGCTGCACAGTAATGATCGAGTGCGCATATGAAAAATACGCTTCAACACAAAATTACCTCTCCTCACGTGTCCAACGCATGATGGCAGCTGAAAGGCAGACGAATACAAATCTTCCGTCAGCTATTATAAGCCACGCACACTCTCCACTCTCTACGACCAACAGTGCCGCCACAGCCTGCAGTGCAAAAAACAAATTACTGCGCTCCACCCACAGCATGCAGTGCAAAATACCCTGTATGTGTTTTATAATCCAAAGTATTTTCTCGTTTTCCCGAGTGATGACAACCCTGGTTCCTGCCAACAATTTGTTATTTGACCATCTTAAGGTATTCGAACGAATATCAAAAATTTCATTAACCGAAAATTTTGCTCACTTTTTATTTGCTTTGTACTCAGCTCTTTGCCACGATTTCGTGGGCAAAATCAATTACAGGGCTGTTACGCCAAAGTTATTTCGTACGAAAACAATTGTTTTATTATTGTTGGGGCTGGAATTTTGACATTTCGATTATTTTAACAAAGTAAAGTAATAGCACATGAGTTCAAAATAAAATGGGTTGCGAAGAGTAATTATTAGCTAAATATTTGTGCGATAAATCAAAGATAGGTGGTAATTCTCTGCAACAAAATTTTTCGTTTAGACATAAATGAAAAAATATCTTACGAAAATTTCGTAAGAACTAAATACCGGGCTTAAGTAGGGAAGAGTGTGAAAATCTTCTCGGATAGCTAAGCAGCGATAAGGTCTCTATTTTCAGAGGAGAATAGATCGATATTGTTTCGTGAATGAAGGAGGCTGCTACAGAAGACAAGCGCCACGACAAGATTTTCTCTAGTGTGGCTTACGGGTCATACGAATATAGCCGGATACAAAGCAGCGGATGAACTATCCAGGAAAGGTTCAAGTGGTTCAAGCGAATGAACGAAACGTGAATACCCTCACCTCTACGGATGGGGGTATATATCATTTAATCAGGGGGATTCTATGGCACAGCTGATCGAAAAGGTACTAGGGAAATGATGGAGAATGAGAGACCAAAGAAGACAGGAACTAATTCTAAATAGTGTTTATTGATACTAAGGACAGCTAAATTATGTTGTATGTTGTTTGCATTGAAAGAAAATACGCATACCCTTTGATTTCTGTCCGTTTTATGTCCAACGAAAGTGTAAAATTGGTAAACTACAGCAGCAAATAAAACTCTATGAAATGGCCTAATACCTCATCGTCATGAAGAGGCAACAAAGAGAGTAATGGATACTCTTAAGTATTACTCTATGATTTAATACGGGAAAAAATGTAACGCATAGAAGGTAGCCATATTTTTATATATTTTTAAGACGATTGACCCATGAGCCATGACTGGCTGGCGATTGAGCCATGGCTGGCTGGTCAACACGATAACTGCCGTAATTCTTTATCGATCACAGCGAAATTTTGTCAGTGTCTATTATTTGTCCAAGGTTAGTTTGGGATTGAAAATGGGCATTTTGACCACGCCGGCACATTTAGTACGAAATTATGTTTCTTCTAAAACCTGGAGAAAATGGGCGAGGTTGCCACGCCCATTCTGGTACCTCCCCTACTAAAGCTTGGTGGTCGTCCGTGTTGTCAATGCGATAAGTCGCGTGAAACACTTCCCATCTTAATCAAATTGTCATCAAACGCCAGTTACCGATTAAGAAAAGTTTGATTTTGCCACGCCCATATTGGTACATCCCATACAAAAGTTGTTCGGCCAAATAACTCCCGTATATCTTTACCGATCTCAATGATATTTTGTTAGTGACTATTATTTGTCCAAACCTAGGTTGGGATTGAGAGTGGGCGTTTTGGCCACGTCCCTTCTGGTACCTCCCATACAAATCGACACATTTAGTACAAAATCAAGTTTCTTCGAAAACTTTTTTCTGATAGATGTGATTAGCTTCAACACAAACATTGGTTAATAATCTGTAAATGTCTACTTTACTGGCGAAAATTGGCTAGGTCGCCACACGCCTATTCTTGTACCTCCCATTCAAAAGCTTGGTGATCGTCCGGGTTGACAATGCAATAAGTCGCGAGAAACACTTCTTAATGAAATTAAGTTACAGGCTTCATGTCACGCGAGTCACCAATTAAGATAACGGTAATTTTGACACGCCCATGTTGGTGCCTCCCATACATAAGTTGTTCGGCCGGCTGGTTGTTCGGCAAGATAACTTCCGCAAAACCGAACCAATCCTTATGAAATTTGGTACTTGATAAAATTTTGTCAAATGTAAATTGAGTGGTTTTGCCACGCCCATTGGTGGTCGCCTGGGTTTGTCAATGAGATAAAACACTTCCAATCTTAATGAAATTAGGTTACAGACTTCGTGTCATCTAACGCCAAGACAAGGGTGATACCACCATAAGTTGTGCGGCCGGGTGGTTGTTCGGCAAGCGATTTTAATGCTATTCAGTACTCGGCAATATTTTCCTAAAAATTGAGATTAACTACTGTACCACGCCCATTTTCGTACATCCCATTCAAAATATGGTCGGCTTTCCGGCTGGCCGATTCGATATCGCCCATTTTCGTACATCCCATTCAAAATATGGTCGGCTTTCCGGCTGGCCGATTCGATATCTCCCGTATACCACAACCGATCTTAACAAAATTTGGTACTGATCAATATCACTATGCAACAGCCAAAATGCATAATTATAACCACTATTTTGTTGATGTACTATGGTCCCCCTATTACAAAAATGGTCGAAATTTTAAATTCTATGGATAAGTTTTTTTTTAGTAAAATTGTCCATTTTTGAAAAGCTTGTTCCACGGATTTTACCATAACTAGATAACGATTGGTCTCACTTCATTAAGGAACATACCAAACAAAATACCTACAAGTTATCTTTACATTATTTTTTAGCCTGCACAAGAGTTTCGTAGTGATCTAAAAAGTTGTGGTGAAAAATAATGTTTTTCTGCCAAAATTCATAAATTTTTAAAAAAAAAAATCAGAAAAAATCCTAAACGGCAAAAAGTATTCGGTTTAGCACTTTGATAGTAAAGTCTGACCTGTTATAAATAAAATGAGGTATATCCTAAGAAAATCGATGGATAAATTTTGATTTTATTGACAATTAGGTGAAGGTATCTCATTTCGTCAAGAATGCATCCTCTTTGTCTAGTGCCTTAATAAAGTTTTTCACTAATCCAAGTTTGATATGTAATGGTGTCAAGATTATATAATTATACCTTACAAAACGAAGATAACATATTTCATCAACCAGTTCGATCTTTTGTTTTATTTCTCCAGTTGGCAATACCAATTGTACGCATGGATTTGTCACCTGATCCCTTCAGCGGAGTCTTGGTCTTATTATTTTTCGTCTTCCTTCGAGTTCGGTTTTGAAAACCCTTCGTGCTGGTACGTCTTCATATATTCTACTAACATGGCGCTTAACTATGTCAAAGTATGGATACAACTCATACATCTCATGGTTCATGCGTCGCCGATACTCGCCGTTGTGCACTATAGGGCCATACATTTTTCGGAGTATTTGTCTCTCGAACACTCCTACAGATGTTTCATCTGATTGTGATAAGACCCAGGATTCTGCGTCATAAAGCAAGACAGGCTGTATAAGAATATGATATAGCTCGAGAGAGGGCTTTATCTGTAAAGTGCTTGCTTAGCCCAAAATAACATAAATTCGCAAGCACAATTCTCCGCTTGATCTCAAGGCTGACGCTCTTGTTTTTGTTTACGGCATACGGATTCGGGATATGGCGACTTTAAAATCGGGTTGAGCAAACGTGTATTTTTTTTTGATTTTTAAGATTTGACTAGTATTTTTTTCGTTTTGTTTTCCAAGTGCCGGTTCTTAGCTAAGTTTGGTGCGATGCACTTATAAGTTTTGTGCAATTACTTATAAATTTTAAAAATTAAGTTTTGACATGGTGTGCTTTTTTCTATTTTCAACCGAAAACTATCATAGGATACGTTTTTATTAAATCAGCCATTTATAAGAAATATTGGAAGTTAAGATAAATTCAAGAACTTTAAAAAATTTTAATTTATTTCAATATCTGTTTCTTTTAACTCAATCACATTTTTGAGCAACGCTTCTGTATTCATCATATTACACTTCGGTTTTTTATTTAGCACATTTTGTGTTTAGTGTCCTTTACCTGAAATCGCCGAAATAACCTGATCGTCTTCGGTAAATTCTACAGGTACTCCTGGCAGTTTTAAGGCTGTTGTCGTTAAAGCCAATAAGGCAAAAAATAAAGAAATTCTTAACATGATGTCGGCCTGAGAAATTCGTCTTTTTCGCTCCGATATTTACTAGTTCGAGTCTAAAAATGGACTAAAGAGGTTGATTCCATAAACATTCAATAAATATTGAATACATGCTTTTAGTGGTAAATGAAAATACGAGTACTACAGAAATCCAATGCAGATTAAGGCAATACAGATTAGTTAAGTGGTATATTGTTAAGGGAAATTGACATTAAAAGTTGCTTATCTAGGGTTATCTTTACAATTGTTGCATGTATTGTATCTTTTACCATCTATTATATAGTAAAACTTGTAAAAAAAGACAAACTTTGTGATAAATTTCATTGCAATAAAAACGAAAGCCTTAATATTGAAAATGACTTTGCTAAACGTATTAGCTGGAGTAAAGGACAGAGTCGATAAAATCAATTGATGGTAAATTAAACATTCAATCAGTTTGAACCCCCAGGCAGAGTTCCAGTAAAGGCTGACTGGTTTTTGGGATTTTCTGCTAAGGTGACGCGGATATACACCAGGATTTTAAAATCTGTGTGTGGATAAAAATCTAACGCTATTCTCAACGTAATTCTTTGTTCTACGAAAAACCCTACGCAAAACCTAATTTGATAAGTAGTTTTTTAAATGTTAAAACTCTGACTTTTCTGACAGTGTTAGAAGCTTTAAGCTACGCTTTTGACTTTTCAGGGTGGCAACACTCCTTCTAGCTTTCGAGTAATGTCAATTTGAAGTTACAGGTGACTAATTTCACGCGGTTTTTATTATTTTTGCAAACACAACAATTTTGCACATTAAAAATATATATATATATTTTTTGTCAATTTCAATTTAAAATATAACAGTGCTTTTATTGTGCTGAAAACATTATTATCCGGTGAAACTAATTCATGAACTTATGCATTAGGGGTCAAAACAAAAATTCATGCATTAGAGGGTTAATACAACTTTAATTGATAGAGTCATTATTTTGGAAACAGGAAATAGTTGTTGAGGGCCAAAGCTGGAGAATCTTATAGTTTTAAGCCCGATATTCAGTTATCATGAAATTTTCAATGCCAAACGTGTATAAAAAGTAACGAAAAGTTCATGAACCGAAAATTTCGCTCAATTTTAATTTTCTTGGTACTCAGTTCTTTTATTGGATAATTGGTTTGGACCGGAATTTTGACATATCGATAGTTTTAACAACCAAAAAATAAAATGGTGTGCATAGAGGAATTATAAATGAAATATTTGCAAGGTAAATCAAAGATCGGTGGTAACTCTCCGCAACAAAATTTTCGGTTTAGAGATAAATGACAAAATTCCGCCAGAACTGAAAAAGGGGCTTTGGTAAAAAATTTCATTTGTCTATGTCCAACACATGAATGAATGCGATGAATTTTTTCATTGATACCCTGGCATGTTGCATTTATTTTTCCTCAAGAAGTTTCGAAATCATTGATTTAATCAAGAGGATCTTTACGTGAAAAATTTTTTAACATTGAAATGTTTATAGAAATGTTTTATGATTTAAGAAATTTGTTAACTTTCGTGCAAAATGCAAATACGTTTATAAGTTTATAAGCTTGACTTCTACAGAATGAACTTAACCATAAACTATAAATTTAGCATAAATCTTTACTCAATAACGCTTTTGACAACGATGTATGCTTTTAGCCTTTGAAGATGATACTAACCCCAATCTCATTTCATTAATTTTCAAATTCATTTATTTCTAAATTATTCATACGTTTTATGGATATACAGTAGCCGTCGGTGGTGCAATGGTTAGTGTGCCCGCTTCTTGCACATTATATCCTGGGTTCGATCCCTGCTCGAGTATTCAGCAATGAAAAAGCTTCTCAAAAAAATCTTTATAGATCACAATGAAATTTTGTCAGTGACTATTATTTGTTAATATTGAGTTTGGGATTGAAAATGGGCGGTTTGACCACGCCCCTTCTGGTACCTCCCATACAAATCGACACATTTAGCACAATATCACAAATCTTTCAAACCTTCTTCTTCCTTCTTCAAACCTTCAACTCTCACACCGGTTAATAATATGCCAATGCCTACTTAACTGGAGGAAATGTCCGAGATTGTCACGCCCATTCTGGTACCTCCAATACAAAACAAGGTGTTCGTCCGGAAACACTTCCGACCGTAATGAAATTAGATGTAAGGCTTCACATTATCAAAGGCCAATCACCGATGAAAACAAGGTTGATTTTGCCACGCCCATTTTGGTACCTTCCATACAAAAGTTGTTTGGCCATCAGATTGTGCGGCACGGGAAGTCCCGCAAAACCGAACCAATCTTTATGTAAGTTTGTACTAGACAATATATAGTCAAATAAAACTCTTCTTTAGAAAATGAGCTGTGTTGCCACACCCACTCTGGTACCTCCCATTACACGATAACTCTCGTAAACTACAACCGATCTTAATAAATTTCGGTACTACGCAATATTTTGCTAAAAGCTACTATGTAATTAATAACTGACTATTGTGCCACGCCTAGTTTCGTACATAAGTTGTGGCCGTCTGTGGTGCAATGGTTAGTGTGCGCGACTCTTGTGCATGAGATCCTGGGTTCGAACCCTGCTCTGAAAACATTCAAATTTCTTTCGTCGGCAGTTGGCGACACTATCGAGTATATACCCATGAAAAAGCTTCTCAAAATACCGTTCGGAATCGGTGTAAAACTGTAGGTACCAATCAGTGAGTGAAAACTGGAAAGCGCACAGCTCAGTGATTGTGAGAAGTTCTCCCCGGTCCCTTCATGGGATGTAATGGGAAACCATTTATTTTTTTTCATATAAAAGTTGAGCGGATTCCCGACTCGATATCTCCAATAAATCATAACCGATCAAAATTTTGACAACAGCTTGCCATGCCCATTTTTGTACCTCGCATATAAATATTGGGAGGGGGAAAAAAACCCAAAACCACTCAGGATCGTAACTAATTTGGGTATTCAATAATATTTAGCGCAATGTCGTCAAACTACTATTGAATATGGTAATTTTTGAGTATGGGCGTTTTTTTTAACAGAACTCCCATTCAATGAATGACTGAGTGTGAGGGTATGATTAAGTCGGTTCACCCGACTAAAGCTTATGTACTGGTTTTAGAACTATCTTAATATACCCGCATATCTTTCCTACAATAAAGTCTATCAACTACAAACATTTTGTAAGTACCCCAAAAATAGGAGCATTAAAAATGTAACCCCAATCCCACCGTACATCAGCTATTTGTACGAGTTCAACTTCCAGCATCGCGAACCATCTCGTGGTACCATTGTCTCTTCTCGAGTTTTCTCCGAAATTCTACATTGACTTAATGGGTGGGAGTGGGAGATACCGTCTGTTCTGGATTGGACTGATTACCCGATGACTTCAAATATTCGTGGTGAGTTGGTAGCCTTTCATCTTGAAATAAAGGCATACTTTTAGGTGAAATTAATAATAGCTAATCAATTTGCAATACAGACAACAAATTTGTGCCACATACCTATGTTATTTTGACAGACATGCTAGTTAAGCTAAACATCTCAAGCATTACAAAGCGTAACAGTACATTTTTAATGTGGTTTGGGCTCCTAAACACGAAAAGCAAAAGAAGTAATATTTTAATAAAAGGAGGTTTTAAATATATTTTTCCAGAAAGTACAATTTTTTCACAACAGTACAAATTAGATTCCGTAATATTTTTCGAGAACTACACCACAGACCTTGAATAAAATAAATTATCGTTAAATAATTGGTGATTACATGAGAAGAGTATTAGAAGCATTTGTGTTCCTCTTCTGGGCACTGTCCTAAGTCCGTAGACCGGCTTGTGTGCGTCCTTCCTAGTCCCGAGATTAACTTCCCTTTGGCGTTGTCTATAAGTAGATTTAGAAACCGTAAATTCGAGCCCATCCTTGCCAACACGCCGGTCAGTTTGTCATAAATATTTTTTCTGGAATTAAGTAGGTTCTCTATTCCGATGTTGAGAAGTCCCCCAGCTTTTGCTATATGTCCTGATCTTTGATAATCTCGGATGTATTATCCAAATGCCAGCAGTAGTTTTGTCGCAGGTATCAAGCGTCATTTTGGGTTCCCAAGACTAGCGGAACACAAATATGTATGTATACAAGTTTTTATCCATAATGATGTGACGGACATACATATATCGTTCAATACATAACCAGTACAGGTATTTTAGTCGGGTGAGTCGTCCTATTCATACCCTTACCCTGAGCCATCCACTTGGTTCGATTTGTTTTTAAAATGTATTTTTATTTAGGGCACGAATTTCGTTTAAGAGATGAGGAAACTGAGGAAACCAGCGTTCAATGTCACGAATGGGCGTCACAAATTCGCCCATATTCAACAGTAGAAGTGGGATTGGACAAAATCTTGTCTAACACCAATTATAAGTATCTGTTGTGGCTGTGAGAAGCTGCCCCAAATCCCTTCATGGCATGTTATCGTAATGGGAAACCATTTTTGTTGCGTTTTTCACGATTTATTGTGTCTGCCAGCCAAATAGCCTCCCAACGCTTGTATGAGAACTGCCAAACTTCGACTGGAAAAATCGTCAATCTTTTATCAGCCAGTAAGGACATATTGATCAGTTGTGAATTTCAATAAGTTCGTTGTGTTTTTACGGAAGCTACCGCGTCGTCCGACCAGATCTCCGCATAACTTTTGTATGGTAGGTACGAGAATAGGAGTGACAAAACGCCACTTACACCCCAATTTAGTGAATGTGGTAACAATCAAATTGTAACCGCAAAATTGTTACAAAGTTGTCACCATTGTTTGTATCTGGTATTCTGACAACACAGTGAGAACGACAAGTTCACCTCGTAACAAATAATTCACCTCACAATAACAGGTTGTCAAAAGCAGGGACAAAAAAACAAAAACATATGGTTTTCTGCACAAAATGAACGCGGTAAAAAAGGAAAAGCAGGTATTTAATATATTTATGTTTTATATATAGTATATATATATGGTTTCCCAATACATCCCATGAAGGAATCGGGGAGAGCTTCTCACAACCAGTGAGCTGTGCGCTTTCTAGTTTTATACTCACTGATTGGGACCTACAGTTTTACACCGGTTCCGAACAGTATTTTTGTCGCCGTCACTATGCGAGGTGACTGCCGTCGAAAGAAATTTTAAGGTGGTCAGAGCAGGGATCGAACCCAGGATCTCAAGTACAAGAGGCGCGAACACTACCCATTGCACCACCGACAGCCATATGTTTTATTGAATTAAAATTAATACATTATTATTTAGGAAATTTGAGCGCACCGCAAAGGCACACCTGGAATGCTATATTGCCTTCCTCAAGGAACATCCAGAGATGCTAAGGGGAAAGAATACTTTAGCGCCAACTCTCTGATCTATATCAAAATTTCACCACCGACAAAAGATTCTGCACTAAGTTCAAAAAGTTGTTTCCCCCCACGCGGTCGGTCCAAATTCTTGAGATATAGGCCTTTAAAGCTTGAGTATATAATCGTTCGTACCTCCGGGATTTATAATCCGATGTAGTTGAAATAACTATCATTAAAAAGGTCTTTCTAAGCTCTATAAATCAATGTATAAACATATTTATTTTTATTAGCCCATAGGGGAGCTAATTAAAAAAACCTTTTTTAACCACACTTTTCTGCTACCAATTAATTTTTTTTTTCAAAAAAATGCCCTATTATACTTATTTTTTGGCAGGTTCCGATAATACACAAGACCTTAACCTTTTTTAAAGGTATATTACTCAACAATATCCCTTGAAAGACCGGAGTTATTTACGTTAAAAGTTTTGTAATACTTTTCGCGCATTTTCAATCTTTCTAACACAAAAGCAAGTTCTCCATTTCCATAGGACAAAGTAACTAAAGTCCTTCCTTCATTTAATTATGCACTCTTGTCGTTTTGGTGCAAAATATATTATTAATTTTTCCCGTATACAGTTTTATTGTTTACTTGCAGGATTTATAAAATGATTTTGTATCAACTTTCCAGAAAATAAAACAGCTGTCACGCACTGTTAACTCCTCTTTGGCAGGTAACAGTTTTTGTTACTTTTGTCACCACAAAAATGTGTCAGAATACCGATTTGTGACAATTGTCACATTGCTGTCAAATAGTAACCGTGGTGTCTTTTGTAACCCTGCCAGAATAGGGCTGTTAAAAGCCTAAAAGTCTATCGACTAATATGCTTCCTACATGTCTAATATGCCTCCTTCTATGCGTTGCACTTTTTCCGTATCAAATAATATATACCCCCATCACTATGGGTACCCTCACAAAATTGTAAAGTATAGAAGTTGCAATACATATTCGACCCTTGGTCACTTTGGACTCAATTAGTTTTGGGACTGTTAAATACGATAATGCTATGTCCATCCGTCAGTCTGATCAACACGTACAAGACGTATAGATTGTTTAGAATTTTTATTTGAGCCATCAAAAGTAACCGATCTCAGTGAATTTGAGAACATGGACAACATTGGTCACCGTTATGTAATTCAATATTTCAATTTGAAAGGTTTCCAAGCAATATTAAAACCGAGCTAGATTCTGCTCTGGGGGAGTCTGCTCCTTCGTTTACGACTGGAAAATATTGGGTAGCAGAGCTTAAACGAGGCTGTACGCGCTGCCAAGACGAACACCATAGTGGTCGACCACTTGAAGTGTCCACGCCGGACACGGTTAAGAAAATCCACAAAAGACGGCGAAGACGGTTCCATTTGCAGGCAAGGTCATGGCGTCTGTTTCTTGGGAAGCGCATGGTATAATTTTTATTAATTATCTTCAGAAAGGAAAAACCATCAACGGCCAATAATATTTATTTATTTATTCATTTCAATCTATTGGGCTGAGCCCTTATAGATCCATTCTTACAACTATTTACTTAATTCTAACAATAGTAATAAATAATTAATTAAATTCTAAGGCAATATATTCGAAAAGCGCATTTTTAAAAACTGAGCGACTCATAAAAAAATCTAAAAAATAGTTACTTAAAATCAAACTTCTCGACACAACTTCATTCAAACCATAATTAAATCTATGAAGATATTCATAAAAAAATGTATGGCTTCTCAAATTTCTCGTAGGCTCATTAAAAGGTATTAGTCCAAAAGCTCGGGGGAGTCTATTCTACTGTCTATAACATCCTTGATAAATATCTATATATATAAAAAATTCGTGTCACGATTTTGTGTTCGAACTCCTCCGAAACGGCTTAACCGAATTTGATGAAATTTTAAACGTAGATTTGGTAGGTCGTTCTCTGTGTTCTTATCTATATTTGATGCCCCTAAGTGATAAGGGTAACCCAGGCTGTGCCACGCCCCCTTTTCAAAAATTGCCCTGGCCGCTTTTCTAATATACCGATTGTTATGAAAATTTCACAATGCGGTACTGATGACCTGCTGACAATCCTTGGCTATATTTGGAAATGTTTGGATAAAGGGGCGTGGCACCGCCCATACAACTTGAAATTTAAAATGGTAGTAACTCATGAATTATCACAGGTAAGAAGATGAGATTTTGTATGTATGTTGTTGGTACAGTATGAATTACAGCCAGGCTATAAGTAGGCGGTGCCACGCCCCCTTTTCAAAAATCGCACTGGCGGCTTTTTTAATGTACCGATTGTAATGAAAATTTTACAATGTGCTACTGATGATCTACTGATAGTCCTTGGTTATACTTGGTAGTGATTGGATAAAGCAGCGTGGCCCCGCCCATACCATTTGAAATTTCAAATGGCTATATCAATCATACTATCAGAGGTATGAAGGTGAGATTTGGTATATATGTGCGGTGTACCAGACCCATTTTAAAATAAACCGTTAAAGCAGTCATAGTAATAGTTTGATCGTCCTGAAAATTTCACAGTATCTTACAGTTGGCCTAGATATACGAACAGGGTCTTTGGAAGCAAGTTGGCAAAAAGGGCCGAGATGCTGCCCACACCCATCAATATTTGACTATTACATATACTATATCAAACAATTGTCCGTAAACCAGGCACTTGACAACATATTTCAATGTGTCTCAAAAAATATACGGCCGATTCGATTTAAATCATTTTGTTTTAAAGTTCACTGTTTGATGACAACATATTTCAATGTATCTCAAAAAATATACGGCCGATTCGATTGAAACCATTTTTTTTAAAGTTCACTGTTTGATACAGTGTAGGAATGTGAGGTTAGGTAGGTATACTACTGATATGATGCAAATAACTTTTTGGGGAAAACCAATAAAAATACGGCTATTAAAAAGGTCAGACTATAACGCTAAGAAAGTGACCACAGGTACGAATTAATATGAATATCATTTTTATTTTTTTATCATTGAGGTCAGTTTCGAGAGCATGCTAAATATCGTAATCCCAATAATGCATTTTTTAAAAAAAATCTGAATAATCTTATAGACGCTACTATAATCACTGGAAATTATAATGGAACCGATGCCCTGATTCCGCGCATTCCCATGATACCTACAGCCATGCACATCGATTTCAAAAAATTCCAGTCTCCGATTCTGTTACCATTTGCGATGACCATTAATAAAGCGCAAGGGCAGTCGCTTAAATTTGACAAATCCGTGTTTCCCACGGACAATATATGTTGCATGTTCACGTGTAGGTAAACCTTCCGACTAATATACATTTGCAACAGATGGCAAAACTAGACATATTGTATATCCTAGAGCACTTGAATAAATAGAAAAAAAATAACAAAATTGTGAATCATTAAAATTACAATTCAGGGGGTACCAGCTATTATAGTATAATGAGAAGCGTTTTAGACAAATCAGCACACGATCGAAATCTAAACAAATACTTCTAACAAATTGTTATTTTACATTCTACAGGTTTACTTGCCCATTGTCAACTAAACGTAATGGAACAAAATAATTTTGTTCACCCTTGGGCATTACAAAAACTTTGAAAGCAAAACGAAGTTTGCCAGGTCCAGCTATACTTATATATGTATAGATAGATATTGAATACTGGCGCTCCTCCTAGAAACTTCCCATTAAACAAGAAATTTCCCTCCATATGTTAGTCTAGACACAAACCAAAGCAAAAGAACTCAATATAGTTGATAATACTGGGATGTAATAAAGTTGATAAAAAAAGTTGTTTAATTTTTTTCATTTAGTCCATAACTTCGTTCCAAAAAAACATCGAAAAATATCTACGCATTTCCGGCTTACGCACACGTTTGTGATGATGTGTTTTCCTATATAAAATGTGTGAATTAATTTGTGGCCATGATATGATTGAATACCTTTTGTCGGCAGGGCGAAGTCTGCCGGGTCAGCTAGTAATATTATAATATTATGTGCGATTCTTCGCTGCGTTAGAGTATTCAAACTGAGTAACTGACAACGAGTCTCGTACTCGGCCATGTTATCGTACCCATATATGTGACGTAGGGCAGACTTAGAAAATCTTCTTTGAACTCTTTCGATCCGATTTTTATGTATGTCGTAACTCGGATTCCATATAATGTCGCAATATTCTAATTGCGATCGAACAAATGAAAATTGAAATCTCTGGCTTTTCGTTTAAAGAAACCTAACTGAGAATTTGCTCTGCTGACAATGTATTCTAAATGTGGAACAAATGAAAGCTGAGCATCTATATAAACTCCAAGGTCCCATACTACCATTACTCTATCATATGTATTATTAGAAAATTTATAATTGTTCACTAAAGGGAATCTCTTATGAGTAATTGTCAAAATTTTACACTTAGAGAAATTTAACTCCATGCCATTATAATCACACCAAAGCAAAAACCTATCAATATCATTTTGAAATAACATGCAATTATTTAGATTTTGAACAACAGAATATACTTTCAAATCGTCAGCATATAACAAAACATTACAAAATTTAAACACTGAAGGAATATCGTTAATAAATAATAAAAATAAAAGTGGACGAAGATGGCTACCCTGTGGTACACCTGACTTGGCTTCAATAGGATTAGAAATTAAGTTATCTATCTTTACAAATAGTATTCTATCGGACAAATAAGACTTTAACCAACTTAACATATTTTACTGAAATCCTAAAATTGTTAGTTTATAAATTAATACATCATGATTAAGTTTCTCAAACGCTTTTATAAAGTCTGTATATAATACATCCGTCTGAAACTCACTTTTTAAAGCAGTTATGCAATAATTACAAAAAATGGCTAAATTTGTCGTTGTGGATCTACCACTGTAAAAGCCGTGTTGGTGTGTATTTATGCTATTTTTTACAATAGAGAATAATTTTTTATTGACCAATTTATCCATTAATTTTGGTACAGCAGATAATTTAACAATAGGTCTATAACTAGTGATAAAGCCCTTTTGACCCGACTTAAATATAGGTGAAATGAATGACATCTTCCATTCTTATAGAAAAAATCCTGTTGACAACGATCTATTAAATATTATTGTAAGAGGTATCGACAACGCGGCTGCACATTCCCTTAAGAATAATGGCGGAAGTTTATCATAGCCCGCACTCTTAGAGCTATCTAAAGTTCGCGTAGCTTCAAACACTTCACTTACATCAAACTCCAATTGACCAACGTCAAACATTTCATGTAAATGTGAAAAATTATGAATATTATACTCAGGATTAATTGTGTAAACTGAAGGGAAAAAGTTAGCGAAAGTATTACAAATAAATTGGGTACCATTGATGGTCACCCCATCATACTCCATACAGTTTGGAAGACCATTTAACTTGACCAAAAACATCTAGAATTTCTTTTAATATCACATTCAATATTATATTGGTAGTTTTTATACAAAAAGTTGGAAAGAAAATCAAATTCCTTACACCTCAAAGTAAATAAAGCTTTATCACCAGCTAGATTAGTTAATTTATATTTTTTATTTGCTTTTGATCTAAGATTTTTTAAATGCATTAGCCTTTTGTTGTACCAAGGTAATTTAAAACGACGTCGACTTGTTTTCAAAGGAACATACATATAAATAACATGATTTACTACTTGTTTAAAAATGGAATAAACTCTCTCCAAGTTATCCTTATCTCTTAAAATCATCTTCCAATTAACGGAATCAAAAAATAAATTTATTGCCGTGAAGTTTGCCTTTTTAAAATCATACTGAATTTCAGTTTTATAAATAGTATTGGAATAACTGTAGAATGAAAAGTCAATTTCAATAGCTTTATGATGTATCGATTCACAAGTAAGTGGCGAATTACATTTTTTAATATCATATTTAAAATCATTATTTATAAAAATCAAATCCAATATTCTATGAATATCATTTGGAATATTATTTACTTGGAAAAGTTCCAATGAGTATACATTATCACATATTAGAGCTTCTATGTCCTTATTGACATTAAATGGAATTAAAGATTGGTCTGAAATACTAAAATGCCATTCAATATTTCCGAAATTGAAATCTCCCAAGACACAAGGCGTTTGATGGGGTTTAAGAGAATTGACAACATAATTAATATTATAAATGTGTTTAGAATGTAGATTAATATCACTTTTAGGAGGAATATAAGTTAATACATATAAATACTATTTCATTTTTTACTTGACATAAATGTTCACCAAAATTTACAGCGACACAAATTTGTTCGACTAAAACATCGTTTGGGGGTAAGCTAATTTCTCTACTTGCAAAATATCCAGCAACCGCAATCAAAACTCCTCCGCCTCTGGAGATATTTGAACTAAGGGAACGATCATTCCGATATACGTTATAATAAGAGTCAAACAATTCTGAGTTAAGAAAGTTTGACGTCAACCATGTTTCAACAAGAGCAATTAGTATATTGAATTCCTGTAAACCAGCCCGAGAGTAAAACGCATTAGTCTTTGTTCGCAGGCCACCAGCATTGTGAAAGTAAAGAGAAATCGACGAATTGGAAGAAGTAATGTTATTTACACGAACGGGAGAGGAATTTACCCGTGACAATGTCTCTTCATTAGAATTAGAATTATGTAAATTTATTCCAGCGTTTAAGTGATGAAATTGGGGGCAAAAGGTCGCATTTGGCGAAAAGGAAAGTATTGTTTCATCAAGATAATAGGAGTGAGTTCAGGAGTTCACACATATCGTCACCTGAAATGCCCAAACGCGTAACCTTAAAAAAATAAAAACAGTTTTTTTGATTATATATAATACTCCACGCTAAAACATATGTACGCAAAATAGTAGACTTCCAAGTTCCTAAGGTAAGCTGTGGAATGAACGCATTTACAACTGAAATACTTTGGATTTTATGATGTTTTTTGCTTCTCCTGTAAAATTTTGAAAATGAGGGTTACGTCTTTGGGCATTTTAGGTGACGATATACTATTGCGATGGCCAAAATTAATGCATTTAAGTTCAAATTGCTTCATCACGCACCTTATTCGCGAGATTTAGCACCCTCGAACTATTTTCTAGTTCCAAACTTGAAAAAATGGCTCGGTATTAAAAGATTTGCCAACAATGAAGAGATGGAGTCTGCGGTTGATGACTATTTTAAGGATTTTGACAGTTCTTACTATTAACAGGGTACCGAAAAGGAGATTACGAGGATGCTGAAAAATAAAGGAAATTTTTCCCAACTTTTTTGTGTCTTCTTGTTAGGTCGGCTAGTTTTGGGACCGCCGTCGTAACTTTTAACCGTTTGAAATTAAAGTCTGTGTTGGCGCATTTAATTTAAATTACATTAGGTGTCAGGGGATACCCGGTTGGAACGAAGTTCCTTTCGCTATATATTATGTACTAGTTACTTCCAACACGCCTAAGGAGTCCGTTGAGAAATGCGATAATTTAAATGGATCTGTAAGAAAAGATACTTTTTGTAAAGTGATAAACTTTTTTTAAGAAAAAATTTTTTTTATAGGATTTTTTTTAAAGTATATTTTTAGGTCCTTTTTGTAAGAATATGTATTATATTTTCCCGAAAAGGTGCTTTTTTAAAGAGAAGTACTTATTTTATTAAAAGCTAATGTTTTTTTAAAGAAAAGGTACTGTTTTTAGGAAGTACTTTCTGTAAGAAAAAGCCATAAGAGGATGCATTTTTTTTTACAAATAAGTATTTTTTTTAAGAACAGGTACTTTTTAAAGAAGTGGTACTCTTTTTAGGAAAAGGTTATGTTTTTAAGAAAATGTACTTATTTTCAGAAAGGCCACTTATCTCAACACAAGAAAAGAAATGGGATTTTTTTTTAGAATTGGTTCTTTTTTCCAGAATAGGTATCTACGTTATTTTGTTTCACAAAAAATATTTATTTATTAAAATAAATATTTATTATTTGCTATTTTGTTTCTTTAAAGAAAACGTAGTTTTTAAAAAAAGGCAATTTATTGTAAGAAAATGTACTTTTTTAAGAAAAGGTACATATTCAAAAAAATATTTTTTTTATGAAAAGTACTTTTTGTATGAAAATTTACTTTTTTTAAGCAAAGGTACTTCTTTAAGATAAGGTATTTTTGTTAAGAAAAGGTACTTTGTTTAAGAATATGAATAGGTATTTTTTTTGAGAGAATTTACTTTTTTTAAAAAAAGGCACGTATTTAAGAAAATGTTTTTTTTAAACTTCTTTCACTTTGGCTTTTCTAAATTTACTTTTTGGTGGGTGCAATATTACAATATATATTAAATATTGGTTACAGGCTACACCTAGAAAACTTCCCATTAATCAAGAAATTTCTCAACATATGTGAGACATCTAGATTTTTTCTTTCTCTATGATCCAAGCCGTTAGTCTAGACAACCAAAGCAAAAGTACCCAATATATCAGTTGATAATACTGGGTTGTAGCATAATAGTGTTAAAACAAAAGATGTGTAATTTTTTTTCATTTAGCCCCCATCCCGTAACGTGCGATAAGGAACTTTGTTCCAAAACTTCGTTCCAATCAATCTAAATAAAATGTATACCAGGAAATATAATTTTTTTATACTAGAAAAACTGGGAATCTTTTCGAATAAGACATTTTAATACATCCCCGCCATCTTCAATAAACTTTAGCCCAACTGCAAAGAACGTTTGAAAATGGATATAATTAATAAAAATTTGTTTTTTAAAAATCTAACCGATCTTACCGATTTCTTCAGTTTGGTTTTAAATAACTCGCATTGACGTTTTTCATTATACACAGATGTGGCCAAACTGCAAATCGTGTCCAGCAGGCAATTGTCATCGCATCCTTGAGCAAGTTGAGGGTCAGCAGAAGTCATTTTGTACCGCCAGAACTAAGTAATGAAAGAATAAATAATTCTGAATATTAAAGTGACTCCTTTTCATGATTTATATTAAGTACTAGAAAACCAAACAATTCTTCTTATCGCGTACAGTTTCCTGCAATCAATGAACTGTTAAAGTTTCCTAGTTTCTTAACGATTGCCCGTTTCGGACAAAATATATATATGTTCGTAACGAATTCATGCGGCACACTGGGTATGTTTATCGTTGAAAGTCAGGTAAGTACAACGATTTATATTTTCATGTCAAATGGGAGGAAGGCGTGGTTGTAGGCGGATTTTCATGACTGTGGCCTATCTACTGAAGTATTTTTAAATACCTGTCCTTTTATTTTTTGCCGCAGTTTGTATGAAAATATTCCACCGTTCGACGTTACAACTATATGCATCATCGCCAAAGGTGATGCATCAAATGCGATGTTTACTTTAGTATAAGTAACGTTTTACTATAGCCGAAAAGTCAAAGCCGTTAGTTGTAGTGCCCTATATGACTAAATCTGATGTGACAGTCAAAAGGTATTCTCTCTAACGTCGAATTGTTTTAGTCTCCCAATTGGAAATTTCCCAACGACATCATCAGTGAGTAAGGGTGACATGCTAGAGTCCCTGCTGACTTGCTGATCCACTCCCATACAAAAAACTACATGACACCCCCTGACATTTCCATACATTTGGTAAAAAGTCAGAAGGAATCGTCCGCAGTTTGTCAATAGTTGTGATCACCATATGACGTGTACACAAGGAGTCCTGAATTATCAGTGGGTCAGTTAAACTATACGTCACTGAATGTTGTGCCCATGTGTAATCTTCTAAGTACTTACTTTATGTTAATCTTTGCGCGAGATGAATTGATTGAGTTGTGATTTGTGTGACACTAATGCATTGGCATGCCATGCGTGTTGTTACTACCCAATAAGCACATCGGATCCGAATCGGCTCCGGATCGGATCCGACTTCTGTGAACTGATTTCGAGATCGATACTAAAGCGGCGATCTCGAAACGAGAAATGTGTCCGATCTCGAAACGAGAACGCATCCGATGTGTAACTCATATCGGATTCAGTCTCAAAATAATTTCGGATTAAAATTTGTACCGGAAAATGAAAACGCAAACAAAATCAATGTGAAGAATTTATTCGGTACAGCGTCACCTGCAACCACGTCGAATATATAAACATGTAAATTTTTTATAAATTAATTTATTTTGGAGTGCATTTGGTTCTCTTAGTTAGTCGATCTTTGGCATACTGGAAGTATATTTTACTGCGGCACTCCATCATTATTCTTACAATAAATGTTCATTATTTACGATAAATGTTCTTGGTTACTACAGATCACCAAAAACGGATCTGTACCGAATCCGAACGTATCAGTGAAAGCGAAATCCGCGAAAACGGAATCCGATGTGTCGGACTCTAACCTGATCCGAATCGGATCAGAGAAAGCGAAAACCGATGTTCCGGACTCAAAGCGGATCCGAATCGGATCAGAGAAAACGAAATCCGATGCGTCGGACTCAAATCGGATCCGAATCGAAACATGCCCTTAGTATGTACTAGACATCTCCACAAGACGCCTTGTATAACCATTCATGACATTTGCTTTTTTTCAAGACATATACTGCAGTGAAGTTGCGACAACCAACTACTTCGGGTACTGCCGACAAAACATTCGTGTATGTGCGGGTACACAAAAACACAATACGATGTGGAGCGTAATATAAATAGTACGTAGTATTGTCTTTTTGTCTCTACAGCTTCACACACATACATGAATGCTTTTTCTTCACAACACTGAAGTATTTGTTTGTAGTACATACTTGAAAAACACCAAATGTCTTCAATGACCATTCAAGACGTCTTATGCAGATATCTAGTATGTACTGTGTCTGCTTGACCGATAATGAAGTAAACTCTGAAAGAAGAGTTGTTAACATCATGAAACCTAGAAATACATACATACATTTGAATCCCAGAAAATGAGCATATTCGTTTCCTCATTATCAAATATTTTTGATATAAATTCTAAAAATTTGTGGCACACATTCCATAACTACAAATAAATATGCATTTTTCAGTTTGAAATTGTTTGAAAACTTCACATCCTCACAAATGACTTGCAGTTGACAAATGATAACGACTTCTTCTATAGACATTCAGCATTGGCTTTAGTAACAGTCAGCCATGACATATGTTGAGAAATCAGTAAGACGGTGTGACATAGATCGTCAGTCCCTTCACAATTTAAGCGCCCTAAGATCAAACTAGTGCCCTGTCATGAAGATGCCTTATAAACATAAATTGTCCTTACCTACTGACATTGTCCTAAGGAAATACTACTGAAAATGTCTTCAATACAAAATTTTCAATCAGAGAAAAATATATTTGAGGTTTGTGGGATCTATCGGGAGTCGAGTTGTTTGAAGTCAAATATAAATTTTTATTACTTACCAGTCTTAGAATATCTGGTTTTTCGGTCATTTGATGTAATAGGGTATCTAGTCCTGCTGGACTCAAATCTTTTGTGAATTCTGTAAAACGATATTCTTCAAACCAATTAGGTACACGTCTAGGGCCATGTTCATTGGCCTCTGTTATGTTGAATATCCATGTAGAGTGATCGGTAACTTGCTGGTGGTAATAGAAACATATACATTTTTTAAACATAGTGAATCGTAAAATGTGATATTAAATAACATAATAACTTACATATGACAGAGGTTCTACTGTATACAGCCTATAGTTGGGATTCTTAAAGGTGTGCGGTGTTAAACTACCAGCATTCCAGGATACCATCATGGCATAAGCATTTTTCGAATAATGCACTTGCATTTCATCAGAATGACTGTGACCATTGAAAATGCCACCGATCGTCTCACTAAACCGCTCAATAATTCGATTGAATTCACGAGACCAAACGGGGCAACAATCCGAACCACCTGAGGGTATATGCACCAAAATATGGACGTATTCGCCAGCACTCTCAGCGCTTAGCAAAGTATCGTGTAACCATTGTAGTTGAGGTAGACTGGTATTTACATTGCCGTCATAGTAAATCCACCAGTTTATCAGGTAACAGTCGTTATTGTTAAGAGTTATAATGCGAAAGCCTGGCTTTGGAGAGACAGTGTAAAAGCCACCTTCCAAAATAGTTTCTTTGGTTTCAGCGGGTAGCCATTGTTGCCACGTAGCCCACAAGTGATTATACAACCAATCGGATTGGAATTGTTGGGGTAGATATTTGTGGCCAAATCTAATGAATAAGGGGGAATCATTCAATAAAATTTTGTGTAATCGAGACGGATCTGTTTCTTCGTACATTTCGTGCGAAACGGACATTCGCGAATCGTATTTTGTACTTTTTCGGATCAGTCTCGAACTTGTAGGGGACTTCATATTCTAATCCGTTTCGGGTACGGTGTTTTGTAAATAAAACGAATTCGAGACGGATCCACTTTTATAAATTTTTGCGGATTCGAAACGGATTCGTTCTGATATTTAAAATAGGTAATGAACTACAAGGTGGGGCAAAAGTAATCACTCTATTGGAAAACCCTATATCTATTGGAAAACCATGAATCGGGTTTTGCGCAACAATTAGCGCAGCGTGATTTTCGTTCAACTGGACAAACATTGCGGCGTTTGGCCACTGCCTTGAGGAGACTGGTACAACACGAGATCTTCTTAAGCCCCGCATTCAGTTCTTGCGAAATTTTCGTAAGAAATTTTGAAATTTATCCCGAAACGGAAAATTTTGTTGCTGAGAGTTGCCACCTATCTTTGATTTACCTTGAAAATATTTCATTTCTAATTCCTCTACGCGCTCCAATTTATTTCTAACGCATGTGATATTACTTCTGATTGCTAAAATTATCGAAATGTCAAAATTCCCGTCCTAAACAATCATCAAACAATTGTTTTCGTACGAAATAACTTTGGCGTAACAACCCTGTAATTGATTTTCCATACGAAATTTTCGCAGAGAGCTTAATACCAAGTAAATGAAAAGTGAGCGAAATTTTCGGTTCATGAAATTTTTGTTATTTTGTATACACGTACTTCTTATGGAAACGAAAATTTCATAAAAGCTGAATACCGGGCTTTAGCGGTTATGTGTATAAACAAAATAATCGTATCTAGTATCACCCACGAAGAACCATTACACCCGCTCAAAGTTACTGCGTGGTGTGATGTTTACACTGGAGGAGTCATCGGGCCATTTTCTATTTTGAGAACGCCGTGGGACAAACGACGACTGTGGACGACACGCGCTACAGGACGGTGTAACGGCGCACACTGCTCGAGCCACAACCGATATTCCTAATAAAGGATTTCCGGGTCGCTTAATCTCTCGTTTTGGTGATTTGCACTGGCCGGCCAGATTCTTTTCATGTTCCAAGACTTCTTTTTATGGGGTTTCCTGAAGTCGCGGGTTTACGCCAACAAGCCTCAGACTCATCTCCCTAATCCCTACATGGGATGTAACGGCAAACCATTTATTTATTTGTTTACGGTCATCAACTCTGACGGCGGCCAGTTGGCCCATATAATGTTCTCAACTTGATGGAATAAACAAATTTCACAAGCAGAACCCAAGGTTTTCATTAAAAAATATGACAGCAAAAGAACATTGGGTGATTACTTTTGCGTCACCTTGTATATTTGCTACCTCTAATGGCCGTCGGTGGTGCAATGGTAGCGTGCGCGGCTCTTGTGCATGAGGACCGGGGTTCGATCCCTACTCTGACCACCTAAAATTTCTTTCGACGGCGGTCACCTCGCTTAGTGACGGTGACACTATCGAGTATTGAGCCATGAAAAAGTTTCTCAAAATACCGTTCGGAACCGGTGTAAAACTGTAGGTCCCAATCAGTGAGTATAAAACTGGAACGCGCACAGCTCACTGATTGTGAGAAGCTCTCCCTTCATGGGATGTAACGGGAAACCATTTATTTACTTATTTAATGCACTGAAGTTTTTCACTTACATTATACAGGGTGATTCAATCACGACCCGCCGAATTTCATCACCGTATTCCTTGGTTCATTTCATGCAAATATGTCCACTACGACCATCCCCGAAAATGCAAGTGTGCGAAATGGCAGCGGTTCGAAAATTTTCGGATTGGTGGTCGGAGGATAAAATTGCTAACTTCTGAACCAGTGGTCGGATTTTTTTGGGCTTGTTGAAAAGATCTTTGGGAGACCTTGCAGAATCAATCAATAAAATTAAAAAAAAGCCAAGATCGCCAAGATACAGCGGTTTAAAAAAAATTGGAAAAAATACATAAGAACGTGCACATAACCTCAATTTGCTCAGTCAGATGGCAGGAAACTTGTTTGTTTTCCTCTTAAAAGATAGCCCTACCTCTTACCTTTCCAAAATGGCCTAAAACAAAGCCCAGAGGTCTTACCGTTCCAAAGTTATGACCATTTGACTGAAATGCAAATTTTTTGTTTGTTTTTGTAAATTAACACGTTTAAGATTTTATTTTATTGAAATTTTTAGCTGAAGAATTGGCTGAACTTTGGAACGGTAAGACCTCTGTATCTCGGCGATTTCACTTCTCACAAAAAAATCCGACCACTGGTTCAGAAGTTAGCAATTATGCTCTACTACCCTCCGACCACCAACGACTGAATCACCCTGTATATTAATTTTTTCCAACAAGCCCAAAAACAAAAAAATTCGACCAGTGGTTCAGAAGTTAGCAATTTTACCCTACTACGCTCCGACCACCAATCCGAAAATTTTCGGGGATGGTCGTAGTGGACATATTTTCATGAAATGAGCCAAAGAATACGCTGGTGAAATTCGGCGGGTCGTGACTGAATCACCACCCTGTATATTAACTTTTAACAATTTTCGTTGTCAGATAATTTACATCGTTTTAGTATTTTTGTAAAGTTTTTTGTGTTCTATCAACTCAGATATGAATCTGCGACATTAAATAGTTATTTCACTGATTCAGGTTTCTATGGTTTTACGGACTCGTATCGGGTTCGATGTGGATCCGCAAAATCGCAATTTCACTGATTCGCTTTTAATGTTTCTACGGACTTGTAACGGGATAGAAACGGATCCGCCCAATAGCAATTTCACTGATTCACTTTTCTATGGTTTTACGGACTCGTAACGGGTTCCATACCGATTCGCGAAACCTCAAATTAGATGATTCGCTTTTTTTCTGTTTTTACGGAGGAGTCGTAACGGGTTCGACAACTCAAATTTAATTTTTTATGAATTTACGGACCCGTAACGGGTTCGAAACGGATCCGCATCTTTTTTTCTGCACATTGGGACATTATAATCTGATCACAAAAAAATACAATTTTATCACAACAACTTACACATTAACCGGATGCGCTTCATGATTTCCCACCACAGGATATACCTGCAAGTTTCCAAATTTTCTCTTCAGCAATTTATTGATATCCGTAATTATAGCCATATTACTTTCCCTTGCTGTTGTCCACACATTATGTGGCACAACATCCCCTGTCATGTAGATGTAATCGATGTCCTTGTGTTTGTCCACTATGTGATCTAATGCATTTTCAATCATCTGCAAGGGTGCATCACAGTCACGATAGTCACCCCAATAGCCAGCATATTTCGAAACATTTGATGATATTTTTCCTGAAGATGTTTCACGACAACACAATGGTTCCTTGCAATCAGCTATGGCGCCAGCTGTATACTCTGGATCGTAATGAATGTCAGTAAGTTGAAGTATGGTCAGATCACGACTAGCATTTCTTTTTGGTGGCTTTGCCTTAGGAGCCATCAGTGGGCCTTTACCAGCGTCCACATTTAAACTCCAATTGAATTCCGGCTGTTTAACTTGACACAATGCGAGGGGTAAAATACCACAGAATGTTTGGGCATCGGCTTTAGAGTGTCTAAGGATATAATACAAAATTGGCCAATTGAATTTAAAAAGGCCTTTACAAACTTCAGCTGTATGCATATTCAAATGCTGGCATACAAATTGAAATGCTGCTTCAGCGACAACTTCTGTTGCCGAGGCATTCCAGTCAAGGCCTACAATGCGACCAGCAATCTCAGCTGTTATACTACAAGTTACACATGCGCTAAGTTGTTGTAGTTCATTGAGTTCGTGTAGTTTTCGGCTATAAAGCCCTTTGTCATTCGATTGCCGATATTTCGCAGATAATTCTTTTAATTTATCTGATTCTATATCAGTTTCCAGATAATGCATATATTCATCGGCATAGTTGTTTGCAATATCTTTGGGGAATAATAAATGATTAAATTACAGATTTGCAGGGAAACTGCACATTACCTGATATATCTTCCTCACTTCTGATCGAGACTTCGGGTACTTGGGATGCCTTTGAGTCTATTCCCCATAGCAAAACATTAAGTTTCAGTAAAACCACAAATAGTCGCAACATGCTGGCGGTCTTTTAATCACATCTAGTGCACGTGGTCTGTTGCTTTCCACTGTCGAGAACGAACTGCTCGAGTTTATATTGTTATTCATAGAATGCCAAATTTTAATATGATATAAAATTTGTTTGAACTTAATTATCGCTATTTTTATAGAACAAAAAATACAAATGCAAAACAAGTAACAATGACGTTAAGTATGGCCGGGCCGAATCTTATATACCCTCCACCATGGATCAACTTAGAACGTTAAAAATCTCATTGTCATACTGCAAATATTTTGGTGGTTATCTGGACAGATCACGACTAGAGTGTCCAAAACCGAAAACCGGGGAAACCGGTTAAACGGTTTTTTTGCTGGTTTTTTAAAAAACGTAATTTTCGAACAAACCGGAAACCGGTTATTTGACGTCGGCTAATCGGATTTTACTTAATTTGTGTTAATATCCTTAAAAATGATTTGAGTTTCGAATTTTAGTGAAATTTTGGAATTAAAAGCATGATTTCCATTTTGAAATATAATCTAAATGACATATCTAAACAATTTTTTTTCAAAATGATTTTATGATTTGAATTAGAATTAATTAAAAATTAACTAAAAATTAATTAAGCTTTTCAAACATTTTTTTTTATCACATTTCAAAATTAAAATGATTTGATAACTAAAAGTTTTAAATTTAATTAGATTAATTAATACATACATGAAAATCTTTTTCAAATTTGAATATGATTTTCGAATTTCAACCAGTTTAATGCGAATTTGAAAAAAACTTCTAAATTTTGTATTAAACACGCATTCGAAATTGGAATATGATATATATTATTTCAAATGTGATGATTTATTCGATCTTTCGTATTATATTTCAAATTAAAATGTTCGAGCGCTAGGTCTATTTCATGAAGATAAGCACAATTATTAATTAAAAATTTAATTTTAATTTTTAATTTCATTATTTTCATTTAAATTTTAATTAATAACTGTTTATCTTTCCGACGATGATACCCAATGGGTAGAGAAATATTGAAGAATAAAATAGACCTAACGCACGAACATTTTAATTTTAAATATTTAGATTTTCTTTAAAATTAAAACGTGATTTATTAAATACAGTTGTGAAATATGAAATGGTTGCTAAACAAATATATTGTAAGTTCTACATGTGTAAATAAATAAATAAATGATTTCCCATTACATCCCATAAAGGGACCGGGAAGAACTTCTCACAATCACTGAGCTGAGCGCTTTCCAGTTTTCACTCACTGATTGGGACCTACAGTTTTACACCGATTCCGAACGGTATTTTGAGAAGCTTTTTCATGGCTATATACTCGATAGTGTCGCCGTCACTATGCGAGGTGACCGCCGCCGAAAGAAATTTGAAGATGGTCAGAGCAGGGTTCGAACCCAGGATCTCATGTACAAGAGCCGCGCACACTAACCATTGCACCACCGACGGCCACATGTGTAATGTAATCTACATGTGTAATGTAATTTAAAGCAAAAAAAACGAAAAGAACCCGTTCCACCGGTTTTTGCCAAAATTAAAAACCGAAAACCGGTTTCTTGAAAAATTGATTTTTCGAACAAACCGAAACCCGGTTTCTAAAAAATTCCGGTTTTTTGGACACTACAATAGTGCCCAAACCCGAAACACCGGTTAACCGGTTTTTTGCTATTAACCGTGTGCTGGCTTTTTAAAAAGCGTAATTTTCGAACAAACCGGAAACAGGTTATTTGACGTCGGTTAACCGGTTAATCGGATTTTCTTTAATTTGTGTTAATATCCTTAAAAAAAATAATAATAAATGATATGATTTTCGAATTTTAGTAAAATTTTGGAATTAAGAAACATGATTTCCATTTTGAAATATGATCTAAATGACATATCCAAACATTTTTTTTTCAAAATGATTTTATGATTTGAATTAGAATTAATTATAAATTAATTAAGAATTAATTAGCTCTGCAAACATTTTTTTAATCAAATTTCAAAATTAAAATTATTTGATAACTAAATGTTTGAAACTTCATAAGATTTTCATACATGAAAATCTTTTTCAATTTTGAATATGATTTTCCATTTTGAACCAGTTTAATGCGAATTTGAATAAAACTTCTAAATTTTGTATTAACCACGCATTCCAAATTGGAATATGATGTATACATATTAATTAAAATGTGATGATTTATTCGATCTTTCGTAATATATTTCAAATTAAAATGTTCGAGCGTTAGGTCTATTTTAAATTATTTTATTCTTCAATATTTCGCTACCCATTGGGTAGCATCGTCATGAAGATAAGCATAATTATTAATTAAAAATTTCATTTTAATTTTTAATTTCATTATTTTTCATTTAAGTTTTAATTAATAACTGTTTATCTTTCCGACGATGATACCCAATGGGTCGAGAAATATTGAAGAATAAAATAAAATTAAAACGTAATTTATTAAATACAGTTGTGAAATATGAAATGGTCGCTAAACAAATGTATTGTAAGTTGTACATGTGTAATGTAATTTAAAGCAAAAAAACCGGAAAAACGGTTTCACCGGTTTTTTCCAAGATTAAAAACCGAAAACCGGTTTCTGGAAAAACTGATTTTTCGAACAAACCGAAAACTGGGTTCTTGGAAAACTGATTTTGAAAACCGGTTTCTCTAAAAATTGATTTTTCGAACGAACCGAAATCCGGGTACTTGAAAAACTGATTCGGTTTCTAAAAAATTCCGGTTTTTTGGTCACTCTAATCACGACTACAGTATTCAAAAAACCGGTGTTTCCAACAAACCGGGTTTTCGGTTGTTTCGAAAAGCGACGTTTTCGAAAAACCGGTGCAACCGTTTTTTTTTAAGTTAAAACCCGGTTTAAACTGGTTTCGGTTTATATAACCTAAATTTTTTATTATAAAATGCAATCAAAAAACTTTAATTTCCACAGAAAAATCGAATGTAGAGGGTGGATCAATAAGTCCGTGACTTTTTGAATGAAACAGTTTTTGTTTTGCAAAAAAAAAATATTTTTCAACATAATCTCCTTTTAGCTCAATACACTTAGTCCAACGTTTCTCCAATTTTTTTATCCTTTCCAACAAATAGGATTTTTCGAGGTCCATAAACTAGGCATTTGTTTGATCAAAATTCCAGCGTTGGAGATAAATCTCTTTCCACCGAGCCATTTCTATAGGTTTGGAAATAGGAAATAGTCACTGGGGGCTAAATCCGAAGAATATGGCGGATGAGGTACCAATTCGTAGCCCAATTCATGGAACTCCAAACAATGCTTTGAAGTTATCACACGATTACGTTTATGATCAATTGAGAGTAAACGCGGCATCCATCATGCATACAGCTTTCTTAAACCCAACTGATCATTTAAAATCGAAATCACACTGCTATATGAAATGCCTATGGCATCAACAATCTCACGCGCTTTGACTCTTCTATCGGCCAATACCATATCGGGGAGTTTTTCGACATTTTCGGGCGTATTGACCTCAATTGGCCGTCCAGACCGACCGTTCAGCGTCATTTGCACTTGTGCGGCCACAACGAAAGTCAGTAAACCACTATTTTACCATTGAAATCGATGGTGCAGAGTCCCCATAGTATTTATCAAGATTTTCCTCGGTTTGATTGACGGTTTTGTTTTCGCAAAAAATAATGTTTAATGAGCACTCGAAATTCACTTTTTCAAATTTTTAAAAAAGTCACGAGGTTGTTTGTTTTGAACAGCTGTTAAACACAAAGTAAATGACGGAACTTGCTCAAAATTTAACAGCAGTCTATTAACATTTATTACTTGATGGGAGCAGTATTGCATTTCATATAACTACGAGGGAAGTGCGAAAAGTCACGGTCTAATTGATCCGCCCTCTGGTTAAATTTTAAAATGTTTTTGAGATTCCTTAAAAAATGCGCCATATACTATAAATTTAATATTTATTAGAAAAACTCTCACCTAACTTCAGTTTTGTATCGGCAACACTTAAATAATTTTAACTTTCTACTGAGAAATCTTCAATTATTTCACCATAACATTAGTTTCCAAATTTGAAAATATCCCCTATATTTGCACTTTGCAAACGAAATATCTTAATTTGTCAGAATCTAAAATTATTTGCATGCTTTCTTTCGAAAATTTTCCACATATTCGTATTTTGAAAAAAAAATTTCTTAATGTACAGAATTTAAAACCCTTTGCAATATTGTTTTGAAAATTTTTCATATATTTGCATTTTGCAAAAGAAATGTGTGAATTTGTTTGAATTTAAAATTCTTTGCGGTCTAGAAAGTCTTGAGTAATTGTTGATAAACTTATGAATGGATTTTATTTAAAAGTATTTAAATACATAGTTTTAAAAGATAAAAATTCTAATTTTGGAGATTAGTCTATATAAAAAATAAATAGTTTTGGTTTATAAGGCTTTGTGTTAAGTTTAAATGTGTTAATGTAATAAAAAACCGGTGGAACCGACAAAAAAAACCGGTTCCGCCAGTTGTTCGAAATTGTAAATTTTCAGAAAACCGGCGGTCGGTGGATACCCAAAAAAACCGGTTGACCGGATTTCGGTTTTTGAATACTCTAATCACGACGCACAGTAGAGCCGATTGGAAAATACATGGTAATAATATCCCAACTTTTATAGTATTGATCTGATCATTCTGTACTAGACATTTATAGAGGAGTCAGGCTTTTAGAATATTGCATTTAGAGCTACCCTGCGTCAAGACAGTTGGTGCTACACTGTGTCGAAGTCGACCACTTTGGTGCTGTTGACAGCCTGGTACTTCTACACTTATAAACTGATTACAATGATTTTGTACGTTTGAGAAATACCCTAATGCCAGATTTTTAGTAAGTGGTGATCTGCGTTTTTTAGTTAAATTGTGGTTAAACCACCGAGTAACATTAATAAGAGTTTGCAACAGCTGTTTTTTAGTACTAAACGAAGACCGCGAGATACTTGGAAAACATATAGAGAATGATAGTGGAATGAGAGAAATCATTAATTTTAACAATTTGCGTGTTAATTGGGATCTACACAAAAAAATTTTACTCTAACACTTCATTACATTTTGATTTCTCCCACTGAATACCCCTTTTTTTAATAGATTAAATTGGCAAAATTTACTCCCAGTTGATGTGTTTAGTACTTTTGGCTTGACACGCGGCAGCAAAAGTTAGAAAATAACACCAAGCAACCCAGTCACCTATCACATTTCTTCTTTTCACATTTTGTTCTTTGAAACCGTCTTCTCTAATTGTTCTCCAAGTACTAACTTGATCAGCTGTCTCATCGGTACCCCTTGGGTTAAACATCGAATTTTGTTTTCAGTCAATGGTTAACTATGATTTAACCACCCAATGTTGATTGGTTAACTTGTAGTCAGAACCATATGATTTTGACAATCACATTACTGATTGTAGTCAATATGAGAAATGTAAGATTGAATAAAATACATGTATCTGATTTGAGTATTTCTACAAATACTTTGAGACTAGATCGTTAAATTGTTGTATACAACATAGTTTTTTACACATTTTTTGTTAAAATGACTTCGATTTTCTGTATTTATTTGTTATTTTACATAATTCCATTGTTCCTCTTTGTGGTTTTGGTATGTAGCCCAAAACATATGTTTTCCCCAATAAGAATAAAAGAGTTGCCACAATCGTTTAAAATATGACATGAAATATGAAATGTAAACTTAACTTATAATTATGTTTCAATTACGATTAAGTAATCCGATAATTGGCCGTCGGTGGTGCAACGGTTAGTGTGCGCGGCTGTTGTGCGAGAGAACGTGGGTTGGATCCCTGCTCTGACCACCTTACATTTCTTTCGACGACGGCCACCTCGCTTAGTGGCGGCGACAATATCGAGTAATAAGCCATGAAATAGCTTCTCAAAAAACCGTTCGGAACCGGTGTAAAACTGTAGGTCCCAATCAGTTAGTGAAAACTGAAAAGCGCACAGCTCAGTGATTGAGAGAAGCTCTCCCCTATCCCTTCATGGGATGCAATGGGAAAATATTTAATTATTTATTTATTTAATCCTATAGTTAACTACCCAGATATTTTCCATCAAAGTTTAAAATTGTAAATTTTGTCTTTAACTTTTTAAAGTTTTAGTGATTGTTTATTAGAAACGTATAGTTTTACGCGATTGTTTTTAACAAAAATCCAATGAGTGTTCGAACTCGCGGGCGATGTGTTAACAACTTTTTGCTACACGGTACCTGTTCGATTTCTATGAACACATTAGTAAATGTTACATTGGAAAATAAAAAACAGCGTTCAATCACATGGTGACATTACATTTAAATAATATTAATACTTAAAATTATTTAAAGACCAGTGCAAGCACATGTGTCATTATTTTCTTGCTTAACACTTTTTGTTTTATTCCAATCAAAAACAAAGAGAATGCAATGCAACAGACACATGTACATACATACATTGTTATGTTCGTACATACGCTACACAAGTTTACACAATTTTCGCTGCTCTCTTGCTGTCTAACCACGTCATTATTCTCTTTGCTCTGAGAGTGCTCCGCACACACAAGACAACTGTTCGCTGCCGCTGCATCAGTGTGTGTTTCGCAGGCGGACAAATCTGTGTTCTATAGAGGGTTGCGTCGCCCTTATCATTTAGGCGTATGAAAAATAGTTGTTGGCCGATTCTAAGACCTCCCCGATATGCACACAAAATTTCATACAAATCGGTCCAGCCGTTTCGGAGGAGTTTAACGCCAAATAATCTGTGATCGCAGTCGGACAAACTGTATTTGGATGTGCTCATTTTGTGAGTTTAGTCTTTACTCGCGCCTATAGATGTTAACACATCAAAAAGGTGATATCGTATTATAAACAAATTAATATTGTTGCGATTGGATTGGCGATTTAAAAAAAAAAACTTCCATACGAATTGGGCACTACCATAACACACCCTCAATATCCATCAGAAATTAGTTATTTTATCGATTCGACGCTCCGTTTCCGAGATATAGAAATTTTTTCATATTTTCGATCAAAGATGGGTATGAGTTACCCTGGGTAACGCACTACCCATCGTTGTGGGTAATTGGTAAATGCCGCCTATCCATAACTATCCATTATTTTCTCCATTATCCTGGGGGTAAGTAATGGTTAAACGTAATGTAATGGTTAATGGTAATTCCTCATTTTTCGACGGAATTTAATGAAACATGTCAAAATTAATGGACTGTAGTTGCTGAAAATTTTTAGAAAATCAAGCAACATTGAAACGCAGCGTCTCGAGGTCAAAGTTCAAAATTTTTGAGAATTGAGTATTTACAACAAATCAGCTATTTTACCTAAATTTTAACATTAACATCGAGGTGCCACATGTTAACGCAATACAGTGTAACAATTTTACACAAAAATTCACCGGAAAATTACAAGATTTCTTTAAGTTGTGTGTGAAAATACATATTTTACTATTTTTTTTTCCAATTTTCCCCAAATTTTCAGTATTACATTTTTACATCAAGTGCAACATTATTTCGACCGGCACTTCTTGAATTTCAAGAAAAAACTTTCTATACAAACACAAAATGCCACTCTATATACAGATGTGTCAGATGCCAAAACGATTAAATCCATCAAAAAAAAAAAAACTGTAAAACTAAAATCTGCGGGTGTGTTTTACAATTCCACGTATATTATAAATTCAAACTAACATTATCTATTATTTTGCGACTACTGTATCTATTATACAGTGGAATTCAAAATAAACTGGGCTTCTGAATGTCCCATATTCTATATATAAATGTGAATTTAATTATTTTTACTTTTTAAACTGCAAAATACCTGGTTGATGTATAAAAATAGTGGATAACAAATTTAAGTAAATGTAGTCATGGAAAAGCAAAAAATTAATTGTGTACCAAATGAAAAGGACAATTATAACTAAATAGGAAAAACACGAAAATATTATTTAAAAAATACAGTCAGACATAAAGGTACATACATACGAGTATTTCTAAATTGCATTCTGTTATTAATCTGTAGTTAAATGCCATTTTTAAAAAAATCTTTAATTTGAGTTATATTTTTCACATCATGTAGTATGCGATATTACGAGCTTGGCTCTATTATCATATAGTATAAACCTTTTAGAACACGAACTGAACTGAAGCCATCTTTAAACGTACGTTTACTTAAACAGGCCAATGAATCATCAAAATGTATCACAACAATTTCTTAATTGTCCTCAATGACTGCAGCTCCAATAACCTGTTCCATTAAGTCATCATTAACTAAATCGTCGCAAAGGTATAACTTCTGTTCGATTTATCGTGGCCAAACAACTAATCGAACAACTCAAAATGTTTTTGTTCCGATTAACGATTAAATTGAATAATTTGGGCCGATTCATTAATTGATATGTCGTGAAAACATATACGGAAACATAAACATATTCATAAAACATTTATATTAATATTATATTAATAATTAACCAATATTATATTATATTCTTTTATAACTATTCTCATTAATTAGAAACACATAAGCTAGACGTAGACAAATTTTGGATGATTTCATACACATTAGGGTGTACTGAAAAAATTTTTTGCAAGGGGGTCTCAAAAGGTGCGTATTGAAAAGCTGATTCCGAGAACATGAAACTTTTTTTTGTCATGTGAGGGTACTTATGGACCCATACCGCACGTTGAAGTTTCGATTCTTAGTGTATTCTGGCAAAAAAATATTATTTTTTGGTCAATATGGGACTCAAACGACAAAGTGATCGAAAAGTTTGCGTATTCATACGATAAAAATGCTAAAAAAAATCTCCCCTTATCATTGAATTCGGTCACAGCGCAGGTTCATCTGAAAAGCGTGATCGAACATTTGATTTTAAGTTTTGTTTTGTTTTTGCTCCTTCGTAGTGTTTTGCTTCCAAAGTGCAGCTGATATGTTTCATTGCTCCGTATCTATCTATCGAAGTGAACACATGCAAACAACACACAGCGTTAGTATCACATACGTGGTTGTTGTACAACAATAGTCTCTGCCTGAAAATAAGTATGATGGTAATGATGTAGCGGCAGCGAATCAACAAGCAGGTCGTCGTCGCCAAATAGTATTGAATAGTATAGATAACTCATGGAACGAATTGTATGACTCAAAAGCACTGGCGACATCTGGCGAATCATTCAAAACGTATTACTCTATTTTTGTCATAACTTGGTACATTCTTAATTTTGATGTGGAACATTGATGCCTTTTGAGACATTTATGCTTTTTGTATTGTTTTATGTAATAACATTGTCGAAATGGTGCACTTATATTGAAATATTTTATAAAGAGAATAAGACTCGTTTATGCTCTTTTACTCAGACTCTCTACATGAGAGCGGAAAAAGAGTGCAATAAGTTCTCTATACTATTCATTACTTTTTGTCGTCGCTCTGTTCGCACAAACCAAAGCAAAAGTACGAGTGTAAGAGTAAGTGTGCTGCCAAATGTAATTCCATGCTCAGGGATGTATTTCATGGATTTGTCAGTCTTGCACTTTGGCTTTTCTAAATTTACTTTTTATTGGGTTCAAAACTGCAATATGTAATGCACAGGCTCCACCTAGAAAACTTCTCTTTAAACCAAAATATACCCAATATAGTTGATAATAATTGGTTGCAATAAAGTAGTTAAAAAAAGTTGTTTAAATTTCTAATTATGCGCCAGGACACGTCGTTTTAGCCCCATATTGACCAAAACATAAAAAAAAAATTTTCCAAGGTATCGAAAATTCAACGACTGGTAGGAGGCTGACGATAAGTACTCTCGTTTTAACCCTCGCTTCTAAAAAACCTGGTTTCCAGTACACCCTAGTGTATAAGTATGTCTTAAAAATTTCTGCCATATAGCTCTTTTCGTTTGGATGACAGGATGTTTATAACAGACAGATGGATGCATGGATAGATCGTCTTGAAAATTTATGACGGTCAAGAATATTTGGGCATTTTCACAGAAAGTGCTACCCAACGTCACATCACGTTACTTTCGTTGATAGCTTATATTTTAGTACCATGTAGTTCGATTGTTTTCTATTCTTTTACTTAATGCAAAATGTAAGTAGACCTATTTAGTAAAAGAAGGGAAGACAATCAAACCAATTGGTCCTAAAATATAAGCAATCAACGAGGGTGACGTGATGTGACAAAAGGCGGAACTTTCTGTGGAATTGATTATATCAAGTTGTTGCAAACAGAATAAAAAAGTAAATATGCCCGCAACCTATGATGTAGGGTATACATATCATGGTATCCCACTGTCTTAACTGTAGAGATAATATCGAAGACAAAGCTGGGTAAACTGTTTAGGGTAGGTCACTGCACCGTAGTGACGTTTGTGAAATAGCATTGACCTGAATCAGCGGGAATAAAGTAAGACACTTAATAAAGCTATTGCCGAAACGCATTCACTGATTGTTGCTAAAAGAATTACAAATATTAGTTGAAAGTAAACATTTAATCAGTTTTAAGTGAGAAACTACCCCTTCGCATACACAGAAAAAATTATTGCCCCAAAAGTATCAATTACGACTTTGTTTTAACACTTTAATTAAAAAACTCATTTTAATTACTGTTTAATTGAGTCAATTACTCGGGTATTTGGCTGAACAAATTTGCGCCAAAAATCAATATATGTATAAATAAATACAATTGCACCAATTACTATTTTACTTGGACTAATTACACTGTGGAACAAAATGAAATTTTTTCGAAAATAACAAGGTTCTGATAACGGATCCTGGTAGAAGGTGTAAACAAAAATATATACATATATGTGTATAGCTGTTTTGAAAGTTTACGTCTGATTTCTGTAAGGGGGTAAAATTTTCCCCCTTTTGCACATTCTTATGATGAGGAAACCATGTTATCCTTACATTTTAGGTATAGAATGTGTTTTGTAATTTCACGTAAAAATGTAAATCGGAATAAGTACGAAATTAAACCTTAAATGTATTTTCAGTTTTGACTTATTTTTGGCACTCAAGTTGAGCTTTGAGCTTTAGTGTGTTAAGAAACTTATAATAGAATTTGACGAGGACATTTTTTTTTGTACATTTTAACCCGTTACACTTTTTAACAACCTTTTAACACTTCTCCACAAAAAGAACAAATATTGACGCGGTAGGGGGTTAAAGTAGTCCACAAAAATGTAAATTTGTGCATAAAATTGCGGAACACATCCTATACCTAAAATGTAAGGATAACATGGTTTCGTATGCCAACTCATCATAAGAATGTGCAAAGGGGAAAAATTTCACCCTCCTTAAAAAAAACTCAGACGTAAACTTTCAAGACGCCGATACACGTGTAGTTTTTTACCCCCTCTACCAGAATCCGTTGCCAGAACCTTGTTATTTTTGTTGTGTTCCACAGTGTTATTTGTGTACTTGAAATTACAAAATTCTTGATTTAATAGACTAATGCTCAGTTTCACAATTGGAAATTCTCCATTTAAATGGATTTTAAATGCCCCATGTTTGTCATTTACACCCCTATTCTGTGTATGTGGTAACAATCAAATTGTTACAAAGTTGTCACCATTGTTTGTATCTGGTATGTCCCTTTCCAGACACGGAGACTTTTGTCGCCGAAATTTATCGGATTCTCTTTTGAAGTCGCTTGTATCATCCACACAGGGCAACTTTAGTCTCGGCGACTCGTGACGATTATTGTTTTCGTGTTAGCTTTTTCTGACATTCTCACATTTTTCTTTGTTTACACTTTAGTGTTGTGTAAATTATAACAACAATACTATAACTATAATAACAACCATAATTATAATAACTACTATAATTATAATAACTATAATTATAATACTATAATTACAGTAACTATAATTATAATAACAATAACAAACTGAAATTTTTGTCGCGCTGTAAATACTACGAATGATGAATAAAACATAACGTCAAAAGTATATGCAGCTAACTGAACTTCAGAACAACACCAAAGCGTGTCGCCGAGTACAGGCAACACCGTACCCCTCTTCTTAAATCTTACCTCCCTCTCTCACAAACTCGTATCGCCGGCGACAAAAGTCTCCCTGTGTGGATAGGGACTATTCTGGCAACAAGGTGACAACAAAAAATTCACCTCGTAACAAATAATTCACCTCACAATAACAGGTTGTCAAAGGCAGGGACAACAAAAAAATCATATGGTTTTCTGCACAAAATGAACGCGGCAAAAAAGGAAAAGTAAGTATTTAATATATTTATGTTTTATTGAATTACAATTAATACATTATTATTTAGGGAATTTGAGCGCACCGCAAAGGCACAGCTGGAATGCTATATTGTCTTCCTCATGGAACATCCAGATATGCTAAGCGGAAAGAATACACCTAAGCATCCACGCAAATAGCAGAAGATATTTACTTTAGCGCCAACTCTCTGATCTACATCAAAATTTCACCACCGACAAAAGCTTCTGCGCTGAGTTCAAAAAGTTTTTTTCACCCCGCGGGCGGTCCATACTCTTGAGATATAGGCATTTACAGCTTGAGTATGTAATCGTTAGTATCTCCGGTATTTATAATCCGATCTGGTTGAAATGGGTATCATTACAACGGTCTCTCTAAAGCAGTGCATAAATACATTTATTTATATTAACCCATTAGGGAGCTAATTAAAAAAACGTTTTTTGACCTCACTTTTCTGCTAAAAATTTATTTGTTTTTCAAAAAAATGCTCTATTATTCTTATTTGTTTGGCAGGTTCCGACAATAGACAAGAAATTAGCCTTTTTTTAAATGTATGTTACTCACCAGTATCCCTTCAAAGACCGGAGATATTTACGTTGAAAATTTTGTAATACATTTCGCGCTTTTTCAATCTTTCTAACACAAAAGCAAGTTATTTCTTCTTTCTGCTCCATTGCCATAGCACAAACTAACAAAAGTCCTTCCTCCATTTCATTATGCCCTCTTGTCGTTTTGGAACAGTTTTATTTTTTACTTGTAGAATTTATAAAATGTTTTTGTATCAACTTTCCAGCAAATAATACAGCTGTTACACGCTATTACCTCCTCTTTGGCAGGTAACAGTTTTTGTTTCTTTTGTCATCAAAAAAATGTGTCAGAATACCGATTTGAGACAATTGTCACATTGCTGTCAAATAGTAACCGTGGTGACTTTTTTAACCCTGCCATAATAGGTTTAATGTCATTTAATATGAAAATTTTCTGTGAGCTTTTAAACTGAGCTCTTAAATGACGAGTATGAAACTCGATCTAAATCACATTAAGTCGGATAGTACTTTGGAAATTTGCGTTCCTGTATGTGTTGAAAGAATTCTCATTAAGTTGAGTTTTGTTTATCCCTATAAGATGATATACTCAAATACTTATGGAAAAGGTAGTTGATGAGATATCTTTGTGGGCCTCGAAATAGCGAAACAAAACTATTTTCTTCATTAGCTAATATTCAAATATAAAAGAAATTGAGTTGACAAATTTCGTGTTTGATTTGAGTACAAATTTATTTCTGAGCAGTAGGGAAACAAGCTGCCTTTTTCATTAAAAGTTCTGAGAGGTTTGAGATATGATATGAGAATATTTTTGGACCACGCAGTACATTATTACACTACATACATTACTGTTTCTCGGTTGCTAAATTTTTCTCGCTCAGGATTTGAACCCAAGCATTTTGATTATTCACACGCGCGTTTGAGCGCTGACCTATGGAAGAAGTTGCATTTAAATGAGCATTAATAACACTAGTGACACATTTCTTCAGAGCAATCGGCGATGGGGATCTGCGGCTAGATCTGAATAAGCTATGCATTTTTTCAGCGATCATAGATCATAAAGGTGTATTCTAATTTTCTCATCGGTATCATCTAATCTATAAAAATGTTTCATAAAATGCTTCTGTTTACAAGCTTCCAGTGTAAAACTGTAGGTCCCAATCAGTGGGTGTAAAAGTAGAAAGCCCACAGCTCACTGGTTGTGAGAGACTCTCCCCTATCCCTTCATGAGATGTAATGAGAAACCATTTTTAGAATGTTCATTGATGCTATGAACAAATTGCATAGATTTTTTTCATAGAATCTATGACAAATGTTTCATAGATGTTATAAACAAATTTCATAGATTTAATTTCGTAGAATATATGAAAATGTTTCATAGATCCTACGAAATATTTCTTAGGCTGAAAAGTAATGAAATGATTCATAGAATCTTTGAGGGATTTCATAATATTTATCTTTGTAAGTAAATTTGCATTTACGATATTCCAAGGATACAGGTTACGAATTGGACACTTATAATGGAGTTTTACAAAATGTACATATTTTCGTCAGAATTTGCATGTTCATCGGTACAACACGAAAAATGGGTATAAAGAAGGATATTCAAAGATTCCGCTTTAGATTAGTCATCGTCTCTTTAAACACGGACGACATTGGATTGATTCTTGATTATGATTTTACTGTTCTCTGATACATATTTTCGATCATAAGAGTTCAATAGTTGTCATGATAATAGAGGCAGAATAGCCACGCCAATTTAGTGCTTTTTTGTTATATGTTGTACAACATTAATGTTTGGTGTGCGGAGTCACGCCCTTCAATATAAGTGAAAAAACTAGGTAGAAATATACATTTAGTGTTGCCATCACTGTTATCATTCACTTGAAATGGGCGGAATATGAAAGCATCGTTACGCGCTACGTGGCTTAAAAAATTAGTTAATCCCAAAATATCTCAAACCAATTTCCAAAATTTAGGCGCGTTTTTAATATATGGTACAGTACCAGTTCGCTTAAATCGTATAAGGAGTTTGGTTTCATATGCGGCGTTTCTACATACGGAGTTTAGAACATAGGAGGATTACAAATGTCAAATTCCATATGATTCCAATTCCATTCGCATTACGCGGACAGCTGTACACCCACAGGATAAATAACCGAATTAACCATAACCGAATTTAGAGATTATCACAACTACATTAGATGTAATCATAACCGAATTAGAGGTTGCTTCAACCGAATTGGTGGGGACTAATTTCAGTCGTGACGATTCGTTTGAGGCAACTGCATTTCGGTGGCAACAACCGAATTTACGATTGCCTCAACCTGGTGTCAATCAATTTTTTCTATGAGGGTACAGAAGTATGTACATATATTCGCTAATAACTACGCAGCGTTGCCGTATCGCACTGTTATCATCATCTATACATTGAAATTGAACATAGGTGTTATCTATATGTACATAATCACTTGTATATACCCTAATGTAACATTTTTACATTATTTTTAACCATGTAATACGCCATTTACACCGAGCAACATTAGCGCTTTTCGAAGGTTATGCGGGATTTACACCGACGAAGATTAGCGCATTTCGATGGTTAACTCGGTTAACCCGCGATAACCCAAAAGATTACTCACACAATTTTAATCTGTACAAACTGAAGTTTAATTTTTAAACTCATTTTAAACTGGTGTACCTATTGATGCAACACTGTTAGCTACTAAAAACTGCGACCATAATAAAAACATACACAAAAAATTAACTGTTTGACAGATGAACGCATATCGAAAATTTTGTGATGCGTCGCCACCAAGCTTACGCCGCCGCCAATATAAATGGCTTTGATTGGTTTAAACTGTGAGCACATTTCATCGACTGGCCCGATTTGACTCACTGATCCAATTTTAAAGGTTAAGTTACTTCAAAAACATTCCAAATTTGTGCAAAACTGGTAAAACCAATGGCCTCCAACTTAATTTTCCTGTTGTGCCGCCGTCTTCGATAATTTTGTCTCTGTACGGAGTTACCAACTGAAATGTGCATTTAATCTCAAATTGGGTGGTGTAAACGGCAATGATTAGAAAATAAGGTTATCGCTAAGCTGGCCGCGATAAACGGCGGTATAAATGCGTTATTAACTTCGTTAACCTACGCTAACCGTGAAGATTACTCATACAATTTTAATCTGCAAACACTGAAGTTTAATTTGTAACCTCATTTTAAATAAAATGCAATCAAAAAAAAAACATACACAAAAAATCAACTGTTTGACAGATGGAAGCCGATCAAAATTTTTTCGACGCGTTGCCGCCGCCAAAAATGTTTTGAAGCTCAAGCCGCCGCCGAAGGAATTGGTTCTCATCGGTTTAAAATGCGTACCCGAGTTGACCGACTGATCCAAGTCCATTTATTTGAATAACATTCCACATTTTTACAAAACTGGTAAAACCAAGAGCCGCAAATTTAATATTTCTGTTGTGGCGACATTGATCTCAACACGGATTTGTTCTAAATTGGTCTAAGAACAAAGTTGCCACCTGAAATGTCTATTTACTCTCAAATTGGGTGGTGTAAACGGTAAAGATTAGAGAACAAGGTTATCGCTAACCTTGCCGCGATAAACTGCGCTCTAAATCCGAAAACAACAAAATTAAATCTTAATTATATTTTTTATTCCTTCAATCAGCTGAGAATACATATTTTATTGTCAATAAGAAAGTCATTAATGACGTAAAACTTAACGCCGTTACTGAAACGGCTCCATCACCCTCTGGTGTTGTACCTGTTGTTGGCCTAGTTGTACTCTCTGTGGAACTACTAGAAGGAGAGCTGCTTGTAGCTTCTTCCGTACTGCTACCTTCGCTAGAATTGTTCTCATTGTCAAGCTATGGTTAGAAGTGCGTAATAGAACATTCGTTAGATTTAAATAGGGATATGCACATAACGATTAAAACACTTACCGCAATACTTAGTTGAGATTTCAATTCATCACAACGTGAAGTTTGAACATTGACAGTGGTGGCAATGCGACAAAGGGTATTGAGGAGACAAGATTTTCCACAGCCTTCAGTGAGTTGGGGATCAGCCATTGTTATTTTGTAGCGCCAGAACTTAAATTAAGGGAAGGCCGATTATTTTAAAGTATTAATAACAAATTACATGAGGTGTCAGGGGACACCCGGTTGGAACGACGCTTCTTTCGCTATATTTTATGTACTAGTTAGCTCCAACACGCCTAGGGCGACCGTTGAAAAATACGATAATTTAAATGGATCTTGAAGAAAAGATACTTTTTGTAAAATGATAAACTTTTTTTGAGAACATTTGTTTTATAGAATGTATTTTTTAAAAGAAAAAGTATATTTTAAGGTCCTTTTGTAAGAATATGTACTATATTTTCCCGAAAGAAGAAGTGCTGTCTGTACGAAAAAGCCATAAGAGTATGATTTTTTTTTTACAAAGAAGTCCTTTTTTTAAAAACAGGTACTGTTTAAAGAAGTGGTACTCTTTTTAGGCATAGGTTATTTTTTAAGAATATGTACTTATTTTTAGAAAGGCTACTTATCTCAATAAAAGAAAAGGTATTATTTTATTTTTAAGAAAATGATTTTTTGTAAGAAAATGTATTTTTTTTAAGAAAAGGTATTTTTTTGAAGAAAAGGTTTTTTTTAAGAAATGGGATTTTTTTAAGAATTGGTCCTTTTTCAAGAATAAGTACATTTTTAAGAATAGGTACTTATCTCAAGTAAAGTTATTTTGTTTCACAAAGAAGTTACTCTATAAAGAAAAGGCATTTTTTTGAGAAAATTTAGTTTTTTACGAAAAGGACATTAATTGTAAGAAAATTTACTTTTTTAGGAAAATGTACTTATTTTAAAATAAATTACTTTTTTAAGAAAAGGTACTTTTTGTAAGAAAATGTACTTTTTTAAGCAAAGGTGCTTCTTTAAGGTAAGGTATTTTTTAAGAATATGAATAGGTATTTGTTTGAGATAATTTCCTTTTTTAAGAAAAGGCGCTTACTTAAGAAAATGTTCTTTTTCATACTTCTTTCACTTTGGCTTCTCTAAATTTACTCTTTATTGGGGTCAAAACCACAATATATACTAAATATTGGTTATAGGCTCCACCTAGAAAACTTCCCATTAAACAATAAATTTCCCAACATATGTTAGTCTAGACACAAGACAAAGCAAAAATACCCAATATAGTTGATAATACTGGGTTGTAGCATAATAGTGTTAAAAAAAAGTTGTTTATTTTTTTTGATTTAGGCCCAAATAAGATTATATATATGTATATAAGATTATAGAAGTGCATGTTTAGTAGGTTGCCCATGATTATGTTCTCGGCGCCATCTTTAGGTGGGAAATATAATCAAAATAGGACGTGGTGAGTTTATGCTGTCGCATAAGCAGCTAATTTCACAGTATAACGTCGTATTTAAATTATGTTGATCTACACGCCATTTTTCTAAATATAAAATAGTTTAAGAAATGATTAAAGTTGACGTGTATCTAATTTAACCCACAATTACTCAACATCTAGCAGGATAAACAAAATTTACTGGAGATTTTGCAACAGCGTGTTGAGAAATGAATGAAATGAAAATGAAAAAATTAATCCCTAACTCAAAAAATTTCAAAATGGCGTGTTGACCAAAATATTATCAAAGGAAGTGTTAGACTATTAGTGCAAATGGAACGCTTTGCGGAGAGACAAATGGAATGACAGAAATCGTTCTATCATTCTGCTTGTGATTTACACTATCAGTTTTGGAGAATGCAAAAACATCTGTCTGCAAAGTGCCAAACAAAATTCAACAGTTATAAAATAAAAATAGAAGACAGAAAACTGCAAACTCTGAACAAAGACTAATCATTTGTAAAAAATGACAAATTTAAAGTTTTTTGTTCGTTTCATTCAAAGTTTTTTCAGCAAAATCAAAAAATTAGATAAATCTAACCGAACTGTCAAAATTTTGCCCGCAAATTGTTCTGCTCCAGTTTGCACTATTCCATATGCTCTCACCAAATGAAAATGTTGACGCATTGGTCTTAAATCGACTACAATTATGGGTATAATAATGCGTTTATAGGCCTGTTTTATTTTAAGGTGACATAGATAAGCAAATATCGTTAGAAATCAATCGAATTTTACTTGTGTGATTATACAATTGATGTATCATATACATATTCTTTCGATAAATGCGTTAAATCGCACATTTAGGTCAAACTAGCTTTAGAATGTCAAAAACAGGGTTGTTAACTGTTGATACTGTTACTTACGCCCAAAAGTATGCCGTTAAAATGCTACATCATAGCAACTCATCACCAACAGCTAATCTAGGAAAATCGAGAACATATACCACTACTATACGATCTCTCCACTACCAGTACTATCTCAATTGCACGAAGACAGATGGCAGTACTACGAGATGGTTCCGGAAACGACTACAAGGCCATATGTACCAGGGCGGTCCCAAAACTAGCCGATCTGACGTATAGATGGTGCCAGGATTTTGAAAAAAAAAATAATTTTGGTGAAAGGTGGCAACCTTATAAAATATATGTTTTAAGTTTGTGCCACGTTGTTTAGTATCTTTATTTGTGCCATCAAAAGTAAACTATCTCAGTGATTTGTAAATTGGTCACCGTTATGTAATTCAATATTTCCATTTGAAAGCAATATTAAAGTCGAGCTAAATTCTACTCTGGGGGGTTTGCTCCTTCGTTTACGACTGTAGAATATTAGGTAGCAGAGCTTAAACGAGGCCGTACGAGTTGTCAAGACGAACACCGTAGTGGTAGACCAATTGAGGTGTTCACGACAGGCACGGTTAAGAAAATCCACAAAATGGTATTGGATGATCGTCGGCTGTAGGTGCGTGAACTAGCTGAAATAATAGGCATTTCAAAAAGTGCTATACATAGCATATTAACCGACGATATGAAGATGAGAAAACCGTGCGCAAGATGGGTGCCGCGCTTGCTTTCAATAGAGTAAAAACAGCTTCGTGAAGATGTTTCAGTAGAGTGTTTGGCAATGTCTCACCGCAATAAAGCCGCATTTTTGAGTCGATTTATAATCGTGGACGAGACATGGTTCCACCACTTCAGACCTGAGACAAGGGACTAGTCAAAACTGTCGACTGGAATGGGGGCAAATCGTGTCCAAAGAAGGCGAAGACGGTTCCGTCTGCAGGCAAGGTCACGGCGTCTGTTGTTTGGGATGCGCATGGGATAATTTTTATTGATAATCTTCAGAAAGGAAAAACAATCAACGGCGAATATTAAGCGTTTAAGTGATGAAATTGTGGGAGAAAGGCCGCATATGGTGAAAAAGGAAGTGTTGTTTCATCAAGACAATGCTCCTGTTCACACATCCACAATTGCCAAAATTAATGAATTAATGTTCGAACTGCTTCATCACGCACCTTATTCTCCTTATTTAACTGCCTCGGACTATTTTCTAGTGGTTCGGTGGTTAAAGATTTGGCAAGAATGAAGAGGTGGAGCCTGCGGTTGATGACTATTTTAAGGCGTTTGATAGTCCTTACTAATATAAACAGGGTATCGAAACTATTGAATGTCGCTGGAAGAAGGGTATCGAGCTAAAAGGAGATTATGTTGAAAAATAAAGAAAATTTTCCCCATCTTTTTTGTGTCTTCTTTGTTACGTCGGCTACTTTTGGGACCGCCCTCGTACCAAGATGTTTCACAATGCCAAATGGTTTTTTCAAGATGGCCGATTCATGTAGATGGAGTTAGCGTCAGATGTTGAATTAACAGTATGTTAATAGCGACAACATGAAATAGGATTACAGCGTTACCATCACTACAGAAAACGAAAAACAGCAATTTCATTAGCTCTGTTCGTTTACTTGAAAATTTGTGGAAATTTTTCCGAAGCCTGTTTGAAAAATTTAACAGTTCGATGTTAGAAATGCAAGATAGAACAGCTGTTTGAAATCAGCTGTTTTATGTAAACAAATATAAGTGAAAAATAAATTAACAACTGCAGATTTATGTACAAATTTGTTTTTTAATTTTGTATTTAATATATCAATGAAATTTAGAAAGAAAACGGAAAGCAATAATGTAGAGTGCATTCGGCAAATTCTGGTGACCTTACGACGTCATATATATGTAACTAAATATGTAATGTAACAAAAAAAAAACAACTGTTTCCCATTACATCCCATGAAGGGATTGAGGAGAGCTTGTCCAACTACAAGCCAAAATGTATGTAGGAAAGGATAAATCTACATCAGCTGTTTCTTTGCAAATTTTTACTGGAAGTCGTTCGCCTACTTTTTGTGCAAATATTCCTAAACAGAGTAAAATAGTTCCTGCTCTCACAAAAGTAGATTATTGCAAATTTTTACTGGGAAAGTAAATGAACAAAGCTATTATAAAGCACATATCGTCACCTAAAATTCAAAATGACGTAACAACAAAATTCCAAAATTTTCTTTCTGATTGATTACGATATGTTTGACTAAAGTACACGATTTGACAAAGTTTTAAACAGCTAAGTTCAAAAACAACGATTTTATTAAAAAGATTAACTAAATTAAGTTTTTGATAAATCCACATTTTTCCTTTGACCTGTAATTTTATATAAAATTTCGATGCCCCTATACATACTATTGACTAAACTACATATCCCCACAAGCTTTTAGACACCTACAATCCAAAATGGCAATTTTATTCACAAAATTCCGTTTCTATATTTATCTATTTTTTGCCTCTCCTGTACAGTGATGAAAATGTTGTTACGTCTTTTTGAATTTTAGGTGACGATATTCTGTTAAAATCGGCAAGTCTCTTTTAGTTATATCAACAATGATGTACTAAAGTAAACAGTCAAAAGTTCTCTTCACTCAAATGCCCACAAACAAAACGAGTGAAGCGTTAATTATTCTCTGCTCTCTCTCTTACTATCTGCATTGATTATTTGAATACACGAGCAGCTTTTTGATAGTGTTCGTTTACGATTCGGAAAAATTTGACTCGCTTACGATCAAATCAAATATTATTTGTTTTTTGTTTCTTATATTTCGTTTTCTTTGTTCTTGATGATAAGACCGTAAGACATCTTGAAACTGAGTAGCTTGATGCTACGATTGCGGATCAATAAGTCCGTGACTTTTCGAACTTCCCTCGTAGTTATATGAAATGCAACACTGCTCACTTTAAGTACCACCTGTTAATAGACTACAGTCAAATTTTGAGCAAGTGCCGTCATTTACTTTGCGTTTAACAGCTGTTCAAAACATACAACCTCGGGCATTTTTTTAAAAATGGGAAAAGTGAATTTCGAGTGCTTATTAAACATTATTTTTTGCGAAAAAAAACCGTCAATCAAACCAAAGAAAAGCTTGGTACATACTAAGGGAACTCTGCACCATCGATTTCAATGGTAAAAATGTGGTTTACTGACTTTCGTTGTGGTCGTACAAGTACAAATGACGCTGAACGTTCTGGACGGCCAACTGAGGTCAATACACCCGAAAATGTCGAAAAAATCTACGATATGGTGTTGGCCGATCGAAGAGTAAAAGTGCGTGAGATTGTTGATGCCATAGGCATTTCATATGGCAGTGTGGTTTCGATTTTAAATGATCACTTGGGTTTAAGAAAGCTGTCTGTAAGATGGGTGCCGCATTTGCTCAAATGGCAATATTCCATTAATTGGCTTCGAATTGGCCATATTCTCCGGATTTAGCCCCCAGTGACTATTTCCTATTTCCAAACCTAAAGAACTGGCTCGGTGGAAAGAGATTTAGGTCCAAAGATGAAATTATTGATCAGACAAATGCCTATTTTATGGACCTCGAAAAATCCTATTTTTGGGAAGGGATACAAAAATTGGAGAAACGTTGGACTAAGTGTATTGAGCTAGAAGGAGATTATGTTGAAAAATAATTTTTTTTTCCAAAAAAAACTGTGTTTCATTCAAAAAGTCACGGACTTATTGATCCGCCTCGTACTTTCTAGTGTCACTTACCAACGACTGTAGCTGAGATACTGAGTTGGCTGATAGTTTGCTCTTGGTTAAACCTGCTCGATTCACGTCCAAATTCGCTAGCTACTTCTCTTGTCCGAGGTAATCTGTCATCAGTTGCGATAGTAATCACTTTCCCCCTAATTACTAGTAATTTTGCTAGCCCCATTGTCACTAGCTACTCTTTCGCCTAAAGGTAATGCATGGAGATGGCAGTTGAACACGAAACCTATGCACTTGGTTAAGTTAACCCTTGTTGTAGTGCTGTACCATTTACACTAGGAAGGTGCTATAATGTCCGATGATATTCATGTACATTTGTCTCCTTATAGAGATCTTATCATTCGTCATCAAATGGTAGGATCTCAAAACAGGTACCGGTTTTTGGCACTAGGACAAATGTTTTATTTCCCAGAAGAGCTCAAGCTTCCCTAGGAAGAATTAGCTCGTGTTGAAAATTACTTAATTCGTCAATATCTTACCTTTCTAACCAATTCAGGATTATTTGCCATTGTATTCAAATGTTTATCAATGCCAGCAGGACTCAGATCACTGGTAAATTCTTCGGAGAAAGTATATTCCTTGAACCATTCCGGATTTTGAGATGCACCCGCTAAATTGGCAGCAGTTAAGTTAAAAATCCATGTTTCATGGTCAACAACTTGCTACCGAATTGAAAAATAATTGTTACAACGATCTCAGTATATTTTGTAGCCTTGTTCGACTTACATAGCTCTTAGGTTCCACTTCATAGATGCGATAATTTGGATTTTTAAAAGTGTAAGTGGTTAAAGCACCACCATTCCATGACATACCCACAGCATGACCATTCGAGTAGTGGACATTCATTTCATCGTGGTGTGTGTGGCCATTGAAAATTCCACTAATCGTGTTGCGGAAACGTGCAATAATGCGATTATATTCACGCGACCAAACATACCAACATGTACCATCTCCCGAAGGGATATGAGCAAGGATGTGCACAAATTCGTTAGCTTTTTCGGCGGCCAAAAGAACGTCGTGCAGCCACATCAATTGTGTTTTCAAATCGGAGCCATTAAAGAACAGCCACCAATTGCTGGTGTAACAGTCGTTATTGTTTAAGGCGACAATACGCAAGCCGGGTTTAACCACGGTTGTATAGTAGCCACCTTTTAGAATGGTTTCTTCTGTATCGGCGGGTAAATATTTGGACCACACATCATAGAGATATTTGTAAAGCCAACGGGTATTAACGTAATCGGGAACATAGTCAGGAGAGAACCTAAAGGGGAGGAAAATTGTTAAAAAGAGGAAAATAATTATTAAAGGATTGAAAGATAAACTATTTAACGTCAAAGGCCAAACATTTTCATTGATTTCGCGAAGTATTTCATTGATGTAACATTCGTCATTTGAACCTTTCTTAAAAGAGATTTCATGTAAAGTATTTTTTTTTCGTTTGGTCCTTGCTTTGAAACTTACAAATTGAAAGGATGCGGTTCATGGTTGCCAATTGCTGGGTATACTGGTACATCCGGGAATAGTTCATATAACCTTTCGGTTGTTTTCTGATAAACATCTTTATTTTTCTCTTCTGATGTTGCCCAAACCGTATGATCAACTACATCTCCGGTTTGATAAATATAGTCGACTTTATGGTTGCCCTTAATATGACTTAAGGCATTTTCCACCGTCTGCCAGGGAGTATCACATTCACGATAATCACCCCAGTATCCTGCGGCTTTGGATGTACCCTCACTCACATCCTTGTGACGTTGACAGCACATTGGCTCCTCACACTCGGCTAATGATCCAGGCACATACAAGGGATCATAATGAATATCGGTTAGATGTAAAACTTTAAAATCATCTGAACTTTTTAAGGGTATATCCGATTTGGGTGCACTGGCGATGGGATCTGCATTATCGATAGTCAAAGTCCACTCGTAGTCGGGGTGTTGACCAATATTACAGAAACTCATTTGCATGAAGAGACCACACAACTCTCGGGAACCAATAACAGTATTTTTAATAATATATTCCGCACTATCCCAATTACTTTCGAAAAGACCCAAGCAAACTTCTTCGGTTTGCAACTCAAAACGTTTGCAAATATCTAAAACGATCTTCTTGGCAATTTCCCGATTATTGGGTCCAGCCATTTCTCCATTTTCTTCGCGGAAAGTGCGGCCAATTACATTGACGAATGTTCGACAAGTGGTGCAGACAAACAATTGATCAGTGGCGCCCAATTGATGGATTTCCTTAACGAAAATCTCCTTTTTACTGTGAGATTTAGCCAATTGCATAGAGATTTGTCTGAGAGCAGCTGATTCCACGCCAGTTTTTAGGTATGCCATATATTCAGTTTCCAATTTGCGAGCAATATCGTCTAGGGGAGAGAAGATAAGAAAAATCCCAGTTGTAAATTTTGTCTTGAAGACATTTTCAGTAGTATTTCCGAAGGACAGTGTCAGTAGGCAATGCCAATGTATGTATGTAAGATACCTTCATGATAGGTCACCAGTTTTGACTTGGGGGCTTACATTTTAGAGGGACTGACAATCCATGTCACGCCGTCTTACTGATTTGCCACCATACGAGGCGGATTAATAAGTCCATGACTTTTTGAATGAAACACAGTTTTTTTTTTGCAAAAAAAAATTATTTTTCAACATAATCTCCTTTCAGTTCAATACACTTAGTCCAACGTTTCTCCAATTTTTGTATCCCTTCCAAAAAATAGGATTTTTCGAGGCATTAATTTGATTAATAATTTCATTGTTGGAGCTAAATCTCTTTCCACCGAGCCATTTCTTTAGGTTTGGAAATAGGAAATAGTCACTGGGGGCTAAATCCGAAGAATATGGCGGATGAGGTACCAATTCGTAGCCCAGTTCATGGAACTCCAAACAATCCTTTGAAGTTGTCACACGATTACGTTTATGGTCAATTGAGAGTAAACGCGGCACCCATCTTGCAGACAGCTTTCTTACACGCAACTGATCATTTAAAATCGAAACCACACTGCCATATGAAATGCCTATGGCATCAACAATCTCACGCACTTTTACTCTTCGATCGGTCAACACCATATCGTGAATTTTTTCGACATTTTCGGGCGTATTGACCTCAATTGGCCGTCCAGAACGTTCAGCGTCATTTGTACTTGTGCGACTACAACGAAAGTCAGTAAACCACTTTTTTACCATTGAAATCGATGGTGCAGAGTCCCCAAAGTACGAGTATTTATCAAGCTTTTTCGTGTTTTGATTGTTTGATTGACGGTGTTTTTTCGCAAAAAATTATGTTTAATGTCGAGTCTTCCATTCACTTTTTCCATTTTTAAAAAATGCACGAGGTTGTATGTTTGGAACCGCTGTTAAACACAAAGAAAATGACGGAGCTTGCTCAAAATTTGACAGTAGTCTATTAACAGGTGGTACTTGATGGGATCAGCGTTGCATTTCATATAACTACGAGGGAAGTTCGAAAAGTCACGGACTTACTGATCCGCCCTCGTATATCCTGGCTGACTTTTACTAAAGCCAATGCTGAATGTCTATAGAGGAAGTCGTTATCATTTGTCCAACACAATGCACTGCTTTTAAAGGGGGCAATCCCCTGAGTCGGTGGTGCAATGGTTAGTGTGCGCGGCTCTTGTACATGAGATCCTGGGTTCGAACCCGGCTCTGACCACCTTAAAATTTCTTTCGGCGGCGGTCACCTCGCATAGTGACGGCGACACTATCGAGTATCTAGCCATGAAAAAGCTTCTCAAATTACCGTTCGGAATCGGTGTAAAACTGTAGGTCCCAATCAGTGAGTGAAAACTGGAAAGCGCACAGCTCAGTGATTATGAGAAGTTCTACCCGGTCCCTTCATGGGATGTAATGGGAAACCATTTATTTTTTTTAATCCCCTGAGTATTGGTTTTATAAAAAAAGTTATAAGTCATTTGTGTGAATTTGACTTTTTCAAAAAATTTGAAATTGAACAATGTATATTTATCACCTGCAAATGTCACAATGTATGTCCCAAATTTTCAGAATTTATTTGAAATTTCTGAAAATGAGTATGTATGCCCAGCTTTCATTATATGATAACTTTTCTTTCAGATTTAAGTTAATTATCGGTCAGGCTGTAACAGTACGTACTAGATATCTGCACAAGACGTCTTGAATGGTCATTGAAGACATTTCCTTTTTTAAAAAATACTTTAGTGTTCCGAAGAAAAAGCATTCAAGTATGTGTGTGAAGCACAAAGAGACAATAGTACTATTTATATTACGCCCCACTTGACATTGAAGTCCGGAAACGTGTCCAAAGGGAATAAAACACGGACTGTTGGCTGACGAAATGTCCGTTTTAGGACCCGAAGGGGATACCAAAAAAGACACATCGTAGCCTTGTTTGTAGCAGCAACATTTTCCATTTATGTATACGCCAATCTTCCATTATTGTATGCACCTTCGGAAGCTAGTCGGAGGTTTTTCGTGTTTCATATTCAAATGTTCCTATGAGAAATTAAATTCGTATTCTCTATTGTTTTCATTTTGTTTACATTTTTATTTCAGTTCTTTTGGTTAATTTGTTTTATTTGTTGTTTTTATTAATTATATTTTTTGTTCATATATTTACATTTATATTTTATATATTTATTATTTTATATTTATTGTTTTTATTATTAAAAAATAACTAAAGAGACCCGAGTATACAAAAAAAAAACGAAAGAGAATAAAACATCCAATTTTAACCCGTCAGAGCGGACCTCCGCGAGCAAACGGGATAAATTTCAAGTGGGGCTTCACATCGTATTGTTTTTGTGTACACACACGTACACGAATGCTTTGTCGGCAGTACCCCGAAGTCGTTGTCGCTGCAATGTACCAGGGGGATTCTATGGCACAGCCAGCGTTATTATATTAACAGATTTATCTGTTTTTCAGAGTTTTTTTTAGGTGTTTTAGGTGTTGTCGCAATGCGGTTTTTGATAATTTGTATATACGTAAAACTTATAAAAATTAAGGAATGACGTGAAAGAGAAAAGTTTGAGAGAAACGTATCGTATCGATACAATGGTTACTGTCTCTCGGACAAGAATGCATTGTCAAATAATTTTTCAACAGAGACGCTACAAAAGTAAATCGATAGGGACAGCAAACGACGCCATATTTTTTCCCGCTCTTTTGACATTTCTCGTCAGTAAGGTTTGCCATTTCATCATGGAAAGATATACGAGCCAACAACGAGTCGAAATTATTAAAATTTACTACCGAAATTTGGAGTCAATGGCCTCAACTTTAAGAGCGCTAAGATTCGGATTTTCATCGGAAAATCATCTTCAGCGATGAGGCTCATTTCTGGCTGAATGGCTTCGTCAATAAGGTAAATATGCGTTATTGGTCAGACAGCAATCCACACGTAATCTATGAGTCATCATTGCATCCCGAAAAAATTACGGTTTGGTGCGGTTTATGGGTCGGCGCCGTCATTGGGCCGTACTTCTTCCGTGATGATCAAGACCGGCACATTACTGTGAATGCGAATCGCTACCGTTCAATGATAACCGAATATTTTTGGCCCCAATTGGATAATATGGACTTGGAAGACATGTGGTTCCAACAGGACGGCGCCACAAGCCACACAGCGAATGCCACAATCAATTTATTGGAAACCAAGTTTGGTGAACGTGTTATCTCACGAAATGGCCCAGTCGATTGACCGCCTCGGTCGTGCGATTAGACGCCGTTAGATTATTTCCTGTGGTGCTACGTCAAGTCTATGGTCTATGCTAACAAGCCAGCGATGATTGATGAACTTCGTACGAATATTGAACGTGAAATTGCAGCAGTTTCGGCCGATTTATGCTTGAAAACCGTCGAAAATTGGGTCCAGCGTCTGGACTTCTGCAAGCGTGCCCGTGGTGGCCATGCAAAAGAAATCGAGTTCCATACATAATGGCATGGAACGTACTTTCACAGGAATAAAGAATTTCATTGGTATCTAAAACCCGTTTTGTTTTATTTAAAATAACTTTTGTAGCGCTCTTATTGAAAAACCCGATACAATGACAACATTCCCTTTATTCAAATGAATCGCCGAAGGGGAAGAGTGCAGACAGACAATTTGTAGCAAAGAAGAGCAGGAGAATTTAAGAACGAAGTTCGCTGGTTTTATCGAAGATTATTTTAGGCACAGTGCGCCGCACGAGGCACTTTTTGGGGGATAATAATGACATTCTCATCATGAGCGCTGACAAAGGGGGGAAGACAGTTGCAATATCAAATGACGAATATAAGATGAAGATGGGAAATATTCCGGGCGATATATGCACGTATAGGGGACATGGGACTGTCCGTGGAGGTGGAAAGTTTCTGATTGCCATTCACTTGGGAGTGGCCAGAAATGATTCCTTCATTGGGCAGTCCAAGCAGCTCACTACTTCCACGCAGTATGTCCTGGGCAATGGCTTTTCGGAAACCTCCGTTAGCTAGCTAGAGTGAGAAGGCGAAACAAATGAGCATCAAATCAGGTATAGTAGGTGACTGATGTCACTGAAGCTCATCAAACAATCGGGCATATTCTTTTGTCCTTAGAAGGCGGATGAGCCAAACATACGGGCCAACGGCGGATAGAAACTAAAAGAAGAAAATCCAGGTTCAACATATCGCATCCTGGTCAGCGTCTGATCCATAATGGGCGGCTGCAATCAAATATCCTGGCAGTAAGTAAAATGCAAAAACCCGGTGGGCTGGGTTTGCCTCCCGCCACCGTTCATAATGGCAGTGAAAATACAAAAACGAAACAGAAAACATAAACAACCCCTATTTGTTGACGACCCCCGCAAACGTTATAAGGACCACGATTTACGGATATGCACTTGGAATGTAAGAACTCTATATAGATCCGGTGCAAGTATCCAACTGGCAGATGTCCTCGAAAGTTATAAGGCTGACATTACCGCTATCCAGGAAATGCGATGGACAGGACATGGCTGCACAAGAAAAAGAAACTGCGATATATACTACAGTTGCCATGAAAAAAAACATGAATTTGGTTGTGGATTTGTAGTTGGCAAAAGACTGCGACATCTAGTCTCTAGGTTCAATCCTGTGAGTGAACGAATAGCCACAATCCGCATAAAAGCGAAATATTTTTATATTTCCCTAATTTGTGTGCATGCCCCGACAGAAGAGAAAGATGATGATGCCAAAGACATATTCTATGAGCTCCTAGAGGAAACGTATGACCACTGCCCTGGCCATGACATTAAGATTGTACTAGGAGATTTTAATGCCAACGTAGGAAGGGAGAATGTGTTTAATCCAACTATTGGCAATTTCAGTCTTCATGCTGACAGTTCCGACAACGGTATGAGACTGATTGACTTTGCCGCGGCAAAAAACATGGTCATCAGTGGCACAAGATTCCAGCATAAAGACATCAAGGCTACTTGGGTATCCCCTGATCAAAGAACTAAGAACCAAATTGATCACGTGGTAATTGATGGAAGGCACTCATCCAGTGTAATGGACGTACGAGTGATCAGAGGAGCTAATATCGATTCTGATCACTACCTGGTAGCAGCAAAGGTTCGCACAAGATTAAGTAGAGCGAAAATCGTACGAAGCCAGACGCAGAGGAAGCTGGACATCGGAAAGCTGCAATTATCAGAGGTAGCCACAGCCTACTCAAGGAAGCTCTCGCAACTTTTGGCACAGAACCCACCCCCTCCCGATGACGATCCTGATGCGCAGTGGAAACCCATTTCCGACTCTATAAAAACTGCCGCAACAACCGTACTTGGTTTTGAAAAGCCGCTTCCCAACAAACCATGGTACGATGAAGAGTGTCGCATTGCAAATGATGAAAAGAACGCTGCACGCATGACAATGCTTCAGTCAATTGCAACGCAAGCTGCGACTGAGCGGCATAGGGAGAACAGAAAGGAGGTAAACCGTCTCTTTAGGCGTAAGAAACGGCAGTGGAGAAAACGCGAGAGTGAGAAAATTGAGACATACAGAAGGAAGAACGAAGCCCGAAAATTCTACCAAAAAGTTAAAAACGGAACTAATGGACATGGTCCAGGGCCCCCTTCTGTAAAGACAAGGACGGAAATGGACGGAAAGGACGCATGTCGGGAATATGGAGAGATCATTTCTCCGCGCTACTAGTACCTGAGATATCCAATGACGATGGGACAATCGATCACAATATGGACGGCGACGTCGATTGACCCCCTCCTAACCAAGACGAGGTCAGAACAGCTATTGCCCGGCTTAAGAACAACAAAGCCGCAGGAGCCGATGGATTACCGGCGGAGCTGTTTAAGGCTGGCGGCGATGAGCTGATAAGGTGCATGCATCAGCTCATTAGCAAAATTTGGTTAGATGAATGCATGCCCGGCGATTGGAGTCTCAGTGTACTATGTCCCATATTTAAAAAAGGTGAAAAAAGGTTTTCACGCTACGCCAAATCCTGGAGAAGACACACGAAAAACAAATCGACACCTATCATCTATTTATCGATTATAAAGCAGCCTTCGATAGTCCGATACGGGAGAAACTCTATGAAGCAATGTCTGAGCTTGGTATTCCTGCAAAACTCATACGCCTTTGCAGGATGACCTTGACGAACACCAAATCCGCAGTGAAAGTTGGTAAGGATCTTACCGAACCTTTCGAAACTAAGCGAGGCCTCAGGCAAGGCGACACCCTATCGTGCGATCTCTTTAACATCTTAATGGAGATCATTATGAGAAAAGCTGCAGTCAATATGAATAAAACCATCAGCAGCAAAAGTCACATTCTGCTCGCGTATGCTGATGATATAGATATCATTGGGCGCACAATTAGAGAAGTTACTGCGGTTTTTTCGAGAATTGAGAAGGAGTCAGCAAAAGTGGGTCTGACGGTGAATGAGGACAAGACAAAATTAATGGTTTCAACGAACAGGGCCTCCACGCGATTAGACCAAAGCGTGAACGTTGATAACCGTTATAACTTCGAGGTAGTGGACGAATTTATATACCTCGGATCTGCCGTGAACAAAAACAACAACGTCAGCCTTGAGATCAAACGGAGAATTGTGCTTGCGAATAGATGTTATTTTGGGCTAAGCAAGCACTTTAGAGATAAAGCCCTCTCTCGAGTATCAAAAGTCCAGCTGTACCAGACTCTCATTCAACCTGTCTTGCTTTATGGCGCAGAATCCTGGGTCCTATCGCAAGCAGACGAAACATCTGTAGGAGTCTTCGAGAGAAAAATACTCCGAAAAATTTATGGCCCTATAGTGCACAACGGCGAGTATCGGCGACGCATGAATCATGAGCTGTATGAGCTTTATCCTGACATTGACATAGTTAAGCGGATCAAGATAACGCGATTGCGCTGGCTAGGCCATGTCAGTAGAATGGATGAAGATGAACCAGCGCGAAGGCTTTTCGAAACCGAACTCGAAGGAAGACGAAAAATAGGAAGACCAAGACTCCGCTGGAGGGATCAGGTTGAAGAATCCCTGCGTACACTTGGTATTGCCAACTGGAGAGATAAAGCAAAAGATCGAACTGGTTGGCGAAATATGTTATCTTCGTTTTGTAAGGTCCCTGACCCCCCGGGGTTGTCCGAGACCGGATAAGTAAGTAAGTAAGTATATGCACGTATAGAGAGATCCGACGTCAAGTCTACAGGAGAAAAATAACGAAATATTGCTCATCCATAAATGCTCCTGGTTATGCACTTTGCAAATTTATGGTTGAAATGCTGAAAAATGTGGCGGGAACCTCTGGATATATTGATACGGACGCAATTGATTTCAAATCCAGTATAAAAAACTTGAAAATAGACCAAGACGAAATATTAGTATCGTTTGATGTGGTCAACCTTTTTCCAAGTATACAAATAAATTTGGCATTAACGACCATAGAGGAAAAATGGAGTAAAATTGCGGATTACACGACTACACCACAGGGTATTTTTATGGAATTGCTGTCGTTTTGTATCAAGGATACACGTTGTTTTAAATATGAGGACAGATTTTATGAATAGAGAAAGGGCATGCCTATGGGTTCTCCAGCGTCACCGATAATGGCGGACATTATAATGGAACCATTACTTGACACGACGCTCAATAGATTAACGAGTAGATTATGACTAAATACGTGAACGATATACATACATATATGTATGTAACCATTGGGAAATCTGAGATGGAGGACATGATGAAGGCGCTCAATTCTTTAAATCGACAACTTCAATTTACAGCTGAAGAGGAAAGGGGCCTTGATTTCATAGTTATAAGACAAGATGGAAATTTAAAAGTTGACTGGTATCAAAAGCCCACAGCGTCAGGACGACTGATAAATTATTATTCTAAGCATCCTAGAGGTACAATAATTAATACGGCCAAGAATTTCGTTAACAGAGTGGTGAAAATAAGCGACGTGGAATTTCAAAACTTTTAATGCAATTTCCAAAAATGTGTTGCCTCTTTTTATTAAAAATTGCATTAAAACTTTTTTTGTATCTAACATTTTACGGATTTTATTAAGTTTTTTCCTTCTCCTGTCAAGTAACAAAAAATCGTGTTAGGCCCTTTTTATATTAAGCCATCGACCTCCTGGGTCTACCATGAGTATTTTTATCATGGTACATCCATATGCTTGAAAAAGAAGCAAATATCATGAATGGCCATTCAAGACGTCTTGTGCAGATATCTAGTATGTACTGTGTCTGTCTGCCTGACCGATAATTAAATAAACTCTGAAAGAAAAGTTATTCCACAATGAAAGCTGGGCATATATACAGACATAAGTCCCAGAAAAATGAGCATATTTGTTTCCTCATTAGTGAAAATTTTTGTCATACATTGTGACATTTAATTTAATTTTTTTTTATCAAATAAATACTCAGGGGATGCCCCTTATAAATGCAGTGCGTTGTATTGGACAAATGATAACGACTTCCTCTATAGACATTCAGCATTGGCTTTAGTAACAGTCAGCCAGGATATACGAGGGCGGATCAATAAGTCCGTGACTTTTCGAACTTCCCTCGTAGTTATATAAAATGCAACACTGCTCCCAGCAAGTACCACCTGTTAGTAGACTACTGTCAAATTTTGAGCAAGTTTCGTCATTTACTTTGCATTTAACAGCTGTTCAAAAGATACAACCACAAATATTAACATAATAAAGAAAGTACTTAGAAGATTACTCATGTGTACAACATTTAGTGACGTATATACCAATTGACCCACTTATGAATAGTGACTTACAGCCCAATTCTGTGTATGTGGTAACAATGAAATTGTAACCACAAAATTGTTACAAAGTTGTCACCATTGTTTGTATCTGGTATTCTGGCTAAACAGTGACTACAAAGAATTCACCTCGTAACAAATAATTCACCTCACAATAACAAGTTGTCAAAAGCAGTGACAAAAAAACAAAAACATATGATTTTCTGCACAAAATGAACGCGGTAAAAAAAGGAAAATTAAGTATTTAATATATGTATTTATGTTTTATTGAATTAAAGTTAATACATTAATATTTAGGAAATTTGAGCGCACCTCAAAGGCACAGCTGGAATGCTATATTGCCTTTCTCAAGGAACATCCAGAGATGCTAAGCGGAAATACTACTCCTGCACATCCGCGCCATATAGAAGAAGAAATTTACTTTAGCGCCAACTCTCTGATCTACATCAAAATTTCACCACCGACAAAAGCTTCTGCGCTGAGTTCAAAAAGTTGTCCTTCCCCCCGCGGTCGGTCCAAATTCTTGAGATATAGGCCTTTAAAGCTTGAGTATATAATCGTTAGTATCTCCGGGATTTATAATCCGATCTGGTTGAAATGGGTATCATTACAAAGGTCTATCTAAACGCTCTATAAATCAGTGTATAAACATGTTAATTTTTATTAGCCCACAGGGGACCTAATTAAAAAAAACGTTTTTTGACCTCACTTTTCCGCTAACAGTTTATTTTTTTTCCAAAAAAAATGCCCTATTATACTTATTTTTTTAGCAGGCTCCGATAATACACAAGACCTTAGCCTTTGTTAAAGGTATATTACTCAACAATATCCCTTGAACGACCGGGGATATTTACGTTAAAACATTTGTAATACTTTTCGCGCATTTTCAATCTTTCTAACACAAAATCAAGTTCTTTCTGCTCCATTTCCATAGGACAAAGTAACAAAAGTCCTTCCTTCATTTAATTACGCCCTCTTGTCGTTTTGATACAAAATATATTATTAATTTGTCCCGTTCGACAACCGTAAAGAATTTTTTTCAGCATGGAATAAATATTTAGTTAGTTCGAAATAAGGGAGGTGCATTGTTCTGGTTGTTAGAAGCTTTATTTTTTCCTTTCAATTATTTTATGATTTTTTTCTAATATTAAGCTTTCTTTCTTTCTTTTTCTAAATTTAAGCTTAAAACTTTCGATTTTAATTTATTTCGAATTTAAATCATTATTTGATTAGTGGGTTTATTAATTTGTCAAGCATCATCACAGGTGCCAAGTAATATTTTTTAATTGGTATTATCAGCTAATTGTGTTTACATTATCTATAAACAGTAAATAAATTACCACCACGACGACGATAACACCGATTAGCCTTAAACACTCCCCCTAATTCCATAGCTCGTTCACCCCTTTACCTACCTGACACAGCCGAGAGAACCGCATCGTTTGCTGTGAATTCCTTAGGTATTCCAGGTAAAATCTCTGCCAAGGTTGTGGCCAAAAACGTGCCAAAAATCAATATCACCACGCGCCGCATATTCCAATGTCAAGTTTATAGATCCGTTAAACTATAGAATAATACTAAACATGGGCGCAGTATGGCTACTGCCTTATATACCTTCGCATTTGGTAATAAATTATTTGTATGAGCTTTTGGCCGCTATCAAATCTCGAAAATGTTTGTGTCGAGGGAGATTAACCATATCTTAATGTTGATATCGATAATCTTTGGTGGTGGGTTATAACGTGTAAATGTCAAATTTATATTTCTTTAAATTTTTTGTTGCGATTTTGTTTCGCTTCTCACATTGTATCAAGTGAAAATTAATGTTTAATTTTTAATAAGTTTTCCAATATAACACCTAATGTTATTCTTTAATCAATCTTGATTTAACAAAGAACCATTTCGTAAAACTTAACTGATATAAATAAATAATCTATATTTTTCGGGCTTGAGGTCAGATTTGCCTTTTTTGTATTTATTTTTCTCGATATTTCGCTACTCCGAGATATCGCTAGCTAGCGAAATATCGAGAAAAATAAATACATAAAAAGCAAATCTAACCTCAAGCTCGGAAAAGTTCCAACAACGAAATACAAACACTTAAAGGATATATTTAATTAACTGAAATACTTCTGGGCAATGGCTTTACCGGAAATCTCCATTAGCTAGGTAAAGTGAGAAGGCGAAACGAATGAGCAGCGTGATTGGTTATGCGATCACTGATGCGTCTCAAGATTATTAGGTGATCCTGTCACTGAAGCTCTTCGAACTAGTGGTCATATTCTTCTGTCCTTTGAAGGCGGATGAGCCAACACCCCTGGCCAACGGCGGATCAAAATTGAAGAATCCAAAATCTAGTTTCGACTCACTACATTCTGGTCAGCGTCTGATCCCTAATGGGCGGCTGCAATGTGATCATCCTAGCAGTAGATAAAATGCAAACCACGGTGGGCTGGTTTCCACTTTCCAACTGACGGATGTCCTCGAAAAATATAAAGCTGACATCACAGCTATCCAAGAATCGCGATGGACCGGATATGGTTGCACCAGAATGAAACACTGCGATATTTACTACAGCTGCCATGAGAGAAACCACGAATTCGGGTGCGGGTTTATAGTTGGCAAGAGACTGCGAAACCTAGTTTCAAGGTTCAACCAAGTGAGTGAACGCATATCCACTATTCGCATCAAATGTGCCTGACGATAAATTCGAATATAACTAGCAAAGACACAAACCACTTCAGTTAGCTGAGCACTGTTATTGCGTTAACAGAGCTATGTTAAAGCGCTTAAAATGGGAGAATATATAAAAATAATTACTTTTTAGTCGATTAGAACAATATTTTAAAGTCAAATTTAGAAATTAGAAGACATATAAATGTGACCGTCGGTGGTGCAATGGTTAGTGTGCGCGGCTCTTGTACATGAGATCCTGGGTTCGAACCCTGCTCGGCGACGGTCACCTCGCATAGTGACGGCGACACTATCGAGTATATAGCCATGAAAAAGCTTCTCAAAATACCGTTCGGAATCGGTGTAAAACTGTAGGTCCCAATCAATGAGTGAAAACTGGCAAGCGCACAGCTCAGTGATTGTGAGAAGTTCTCCCCGGTCCCTTCATGGGATGTAATGGAAACCATTTAGTTTTAGCGCACGTCAAGGGCTATCAGCAGGTATATACATATTTGGTTCGTGGTTGAAGTCGTATTTGGCCACAGTGGGCCAAAATCAGTTTTCGTATATGAATTTAAAAAGCGTATTTGGGCAATCTGAAATTGTTCTGAAATATATGGTAACCATTTTTAGAATGTACTCCTTGAGGGCTCTAAGAGCGTATACACGTGGTCCATGGTAGACGATGCATTTGGTCACAGTGGGCGAAATTTGAAAAAGGGTCCCGGAACTGAAAATCTTAAATTGCGCGATTCTGAAATACTGCTGAAAAATGGGGATAGTAAATTCGAAAAGTGCACCTCAAGGCTATCAGTGGGTATATATTTGGTTCGTGGTTGAAGCCGCATTTGGCCACAGTGGGCCAAAATCAGTTTTCGTATATGAATTTCAAATGCGTATTTGGGCAATCTGAAATGGTTCTGAAATATATAGTAATCATTTCTAGAATGTACTCCTCCAGGGCTCTAAGAGCGTATACACTTGGTCCATGGTTGACGGCGCATTTGGTCACAGTGGGCGAAATTCGAAAAAGGGTCCCGAAACTGAAAAACTTAAATTACGCGATTCTGAAATACTACTGGAAATTGGGGATAGTAAATTCGAAAAGTGCACCTCAAGGGCTATTAGTGGGTATATATTTGGTTCGTGGTTGAAGCCGCATTTGGCCACAGTGTTTATTATGTACTTTAAAAACTTGAAGGTTTTGAACGACAAAATTATATACTTTTCAACATGTTTTTGAAGTGCTACATTAACAATATAAATTCCGAATATATATGCTTTCCAATTTCTAAATTTGACTTTAAAATATTGTTCTAATCGCCTAAAAAGTAATTATTTTTATATATTCTCCCATTTTAAGCGCTTTAACATAGCTCTGTTAACGCAATAACAGTGCTCAGCTAACTGAAGTGGTTTGTGTCTTTGCTAGTTATATTCGAATTTATCTTCACCCACATTTTAAAAATGTGATACCTATTGGAGCTGAAATCACCCTTAGTATGGCTTTCGTTGTTGTTGTAAAAATTCTTAAAATATTTTGAGTTAGTGTTTTGTGTGAAATTAAGATATTGGCTATAACAAACTGAAACCATAATAATACTTATTTTTAAGTTCAGCGGTTAACGATTAACAGCTGTTTACAGGCGGTATGAACACCCATTTCTTGGAGGAACTGTATGTGTTTTGGACTCAGAATTAGAAAAAATACTAAAAACAATTTTAGCATAATGATTTTGCAAACGGCACAATTTTATTGAGGGCATTTGGCATAAGACAACTAATCGCTGCCGCTAAATCAGTGTGTGTTTTTTTTCGCAGTCTGACAATCTGTGTTTTCCAGTCGGACAAATCTGTGTTCTATGTAGGGGTGGGTCGCCCTTATCATTTAGGGGTATGAAAAATAGATGTTGGCCGATTCTGAGACCTACCCGATATGCACACAAAATTTCATACAAATCGGTCCAGCCGTTTCGGAGGAGTTTAACGCCAAACAATCTGTATGATCGCAGTCGGACAAACTGTGTTTGGATGTGTTCGCTTTGTGAGTTTAGTCTCTGCCTGCGCCTATAGATGTTAACACGTTAAAATTTCTATTGTTTGGCTTGAGATATTTAGGCTACATAAAATATTAATAGTTTGTAAGAATTCAATCGTAATAAAGTCGTTGAATTGAAAGCATAGTTTCAGTTTTACTCATATGGATTGAGAAACACTGTTTTAATAATTTTGTTTTGACTTTTTTCCAGATTCTGACCATAAAACCGCAATACTGTGGTAAGTAGTATTTCATTATTTTATTGATTCATTAATTATTCCTTTGCTTTGTGTTGATTGAAACGCTTTAAAGTTTATTACATTGAGATTATTTTTATTATATATTTTTAATTATTTTATAGATTTGCAATTACATAGTGATATATGTATATACTCGTATATATGTATGTATGTATATACTTACATAAGAGATTTGTTATTTATTGTTATTTGCTTGGTTTGCTAATTGAGTGTATTCATGTTTATTTTTGGTTTCCTGGTCAGTAGAAACACTTACTACTACATTTCATAAATTGTCCGAACAATCAATATGGGATAGGTAAGATATTTCGGAATTGCACATCAATAAAATTCTGCTATATACATATGTATTTTTATATAATTAAATTAAAAATTATGTTTGATTCTACACAAGAATGGACATTTTGCGAAAATCATAGTTAATACCATAACATAATACTTGTTGGTAGGAATGGAGGGGATGTTACAAATTTCAAGGATGTTTAAGACCTTTTCCACATGTCTTTAAAGGTACGAGGAGAATAATTTAGTTAGTTTTTTCTACATTTGCTTAGAATGCGTTAGTGTAATTGAACAATTTATAGAGCACAGATCAGTGTGGCTATATCCAAGTCATGCTCATCAGCTTTCCTTATCATAACTGATGCCTGATTTTGAAAACGTCCAGAGGAAATCAAACGTAATGTGCTCACACCACAGAAGACAGCTTGTTGAGGACCTTAAGGAAAATATGTTTAAGTTTAGGCGATATATTTCAAAGGTCTCTGCTTACCCGGTTCATTGGCAAAACCACAAATATCACTTGATTTCTCCATGGCCGATGAATCCAAACCACCGGAACCTCCAATTTCCAAACGGTCATCGAATATGCCGCACTTAAAGAGAAGACAAATATTAAATTGCTTTTAACCTTCCGAGAAAATTATAATCCTTTTGTTTTATTTAACCCACATCATAATTTGGTTTATCCTGTCTTACGGCCTTTCCACCAATTTTAAGATTAGCCACAGACACAACAGCCGGAAAGAGAGCGGATATGGAGCAATTACGATTGTGCCCATAGTTAGCGATATGATATAAGGCATCCGTGTCATGGACCAAAATGTTACATGCTACACCACAAATCGAAATGGGAAAGATAAGAGAGAGAGACATACGAAACAATTAGAAGTCAAACCCTCGCAAAGAAAATTTATGAAATGCTTTTATTGTTTTTGGTCACAATTGTCACTTACGTTGTGTGATTTTGTGGAAACGAACATTAGCGATGAAACTTCCTTTCACTGGGATGCGATACTGTAGAAGGGCGGCATTTTGATTGGCTCGGAAAAACTTTTTCTTGGTCAAGCCAAACCTGGAAATATATGAGGGAAATTAATAAATGCGTTATTATATTAAAATTTATAAATAAATTTCAAAGTGTATCCGAAAAAATTTACAATTTTATATAAATTTTTTTATTCATAGCCGCAGGAGTAACACATTTATTCTATACACCATTTCCAATTGAAATTGAAAAAAAATCTATTTCATTTCGAAAAATATCAATTGAAATGTGAAAATTGTATTTGAAATAGAAAATGTCGTACATCAATTGGAATTTAAAGTTTCTATTTGAAATTTGAAATGTGGCCGTCGGTGGTGCAATGGTTAGTGTGCGCGGCTATTGTACATGAGATCCTGGGTTCAAACCCTGCTCTGACCACCTTCAAATTTCTTTCGGCGGCGGTCACCTCGCGTAGTGACGGCAACACTATCGAGTATATAGCCATGAAAAAGCTTCTCAAAATACCGTTCGGAATCGGTGTAAAACTGTAGGTCCCAATCAGTGAGTGAAAACTGGAAAGCGCACAGCTCAGTGGTTGTGAGAAGTTCTCCCCGGTCCCTTCATGGGATGTAATGGGAACCATTTATTTATTTTTATTATTTGAAATATGAAATACTTCAATTGAAATTTATAAAACGTCAATTGAAATCTAAAAGGCATTAATTGAAATTTAAAAAACATCAATTGAAATTTACGACACATCAATTGAAATATGTACGTGAAAATAGATTCCGAATCTAACTAGCACAGACACAAACCACATTAGGTAACAGACCTCTGTTATTGAGTTAACAGAGCTATGTTAAAGTATATAAAGGTAGGTTTATGTACATTTTCACGATTTTATCACAATTTAAACAATATACATATTTACAGAAAAACATTACGTATAATACGACTATGCATAAAAGTTTATAAAAACAACAATCTAAGACAATAAAAAGGTAACAAGTGCGGAAAAGTAATGGTTTAATTACAAACATTTTTTCGCAACATTTATGCCAGCTGTGTCCAAACGACACAAACTGCCACAACCCCACATATATCGTTTGAAAGAGTGGACAATGTACTTTCATTGTAACTATTCCGTACCATCCCGTCGAATTTCAGAATAGATTTTTTTTTTTTGAGATTTAATGTTAAATTAATTTTTAACGGATTTTTGCCAACTGTATTCGAACGCAATAAACTGCCACAACCTCTTAGAAAGCGATCAGCATTTGCCATGGAAAAAACTATTTCATACGACGAATTTCAGAATCTAATATTTAGCATTTTTAGTTTCAGATTTTGTTGGAATTTTGGACCCTGTGTCGAAACGGGACATACTGCTACAAACCCACATACTCCGTTAGAATGGATACAGTCTGTGCTATATGAAAACCTATTCCATAAAATTCAGACGAGTTTCAGAATCAAGAGTTTTGAAATTTTAGTTTTAGATTCTTGTCTCGAAATTTGCCCAATGTGTTCATACGGGACATACATAAACTGTTAAAAATTAATTTAAGACTAAATCTCAAAAAAATCCTATTCTGAAATTAGACTGGATGGTATGGAATAGTTACAATGATGGAATAGTTCAAACGATATATGTAGGGTGGTGGCAGTTTATCTCGTTTAGACACGGAGGGAATAAATGTTGCGAAAATATGTTTGTAATTAACCCATTGATTTTCCGCACTTGTTACCTTTTTATGTCTTAGATTGATGATTTTATAAATTTGTATGCATAATCTTATTATATGTAACGATTCATGTAAATATATTGAATAAATTGTGTAACAATCGTGAAATTGTACATAAACCTACCTTTATATACTTTAACATTGCTCTGTTAACTCAATAACAGATGTCTGTTACCTACTGTGGTTTGTATCTTTGCTAGTTAGATTCGGAATCTATCTTCACGCACATGATTGAAATTTAAAACACATCAATTGAAATTCAAAATTCGTCAGTTTAAATTTAAAAATTATTAATCAATTTTATGTATTAGATTTCTAAATTTTAATTGCCGTCTATTAAATTTCAAATGATGTATTTTAAATTTCAATCGATGTATTTCAAACTTCAATTGATGTTTTTTAAATTTCAATTGATGTTTCTTAAATTTTATTTCATCTTTTAAATATCAATTGATGTTTTTGAAATTCTAATTGGTGTTTTTTAAGGGTTGGGTACAAAATTCTGTTCGACGAAAATTCTGCTTTACAAAATTCTGTTTTACAAAATTCTGTTTTTCAAAATTCTGGTTTCCAAAACTCTGTTTTTCAAAATTCTGTTTCACAAAATTCTGGTTCACAAAATTTCAAATTTATGATTTTATTCGTAAGGCCCATCATTGACATTTATGAATGAAAAACGTCATCGTTCAAATGACTTCCACGACTTGTTTCACAGTACCACATTCGATCTCCCAATTTTTCAGTACATTTTCGATTGTTTGCGCCTCTATCTCGTGAACGTCACCGTCGGTTTCGTGTTTTAAGACCTCAATGGACTTTCAAGGCGCCCCAGAGATAATACACCGTCCTGTTGAAACCGTACGTCGTCGTCCATGTCATCCTCTTCAACTTTTGGGAATAAAAAATCGCTGAGTATGGGCGGCGGCTCCTTGCTCATTTTCATAGAAAAATTGGGATTGGACCAAACCGTAACTCGTTTCTTTCTTCTCGACGACATGTGGATTTTCCGAGACCCAAAAGCAACAATTTTGTTCGCTAACGTAGCGCCCGAAGTGAAAATATTTATAATTGGAAAAGATAGTTTTTCGGTACAAATGCTCATCTTCAGCCAGGCTATTTTCAGCCCATTCAGCGAAGCGAAACCTCATCGGATGGTCTCGCGGTATCAGTTCTTGAACTTTATAAGCCTTCATTTCTGCCCAAAGTAGTGCGAGAAATGTCCAATTGCTGTCATTCGATCACTGATGAGTCTCAGGTTAAATAGGTGACTTTGTCACTGAAGCTCTTCGAACTAGCGAACACATTCCTATGCACTTTGAAGGCGGGTGAGCAAACACTACTGGCCAACGTCAACACAATGAAAATACGAAATGAGAATTATAAACTGACCGCCTATTTGTTGACGGCCCCCACGAAGGTCCTAAGGTCCACGATTTACTGATATGAACTTGGAATGTTAGAACACTATACAGGTCCGGTGCCACTACCCAACTGCCCAGATGTCCTCGAGAATTATAAGGCTGGCATTACTGCTATCCAGGAGATGCGATGGACAGGTCATGGCTGTACAAGGAAGAAGAACTGTGACTTATACTATAGTTCCCATGAGAAAAAACCTGAATTTGGATGCGGATTTGTAGTTGGCAAAAGATTGCGACATCTGGTCTCAATGTTCAATCCCGTATGTGAGCGTATGCCACCATACGCATGAAATCGAAATACTTTATCATATCACCCATCGGAAGAAAAAAACGATGACACCAAGGACATGTTCTTTGAGCTCCCAGAGGAAACATACGATCGGTGCCCTGGCCATAAAATTAAGATTGTTCTATGTGATTTTAATCCTAAAGTCGACAGGGAAAGTGTCTTTGAACCAACCATCGGTACATTCAGTCTACACCCCATCGCTTCCTACAACGGAATGAGACTATTAGCTTTTAACGCGGCAAAAAATATGTTTGTCAGTAGTACGACAACCCTACTAGTGTAATGGACGTACGTGTGAGTCGAGAAGCTAATATTGATTGGGATCACTACCTGGTTGCAACAAACGTCCGCACAAGGATAAATCGAGGGAAAGTCGTACAGAACCAGACATGTAGTAATCTGGATATTGGAAATTTGCCAGAGATAGCTACAGCCTATGCAGAGAAGTCACTCAGCTGCTGGCGCAGAACGCACCCCCGCCTCATGATCCAGAAGCTCAGTGCAAGTACATTTCCCACTCTATGAAAACTGTTTCAGAGACCGTACTTGGTGATGATAAACCTTGGTACGATGAAGAGTGTCGCATGGCAAGTGATGAAAAGAACGCTGCACGTATGGCAACGCTTCAGGCAGTTGCAACAGGAGCCGCGACAGAGCGGTATAAGAAGAACAGGGGAGAGGTAACCCGCTTGTTTCGGAAAAAACGGTTGTGGAGAAAGCGGGAGAGTGTGCAAATTTAATTTTACAGAAGGAAGAATGAGGCCCATAAATTTTACCGAAAAGTAGAAAGCCAAACCAACGGAAGTATATCAGGGCGCCCTTTTGTAGAAGCAATAACGGGAATCTTGTCACAGATGTGCATAGTATGTTGGGAAAATGCTATACTTGGCCCAGGAGATTCCAACATAGGTGAGGGTGTGGATCATGTACCGGACAATGGTATCAACTGTCCCCCTCATAGCCAAAATGAAGTAAGAACTGCAATTTCCAAGCGTAAGAACAACAAAGCCGCTGGTACTGATGGACTACCAGCTGAGCTGTTTAAGGCTGGCGGCTATGAGTTGAAAATGTGAATGCATCAGCTCACATGCAAAAACTGGCTAGACAAATGCCTACCCGTCGATTGGAGTCTTAGCATACGGTGTTCTGTTTTCAAAAAAGGCGACCCGAGTATATGTGCCAACTATCGTGGAATAAACCGTTTGTCCATGGTATACAAGGTCCTCTCGAGCGTAATGTGCGAAAGGCTAAAGTCATTTGTTGCATACCTGATCGGACGTTATCAGTCTGACAAATCCTGGAGAAAATTTGTAAGGATTTGACAAATAAATGAAATGAAAATTAAAACGACACCTACCATCTCTTTCTAGATTATAAGGCTCCTCAGTAAAGATTGGTAAAGATCTCACCGAACCACTTAGTACGAGGCGAGACCTCAGTCAGGGTGACACCCTATCATGCGATCTCTTCAACATATTAATTGAAATCATTGTGACAAAAGCTACAGTCAACGCGAATTAAACTAACAGCAGCAAAAGTCACATGATGCTCTCGTATGCTGATGCTTTAGATATCATTGGGTGAAATCTGCGAGAAGTTACTTCACTATTTGTGGCCGTCGGTGGTACAATAACTAGTGTGCGCGGGTCTTGTGCATGACAACGTAGGTTCGGTCCCTGCTCTGACCACCTTACATTTCCTTCGACGACGGCCACCTCGATTAGTGATGGCGACACTATCGAGTACTTAGCCATGTAAAAACTTCTCAAAATACCGTTCGGAACCAGGGCAAAACTGTAGGTCCCAATCAGTGAGTGTAAAATTAGAAAGTGCACATCTCACTGGTTGTGAGAAGCTCTCCTCAATCTCTTCATGGGATGTAATGGGGAACGGTTTTTTTATTTAAGAGAGTTGAGAAGGAATCAGCAAAAGTAGGTTTGGGCAGTAAACGAGAACAAGTCCGATTGGATGAAAGGGTGAAAGTTGGTAACCGTTATAATTTCGAGGTAGTGGACGAAGTTATTGACCTCGGATCTGCCGTGAACAGAAGCAAGAACGTCAGCCTGGAAATCAAACGGAGTATTGTGCTTGCAAACAGGCATTATTTCGGGCGAAGCAAGTACTTCACAGATAAGACCTTCTTCCGAGAAACGAAGATCCAGCTATATCACACTCATATCATATAGCTTGTATATCATACAAGCTGTCTTGGTTTATGGTGTAGAATACTGGGTCATATCGCGTGCTGATGAAAAATCACTGGGTGTCTTCGGGAGAATAATTGCCCGAAACATATATGGCGCTGTAACAGAAAACGGCGAGTATCGACGACGGATGAACCACGAGCTGTATAATCTGTATCTCGACATCGACGTAGTTATTCGTACCAAAACTTCGCGTTTACTCTGGCTAGGCCATGTCAGTACAATCAATCAGAATGAACCAGTGCGAATGGTATTCGAGACGTACTCAAAGGTCATCGAAAAGAAGGACGACCAAGACTTCGGTGGAAAGACCAGGTGCAATATTGACTGCGAGAGCTTGGTATTACCAACAGGAGGAGAAATATGAAGCTCGAGCCGGTTGGAGAAACATGTTCTCGTCATTTTGACCCCTCTGGGTTGTGGGAGACCACCTAAGTAAGTAAGTAACTCTGGATTCCAAATAACGAAATCTGATGCCGTTTTGATGAATTTGTCAATCTTTATTCCTGCTTATGACACTACAGTTTTTACACCAGTATTTTGAGAAGCTTTTTCTAGGCTAAATACTCGATAGTGTCGCCGACACTATGCGAGGTGACCGTCGCCGAAAGAACTTAAGGTGGTCAGAGCAGGGATCGAACCCAGGATCTCTTGTACAAGAGGCTCGCACACTAACAATTGGTGCAAAAAATAGTCATATGCCTATTGTACACATTTCCCCAGTGCTCTCCAATTCGTCCGCCTGAGATCCTTTAACTCTTTGCCTATCACAGGCAAATATGTTTGCCCAAGGGGTTTAGCACCTACAATTGTTGAAGTAGGATATAGAGCAAATGTCTTCATAAGTGATAGAAAGGTATAGAAGAGGGTTGAGGCAACAATAATGTAGTGGGCGGTAATTTTCTACCGTACACGTCTTGCCCCCTAAAAGCCTTTAAAGTAAATCACAAAGTAGTCTAAATACAAGTGGTTGCAACGGGTTGAAAAAAGAACGTACATGGAACAAAGTTTAGTTACGGTTTGCGATCCTACATTACCTTCCAAAAAATTTATGGTTGAAATTCAAACTGTGTCGATTTCAAATTAGTTGTTTTTTCGATTCGATGCTCCGTTTCCGAGATAAATAATATTTTTTTCATATTTTCGACCTAAAATGGGGATGGGTTACCCTGGCTAACACAGTACCCACCACCGTGGGTAATCAGTAAGCCGCTTACCCATTCCCATCGCCGTGGGTGCTACACGCTGACAAATCTGTCTTTTTGTTGTTGTTTGGATGCAAATATATCATGTGTTTGAAGCTTGTCGCAAATATAATATACTTGTGTCCAAACACATTGTCTTTGCTATTCAATATTACATGTTTGAGACACAATGATTAATATGTTATAATATATGTGTTTGCAACCCAAATATATTTATGTTTCTGATACAAATACAGCTGTGTTTGTTGCACTGTTTATGGTCTCTCGAGAGCAAGATAATAAAAGAGGGACAACGAGAGAGTCTATCTTGTAAGTTTGATCTGTATTTTTACATTATTCTCTCAGTCAGTGAGTCATAAATATTCCAGAATGTGCATGTAAATTACAGATGAAGTGTTTCTTATTTTGGCTTATGTATTGCGTTTTAGTTTCATGTATTCAGTCGTCAATGCTTCATCGGACAGAGGATATCAAAAGCGCTTGATCAGTGGCAAAAGAATAAACGAAGGCTTGGACGGGACGGTTAAATGGTTTGTGACGTTACTTTGGTTTTTGTGTATGTGTTTCGTATATATGTGTGTGTGCTACCAAAGTGAGAAACGATTTTGAGGAAAGAAACTGGAAAGGGTAACAACGTGAAGCCGTTTGTCTGTCCGAGCCTTTACTGAGAAAATCGGAATGGCGGACCATTTGTGAAATAAGTGGAATAAAAAAACCACAATTAATTAATTAGCTCTCAGCTTGTATATAAATATCTTGGTTGTGTACCAACGCATAGTGATAATCAACGCATAGCTGAAACCTTCTGAAGACAAAAATGTGAGAGACAACAAAGAAAGGAGAGCAGCAGATTCTCATTTCATGAAAAAAAACAAATAATTCATTCAATGCAAATAAATGTAAAAAGGGGCGATTTAAATATATTAATTTTTTGTGTTAATTATTTATAAATGTGGATTTATATTGTTAAAATTAATTACAATACTGCGCATATTGAAATCGAAGAATAATTCGTTTCTAAATATTACTATATTTGGGAGGAAATTCCCATATGTTTCCACCTAAGTATATGTAGGTTTTGGAGTAAACACTCGAATGCTTCCACGTAAGTATATGGATGTTTGGGATGAAGAACGCATATGTTTCCACGTAAAGGCATACATGTTTGTCAGTAAACATGATACTGTTTGCATTTAAATACAAGTATGGGACTTGCAAACATATGAATGTTTGAAGTGTATTCCAAACATATACATGGTTCCTGCAGAATATCTCTGGGTAAATGTGTGTAATAGGTAAACTATCGCTACCTATTCGGCAGGGCAATAATGATGGGCTACCCAGGATAATCCAAGGTAAGCCATTACTCACGAAGTTCGAAACATGGCTCTAGCACATGATAAGTAGTAATTCCTGCCATTGATTATTTTCTTCTTCTTATCCATTTAGTTCTCAATAATGGTTTCTGACATCGTTTTGCTGAATTTTTCACCTTTCAAAGACAAAAAAGTCATCGGTTGACTGCCGGTGGAATTTTTAACACCCAAGTTACTGAGTCATCACAATTTCGACAACAATTTGTTTGACGAAATCATATATGCCCCACGATTGGAGCCTCAAAACTTGACCCTCTTGAGCGTAATGCTGTTAATCCTTTTCAACGCTTTTAATTTAAAATATTTTAGTTTTGCAAAATTGCTCTCACTCAATATCCACATACTTATACATATATTTAAATTTCAATTCTTCTTTCATTTTATTACTCACCACTGTTTATTGTTGTTACAAAACTCCTGCACTCTATCCTCCAGGGGGCGATGATGATCCTTGAGTGATGGGAAGTATTCACCATTTAATTCCCAACCATCCACAAACTGCATACAATAAAAATTACGTTTTAATTCAATCTTCACAATCATTTAACCTTTCATCCCAAACCCATGCCCCCTTCCCCCCACCCATTCAATCCACCCACCACAACTACAGGTATTGTAATATGACTTACGGCCATTAAAGCTCCCGTCTCACAATTGACATCATAATGCTTCATCGTTATTTCCACAATCGTGTCGGGTTCTCCAATAACATACAGACCACAGACTTGTAGGGATTCCTCCAACTGCAGCAATGCTACTGTCTCATCCGTGTTACCAAATATGGCGGAGGCTGCGGAAGTACGTGATGGTAACTTCTTGAAGGCATAATCGCCAGGTTCGGAAGCAACATGCATGCAATCTGTAAATGGAAAATGGTACGAAGTAAGAAGGCGGAGGAGAGCGTTAGTATGTGATATAAATTCGTAAACATTTAATTAAATTTTAAGCAAATTTCCAGCAACTACGAATAAGAGTTCGTTTTATGAAGGGGAGATGTTAAATATTGTGGTATACAATTTCCAACAAAGACCTTTGCCCTGACACTTGTTGGACAGGGAGTGTTAAGAGTTAATTAGATATGGTCTTTGGTAATAATGTGGTTAGAATAGTTGACATTGAAAATATTTAAGAATGTCAAAAGGTTATCGTAGATGTCATAACCTTATGCAGCTTCACGGGGAAAGTTATATTCGAGATAAATGCAGTTTAAGTTAACATAGTTGACAGTCACTGGACGCAGTCCATTGATTATGTGATTGCGAATCCCTACAAACTTAAGAAAAATTATATTTTTTTTTTTATAAAAATTATTAATAATTTTTTAACTTCTCTTATTAAAAGCTACTGTTTTTTTTTTAAAAAGATACTATTTTTCAGGAGAAGTATTTTCTGTAAGAAAAAGCCATGAGTATGAATTTGTTTACAAAGAATTACTTTTTTTAAGAACAGGTACTTATTAAAGAAGTGGTACTCTTTAGGAAAATTATATTTTTTTAAGAAAATGTATTTATTTTCAGAGAGGCACTTATCTCAAGAAAAGAAAAGAAAAGGTATTATTTTATTTTTAGGAAAAGGTACTTTTAAAAAGGGAATTTTTGTAAGAAAACGTATTTTTTTAAGAGAAGGTATTTTTGAAGAAAAGGGTTTCTTTTAAGAAATGGGAATTATTCAAAAATAAAATTGTACGAGCGTTTGGTCGTATTTTTAATTAATTTTGTTCTTCGATATTTCACTACCCTTTAAGTAGCATCGCCTGGAAGATAAACACAATTATTAATTAGAAACGTGAAGAAGAACAATAACAAAAAATGAAAAAGTTAAACAATTGAAGAAATTTTCTTGTCATACAGGGTGTCCCCTAAACTTTTGTCTAAACTTAAACACGTGATAGCTGAGAACAAAGGCTACAATGTTTGGTCTTACGCCAATTGCCTAGGTGGCTTCGTTTTCGAGATATTCGTGTTTAAAATAATTGCATTTTTGAGGTATAAAAAAAACATACAATCAAATAATTGAAACACTGTTTGAACAAATGGAAACTAGATTTAAATCTTTACAAAATTTAAAATTTGTAGAATTGCTAAATTTAAAAAATATGCAAGTTATCGAAAAATATTTCCATCTGAAGTTTTTGAAAGTTTAAAAAATTATAATGGAAATTTTTTTGATTTCATTAAATTAAAAAACGAATTAGTTGTGTTTTATGCCCATTCGTATTTCTATGACATTGCTGTTTTTGACATACCAAGTAATTTAATTAATTTTGATTTGTCGGATACTTTTTCTGAAGTATTTAAATTAAGCATGTTAATTTTAACAATTCCAGTATCAACAAGTTCTGTTGAGAGATCTTTCTCAGCACTTAAGAGAATTAAGACTTATTCCAGAAACCAAATGTTAGAGGAAAGGTTATCACAGTTAGCTTTAACTTCTATAAAAAAGTTTTTTTTAAAATTTTTAAAAAATACAAAAAAGTTATCATTCAAAACACACGACGTGTTGAACTAGTTTATAAATAAAAAAATTTAAAAAATTTCAAGTTAAATAAAATGAAAAACAAGAAATTATTTAAAAAAAATAGAAATGTAATCCCTTCCTGAAAAAAGTAAAATAGAAAAAACATAATTTTTTTCAATAAGTAATAATTAGAAAATACAAAAAAAAAAATATATATATAAAAAACATAAAAAACCAAAAAAAAAATTAAGAAATATAAAAAAAATAAAAAAAAAATATAAAAAAAACTTGCTTATCTATCTTATCTATCGCGCCCTCGTCGTGGTCCTGGAATAAACTGAGAATAGACAATTTTTTTTAAATGTGGAGAACACCCTGCTAAAAACTACACAGCACGTCCCTGAGAAATAGTTATGTGAATTTTTTTTAGAATTGGTCCTTTTTTCAAGAATAGGTACATTTTTAAGACCAGTTACTTATCTCAAGAAAAGTTATTTTGTTTAACAAAAAAGGTACTCTTTAAAGAAAAGGCAGTTTTTTAAGAAAATGCAATTTGTTGTAAGAAAATTACTTTTTTAAGAAAAGGTACTTGTTTTTTTTTTAAAAAATACATTTTTTAAGAAAAGGTAATTTTTGTTAAAAAATTTACTTTTTTTAAGCAAAGGTACTTCTTTAAGATAAGGTGTTTTTTTTAAGAAATATCACTTTGTTTAAGAGTATGAATAGGTATTTTTGTTTTTGAGAAAATTTACCTTTTTTAAGAAAAGCTTCGGCTTTTCTAAATTAACTTTTTATAGCGTTCAAAACTACAATATATACTAAATCATGGTTACAGGCTCCACCTAGAAAACTTTCCATTAAACAAGAAATTTCCCAACATATGTGAGACATCTAGTAAGTCTAGAAACAAACCAAAGCAAAAGTAAACAATATAGTTGATAATAGTGGTTAGCATATTATTGTTAAAACAATTTTTTTCACTAACCGGAGAAAACATGATATCTTAGCCTTAAAGGAAATTACATCTTTAAATATAACGAGGATCTAAGACAACTAAATTTGAACAATATGGTAGGGCCAAACCAAAACAGAACGAGACAAATACAGTTAGAATAGTGTGTGTTTCTATAAATAGAACTTTCAAAAACTTCGGCATCAGTGCGTGTAAGTAGGAAAGCAATGTGTAGTAGCGACAAACAATCACTCTGCACTATAAAATAAATATCTTCGGTTAGTGACTGGTGTGAATACACACCGCAGTGGCTTAACGGGCTAGACGCTACTGAAGATGATGCTTCACAAACATCGAAACGATCGTCCAGCGAATGTGAGTTCGAATCCCACTCGCGGCATTTAAATTTTTTTCACTAACCGGAGAAAACATGACCTCCTACAGCCTTAAAGGAAATTACAACTTTAAACATAACGAGGATCTAAAACAACTAAATTTGAAACATATGGTAGGGCCAAACCAAAACAGAACGAGACAACTACAATTAGAATAGTGCCTGTTTCTATAAATAGAACTTACAAAAACTTCGGCATCAGTGCGTGTAAGTAGGAAAGCAATGTTTAGTAGCGACAAACAATCACTCTGCACACAATCAATAAATGTCTTCGGTTAGTGACTTGTGTAAATACACACCCCAGTGGCTTACCGGGCTAGACGCTACTGAAGATGATGCTTCACAAACATCGAAACGATCGTCCAGGGAATGTGAGTTCGAATCCCACTCGCGGCATTTACATATTTTTCACTAACTGGAGAAAACATGATCTCTTAGCCTTAAAGGAAATTGCCACTTTAATTATAACGAGGATCTAAGACAACTAAATTTGAACAATATGGTAGGGCCAAACCAAAACAGAACGAGACAACTACAATTAGAATAGTGCCTGTTTCTATAAATTGATATAAGATATAAGATTGAACCTAGAGACTAGATGCCGCAGTCTGTTGCCAACTACAAATCCGCAACCAAATTCATGTTTTTTCTCATGGCAACGGTAGTATATGTCGCAGTTTATATCCTGTGTCCATCGCATTTACCGGATATGTCAGCCTTATGCCTTATAAATGTCAGCCTTATAATCTTCGAGGACGTTTGCCAATTGTTTACTTGCACCGGATCACATCTGCCAATTGGATACTTGCACCGTCTGTTTGGTATTCACGCTAACGAATTATACTCACGAATTACACACACGAAACACACTCCCGAATCACGCTTTCAAATTTGATTAGTCCTATTTTTTAAATTAGTCCTATTGTCAAAAATTAATGTGTAGAGTTTGTTGATAATGGTATAACAAAATCTACACATTCATTTTTGACAATAGGACTAATTTAAAAAAAAACGCAATGAGTTTTCGAACTCGCGGGCGATTTGTTAACACCTTTTTGTTACACGATACCTGTTCGATTTCTATGAACACATTAGTAAATGTTACATTGGAAAATAATAACAAATTTCAGGCTCTTTTAGACATTAATAAATTCATTTAATAAGTATTGATCAAGGTTTATATGATGCCCAGAATGCAGTCAATTCCAAAAGCGATTATATGTAATGTACTTACTTCCATTATATATAAAATTTAGTTTAAAATTGTTTTGTTGTGGTTTGAAATCGTTTTTTTTGTGCTGACGGCTCTTTTGCTATTGCACTTTCTTTTTTCTTACATCTGCTTTAAAATTAGATGAAATATTGTTAAAATAAATAAAGCAATATTTAGGTCACTGAAATAATTGTTTTTGTTTTGTCATAAACAGACCGACGACAAAAAGTATTGAATAGTATAGAGAACTTATTGCACTCTTTTTCCGCTCTCATGTAGAGGGTCTGAGTAAAAGGGCATAAACGAGTCTTATTCTCTTTGTAGAAGATTTCAATATAAATGCACCATTTCGACAAAGTTATTACATAAAACAATACAGAGAGCATAAATGTTTCAAAAGGCATCAATGGTTCACATCAAAATTATGAATGAACCAAGTTATGACAGAGAGAGAGTAATACGTTTTGAATCATTCCGCAGATGTCGCCAGTGCTTTTGAGTCATACAATTCGTTCCATGAGTTCTCTATACTATTCAATACTCTTTGGCGACGAAGACCTGCTTATTTGTATGCTGCCGCTACATCAATACCGTTATACATATAATTGTTGTACAACAACCACGTATGTGATGCTAACGCTGTGTGTTGTTTGCATGTGTTCACTTTGATAGATTGCCCTACTCGTGCCTATAGATGTTAACACATCAAAAAATAAAGTTTTCGAGAGACGTTTATTGTATGATAAATCGTCTGCCAAACCTCTTAACTTTTGATAAATAAGGCCGTGTATCGTCAGCTATATAATGCTGCAACTTAAGCAATTCTTCCTTAATGCGATTTACATTGTTCCTTTTATACATTTACGTCAGCAATCAAATGTTTATTTATTGGCCTAACTATACTTTCCCCCAGAGGCTTTTAGGTTCAATAGAGTCCATCCAGCATTTCACATGAAATCAAATTTATATATTTTCCTAGGGGCAAGTTACTGTGTTTAAAATTAACAACTAGTTCTAATATTTGTGGAAGTAATTTACTCTCTCATGCCATTTCAATTGAAATCATAAGTAAAGTCATTAGTAATTCAATAGCATCGTAACGTCAACTGAATATCCCACTCACAATAAGTAGCCGTTCATCCTTATCTGCTTCATTATAATGTGGGGGAACCATAATTTAACAGTAATGGAATCTTAAAATTATTAGAGAGAAATTAACCCATAAGTTGTCGTTGCCCATTGAGGGATAAATATAGTATTGCATTTCCCAACAGCAAATGATAAATTAATTTGCTAAGGAGTTTCGTTTCGGTCAGTCCACACACAGATGCTTGTGAATATGAAATCGTAAAGTAGTTTATATCTAATATGTAGATATTAACTATTAAGTATATTGGTCATTGTTATGTGGATGTTGTAAGCAGAAAGACAAATTTAGGGATGATTTTATTTATTCGGCCTTTTTATTGGTTAATTTTTATTTTCATGTTCCAAGTGAAGACCATTCTATATTTCTATTTATATTTCTATTTTTTCTATTATTTTCTTATTATATATTTCTATTATTTTCTTTTCTATTTAAAAGAAGTTTTGCCAAACGCATCTTCATGATTCCTGGCAAATCGTATAGCTATTTCAGATCTAGCCACAGATCTTCACCAGCGACTGTTTGGAATGAATGCTATTGAAAAATTAATCAAACTAAATTCGAACGAAAACTTATTTGAAGATTAAAATAAAAAAGTACCAATAAAAAGGCCCAATGAATAAAATCATCCCTGATCAACGTAGAGCAAGACAAAACTGCAAGCAATAGTTATTGCCTGTAAGAATTGTGTTGTCTTCTTAGGCAACAACAAAAATCATGTCTATGGGAACCGCTGGTTTTCTAGGGATGGAAAGAAGTGTCTGCAAAAGTTTTCTTGTGAGTTTTGTTTGCGATATATTTCCAACACTTGCATATTGGGAAATTCTCAATTAAAATGAGTTTTCGTTTGCATTTAGTTTGATGAATTTTTCAATAGCATCATTCCAAACACAACCGCTGATGAAGATCTGTGTCTAAATCTGAAATAGCTATACGGTTTGCCAGGAATCATGAGGATGCAGTTTGGAAAACTCTTTAAAAAAGACTATATCTTTATTAATAGGGAGATAGAATTGTATTGAGCTTGAATAATTTAGTTTTATATTATGATGGAGGTATAGTTAGGGAGTAGGGTAATTTTTTAAACCAGTTTTCGGTTTGTTCGAAGAATTAGTTTTTCAAGAAACTACTTTTTAATTTAGGCAAAAACCGGTGGGACCGGGTATTTTCCATTTTGTTTTAAATTAAATTATACATGTAACATTTACAATACATTTGTGTAGCGACCATTTCATATACATTTGTAAGGACGGATCAATAAGTCCGTAACTTTTTGAATGAAACACAGTTTTTTTTGCAAAAAAAAAATAATTTTTCAACATAATCTCCTTTTAGCTCAATACACTTAGTCAATTGTTTCTCCAATTGTTGTATCCCCTCCCAAAAATAGGATTTTCGAGGTCCATAAAATAGTCATTTGTTTGATCAATAATTTCATCGTTGGAGCCATCCACCGAGCCATTTCATTAGGTTTGGAAATAGGAAATAGTCACCGGTGGCTAAATCCGGAGAATATAGCGGATGAGGTACCAATTCGTAGCCCAATTCATGGAATTTTGCCATTGAGACTACACATATGTGCACCCGTGCATTATCTTGATGAAAATGAACTTTTATCTAGGCCATGTGGGAATGTTTTTGTTTTTAAAACCTCGTTAAATCGGCCCAATAAGTTGGCATAATATTCGCCGTTTATGGTTTTTCTCTTTTGAAGGAAATCGATGTGGATTATCCCGCGTGCATCCCAAAAAACTGTTGCCATCACCTTATTGGCCGACAAACTGCATTGTGTTTGCGAAGGAAAATTGAGGTAGTGGAGGGTGGAAAGAGGGAGTAGTTTCTGTTGACATTTGTCTTGAATATTTGTATGTCACAATTGGTGGGAAATACACTAGCCGGTAGTTTATTCTCTACAGTGTGTAGTGCGGTCAACCGGCCACTCGATAAAAAACGAATGAAAGTTCCTGTAAAGCCGCGTACTTCGGCTAAATATCCTCACGTCTGGCATAAGTTGACGGATGTCCGAGGAACACATACCGTAGAAGTATCGATAAAACAGCGACACGCAACCCACATTTCGGCGATGCTCAAGGGAGGCAATAGAGTTGGATACCCTACTGTCCCCTATTAATACCGTCGCTCTCCTCTGGACACGGTCAAGAAGCTCCAAAGAGGTCCTAGGAGCACCTGCCCATATATGGGAGTTATACTCCATCTTTCGCCTGATGCAGGTGGTGTACATATTGAGAAGATCAGATGGATTGAAGTATTTATTGCACCGCTTTAAAAAGCCTGGACACTTGAATGCATCTTTCGACACTTCAAATACATGTTTTGCCCAACGGACATCGCATTGTATTTGCATGCCCAGAACATCAAGAGCGTCTGATTCATCAATATCCACACCGTCCATAGACAATGACGACACACCTGGGTCAGCAATCCGTTTATGCGCCAACAAACAATACTGGGTTTTACCCGCATTAAAATCTACTCTGTTCATTCGACCCCATTCAACAATGGACACCAGATCCCGGCCGAGTGTTTCATTCATCGTCCGGCGTTTGACTTCAATCTCTCGAAGACTTGGCCTACGGTCGAATGAATAAGAATGACAGAGATTACTGTCATCCGCAAATGACCAGATTGGATTCACAGACTGACCCAGAAGATCGTCAATGAAAATAAGAAAAAGAGAAGAAGACAGACCAGAGCCCTGTTGTACACCTGCAGTCAATTTATGCTCGTCGGATGAAACCCCATCTACAACAACTGGTATAGTGTGATCTCTGAGAAAACTCGATACAATTCGAGTGAAGTTATTACCGACACCAAAAGCAGCGATCTTTGACAAGAGTGCATCGTGCCAAACTCTGTCAAAGGCCTTGGAAATATCAAGACCCACTACCTTACTCTCACCAAGCCGGTGGATGGATCGACTCCACTGTTCCGAAAGGAACGCCATCTGGTCTCCAGTAGATCTCAATCTACGGAAGCCATACTGCCGATCATTAAGAAGGTCTTTGGACTCAAGATATTTCAGAAGATGGTGGTTAACCAGGCTCTACATAATCTTCGAAAGCGCAAAACAAATTGCAATTAGGCGGTAATTTGCAGGGTCACTTGCATCACATTTTTTAGGGATTGGCTGGATATTAGCAAACTTCCAACGTGCCGGGAAGATTCCCGCACGGTATGCGAGCTTGAAAAGGTTGCGCGGTGGACGTGCCAGCGTCGAAGAGCACCTACTCAAGACCAGTGCTGATATGCGATCCGGGCCCGGGGATTTATTTATTTTATTTATTTATTGATCCGCTCTCTACTCTGTGGACATTTACAACTACTACAATATCGCAGGTGGCCTATGACCTGCACAAGCCATAGCAATTATCAATGTTTTTATTGGGAAATAGAATAAATAAAATGGAAATGGTGCGTGTTTCTCGATATCAGTCAAAGACTAATGAATCCTGAGATCCGTAACCCACAGTAAAAAAATAACACAAGCCATTAAAGGTTTAAAACTCTACATGTGCTGGACACAGGCAATCAACTGTAATATTTTCATTGTCCTTTCGTATGTTTAACGATTCTTGCTGCCTCAGTGAACTCAAGTTTTGGTTTTCCTAGTTAAAACAAGAAGCCGCAATAAAGCACACACGCTTTATCAGTAGTCCAATGTGCACATGTGGTGGTTAGGTCGAGGTTCCGATGATTGTTTGTTCCTTCATGAGATACCTCAAGTCTTTAATGAAATTGAAAGGACCCTAGTGATTTTACAACGTTAGAGAGAGGGTGTATCCTTAAGAATTCCTTTAAGTATTTGAGTGAAATGATTGGTTGTTGTTACTGTGTGTGTGTATGTGTGTACAATTTCATGTACTTCTCTATATTTAATTTGATATCTCAGTATCATATTTTCTTATCCAGCTATCATTTAATGTTTGAGCAGTGGTCTTCATTTCGAATTTCGAATAATTGAGGGGAAGGAGGGAATGTGGGACATTCAACACCCAAAAATGTGTAATAAATACGGCAATTTTGTTGTGGGAGAAAATATGGTGGGTGGTGGTGTGGTTCCTGTTGCAGCTTTGGTGTTGGAGAGTGATGCTAATTGTTGCAAATGTGTATCCTTCAAAGTTTTATTGATTTCATATCGTTTTATGATTAATTGTGAGCTTGAACTTAAGTTTAATAGTCATTGCCATAAATGTATTTAGTGTTATAATATAAATAGAAATAAAGTTAAATGGCTATAAATAATTCACGAAATTTATTTCAATCAAATTTTTTGCATTCTCCTCTGGGAGTTAGTTGGGTTATTTTTATAAATTTCTTAAATAAGTACTATTCTTAAAGTTGAAATTTCCTTTAAGGCTATAAGAGATCATGTTTTCTCCGGTTAGTGAAAGTTGAAATTTCCTTTAAGGCTATAAGAGATCATGTTTTCTCCGGTTAGTGAAAAAATGTAAATGCCGCGGGCTATACTTATTCTTACAAGGACGTGTAGGGTTTGAAATTATTTGAAATGTTCAGAGGTACGATTTTGTTTAAGCTGCCGTTGTATACATTCTACTGACAAATTCTAGCTAATGCTCGTACAATCATTCTCTCATGATTCATTTGACTACGTCGATAACGGGATATAGGTCATACATAAACTGACAAACTGGTTGTGACCAAAAACCGGAACACAATATTTTACCCATTGTGTTCCGCTTGTGGAACGGAACTTTTTGGTTTTGAATGAAAAAATAAAAAAAAATACATATATTTTAGTTAAAATAAGGCCAAAGATATAAAGTAAAACGTTATATTTTCTATACGAATCAATAAGTCCGTGACTTTTCGAACTTCCCTCGTAGTTATATGAAATGCAACACTGCTCCCATCAAGTACCACCTGTTAATAGACCACTGTCAAATTCTGAGCAAGTTCCGTCATTTACTTTGCGTTTAACAGCTGTTGAAAACATACAACCTCGTGCATTTTTTAAAAAATGAAAAAAAGTGAATTTCGACTGCTCAGTAAACATTATATTTTTCGAAAAAACCCTCAATGAAACCAAGAAAAAGCTTGATAAATACTATGGGGACTCTGCACCATCGATTTCAATGGTAAAAAAAAATGGTTGACTGACATTCGTTGTGGTCGCACAAGTACAAATGACGCTGAACGTTCTGGACGGCCAATTGAGGTCAATACACCTAAAAATGTCGAAAAAACCCACGACATGGTCTTGGCCGACCGAAGAGTAAAAGTGCGTGAGATTTTTGATGCCATAGGCATTTCATATGGCTGTGTGGTTTCGATTTTAAATGATCAGTTGGATTTAAGAAATTGACCATAAACGTAATCGTGTGACAACTTCAAAGTATTGCTTGGAGTTGTTTAACCGCAATTTTGCGGCGTTTTGTAACTGTGGATGAAACATGGATCCATTACAACACTCCGAAGACCAAGCAGCAGTCTTAAAAATGGGTTTCTCCGGGTGAACTGGCTCCGATAGTTTGTCTGGCTTTGTAAATTTGTCGGACAATAAGGTCGTAGCAAAATTTTTTTGGGATGCTCGCGGGATAATCCACATCGTTTACCTTCAAAGGGGAAAAACAATAAACGGCGAATATTATGCCCACTTACCAACCCCATATGGCCAAGAAAAAAATTATTTTTCATCAAGATAATGCACAGGTGCACACGTGTTTAGTATCAATTGCAAAATTTCATGAACTGGGCTACGAATTGGTACCTCATCCGCCGTATTCTCCGGATTTTTAGCCCCCAGTGACTATTTCTTATTTCCAAACCTAAAGAAATGGCTCGGTTGAAAGAGATTTAGCTCCAACGATGAAACTATTGATCAAACAATAGTGGTTACAAAATGGTTACAAAAATTGGAGAGACGTGTTAGACTAAGTGTATTGAGCTAAAAGGAGATTATGTTGAAAAATATTTTTTTTTTTGCAAAATAAAACTGTGTTTCATTCAAAAAGTCACGAACTTATTGAGCCGCTCTCTATAATCATTATGTTATTTTAAATTCTCATCGCGATGAGACCCCATAAAGTGGGACAATCCTGCTAAAATAGGATTGTTGGTCAGGTTACTCATCGTTATCCAATTTATTTTTGTTTTTATATATACAGGGTGATTCAGGAAGTTCCGGACAAATTTCTCCAGCGTATTCCTTGGCTCATTTCATGAAGAAAAGTCCACTAGGCCCATGTCCGAAAATGCAAGGGTGCGAAATGGCAGCGGGTTCAAAATTTTCGGATTGGTGGTCGGAGGGTAGTAGGGTAAAGTTGCTGACTTCTGAGCCAGTGGTCGGATTTTTTTGGGCTTGTTGGAAAGGTTTTTTTCCGAAAGCTCTGTATCTCGGCGATTTGACTTTTTTTCTACTTTTTTTTATTGATTCTGAAAGGCCTCTTAAAGAATTTTCCAACAATTTTGAACCCGCTGCCATTTCGCACTCCAGCATTTTCGGACATAGTCGTAGTGGACTTTTCTTCATGAAATGGGCCATGGAATATGCTGGAGAAATTTGTCCGGAACTTCGTGAATCACCCGTATAAAAGCATTTCTCGATATACATAGGTTTCTTTTCCTGAAAGGGATATAAAGCGAAAAAAAGTTGCAGCAACCATAATTCCGCTGTTGCCACCGCTCAACCGAATTGAGGTTGTCACGACTGAATATAGTCCCCACAACTAAAAATGTGTTTGAAGCAACCTCTAATAGGTTGTGACAACCTCTAACACTAAGCAACACCAATTTTGGGCGTGGACGATTCCTGCGCCAAATGATCACACTAGTTGAGTATAGTCAAACTCCAAAAATTTAGACCGCTGTGTAGCTACACATTTTTTTTATAAGCGTGGCAAGTTTGAATATTCATATCCGATACTGTCCGAGAAAAATTTAAAAATCGACTATAAATATTGAATTGAGCGAATCCTTGTGATAACATGTCTGCAGTGAAATTTGACAGGGATTATTTTCGCCTCACCCTTGATGCTTTGAACGTGTTCTGCAATCTATATTTTTTATACAATTTGTTAAGAGACGCTTCTTCAGAAAGCTCTTCAATTGGCAAAGACTGGTATTCAATTATTTCTTTGCTATGCACCAATATTTTATGGACTGTCGGGGTCAACTTCTTCTGTGGATACATTTCCGCTAAATGTGATGCAGTTTTCGGTGGATATTCTCCATATTTTTTTTTTAGAATTGACATTTTCTTTGCAGTTTAAAACATACAAGATCTTTCCCAATCATTTCACAATTTGATTGTCACTTCCAGTGATTCCAGTTACTCCCTCATCATTTTCAAAAAATCTCCTAGAAGTGTTTCCTTCTCCCTACTTGGGACAATCTACTTTTAATCCAACTTGTTTTAAAAAAGCATCCTGTATTTACTTCTTTTTGATCTTTCTCCTTATCCTTAATTGATGTCTTTTCATCGAAGTTTTTTACTCTTGTGGTAGTGTATTCGCAAAATTTTAGCAAGAAATTATTCTCAATTCTCCTGGTCTGTAGAATCGTTTAAATTACCGAAGTTCCTCTGACTCTTTTTGCAAATAGGGCATGACAATGTTGAGGTTGTTTCTGTCAGTTCGTTTACGAATTTTCCCTCAACCATGGTCAGGTGGAACTCGTAACTACATTCAATATAGTTTCCTTCTCCAATTTGCAGCTTTGAGGGCTTACTCTTTCTTATTTGTACTTCAATGTCCTTCACCGTGGACCTTATAAGTTCTGTCGCTTCCCCTGCAAACTGATGCACTGATGACGGCCGTGGATTTTTCCTGTGTAGGGAAACATCAGATTTTAGCCGCAAAGGTACAACAGATACCATAAACATATTTCCGTCCGATATAGTAGCATCGTCGGAAGTTATCCTTTGCTTATAAACGCTTTGTCCGGATGATCCATTGCAGCTCCATTTACTGATCAATGTCAGTTTCTTAGGAAGAATTTCCACCTCATTTTTAGGAAGACTCTCCAACAGCCGTTTTGCTGTATGGCCCACAAGATCCTGCAGATTGGCTTTCACAGTGACTTACGTAAACTCCGTATGTAGTGGTCGCAATTTCCAAACTATTAGATCAAAGTAATTGTCAGTCAAAACATTACAGAATGAAAAATATAAATCATATACCATAAAAAAAAACAATAATGTAGCAATGGGTTTTCACGGACATATTTCTTGAATATGCAAGGTATGCACGTAATACAATTTCTGGAACCATGTAATTTTTACCCTTTTGTAGCTCTACAAACCACAGTGTGGCGCCTAGAGGCAGATAAAACCTTTTGAATTATGCAAAAGAATAATCAAAGAACATATTTTGAAAATATGGCAAATATAGAGAAATATATATCTGTGGTCACAAGGCATAACAGCATATGTCTATTTTTGCAATTTTTTAGGAGAGCGTTTTAAGTAGTGATTGATCGGGATTTGCTAATAAATCTTATCCAATATCTTGGGAACTAAAAAATGGATTATTCATATTTGGATTATTTAGTATGGAGTACGATATATACAGCTCGATTCTCGAATAAATTAGTTTGAGCATAACTCGAGTTATGCTGTTATCCTTGTCACCACAGAAATATTTTTTGATTTCCGTCAAGTTGTAAAATATTGAAAAAAATTTATAGTTTTTAAATAGTGATTTACCTGGAGAAACAGAAAGCAAGCAGTATATTTTGTTTATTATTATACGAAAAAAAATTATTTTTCGACATAATCTCATTTTACCTCATTACACTTAGTCCAACGTTTCTTCAATTTTTGTATACCTTTCAAAAAGGAGGATTTTTCGAGGTCCATAAAATAGGCATTTGTTTGATCAATAATTTCATCCTTGGAGCTAAATGTCTTTCCATCGAGCACTTTCTTTAGGTTTGGAAATAGGAAATAGTCACTGGGGAATAAATCCCCCATAAATTGCCATCACATTATTGACCAACAAACTTACCTTGGCCTTCTTCGGAGCCGGTTCACCCGGAGAAACCCATTGTTTAGACTGCTGCTTGGTCTCCGGAGTGTTGTAATGGATGTTTCCTCCACAGTTACAAAACGCCGCAAAATTTCGGTTAAACAACTCCAAACAATCCTTTGAAGTTGTCACACGATTACGTTTATAGTCAATTGAGAGCAAACGCGGCAACCATCTTGCAGACAGCTTTCTTAAAACCAACTGATCATTTAAAATCGCAACCGCACTGCCATATGAAATGCCTATGGCATCAACAATCTCACGCACTTTTACTCTTCGATCGGCCAACACCAAATCCTGGATTTTTTCTACATTTTCGGATGTATTGACCTTAATTGGCCGTCCACAACGTTCAGCGTCATTTGTACTTGTGCGACCACAACGAAAGTCAGTAAACAATTTTTTTCCCATTGAAGTCGATGGTGCAGAGTCCCCATAGTATTTATCAAGCTTTTCCTTGGTTTGATTGACGGTTTTTTTTGCAAAAAATAATGTTTAATACGCACTCGAAATTCATTTTTTTCCATTTAAAAAAATTCACGAGGTTGTTTGTTTTGAACAGCTGTTAAACGCAAAGTAAACGACGGAACGTGCTCAAAACTTGCCAGTAGTCTATTAACAGCTGGTACTTAATGGCAGCAGTGTTGCATTTTATATAAAAGTCACGAACTTATTGATCCGCCCTCGTACATTTAATACATACAACTATCAATAGAAAAAAAATGCACGAGGTTGTTTGTTTTGAACAGCTGTGAAACGCAAAGTAAATGACGGAACGTGCTCAAAACTTGACAGTAGTCTATTAACAGCTGGACCTAATGGCAGCAGTGTTGCATTTTATATAAAAGTCACGAACTTATTGATCCAGCCTCGTACATTTAATACATACAACTATCAATAGAAAAAAAGACGATTCGTTACCTAGATTTCGTGATATTACACCTGAAATCGGACCAAATTACCTAAAAATGGTGTGTTTTTTTGGAAACCGAAAATCGGTCAACCTTGAACGGTTATATCTTCTAAACCAGTGATAACCAAGCCCCGAACGCACGCACACAAAGATATTATGTGCTTGTGTGCGGTCGCAAACAGAATCTGCGGTCGCTGCCGAATTGTACACTGTGTAACAATTTCGCTATAATCATCTTTTTCAATGTGATCTGGCTGTTTTACAAATTTACTGGGGATTTTGACTTTCATTTCATCAAGCAATTTGAATATGTGAGTTATTTGGCTTGGTTATATAGTTTATTAAAAAAATTGTTACAATCAACTAATGGTGTAGTTATTTTTCATAAAACTAGTTAATATCGACCAACTGATATCAACTACGCACTAGTTGGAGAAATTTTAACTGCGCTATAATTGAAATTTTGGTTAAATTGACCTACAGCATAGTTTTGGCTTTGGATTGACATCCGATTGCACAACTATGCACCTTCATTGGCTTAGGAAATGCCGGTGCAATTATTTTGCATTGTAATTGCAAAAAATTTTAATTCTGTTTGCAGGTGCATTAGATAATTTAATTAAAAAATCCCAATCTTGCTGTGTAAACTCCAGATCTGTCCGATATATGTGCCTGTGTATCTGCCTGTACCAAACATCAGCACAAACTTAACACTGTACGGTATTAAAGAGAACACCATTGCTATTTATTTCAAATTTCACAAAATTTCTGTGAGAAGATACTAAGTAGACCAAGTTTGCTTTAATGAAGCAGGTGTTTTATTGTATCTGCAATAAAACTTCTCGTGTCTAACTTTATCTTTTGTCAAATTATCTCAAATGCGAAATCGTATAGTAATCATTACTAACTTTCCAGTACAGTGACACTACAAAATCCACTCTCAGTTGGTTTTGCAATTAAAACCTAAAAAAATTTTGAACATTTTGCTTCTTTGTGAAATACTATCTATTGACTCAAAAGAATTCTCACCTAAAAAATTTCCCAGTAAATTGCAAAAACAAAAAATTAATGAAATTCCTTATCACTTAATTACCTGTTATGGTGTGTAAATCATAGGCGGTGGGATTGGGTGGATATAAATCGAATGTCCTTTTAATGCTGGGCCAAGCCTGAAAGGAAATATAATAATTTAATCAATTAATAGATAAATAAAATTGATTATTAAAGCATTATTTGTTTATCATTTTGTTATAATATTATTTAAACAAAAATCGAAAAACATGTCTCATTAGAGACGACAAGAGTGTTATAACTTTGATTGATTGCCATGAAACAGAATAAAGCTATTAAACTCGTATATCGTTAACAAATATCATTCAATATTAATTCATCTACATATTATGGTTTTCATGCCAGAAGTGTTTTGTCAACATCCAGACAGAAGGGCAAAAAATAGGCATTAGCGAAATCTATGTCGCATTACAGGATATTATTGAAAATATGTTGACATTTTCCGAATTCGTTGGATTTTTATACCACAGGGAAGGCCATCATAATGATATTGACAGTGTTGGGGACTGCTGATGAGGATTCACCACCATCTGCCACTAGAAGTAGGCAGTGCTGTGAAATCCAAATTATGTGTAAACTTTTGTGAACCTTGATAGAATTTAAGTTTTTCATGTGACTCCTCATAACACAGTACGACAAAATCCAACCTTTTTGTGCACACATGAAAAAAATCAAACAAATTGTGAAAAAGGTTCAAAATTTAAAAAACAATGATCTAGGCATTAGTGTTACCATGTTGGCATAATTTATGCTGTTTTGTCACAATTTTTTTTTGGTTTTGGCACTTGTTTTTTGAAAAATAATGCCAAATGCCGTTTAGCACAATTTTCTCAACATTTTTCCAATCTTTTTAATTTTAGCGCAGTTTTTTAGCACAATATTTTTGCAAACGGCACAATTTTTCGTATTGAAAGTTTCTCCTTTTAATTTATCTGAGAACTCTATTTTTAAAGCATATTTATCGGTATATTTGCCTGGTACTCACCATAGATATATAAAAAACCATAGATGGTGAAAGATAAGTGGTGGATTTGAAAGTAAAGGGAAGTGCCGGAGTGGTAGATATGGGCAAATTTCCCTGGAAACAAAAACTATTGAAAAGGCCATATAACCATGCTTTTTTGCCTTTTGTATTGTCAACAAATATCTAAAGCTTTATGATTTTCTATTATTTATATTCTATTTTCAAATTTAAACAACAGAATCGAAATAAAAATAATTTTTGAGTGCTTTTTCATCGCATCCGAGTGAAAAATGGTCGCACGGAAACAGTCTTTGCCATATGGTGAAAATTGTGATTAAGCAAATGAGTCATCCATGGTTTTTATTTATCTATGTACTCTAGGGTGGCAATGAAAAAACAACTTTTAATAAACCCCAGGCGGATTCTTGTTCCTAATGATATAAATCTGACTTGGTGAAAATTTGACCCGAATCGGGCAACTCTAACCCGTGCCGCATTTTAGTCAAACTTTTCGGATTTTGGCATTTTGGGTGAAAATTCGTATACTCTAGAAAATTTTCATTCATCGGTGCATTTGAAAAAAAATTTGCACATTGATTTAGTTTAACCTGAATATAAACTGGATAAAGTTTGAGTAAAATCCGACCACTCTAAGGGTTCCAATTTTTAATTTAAAAAAATTTGCAATTTATAACACAAATGATAATTTGGGTTTTTCGGTTTTTTTTTCCAAAAATTGTATCTAAATGAAAAAAATATTTAACTTGGATTCCAATACCTTCTAGCAAAAGTCTATACGCTTCCAATAAGCTATAACACGATGTATTCATGCAACGGTTGCATTTTTTCAGTTAGATACAATTTTTGGAAAAAAAACCGAAAAACCCAAATTTTCATTTTTGTTATAAATTGCAAATTTTTTCCAATTAAAAATTGGAACCTTTACAGCGGTCGGATTTTACTCAAATTTTATCCAGTTTATATTCAGGTTAAACTAAATCAATGTGCACATTTGTTTTCAAATGCACCGATGAATGAACATTTTCTAGTGTATACGAATTTTCACCCAAAATGCCAAAATCCGAAAATTTTGACCAAAATGCGACACGGCTTAGAGTTGTCCGATTCGGCTCAAATTTTCACCAAGTCAGTTTTAAACCATAAGGGACAATAATCCGCCTGGGGTTTATTAAAATTCGAAAATATATTTTTCTCTATACATTTCATTGCCACCCTAATGTACTCACTAACCTCTTTGCCAAAATTACGTTAATACGGGGTTGTTATGCCAAAGTATTTTCGTACGAAAACAATTGTTTGGTACATAATTGGTACAGAAAATTTGGCACAGAAACTCCACAAGCGTTAATTTCAAAAATGTCCGTATAGAGATAAATGACAAAATTCTTTATAATATTATTATTATGGATGGCAAAATGTTTTCCTGAAAACAGGAGTAAAAAACCGATGTAAAACTTATTTTCTACCTACAGTAAAAATATGGACGATTATTAACAAACTTCAAATCAGTTGTTTTGGGCCATACAGTGCATTCAATATGTATCAATATGTGACTTTTGTAAAATGGTCTAAATCTGATAGAAGAAGTGCCAGATATAAACTCCAGAGAAAATCTCCGGGTTCATTGAGAATAATATCAGACAAAGAAACTTTCGAAGTAGAGGCGATTTGATCACTCTTCTCTAGGATAAGTGAAACTGAATCCAAAATAAATTATCCAAAATTTGGGGAATTCTATTCTCAGACGATTGGAAGAAATTGTAAACAACAATTGATCTCAAACAAGTATATAAATTAATTTTTTTTAAGTTTTATTTAAAAAAATTTGATAATTATTGGAGCTGAAGATCACTCTTTGTTTGGCTTTAGTTGTTGTTGTAGAAGTAGTTACAATATTATATGAAATATATATTTTTTTATGAAATTAAGATACATGCTATAAGAACTTATTATTTATTTGGTTTAATCTACGAAAACTATTTCTAAGATTAAAATTATTATAGAGCAATAACAACTGAGGCTATCGGCTCTCGTTTGTGTATACAATGAGTACAAGATATGTTGGTTATACGAGTATTCTAAGTTTCAGTAATGTAATGAATGTATAGACGTTATTAATATTTTCTAAAGATGGGTCTCTAAGTATGTCGTATACGAGTATTGATTTATTTCCAAAAGTGGTTCTTCTTAGGCTGCTGATATGTGGGCAATCTTCAAGAATGTGCTTAAGTGTAAGACTGTTTCCGCGCTTAAAGCACATTGCGGGTCCGGTTCTTTTAAAGTTCATGAAAGAAGATGGTGTGTCCAAGACGAACCCTGTCAAAAACGCGTATTCTCATTTTATCGGCATTTGTGGGATATGATGGTGTTCGAGGGTGAATAATGACCCTGCTGTAGGGCTGATAATACTTCTTTTTAAGCTGAACGGTTGACGTATAACAGCTGGACCCATTTCTTCGAGGCTCTGTAGCTGTTTTGGACTCAGAATTACAAAAAAGTCTAAAAAGTAAATTTTAGCATAATGATTTTGCAAACGGCACAATTTTTGAAAACATTTGGCATACTTTTTTGGTCGGCCTCTGGCAACACTGCTAGGCATTAACGCATGGTTAAATAGACTTTTCAATAGTTTTTGTTTACAGGGACATTTGCTAATTTCCACCATTTTTGCACCATCTAGAAAATTTCCCTTTACTTTCAAATCCACCACTTATATATCACCATCTAGGGGTTTCTTTGGATGAGAACTCGGATAGTGTAATTATAGGTTTCGGGACGGCATACTTTTAGGCGTAACAAACATTTTTTTTTAAACATTAGGCAATAAAGTTGCGATATACAACACAATCTGTTTGGTGACATCCTAATGTTATTCTGACATAAATGTTAGTTAAGACAGAAAATGTAAAACAGTTACGGCAACAACATGGAGAGTTGCGGAGGTTTCCATAGGCTTTGAAAACGCCGACTCCAAATCCGCATTATTAAAATTTTGTAATACGACTTCGATTCCAACTCTGACTGCAACAACATAAATAAACGGAATGCCTGACAATGTTTGATTGGGCTGTTTAATGGAACCAGTTATAAAAAAAAACAGAAATGAACTTCTTATTCCACAAAGCAGCGCTTTCCTTGTCTTAAAATTTTTATTAAATTAAAGAAAGCTCGTCCTTTTTTTGTAGAAAAAAAAATAAACTGACTGCACTAAATTTAGTTTAAAAAAAGTTGATTCCTACTACATCCCATGAAGGGACCAGTGAACTAATGACGCTGAAAATGTCACTATACCAGAATTGATTAAAATTTCTTTTCCGAACCATGACGACTGTTTCCAATTTTAAGATCATCAGAACTGATTTATTAATATATACTATCTTATAACCCTGGCAGAAAATAGTATTGCGTAGACTCGGGTATTCCTCACAGTGCTGTCACTACACTGAAAGAAAATGCTTCATCAAATTTATGAATTCGTTCCTCAATTTGGTGAAACAATGCCTCTTTTTCCAACCTACGATACATTTAATTGAATTGATTAAGAACATTTCATCAATAGTTTTACTTTGATTCAACGACAATGCTACTTCAAGTTGATGTACATTTTTTTTTTTACCAGTTTTATGTAAGTTTGTCATCAAGTTGAAGTAAATTTTTCACCGTTTTGATGTGAATTGTTCAGCAATTTGCAGTATATTTTTCATTAATTATTTGTAAGATAGTCATCAATTTGATATAAGTTTGTCATCAAATTGGTGTAAATTGGTTATAATTTTTATGTAAATTGTTTGTTAATGAGTAGCCAAACTTTTCATACTAAAAAAACCATAATAACAAGGTACCAGGCCAAATGCAAAGTGATCATAGCGAGGATAATATTTTCTGACCATTGCACTATTTTCTATTATGTATTTTTTATAAATTTTCTACTACTTTTTTCTCTTTTCAATACTACTTCCATATTTTGAATCGTCCCCACTAATTATTTCCAAATTCCAATGGTGTAGATTGATGTTAAAAAGATCATCAATTCAATGACGCTGAAAAATTTGAGGAACGCACAATTTTCAAATCTTCAATTGAAGAATCCAATTGAAGTCATCAATTCAATGAAGAACAATTAAAGAACATTTATCATCGACATGATGTAAAGATTTTCTTTCAGTGTAGTAATGCCAAACAATGGACATCATCTCGGTAGTATTGCATTCCTTCACCTGCTTCCATTTTGTTGTTTCTTAAATTTTTAGTAATTTTATTAACACGTAGTCGGATTCGGTCTGAAAAAATCGACTTTTACTCCAACTTCGACTCATGCCAATTTCCTGAGCTCCGCAATTTTCAAAGCAACGATGTCGACCGTGGAAACAAGAGCTTATTATAAAGGCGTTAAGGAATTCATCTAGAAAATTTGGGATACACGGGCTTTTTTTTATTTTTATTCCACTTTCAGAATCGGTTTAATTTTTTCACGTGTGCGTCACGTACTGTCGCACAGTGTAATACTACATTAATATGAATATTATGATTAAATGGTTGAAGGAGAAACCATTAGCGATGGAGAACATATATATGGTGGTACCAAATTTTCCACATTACCAAACAAATTTTCGTACCCCGAAGAGGGAAAGATTATAAGGAATTGTGGTAAATTACACTATGTCAAATTTTTCTGAAATATTGTTACTAATTTTCTAATCGTCCTTATAGCGCTGTTTTATCCTTGTTAATAAAAAAAGATTCGTTTTTACGATAAGTACAACAGTTTTAGTTCCTTTTATTTTGCTTTTACAGTTTTAAAGTCAACACTTTACAATAAGCTTATATTTCAACCCGTTTTTATATAGTTGTATGAAACCGTTCACTATTGTGTTTAATCACAGACTAACTCCAAACGCCAATGACCTTAGCTATTTATACGAGTTACGCTCTCTGCCACCATGATCTCTACAGTTTCTATATTGTTCTACCCGATTCCAGAACCTGTAGTATAACAGTTTTAAAATATCGACTCGTCAACTGGATTGTGCTAAGAGTATACTTTCAGTTATTTACATTACTTTAATTTGCTCATTTAAGGGCGAGTTTAACACTCGTCAGTTAAAAGTTCAATTTAAAAGTTCACAGAAAATTGACATATTAAATGACATTTAAATAACAAATGTCGGGCATTCAAATTCCATTTAAATGGAGAATGGCTAACATTGAAACTGAGCATAAGAGTAAGTAAAAGATTTTACACCGCTTGCTTAGATTATCATTTATTTTGTATGGAGAGCTAAGCGATATTAAGCGGCACTTGAAGTTGCCGCTTTCCATTTCATTCCTAAGTAGGTATAAGTTACCAGTCTGAAAAAATGAGAAAAACAGTGTTGGATATCGTTATTGTGAGGTCAAAGCAAAGGAGAATAGTATAAACATTCACAAGAATAACTACACACTATGCGTAACAGCAAGACGATTATATGTATTTCCGGTTAAAACAAGGCAGAAAGTTTCCAGTATGGAAAAATCAGAAAAGACAGGGTTGGATATCGTCATTGTGACACGGAGAATATTATACACATATTCAAGAATAACTACAAACTTTGCGATTATATATATTATAACGATTATATATATTATAATAAACTATCGCTAGTTTGGCGTTTTGGTAACTAGCAAGCAACCGATAATCGCTAGCTTGTAACGAAAACACGACTAATATATTTACAGACCGTATCTCATATCCCAATAAATTCTTGTTTACACCGTGAAACTAATAATTCATTTTTAATTTGCATACGAGTACGTTAGTTTGAAGTATGATATTTTTCACATAGTAAACTTCCTCTTCTTCCATTCAACTTCTTTTCAAAAAATAAAAAATAAATTTAAAGTTAAATAATAACATGTAATTTAGTTGCAGCGAACGAATTCAAAATGATTTCGTTTGTAGCAACAGAACCCGAAACAAATTCGGTGGTTGTGACCGAATTGATTAAAATTTCGGTTTCCGTAACGGAATTCATAACAAATTCTATAGTTGCAAACGCCGTTTTCATAAGCACGCTCATTGTAACCGATTTAATGCAAAATTTGGTCCTTGTTATTAAAATAATAAGCCTAAGAACTAATTGGTGGAAAAGAGGTTGTAGCAACCTAAATTGGGCTGTTACCACCGAGTTGGGGTTGGCAGAACCGAATTGAGGTTGTCACGACCGAATTTTGTCCTCACAACTGAAATTCGGTTGAAGCAACCTCGTTTTTTAACCGATTCGGTTGTGACAACCGAATCTTGAATTATATTCGTTCTGTCAACCAAATTTTCAAAAAATTTCGGTTGGTACAATCGAATTTGAAAATAATTCGGATACAGCAACCGAAATTGCTACCAAATTCGGTTGGAGTGCAACAACCGAATTTGGAATCAATTCGGTTGTCACAACCGAATTTGGTATCAATTCGGATGCCACAACCGAATTTTGTGTCAATTGGGTTTTAACCACCGAATTTGGTATCAATTCGGTTGTAACTACCGAATTTGGTATCAATTCGGATGCCACAACCGAATTTGGTATCAATTCGGTTGCAATAACCGACTTAACCCTTAAGTCGGTTGCAACGACCGAATCCGGCGTCAATTCGGTTGCTTTAGCTGAATTTCTCATAAATTCTGCAGGTACAACAGAATTTCATTTTCACCTTGACGTTTAAAATTATAAAACAAATATTGTATTAAAGGAAGTTAAAGAATGTTTAATTGTCCCTGTCGCCGCGATATCAAGATTTTTTTTGTAGTTATTAACAAAGGTAATTAAACACTGTAATTACAGTTTTGAAACTTTTCAAGGTCGTTGGAGATATACTGCAATCATCTGTGTGTGAAACGATTTAGGACCTACATACATCGATATATACAACACGCCTAAATTGGAGCGGTTATCCATGATGGACGGGACTTCCAAAGAGGTCGATAGTAGCGTGTAACATAACTGTGTTACCCTAAATATTACCCTATTTTTTTTAATAAGAATAAAGGAAAATAAATCATTACTTAATAATAAATAAGCTTACAAAATTCATTTGTGACACTATCTACGTTGTGAGAACCACTATCGATGTTGTGTCGACCTCTAATAAGGTTGTGTCAACCCCTAATGAGGTTATGTCAAACTCTAATGAGGTTTTGTCGACCTCTAATGAGGTTGTGTCAACCCCTAATGAGGTTGTGTCAAACTCTAATGAGGTTGTGTGAACCTATAATGAGGTTGTGTCAACCTATAATGAGGTCGTGTCGACTAGACTTGTGTCGAACTAGTTCACTAGTTTTCAAACTCGTTCATTTAAGGTGCCCGGACATAACAATCACGAACACAATCGCGATATCGAACATGTGCATTATGTACGTGAGGGTGGTGTCTGGTCACCCTAAATGAACTAGGTAGTTCATGAACTACCCAACTCTAGTGTCGACCACTATCGAGGTTATGTCGACCACTAATGAGGTTGTGTCAACCTCTAATAAGGTTGTGGGTGCCACCAATGAGGTTGTAACAACTTCTAAAATCGGTTACTGTTATTTCGGCTGTCTCAACCGAATTTTTCTGCGAGTATATTAACAAAACTCACAAAATCGTTCAGAGAATTCGAATTCAATAAGAATATTTTATTAATGCAACGAATATAATTGCAGATTCGGTGGCCAAATTCGAATCATAAATTTTGAAACGACGTTGTTTCGAATGAAATTCAGTTGTAGTGACAGATTTCACTAACTTCGGTTGTGGTAACCGCATTTCGGCGGCAACAACTGCATTTACGGATGCTCAACATCTTTGCAACCAAATAGTTGTATGAGTGTATGTGACACGCCTATTCAACCGTTGTCATTCAAAAAAGGACGAATTAAATTAACCGCCGTGATTTGATCGTCTTTCAGGAAATATGATGGATAGGGGGCATATCGCCCATTTATTTGGGTAAACTTAGTTTTTGTGTAATTTAATGTGACTGTTTGCAGAATGTGCACAGTTCACACAAAAAAAAAAAAAATTGGCTTTTAGAAGACCGTTTAAATTTAACGTCACAGAGCATATGCTTGTATTTTCACTTCCACAAATCTAAATTAGAGTTTTACAAGTCGCCAAAATTGTATATGTTCTTGTATTGCGGACTGTAGGAATGTTCATTCGATGCATAGAAATCCTTAAAAGGCACCAGCTATAATGGGGATTAGTTTATAAAAAAGGACAGCAATATATATTCCAAAACGTGTCAACACATTTATAGTAATCCTGTTTTGAAACAAAAACACAACCCGTTTTGTCATAGAAACTACAAAATTGGATTTTACATCATGAAATGAATTATTTTCCTTGAATACCGAATCCGTGATTATGTGAGGAAATTATCACATTTTCTCTTAAACTAATCTATTCTACTAAAGTTATTTCTATCTTTTGCAATTAAATTATTTTCTACCATAGCAACGCCAAGTTTATTGGTATCCTCCGCTCTCCGTCTTTGTACTTTTATTTTAACTCATTTTTGTTTCCACGTTATCGTTTACTTTAAGAGATGTGAATGAGAAATCATTTTTAGTTTGGTTTTGTTGCAAAAGTTGTTGGTTTTAAATTAGAGTGTGGCGGTTTTTAGTCTGGGGGAAAATCGTATTAAAATTGTTATTCCCAGAACTGCCAGGTTACGCAATAGGGTATGATGATCTAAAAATGTCTCAAAGTTTTACCAATCTCTAGGTTGCATTTTTACGCTGTACACATTTCAGTTATCTAGATCTTTAACGTTTCCTCTATCAGCTCTTTAACAGTCTAAGGTCAAATATATTAAGTGTGTTTTTTTTTACCCCGCTAAAGTTAATTAAAGTTAAATCTGTACGGGACAGCTAAGCGATATTAAGTGGCATTTCAATTTCGCACTTAAATTCCGACTTGAGCAATGACAATGTTGCCACATGTTAAATTTCAAGAAATGGCAACAACAAGTTATATTAAACTGCAGTTACACCTACCTCGATTAGAGCTTTTTCGGGATTATAAATATCAAACTCGAGAAGAAAAAAAAACGACGATAAACCCAAAAATGTGATAATCTTGATAGGTGTAAATGCCGCTTTAGACAAATTTTGTTATCATTTCTTGCGAATGAAAATGTTGTCAAGGAGAGACTCAAGAACAGAAATTTGCAAAGTGGCTTACACATTTTAAGTTCATTAAAATTATTTTATTTAATGGAAGACTACATATCGTTATATGAAATCAAAAAAGGCGTAACTTACATTTCAAAAATTTAACAGGAGAAACAAAAAACTTCCTAAAATGGAAAATATACCAAATTTTTCCAATATTTTTTCAGGTTAAGCTTATTTGTTATTATCGATTTAGTATTTGAAGAAAATTTTGGATTTTTGTATTATTTACAGCGCTATGAAACTTACGCTTTTTGATGATTAGATTTTCTGAAACCGAAAAGGCCGTAAGTTACAATAAAAAAAATTTCGTTACGATTTTGGAAATGTTTTCCTGTTCTTCATTAAATAGATTCACTACACATATTTGTTTTTTTTATTTTGTTTTTATATTAACGTACTTATAGTAAACAAAGCATAAAAAGTAATTGAGCAAAAAAACAAAATTTTAAGTAGAAAGAAGTTCATATCATAAATAGATAAAAACAGGAATATAAAGGCTTTTTCAACAGAGACGCTACAAAAGTAAATCGATAGGGACAGCAAACGACACCATATTTTTTCCCGCTCTTTTGACATTTCTCTTCAGTAAGGTTTGCCATTTCATCATGGAAAGATATACGAGCCAACAACGAGTCGAAATTATTAAAATTTACTACCGAAATTTGTAGTCAGTGGCCTCAACTTTAAGAGCGCTACGTCCAAGTTCTGAATTCTGAATTTCATTTCTGGCTGAATGGCTTCGTCAATAAGCAAAATATGCATTATTGGTCAGACGGCAATCCACACGTAATCCATGAGTCGTCATTGCATCCCGAAAAAATTACGGTTTGGTGCGGTTTATGGGCCGGCGGCGTCATTGGGCCGTACTTCTTCCGTGATGATCAAGACCGGCACATTACTGTGAATGCGAATCGCTACCGTTCAATGATAACCGAATATTGTTGGCCCCAATTGGATAATATGGACTTGGAGGACATGTGGTTCCAACAGGACGGCGCCACAAGCCACACAGCGAATGCCACAATCAATTTATTGGAAACCAAGTTTGGTGAACGTGTTATCTCACGAAATGGCCCAGTCGATTGGCCGCCTCGGTCGTGCGATTTGACGCCGTTAGATTATTTCCTGTGGGGCTACGTCAAGTCTATGGTCTATGCCAACAAGCCAGCGACGATTGATGAACTTCGTACGAATATCGAACGTGAAATTGCAGCAGTATCGGCCGATTTATGCTTGAAAACCGTCGAAAATTGGGTTCAGCGTCTGGACTTCTGCAAGCGTGCCCGTGGTGGCCATGCAAAAGAAATCGAGTTCCATACATAATGGCATCGAACGTACTTTCACAAGAATAAAGAATTTCATTGGTATCTAAAACAGGTTTTGTTTTATTAAAAAAAAACTTTTGTAGCGCTCTTATTGAAAAACCCGTTAGTATAGGACAGCGTTTTTTAGCCTATGGTCCTGGGGGTCCGCGAGTATATATATAAAGGTCCGCCGTCTAATCTATGGACATTTGATTTTTTTTTCGTGTTTTGTTTTCGCGTATCAGTTCTGTTTTAGTTTCTGTTGCGTTGAGTGCAGATAAGTTTATAGAAGATACTTTTAAGTGTGATTGTGACAATGAAACGCAGGTTAAAGCCAAATGATTAATACTACCGTGTGCTAAAATTATGGTTTCCACTATGTTGGGGGAAAAAGCTGCAAATGAATTGAACGTTATATCGATATCCAACAGTACAGTGAAGAATAGAATTGCTGACATGTCAGGAAGTGTTAAAGAGCAATTGATTTTTAATGTTAAAGAAAGCAGATTTTATGCTTTGCAATTAGATGAGAGCACGGATATTAGCAATGACGCAAATTTGCTTGCATATGTTCGTTACGAACACAACGATGGCAATTATTGAGGATTTTCTATTCTGTAGGCCTCTGCCTTCGCATACTACAGGTGAAGCAATATTTGGGGTGTTAAACATTTTATGTCCGTCCGCTCATGAAATGCCGTGGGCTAAAAGTGTGGCAGTTAGTACCGACGGTGCTAGGGCTATGACCGGTACACGTACAGGAACAGCAGACCCTTTCAACGCAGATGTTTTAGATATAATCGGCTTGACAACGGTACAGGAAAAATCAATTAATAGAAATATCATGTGATTCAGCTTTAAAACGAAATTTCAAAGAAACTACTTTATCAAGTTTTTGGGTAAATTTAAAAAAGTTTATAAAGAAACATCAGAAGAAGCACTATTTACTGCTTTTCTCGTCCACATACCTCTGTGAAAAGGCATTCTCTGCTCTTATATACACCAAAAACAAATACAGAAACAGATTACAATTGGAATCAGATTTGAGATTACAACTAAGTGAAAACATCAACCCAAATATTACTAATTTAGTTTCAAAAAATTAGCACCAACCTTCACATTAATACTAAAACAATTTGTCCAAAATTTATTCCTGTTTTTATTAACGGGGTCCTTGAACTTGTGCTTGATTTTCTAGGGGTCCGCGGAGTGAAAAAGGTTAAGAAACGCTGCTATAGGACAATGTTTTTATTGTTAATTTTCATAGGGCAAATTTGTATAAAAATCATGGTAATCTTCTGGTATGAAGGGTTTAAGATCCTGGAGATGTTCCCACTTTTTTTTTTAGAAATTTTTATTCTCTGAGAATGTAATGTAGCAGGTCTTTTGCTTTTCGGTTTGGAAGAATTGCATATTCCTCTTTAATGTTTTTTTTTTGACGTAAATAGTTCCAGACGTATCGTATCCTAATGCTCGACTCATGTTAACGGTGGGATCTCACTCCAGCTTGTTTTCCTATAAAATATTTTTGATTGTATTAACAGGTCATAAATATTTATTTTCACAATTTTACCTGGACGAATGGAAGAGTACAGCTTAGGAAGAGAATCATAATCCAGAAAAAATTAATGAGTAAGATGATGCGTGTTGAGTGGAAATGGAGACTTTCAGGAATTGTTAACATACTCAACGAATTGAGAAGGAAGATTAATTTTTTTATTGTTTATTTTTCTATGGATTAGCGAATGAGTTGAATCACATTCCATTTGGGTGTGACCAACTATTAAATATTTGTGCTCAATTGTTATGTTTTTTTCAATGCATAAGGATATCAATGCGTTTAACAATATGACATTGGGGTTTTGATAAAAGCAACCATCCGAATATATTATAATATGGTTAATATCTGGTGACTGAGGTATAAAATTTTTTCAGTGTTTTATAATACATGTTGTGAAAGTAGACGCTACCAGATTCCCTTCAGATTCATCCCAGATATAATTGTCAGGTTCATGGCTAATGATATTATAAATAGTGAAGTTATGTACCGGGATTTCAATATGGGCGCTATAAAAGTTTTTTTTAAATAAAACAAAACCGGTTTTAGATACCAATGAAATTCTTTATTCCTGTGAAAGTACGTTCGATGCCATTATGTATGGAACTCGATTTCTTTTGCATGGCCACCACGGGCACGCTTGCAGAAGTCCAGACGCTGAACCCAATTTTCGACGGTTTTCAAGCATAAATCGGCCGATACTGCTGCAATTTCACGTTCGATATTCGTACGAAGTTCATCAATCGTCGCTGGCTTGTTGGCATAGACCATAGACTTGACGTAGCCCCAAAGGAAATAATCTAACGGCGTCAAATCGCACGACCGAGGCGGCCAATCGACTGGGCCATTTCGTGAGATAACACGTTCACCAAACTTGGTTTCCAATAAATTGATTGTGGCATTCGTTGTGTGGCTTATGGCGCCGTCCTATTGGAACCATATGTCCTCCAAGTCCATATTATCCAATTAGGGCCAAAAATATTCCGTTATCACTGAACGGTAGCGATTCGCATTCACAGTAATGTGCCGGTCTTGATCATCACGGAAAAAGTACGGCCCAATGACGCCGCTGGCCCGCAAACCGCACCAAACCGTAATTTTTTCGGGATGCAATGATGACTCATGGATTACGTGTGGATTGCTGTCTGAGCAATGACGCATATTTTGCTTATTGACGAAGCCATTCAGCCAGAAATGAAATTCAGAATTCAGAACTTGGACGTAGCGCTCTTAAAGTTGAGGCCACTGACTACAAATTTCGGTAGTAAATTTTAATAATTTCGACTCGTTGTTGCCTCGTATATCTTTCCATGATGAAATGGCAAACCTTACTGAAGAGAAATGTCAAAAGAGCGGGAAAAAATATGGCGTCGTTTGCTGTCCCTATCGATTTACTTTTGTAGCGTCTCTGTTGAAAAACCCTTTACTTGCAATTTCATTTTATAATATGAAGCACTTGCGTTTGTTTGAGGAATCAATTTGACGTCTTGCATATCCATGCATAATAATAAGACAATTCCAGACGTGGCATTTTCGACATCATTTGCTTTTTCTTCTCGCATGGCATCAACTTCTGATCTATGACTGATATATAGATCCTCAGTTATGTTTCTTGCCTCGTATAATACACAAGTATCATTCCTTGGTGTGGCCGTCGGTGGTGCAATGGTTAGTGTGCGCGCCTCTTGTACATGAGATCCTGGGTTCGAACCCTGCTCTGACCACCTTAAAATTTCTTTCGGCGGCGGTCACCTCGCATAGTGATGGTGACACTATCGAGTATATAGCCATGAAAAAGCTTCTCAATATACCGTTCGGAATCGGTATAAAACTGTAGGTCCCAATCAGTGAGTGAAAACTGGAAAGCGCACAGCTCAGTGATTGTGAGAAGCTCTCCCCTGTCCCTTCATGGGATGTAATGGGAAACCATTTATTTTTATTTATTTATCATTCCTTGGTTTAAATAATTAAATATTTTGTTCTTTTATTGTAAGCATAAAGTTGGGATACGATACTGCTGAAACTTCATCATCGATGATTTAAAATCTGTTTGCAAATAAAGTTTCTTGGTATATTGTCTTCGGTAATGGGATTCAAGTTTCGGAATATCATTTAGCCAATTTTTTAAAAAGTTTAGACGCTTCTCGTATTTTTTATCGTTAATCGAGATTTTTCTTTTCGGAATTACTTTATCCGGTTGTTCCTTATTTAAAATGATTCCATCTACCCAATTTCTTATCATTTTTTCAATTATTCCAAGAGTTGACATAAACATTTGCTGGCAAACTTGGATACGAGTTGTCTTAGCTTGCAAATAATAACGTTTGGACAGCGATCGCCGTGAAATAATTTTACCATTTCGTGCTTTTTCAAAAATCCACTTGACTTGACTACACCTTTTTTTCTCCCCACGTCATATTCCAAAATCGATAAAATATTTGCTGGCGTATATTTTCAGCAAAGTGGGAGCAATGATGCAATGAGCTCTTTTCACAAAATTTAGACTGACATCTTAACCCCATTATTCGAGGATTTTTTACACACACAATTCCTTTATTGAGGCATGTATACATTTTACCAGTCATTCGACCATTTACATTTAAATGTGTTTGATTTGTTTTTTTTTTTGTTTACTGACATATTTAAATTTGGTTCAATATCCATTTTTAATCAATGCACTTTAATCGAGATTTTTTATTTAACTTTGATGAACTGCTTGCTTTAAGAAATATGTTTTATTAGAAACACAATGAAAGAAAAACTAGCTGCTTACCAAAAATGCAAAAATATCAAAACAGAAAGATCTTTTATTACAAAAACAAAAAAACAAAACCTATCTGTTTTTAAAAAACCCAAAGCATGCATGTCTCTCTTCTCTTGTCTGTTTCTTTTCTATTCTGTTTATTCTCTTGTGTTAGTTATTTTTTTTTGTAGAATTATCTATCAGGTATAGTCGTTTAAAAAGTTGGAAATTTTTCCCATGTCATTTTTCGTTTCTCTTGTCAAAATCATATGTATTTTGTTTTTATTTTTGTTTGTATTCTTGTATTGCTGGTATATATTTGTATAGAGTTTGACAACTGAAACAAATGAACGAAAAAAAATGTCTGTTGTTGCTGCTTATAACTACATCATCTGCTGCTACCATGTATTTGTTGGCACTGACTACAAGCGTGTTGCCGTATCGCATTTTTTTCACCAATTACAGCAAATGTTGCCACATTTCGTAGTATTAAATGTGGAGCGTCTTATTTGGAAAGTCGTAAGTGGTCATAGCTTAATGAAATAAAAAAACAGCCTTATTTTTACGATAAAATTTCTTCAAATTTTTGGCTTCACTAATGGCGATTTGTAATTTCCTTTACGGCTGTAAGAGATCATGTTTTCTCTGGTTAGTGAAAAAAATGTAAATGCCGCGGGAGGGATTCGAACTCACATTCGCTGGACAATGGTTTCGATGTTAGTGAAGCATCATCTTCAGCAGCGTCTAGCCCGTTAAGCCACTACGGTGTGTATTTACACAAGTCACTAACCGAAGACATTTATTGATCGATTGTGTGCAGAGTGATTGTTGTCGCTACTTACACATTGCTTTCCTACTTACACGCACTGATGCAGAAGTTTTGAAATTTCGTTTCTGAGAAAAAACTGAAAATTTTCTCTGCCTTTTGCCCTAAAAGTGCCTTTTTGTGTTCGTTTGTGAAAAATATCCAACCCTTCTTCAAGGTTTTGTGTTCTTTTCTGAGAATGTTGCACTCAAAAATTGCAAAAATGTTGAATTTTCTGGCTTCTCAGCAAGTCATGGAGGAGAATGTTGCCCGATAAAATGACAAACTTTCTGGCATTTTAGTTAAACTAAACTGATTTTTCTACCTTTTTGTGGGGGGCGCAAAGCTTAATTAAGCGGCTTCAGAGAAAATCGCAAATTCTCAAACAAAGTGGTCCAAATTTTAGGTCAGCGGGAATAACCAAAAATACCAATTTTATTGACACTTATTCGACCAGTTTGTATAAAGAGGTGCTTAAAATTGCTTAATATCGCTTAAGTTCCCAAATCACCATAACATTTACATCTGCAGTAGGCCAAAATAATAGCGGCATTCATGCAAACGTGAAAGTCGAGAACTTTTGCTCAGCGCAAGTTTCCCTCGCACCGTTGCATGAGGCACCAGGTAAAGTTGCTCAGCGTAGTTGTGGTAGCAGTAGCAATTGCATGTATTATGTATGTGTACTTTTTCCACTGTTCTAGTGCTATCACCTTATTTATCCATCCTAGTCAGATGACAACGAAATGTCAAAAGTTTACACCAAGGCTGCTCTACTTCAGGTTATAGCAAGCGCACAGCTGATTCACATTCTGAACAGCTGATGCCAAGGCGAATTGAGCTCGAATTGTCAAACTTATTAGTTTTGTTTACATTCTTATTGGCAAAGTGAAGTTGATTTATAAACTTGTGTTTTTTGAAAGTTTCCCCTTAAAAGTGAAAAAAAAGTATTTAAAGATGGTAAAATGTGCTATTTGCAATAAAAAGTTGGAAAGCGGTACGGGACCGATGTTTCATGTTCCACGCGACGACAACAAACGCTTGTTGTGGGGCAGTCATTGCCGGATGTGTTTGTGCTGTTTCACAACAGAAACAGCACAAGCAAATGAAAAATATGTATGTATGTATATACGTACAAAAATATGTATGTATATACGACAAAATTTGACCGCTTACAAAAATGAACAGCACACACAAGAACACTCACTAAAGAGAGATGTCAGAAAAAATGGCAAGGACTAACATCATAAGATGGCAACGTGCAAAGGCACAAAGATTTGCGCTGCAATTTCAAAAGAGAATTGATAAAAATGGCAGCTAAAAATGGCATCGTGTAAAGATGGTGTTAGAATATGCAGTATATTACTCTATGGACTACCCAACATCTACATTTTTGGGCAAAAGGAAAAAAGACTTAAGAGCTCTTAGATCGAAATTGACTTAAGGATGCCACGATGATTTCCTCGATTGGAACTACCGCCTGCCAAATGTCGCAACTTCACACGGAATAATATATGAAATTAATATTACGAACAATAATGTGGAACGAGAACTGAAGTACACATAAGTTGTTTTTCAAAATAATATAGTCTTCTCTTTTTTACATAACGTACAACTTATGTATACATACATAGGCGAATCAAAGTAAACAAACCCGTTTTGGAAAATGACTTACGCGCTTATTAGAAAGTCACTAGCGGCATCCATGCAAACGTGAAAGCCGAGAACTTTTGCTCAGCGCAAGTTTCCCTTGCACCGTTGCATGAGGCACCAGGTAAAGTTGCTCAGCGTAGTTGTGCTCAAAACCATATCAGCTGACCAAGATGGATACATAAGGTGGTAGCAGTAGCAATTGCATGTATTATGTATGTGTACTTTTTCTACTGTTCTAGTGCTATCACCTTATTTATCCATCCTAGTCAGATGACAACGAAATGTCAAAAGTTTACACGTTTCTCCATCCCACGTTTGCACAGCAAATTTGCCTCGAAAACTTTCCACTTTTGAGCAAGTCGCTTTGTATGGGAAATTTGTTTGTTTTGACGTTTGCTGTGCAAGTTTACGATGTTTTCGAGTTTACGAGGTTCTTTCGAGCTTTCATGAAGACCACTAGTATTAGAATATCAATACACAGTTTGTGGTGTACATTGCAGCTTGATTGTCTAAAAGTTTGAATACAAATATTACTTATGCTAAAAATATACAATCGCTAGTTAAAAAGCTACCACATACCAATGATAATGACATCCACTGCTGGGCAAATAGCCAAAAGCTGGCGCTGCTGTGAGATCGATCAGCAAACATAGAAATGACGTAGTGCCAAAGTGTAGCTGAACTAAATTGCCACTTGGCGGCGCATGTCGAGTAAGTCTGATTTCAAAAGGGTAAAAGTATACATCGTCATAGATAAATAAAAACCAAAAATTTTCAACAGAGATCATTTTCATTTCACCAGAGGGCACATGCTGTTTCCGTGCGACCATTTTTCACTCGGATTAGACGAAAAAGCACTCAAAAGACATTTTTATTTCGATTCACCTCTTTGAATTTAATAATAAAATATAGATAATTGAAAGACATTTCGATTTTGATATTTTTTGACAATACAAACGACAAAAAGTTTTTGCAATAATATTTGTTCTCAGGGAAATATACGCATTTCCACCATTGCTGCGCCATCTTGTAAATTTCACTTGAATTTCAAATCCACCACTTATATTTCACCATCTATGGTATTTCTATCATCTTTGGTGGAGTCATAGTGTTATTGAGTAAAGACTTACTTTGGAATTGCTTATGGTGATTTCGTTTCTGAAAAATGAGGTCGCCGTTGTATGAGGCGACATTTAAAAAATGTTTCCAAGGCCCTTTCAAAAGTGTGCCTTTTATGGGGTGAGAAACGAATACAGAAACGTTGCATTTTCTCACAATTGTATTATTCTCTTTGCTATTTTAGCATGTTTTACTTACCTCGCTTAACTAAGTGAAATTAAGCGACTCTTCATATAATCTGGTCGACAAAGTATCAATACTATTGGTGTTTTTTGTTGTTCCCGCTTAACTAATGATTCGACCGCTTTGTTTGAGAAGGTAAGCGATTTTAACTGAAGCCTCTTAAATAATAAGCTTAGCGCTCCACACAAAAGGTAGACAAATTAGCTTAGCAAGGACAAATAGGACATTTTATCGGGCAACATTCTCCCCCCTGACTCGCTGATAGGGCAGAAAATTCAAAATTTTTACAGTTTTTGAGTGCAACACTCTCAGAAACGAACTCAAAAAGGCACTTTTAGGACAAAGGGCAGAGAAACTGTTGAATATTTTCTCAGAAACGAAATCGCCATAACTTGTATTGTTCAAGTAAAATAAATAGAATTGTTATAATTATCGTAATTTAAGGAAACGTGTTTTATTAACTGGAAATAAAACAGCGCTAAAATGGACTATTAGAAAATTCTTAGTAATATTGATACGAAAAATACTTTACTAAGCAGAACTAACATTTGTAAGTTAATGGAAATATGACATCTGTTAAACTAACATTCGAATAAAAAGCTGTAATTCATTTTAGGCTAAGAGATCATTTTTTCCCCGATTAGTGAAAAAAATTTAAATGCCGCGGGCGGGACTCGAACTCACATTCGCTGGACGATCGTTTCGATTTTTGTGGGACATCATCTTCAACAGCGTCTAGGCCGTTAAGCCACCGCTGTTTGTATTCACAGTTGTAACCGACCGAAGCCTTTTTAATATCAAGGAATGCCAAGGAATAATGTGTGGTGTGTTAGGTTAGGTTATGTTCGAGTGACTGTGAGTTCCTCCCAAGGAAGCTCACCCTAGTAGTAGTAGTAGTAATTTTGAGTAGTCATGTTACCCTAAAAAGAAAATAAAGAAAAGAAAATAATTTGGCAGTAATAGATTGGCGTTACCGATTATACCCAATTACTACTGTTAAGGTTTTTTTAAGTAGACTGAGTTGGATACACACCTAGTATCCCGTATCCCGTCAAAAAAGTGTTTCCCAAAGTTGTTCTCCTGAAACTGCTGAAGCTGGGCACTGTATGCGATAGTATTCAGGGGTTTACGCCATAAGTTTGTCGTCGCACCTAGAACGCCTGTGTTGTATTCCAATGATAGCAGCATATGCGTCAATCGTCTGGTGACCGCCTATGACAGCTGTCATTCTGGCTATTGTATTCCTGTTCAGAGGCATCAAGAACTCGGTTCTCTTGCCGTCATATTTAGGCCATATACCCCCTGATATGCTACAGGTAGTGAGTTCTCTCCAGTTTCTGTCTGCCTTGTGGTGAAAGTGGCGATCAATCACGTTACGTTACATTACCAGGGCTTTTAATCATATTTCGTCCAGCCGCATTTCCACTTGAATCTTTCCTGGCTAGTTCATCCGTGGCTTCGTTTCCGGCTATATTCGTATGTCACAGAACCCACACTAGGAAAAGTCTTGTCGTGGCGTCGGTCTCGTCTAGCATAGTCTTGCTTTCACGAACCAGTATCGATCTATTCTCCTCTGAGGATAGAGCCTTTATCGCGCCTTGGCAATCCGAGAAGATTTTCACACTTCTCCCTACTATAACGTCATTTCGCACCTGACGACACGTCTCCAATAGTGCCACTACTTCCCGCTTGGAAGATAGTGCTAAAAATAGGAAGACCTATTGATAGTGTTATACCCAGTGATGTTGAGTAAACCCCAGCTCCCACTCCACTATTCGTTTTAGATCCATCCATAAAAATTTCTATGCCGATGGTGAGTGGCTCTTCCACTTTTCTCTATGCGGTATGATTGTTCTGAAGTTTTGTCGGTAGTTCAACTCTGGACTCCATACCTCCGTTGGTCCCAACACATCAGTCCCCTAAGCCGCAAGGCACTCTTTGCCGCTGCACTCATAACAAACAGTTCAATCGGAATCAAATTCATCGTCGTATTGAGAGCAGCAAAGGGTCAAGACCGTAATGCCCCTGTCACGCCAACGCAACCTGTTCTCTGCATTGTTGACAGTTTTCTATATTTCTCCAGAGCCGGCCACTATACCAATAGTTCTGTGGTCAGATCGGGTCTAACCACCGACGTATACATCCAAAATGCCATCATCGGGTTTATGCCCCATGTTCTCCCAAATATTTTCTTGCAAGCGTAGAAGTCTCCTTGCGCCTTCTTAACTCTGTGTTCAATTTTAAGTTTACAGTTGAGTTTCGGATCCAGAATTACACACAGGTACTTCGCCCTATCCGACAACTTTAATTGTTTACCATTGAGCAAAGGTAGTCAATATTGTGGAATGGTTTACCTAATTGTGAATAGTTGCAGGTCAGATTTATTCGGGTTAACGCCTAGAAAACAGCCTGTGACCCAAGTAGTTATTTTTCCCAAAATATTCCCTTGACTGCATTTAACATGGAGATAAAGGGACCTGTTACTATCCCCACGACATCATCTGCATTTGCGATTACCCTTAAAAAAAACAAACCGTTTCCCATTACATCCCATGAAGGGATTGGGGAGAGCTTGTCACAAACAGTGAGCTGTGCGCTTTCCAATTTTTCACTCGTGTAAAATTGTTAATACTATAATGTTATTAGTGTAATAGTTAATTTTCGCGTATATATAATGCTCCGATCATTTAAAAGTCGCTTCTATTGATATATATCTCTGTTTGGCCGCATTAACAGATGTCTGTTAACCCGTTAACAGACTTGTACAAATGAATGGGGTTTGTGTTTTTGCTAGTTAAATTCGGAATTTATCTTCACGGACATGCTACGAGATGCTTGTGACAGCGCCTGAATGCATCGTTGTGGACAGTTGTAACTGCTGTCAATGAACGACTAGGGACGCATTTCCAGTTCGATTGGTTTGAAGGCAAAAGAAGACATCCTCGAGTAATGGCAAAAATAGAAATGTTTTAAAATTTTTCTATAGAATTGTTTTAAAATTATTCTGTAGAAATTTTTTGAAATTTTTCTATAGAACTCCGGCCGACTCCGTTTATACGTTCTGTATCATTCCCGGAGTATATAAAGTAGTAACCCGACGGTAATTGAGATTTGCTACTATTAACCCATCGTACTTCGCTGAGGTCTAGGATGTCCACATTGTAGGATTCCATAACTCGATTTACCTGCCCGAGTGTCAATTTTTCAGAGACAGTTCTTACATTCCAGGTACCAATCATAAACCGTTATTTAAAACCAAACGCCGCAATCCAGGGGGATATTTTTCATTGAGTTTATTGACGTTTCTGTAATAAGCGGAATTTGAGACGAGTAATTCATTAGACCATCGCTGGGGCTGTCAACAACCTCTAGGCAGGTATACACCCTGTCATAGGATGTATTTTTATCGATGGGATAATTGCAACCGGTGTGAAACACTAGATGGTGATCTTAGTTTCCTATTACATCCCATGAATCGATAGGGGAGAGTTCAGTGAGATAGCTATGCGCTTTCTATATTTTAGACTCATTAATCAGTAACCAGACTTTTACACCGAATCCGAACGGTTATATCGGGTGTTTTTTTTAGAGGTTTGTTTTTCGAATAGAGATAAAACTGGCATTTTGTGGTCAAATCTGGCAACTCTAATGTCATTTATGTTCAGTTTGGTTTGCCATTTCATCATGACCAGGTTGACAAAAGAACAACGCTTGCAAATCGTGCAAATTTATTTCGAAAATAATGGTTCAGTTCGCGAAGTTTACCGCAAGCTCCGTCCATTTTCATCGCAAAATTTTGTTCAGTGATGAGGCTCATTTTTGGTTGAATGGCTACGTCAACAAGCAAAATTGCCGCATTTGGAGTGAAGAGAATCCACATGAGACCCTTGAGACGCCATTACATCCACAAAAACTGACTGTTTGGTGTGCTCTATGGGCTGGTGGAGTCATTGGGCCATACTTCTTCCGAAATAATGCTGGAGAGGCAGTTACCGTTAATGGAGACCGGTATAGAGCCATGATAACCGACTATTTTGTTCCCGAATTGGATGGCATGAATGTGGATGAGTTGTGGTTCCAACAAGACGGCGCTACATGCCACACAGCGCACGTCACAATCGATTTATTGAAGGAAACATTCGATGAGCGCATAATTTCGCGGAATGGACCTGTCAATTGGCCACCAAGATCGTGTGATTTGACACCATTGGATTATTTTCTTTGGGGATATGTGAAGTCGCTCGTCTACGCCAACAACCCAGAAACGTTAGGGGAATTGGAAGCCAACATTCGTGGCGTTATTGCCGACATACGGCCCCATATGCTCGAAAAAGTGGTTGAAAATTGGACCTGTAGAATTGGCTTTATTCGAGCCAGCCGCGGCGGCCACATGCCCGAAATCATATTTAAACATTAATGGCATAAAATTACCCTTCCAATAAAGCCAAATTGATGGACATTAAAATGATTTTCTTGTGTTTTATTTCAATTCGAAGTTCTATACCCCTAAAAACAACACCCGATACATTAAGAACAGTGTTTAAGGTAAATTAGTCGATAGTGTCGCTACAACTAAGTGGGATGACGACTTCCGCCGAACAAATTGATTGACCACCTATCAATCATGGTAAGTTGTCTTGTACAAGATTTTATTACCAATGCACTATCGATGAATTCAGCCCACGGCCTCTTTATGGAGACTGACAATTCCCTTAAATAAACAAATAAACGTTGAAAACAAAAAGTCAATTTAACAGCTTCCATCATAAATGACGCCATAAATAATGCAAAGAATTAATTGAAAACTATTGCAAACAACAAAGGATGTCCAGCAAATAATATGGAAACTATAACAATTTGTTCATAACAAAGTGTTTAGGACAATATGTCCTGCGACACACAGTGGGGGAAAGTGTTTTTGAACGCTTGAATTTTATATTGTAATTGTTGGCTAAAGTCAAGGAAGAAAAATTTGTTGACTTAAGTGAAACAATTTTTTTGGTATCCAACAGAGTTCGTATTTACCACCCATATGTAACCCATACACATCGTCATGGGGTAATGTATAAAAAACGCTTAACAATTACCCACAGGGAATGGGGAAAGCACTAGGTAGATACCAACGAAAATAGGGAATTACTCATCATGATTACCCGTTACCCACAGGGTAATGGGGAAACTAATGGGAAGCTACCCTCGACGATGGGTAATGGGTTACCCGTAAATATTGATCGTAAATATGAAAAAATTAGAAAAAATTTCTATATCTCGGAGTCGGAAAAATAACCAATTTTTTCCGGTTTCTAAGGGTTTTTCATAAAGTGGTCCAATTCATACGGAAGAATTTTTTTTACAAAAAATCGCTAAAATAAGAAAATCGCAAAAATAAACTCGGAGACGGTGGTGCATCCAATCAAAAAAATAATTCAAATTTTACCTCCTTAGGAGGCTTTACCCAATGGATGTCTCGAATACGACATCACCTTTTTTATTAAAAAAAAATTTATTATGGCAATTGTTTTTAAAGTGATGCCATGTTTCGGAGTTATAGCAACTTTTTAATTTTGACGATTTTTAAAAAAAAAATTTTCCATCGAATTGAAGCAGTTTATGAAAAACTCTTAAAAACTCTGAAAAATTGGTTTTTTTTTCGATTGGACGCACCGTTTCCGAGCTATAGACATGAGGGCGTTTTAGCAATTTTTTATTTGAAAAATTTTAGTTTTACCGATTTAAAAAAAAAAGAAGTGATGCCAAATTGAAGACATCCGTGGGTTAAAGCCTCCTATGGAGGTAAAATTGTTATTATTTTTTCGATCGCCGTGGGTAACTACCTATTATTTTCCACATTTTCCTTTTCCCCATTTCGTGATGGGTAATTCCCCATTGTCGTGGGTAGCTAGCTACCCATTATTATCCCCAATATCCTGTGGGTAATGGGTAATCTTGATGAGTAATTCCCCATCGTCGTGGGTAACTACCAATTATGTTCCCTATTACCCTGAAGGTAATGGGTAATCACGATGGGTAATTCCCATTGTCGTGGGTAGCTACCTATTATATTTCCCATGCCCTGTGGGTAATTCCCATTGTCGTGGGGAGCTACCTATTATATTTCCCATGCCCTGTGGATAATGGGTAAACGATCCCTACACATTCTCCACGGCAATAATAATGGGTTACCCTGGGTAACCCAGGGAACCCAGGGGAACCTATTACCCACGAAATACGAACCCTGGTATCCAGGGCCAATCAATGGCGGTGACTTGAATTAATATTAATACATGTTTGGAAATAACTTAAGACAAACCATTAGAAAAAATTATACAATAACTGAATAGTTGAAAAAACTAAAGGGTGTCTCAGTAAGGATTTAGTTTTTCATTTTAAAATAAAAATACGTAGTTTTTGCGATAGCTGTAATTTTTTTATTGGATTGTATGCGGTCACCTCGCATAGTGACGGCGACACTATCGAGTATCTAGCCATGAAAAATCTTCTCAAATTACCGTTCGGAATCGGTGTAAAACTGTAGGTCCCCATCAGTGAGTGAAAACTGGAAAGCGCACAGCTCAGTGATTGTGAGAAGTTCTCCCCAGTCCCTTCATGGGATGTAATGGGAAACCAGAGAAAGAAACAGAAGACATATTCCGCGTAAGTATGGAATAAAATATCCGTCAAATGGCACCCACGGCTCTGATGACAGGCCATTTCTCTCTTCATGAAATTTTTCATGACTTTTTCATAGATATGTGGCTGAATCTCACTGATGACGCGTTGGATCTAGGGTTTGAGCTCAGGAATTTTATGTGGTTTATTCGCATGAACCCGATAATTCCCAAAACTCCAAGGAAAGAAATCGCACGGCCTTAAATCGCATGATCTTGATGGCCAGTTGACATCAGATTTTCGTGAGGTAATTTGGTCTGGAAATCGTTGCTGCAATAAATCAATGGTTTCATGCGCGGTGTGGCATGTTGCGCCGTCTTGCTGAAATCAAATGTCGTCCAGATCCATGCCGTCCAGTTGAGGTCACAAGAACTCCGTTATCGTGTTCCTGTAACGAATGTCGCTCACAGTCACTGCAATTTTGGCCTCATCTTCAAAAAAGTAAGGCCAAATCACGCCGCCTGACCAAAATCCGCACCAGACAGTTTCTCGTTGTCGGTACATTTGTTGCTCATATGGTGCATGAGGATTTTCTGAGCCCCAAATTAGACAATTTTGTGTATTCAAGAAGCCATCCAAATGGAAATGCGCTTCATCGGAGAAAAAAGAAATTGGGATTGACTTCACTTTGCTCCATTACACATTGAACGAATTGCCGACGCTCCTGAGTAAGCTGAATTTTGTACGCATGAAGGTGGAGGTCTTTGTCAAAATTCGATGCGTAGTGCTTCGTGAAATTTGAAGTTGTTGAGAACGATGCCGAATTGATGTTTTTGGGGTTTCGGCGACACTCTCGTTTAGACTAGCAATATTTTCAAGGGGCTGACCGGTACGTTGACGCACAGGAGTTAACGATCCAGTTTCTTAAAATTTTTTGCCCACTCTTCGAATGGTTGACACATTAGGTACACTTTGTCTTCCAAGTTTGCGAGCGGTCTCAGCATAGCTTTCCAAATTTTTGTAAGAAATCCATTTTTAATAATCGGAATAACCATATGTGACAGCTGCCAAAATTCAGAGTTGCCACTTGGACTAAAAAAAAATTACCCTATAAGGCTGTTTTTTTATTCCGTTAAGCTATCGCCACTTACGACTTTCCAAATAAAACGATCCACACTTAATACTACGAAATGTGGCAACATTTTCTGTAATGGGTGAAAAAAATTCGATATGGCAACACGTGCCAACACAGTGCCAACAAATACATGGTAGCAGCCCATGTCGTTGTAGTTGTAAGCAGCAACAACAGACATTATAAGCGTGTTTTGGTTACACCGCTTGCATATATATTCGCTTGTTTTGTATGAAGCTCTTAGCGAAGACTTAGCGACGAGATTTATTTTCGTTAAGTTTAAAACAAAAAATTTTGACATCTTTTACCGTTTTTAACCATTTTTCATATTTTTGAATAAAATGACATCTCGCTAAAAATCCGTTTTCTTTGCAACTTAGCAAGCAATAATCGCTTGCTTGTAACCAAAACACGACTTATATTTTCGTTCATTCGTTTCAGTTGTCAAATTCTACACAAATATATACCAACAATACAAGAATACAAACAAGTATAAAATCAAAATACAGATGATGATACAGAATCGCAAATAAAAATCTATGCCTCAAATTTAGAGATATAAAAGTACACGTAGAGCCTGTTTTTTATTCCCTGCTAAACTAATTTCTCGACCACTTTGTATGGGGAGCTAAGCGATATTAAGCGATTTTAAGCGGCAACCCATACAAAGTCGTCGAAAAATTATTTTAGCAGGGAATAAAAAAACAGGCGTGTAGTCTTCCATTGAATATAATACGTTTAATGAACTTAAAATATATAAGCCATTTTGCAAATTTCTGCTTTTGAGTCTCTCCTTGATAACATTTTCGTTCACAAGAAATGATAACAAAATTTATCTAAGATAACTTTTTGTTGCCATTTCTTAAAATTGAACATTTGGCAACATTGGCTTTTCTAAAATCGGAATTTAAGTGGGAAATTGAAATGCCAATTAATATCGCTTAGCTGTCCCGTACAAATTAAGCTATAATTAACTTTAGCGGGGTACACAAAACACACTATGTGTAAAAAGTGCAATCTTACTTTGACACCCTTTATAAAGTACGGAATTTATTTTCTTTTAATAAATAAAACATTTTTCAATCGTTTAAGAATTATGGCCTAAAAATAAAATGTAATACCACTTTTTCCCCGACTGTGCAGCAATAGATGAACGGAAGTCGACGTGTAATAAAAATGACATTGATGCAACATTACACTCGTGTGGGGGGGGGGGGGGGGGGGAGGCAGATGCGTTAAAATCACTCACAACATTATGGCTTATGACGGTCGTTGTATACAGATCTTCACTTAAGTGAATTGCAGTGTTGTTTTCTTTCTTATCCCCCCCGTCTGGCCAAGCCACAGCCGACGAAGCAACATAATCTCAATTCGTACACTCCAGTGCACAGCAAGTACTAAGGATACGATGGAAGATTTTAAAGGATACTTGAATTGACGTCCCCAACAAAACACCATTCATTGTCTGTCCATTGTGTTAGAGGCACAACGGACGACTCAATGCTTTCCCGTCGAGAAACATTAATAGCCCATCGAGGATAAGAATAATAACATCAAGTAAAACATGGTCAATTTATAGCACTTGAGTTGTTGGAATGGAATGAATGGTTCTTTGTCTCTCTTTCATTTGCCGAAGGATTCTCAAATATGAAATAAAAAGAAAATAAATATATTTTTCTTAAATATATTTCGTTAAAATATTTAAGGAAATTGTGAGTGATTTTGTTTTTGATGTGGTTCTTTGTCAAGTATTAATTGGGGATGACAGTTGCCGGTGGGCCATTGCAATTTTGAAGAGGCTGTTACGTTTAGTGAAACTGTGCGGGAAGTATGCCAAATTTGACCTCTGTAATTACTTCCGCTGGCATTTAATTTATATTAAGGCAACAATTCTTGTCAGAATGTCCACGTGGATTTCTCATTAGTACAGAGTGCGTCAAAAGTAAACACCTGGTTTAAAAAATTATCTGAGTAGAAACCAAGTATGAAAAAATTTAGTATTTTTTAATATAATACTTATGGTGATTTTGTTTCTAAAAACTGGTGTTGCCCTTGCTCATCTGACGCAAACGCACATCGTCCATTATGGGCACCAATGAGAGGGGCGAAACACTCATGGAGTACTTACTATAGGCTGAAAAATTTGTCGTTTTTTGTTGTTTGGATGAAAATATAACGTGTTTTAGGAGCTCGTCGCAATTTTAATATATTTGTGTGCAAACACATTGTGTTTGCTTCTTAATATTAAATGTTTGAGACACAATTACTAATAGGTTATAATGTATGTGTTTGCCATCCAAATATGTATGGATTTGTAATACAAATACAGCTATGTTTGTTGCACTGTTTATGCTCTCTTGGGAGCAAGCGAAGAGAGAGAGAGAGAGTCTATCGTGTAAGTGTGTATTTGTGTTTTTGCAATATTCTCTTAGTCAGTGATTCATAAATATTCCTGAATGTGCGTGTAAATTGCAGATGAAGTTTCATGTATTTAGTCGGCAATGGTTCAGCAGACAGAATATATCAAAAGCGATGGAACAGTGCATAAAAATCAATGAACACATTAGTAAATGTTACATTGGAAAATAAAAAATTGCAGCAGACAGTTGTCCGAGGCCTTCGGCCACGGACTGTCCCTGCAGGCTGTGTCAGAGACACGGCCATTGAGTTTAACGTAGAATACGCCATCCGATAAGACAGAAAACATATATAACAATAAATTCATTTGCTTATATTATTTATCATTTATTGTTATATATGTTTTCTGTCTTATCGGATGGCGTATTCTACGTTAAACTTAATGGCCGTGTCTCTGACACAGCCTGCAGGGACAGTTGTTTGACAACTGTCTGCTGTAATTTTTATATTTACCAACGGCATTTGATTCAAGTCCGTTTAAAAAAAAAATATTGTGTTCAATTTTTTTAAACTTAATTTAATTTATGTATTTTAATTAATATTTTTATTGAAATAAGTTCTGCGAATGTTGAGAGGGCCGCCCTAATATTAAAAAAGGTTTACCTTATCGAGTCTTCGCATTAGCATTCGAGCGTTGTGTGAAAGCTTTACGCTTTACAATTCAAAATTAATGTTACAACAGCTTTATTGAAGCTTTCGCAAAAAAGCTTTATTACGTTAGCTTACTGTTTGTTTCACTTTTTACTAGATAAATGTTGCCAAGCAACATTAGCTTGCTGTTCGTTTCACTTTTTACTAGATACATGTTCCTAAGCAATGTTGAGCTACCAAAAACACTCAACCAAACACCACACATATGTTTGAGTGTATGTGTTTAAACAATTTTCATTTGAGAAATTAAAATACTAGAAATATATCAACCAATATGAAATGTATATCAAACGAAAGATAACATCTTCATTTACCTACAAAAAAAATTTTAAAAAAATTCATCTAGCCGTTTCCTCTAATTCAATGAAATAAAGATTACAACAATAAAAACCTGACATGACTCCTCATACCGTAAGGTAAGACGTATTCTACGTCAAAAAAAGAATAGTTATTGTGGTGAAGGCTCTTTTGCTATTGCACTTTCTCTTAAAATAAATAAAGCAATATTTAGCTCACTGAAATTATTGTTTTAGTTTCGTCATAAACAGAGCGACGACAGCAAGTATTGAATAGTATAGAGAACTTTCTGCATTCTATTTCCGCTCTCATGTAGAGAGTCTGAGTAAAAGAGCATAAACGTGTCGTATTCTCTTTATAGAATATTTCAATCTAAATGCACCATTTCGACAATGTTATTACAAAAAACAATACAAAAAGCATAAATTTTTCAGAGGGCATCAATGTTTCACATCAATAGTTATTTGGGTCATACAATTCGTTCCATGAGTTCTCTATTCAATTCAATACTCTTTGGCGACGACGACTTGCTTGTTTATTCGCTGCCGCTACATCAATACCATCATACTTATTTTTAGGCAGGGACCATTGTTGTGCAATAACCACGTATGTGGTACTAACGCTGTGTGTTGTTTGCATGTGTTCACTTTGATAGATTGCCCTACCCATGCCTATAGATTGCCCTACCATGCCAAAAGCTTGAGAGACAACAAAGTAAGGAGATGCAAATGAGCAGCAGACTCTTACTTCATGCAAATTTTTTGTATTAATTATTTATAAATGCGGATATATCTTGATAAAATTAATTATAATAAAAATACAAATATGTTAAAATTTAAGGAATAATTCGTTTGTAAATACTAGTACGTATATGGAGGTTTGGGGGAAAACGCGCGAATGCTTCCACGTAAATATGTATATGGACGTTTGTGATGAAGAACGCTTACGTGTGCACGTAAAAGCATACATGTTTGCCAGTAAACATGCTACTGTTTGCATTAACATACAAGTGTGCATATGAATATTTGAAGTGAATGAATATGTTTGGGATATTTTACAGAGGCCGTTTTTGATCAGCGCGTAGTACTAGCCCTGCTATTGCTATATTGCTATATGAATAGACCTGTGAAAGTTTTTTGAGGTTTGAAACACCTCTGGAGATACGATGGTTAGATGACAGAGATAATGTAGCTGACAGGGTCAATAGTGCTCTCAACAAGGCGCTACAAATCTCTTGCCCAAGTTCAAATACAAGGGGGAGAAAAAGGCTCACTGGTGGAATAGAAAACTTGCAGGTATAAGGAAGTCATGCCGGTGACTGTTTAACAGAGTCAAGTCGTCGAGGGATAAGCAGAACGGGGATACTTATAAAGTTGAGGTAATGCGACAGGCACTTACACTGGGGAGTTCGGGGGCACGGCCCCCCCGAAAGTATTTCTTTAGGTGTCGATTTTTACGATTTTTGAATGTTGTGCTATTTTTCAACCTAAATTTCAAGAAAGTCAATACTGCGTACGGTACTGTAAGGCGATATAAGAATGCAATACAACGTGCAAAAAAAAAACTCATGCTCGTCTCAAACTCGTCTGTAAATCAATACAATATACCCAGTGGCGGAAGTCTTGACCTGAAAGGCCTGAAATCATGGCCAAACAGGCCTTTTTTAAAATACGGAAGGCCTTCCCTACACATTACCTCCTCCTTTATTTTTAGCACTTCGTGAGATTGGGAGGCAAGGCCTTTCTTGCCCATTGCCTAAAGAAGGCCTTAGGAGGCATGGAAAGAGGAAGGCACTAGAAGGCATTTACTTTAATTTTGTTTTTGTTAAACAAAAATAAAATTAAAATAATTTATTTTATCAGAAAATCATTATCCACTTCTACATATTTATTTATAAGTATTTTTTACCACGCCCTAAACTTCATAAACTTTTACCACGCCCTAAACTTCATGCATTCCGCAGGCCTTATTTTAGGAAGGCATTACAAAAGAACCATTCCGCATGCCATATTTGTGGAAGGCCTTGCGACTTCCGCCGCTGGGTACTTCCGATGCTTCGAGGCTAATGAAAATACTGGCGTCAAGCAATACAACGATAGGTTACCTGAAGGATTCAATTAAATATATTCTTACGTAAATTTCGTAAGAACTGAATACGAAGCTTCAGCTAATTTAGGGCAATGGGTAGGAAACATGTTGAATTTTTTCAGAAACGAAGTGTTTAGATATTTCTGAAATGGGACTGGATAAGAAGATTGTAATTTTGATTGAAGGGTAACGGTTTGGTAAACCAAAAAGTTCGTTTTGGAACCATTTAATGGTATTTCCAGCTAGCTTAATTTTTATACACTATTTATTAATTCGGAATATACGAGTATCGTATCAAAAAACCAGTTGCTTCAGTGATTGCTGGTATTTTTCTAACTCTAAAAAACCTGCAACGACTGACCCTTTATGGCGCCCCTGTTCTCGGGAATGGGCATGATACAATTAGCCTTATTACGAATGTCGTTCTCGTATTTCGTCTACGACAGTTTTGTAAAAGATTAAAGACAAAGTTGGCGTGATATATTTAATATTTTACAAAACTGTCGTATTCAAAATACGAGATCGACATTCGTAATAAGGCTGAATATTTTTTGCCAAATCTGAATTACTTGGGCCTTATCACTGATTTAAATTAAAAAAAATGCATCAGCCTTTTAGTTCTGGGGAGCCCTGTATTCTGCGGAAGCCACACATTTATCTTAATCATGTTGATGTCCTTATACTTGTTCGCGGCCATTATATTTGATTCCTCTTCTCAAAATACACAAGCAATTTAAAAATAATGGTGGAGCCACAAATACTGAATCCCACCAAAAAGGGTTTTTGCTATAAATAATATTTTTTTTTATTTAAGGACAGTACGAGTATTTGTCTTGATTCAATGTCCTTTAGTTCGCGCTGAAAAAGGAAGATAATTATGTTTGCAGTCGTCTTCTTTTCGTTAAAGAGTTAAGTGGTTCATGAAATGTTCTTCTGTTTGTAATAATTACTCATGGGTCAGTGATTAGGCATCCCTTGTGCTTCCCGCGGAAATAACCACAGGGCACTTAAAATTTGATCGATTTTTGTAAAAAGGTTTATGAAAACTGTGGAAAGTTGCAAAGATTTTCAATGAGAAATTACTTGGATATCTATCAACTTATTATGGTCTGATGATTTAAAATTCATTTGGGAACTTTCTCTAGTGCTTGGTTTAGTGTTGAGTCAATTGGTTATAATTTGGTATAATGAATTGCACTGGGAAAAGTTAGAAACTTATTCTATAAAAAAGTCACGACCGGATGTTCAATCTACGTTATTTAATATAACGGCACAACAACAATAGAGTGAATATTTAATAAAAATAAAATTTTATTTTAGATATGGAAATTACAGTTGGAAGTTGATTTTAAAGTAATTTGTTAACATCCGTATAGAACTTTTGGGGAATAGGCAACATCTGATGATAACATGGTATCAGGTCAACAATAGGAAAAATTGAATAAAGAATTTGAAACGTCTTTATCTACATAATTGTCGGAGACTCTAACAAATAATACACAAGTATGCCGTACTTCAAATTGATCATCAAGTTTGAAGTCAAAAGTTATAAATTTTTGAAAAAAACATTTAGACAGGTTTTGGACATTTTGACGTTTATTTCGGCGACAGTAACATCTCTTTGCGACGGTGACACTTTCGGGTAAGACTAGACTTGTGTCGAACTCGTTCACTAGTTCTCGAACTCGTTCATTTAAGGTGCCCGGTCGTAACAATAACGAACATACTCTCCGTATCGAACATGTGCATTATGTTCATGAGGGTGATATCTGGTCACCCTAAATGAAGTAGGTAGTTCATGAACTACCCAACTCTAGCTAAGACTACTCAAAACTGTTCGATATCGGTGTTAAACCGTAGGTCCCAATAAGCGAGTCTAAAAATTGAACGTAAGAAGCTCCCTCCTATCGCCTCGTGAAGCGGCTATTAGGCGATCAAGCGCGGCTTGCCAGCGTGGCTTGTCATCAAGCCATCCAGCTTGTCTAATAGCAAAAATGCGTGCTTGACAGCATGGCTTGATGAATATCAAAAACTTTTGATATTTTGGCTTGCCATCAAGCCATCAAACCTCGTGTAATAGCTCTGCTGTCAAGCCCAATACAAAATTTCATTTGAAGTTAACATTCGAAGTGTAAAGATGGTGTGGTTAGAACGCGGATTTTTGTAAGATTTCCTCCAATTGTATGAAAGTTTCCCAGATCTGTGGAACATTAAAAGTGACATATATCATAATAAGATAAAAAGAAAAAAGCTTACGAACATCTTTTAGATAAACTAAAGACAATGGAACCAGAAGCGACAGTGAATGTATTAAAACGAAAAAAAAATATATTTTTATTTTCATCTTCTTCTGCAACCAACTCGCGCGACATTCTGAATGTAAACGTCACTGTTCAGTTTTTTTTTTACACTGATGCTTGATCGTTTAATAGCAAACCATTTTTTCTCATCAAGCCGCGCTGGATCGTCTAATAGCCGCTTGAGATGCAGGGGTGTGGAGTTAGAGTTAGATTTGGAGTCGGAGTCCGAGTCGGAGGTTAGCAGTCGAAGTTCAGGAAATTTGCCCGACGCGGAGTAGGAGTTTGACTCGATTTTTTCAGTCCGACTCCAACTCCGTGTTAATTAAATTACTAACAATTTGGGAAAAAGCTAAATGAAAGCAGATGAAGGAATACAATACAGAGCTGGGGGAAGACGAAGCTGGTTCTTTTTACGCGCAGACGAAAGATTGGATTTTTTAGGAAACCAAGGTTGGAGGGCGTGGAGTTATCTCTATCTTCTGAGGCGAAATATTTCGGTATCGTTCTTGATCAAAAACTGACTTGGAAGCGAAATACTGAGGAGCGAATGAAGAAGGTATTGAACGTACTCTACGCCTGTAGGAATTCGATTGGCTGGGGTCTTTGTCCGAAAATCGTGCATTGGCTTTTTTCGGCTGTAGGAATTCGATTGGCAAAAGCTGGGGTCTTTGTCCGAAAATCGTGCATGGGATTTTTTCGGCTATCGTCCGCCTAATTATCACCTATGGCTGCGTAGTCTGGTGGAACGCATTGGGGAACAGCTACCAGTTGAAAATACTCAGTAAGGTTCAGCGCAATGCGTCGATGTGAATTAGGGGGGGGGGGAGGGAGGAGCAGCACTTCGCAGGCGGCGCTGGATGTAATCCTGAATTTGACTACTCTTGATGACTATGCGAGACGGTGTGCTGTCAGAAGCGCCTTTCGCATGAGAGAATTAGGTATCTGGTGACATGTACCTGAGGGACATGCCAACATTCTCCAGGAGTTGATTGAGGATCACCGGGACGAGTGTTTGGATACAGGGCACTCTCTAATCCCTACATGGGATGTAACGGAAAACAATTTATTTTATTTATTTTTCACTGACTACATGCTGCCGACTGTATATGTTAGGCAATGCCCGGAGATCATGATGCCAGATAGGAGTGACTGGGTGAGAGGTATACCTTCCTCACTCTCTGGTCATCTGATCTTTACAGATGGCTCCAAAATGGAATCGGACACAGGAGCGGGGATCTACAGTGAGGACTTTCAACTCGGGCTCTCGATGAGTTTGGGTGAGAATTGTAATCGGGTGCGAAAAAAACTGGAAATCGTGGCGAGTATGAGAGCTGCAACTGAGATAATGAACTCATGCTTGTACCCAGCGGGCGAATTCGTCATCTGCGTTGATAGTAAGCCAGCCCTCAGTGCGATCAGGTCACACATGTGTAAATCCAAATTGGTTAGGGATTGCAAGCGGATCTTGAATAGTATTGTACCCGGTAAGCTAAGACTCTACTGGTTTCCGGGCCATAGTGATCTCACAGGTAATGTTGAAGCAGACTGTCTTGCTAGAGCAGGATGTACTTCTGCTGATTTGAGATTGACTGCAAATCCGCCAATCTGTTACTTATATGGCTGATCGCTGGACGAGATCAACGCTGCCTGGCGGGCCAGAGTAGATTGCATAATTTCGAGGGGCATATGACCAGGAAGGGACTCAGGGCGAACTACATAAGTCCCTTCTTCGACTGAACAAGGTTGACTGGCGACTCCTCACTGGGGTCATCACGGGTCACTGTGATGCCGAAGGCAACTGGATTGTGAACTCAGTTGATTACTGCCGTGCTTCTGGTGATGAAAAAGGGGTGGAAACCATTGAGCACCTTCTATGTCAGTGCCCAGCCCTGCAACGTAAGCGTCGAGTTGCTTTGGTTGGTTTCAGGCAGACGGCCTGGCGTCTTTGCGCGATGTGGCAATTGAGGATTAGATGGAATTCTCGCGGGGTCTGCTGTGGATCCAGGCAGGCGATACCATCATTTGATGATTTGTCTATTGGTTCTTTCTACTCCACTGGGAATCTGGAATGGTAAACCTTGACCTGTACATATGGATCCTCATCTTGGATGGTATTGTAGGTATTTATCAGGGCTTATCAGGTGATGTATGTTATTAGCCAAAATGCAAAAAGGGGTAACTAACAAAAATGTAATTTTACAGGAGAAACAAAAAACTTTGTAAAATGAAAACTATAAATATTTTTAACGAAGTTTTTTCTAATTTCGCTGTGTACATTTTTTCAAGACATATAGTTTAATGGCATTCATAACAATCAATTAAAAACTAGATTTTTGAATTTTTGGTTAGTTTGAAATTTTGGTTAGAATTTTTGGTTAGTATTGAATGGTTCTTCTGTCTGTCCTACTTCTATCCATCTTTCTAAATTTTCACTATCAGTGGGGCTCGCCCCTCTCACTTCCCTCCCTTCTCTCTTTCCTCTTCATATAACTGACTATTTTCTCAAATTTCTTTTTTTATTTGAAAGTACAATCCTTCCGGTTAATAATGGAAAATAATTTCATTCAAATGGCTGCCTCGGCTGGCCATGCAGTAGCCTACACGATCGGTCCAATTTTTAAGCACATTATCGATTGTGTGCAAGCGTCAATTGTCTCTGGCTTGTCAGCGTAACACTTATCTTTGAGGGCACCCCACAAATAATAGTCCAACGGTGTCTCACTAGTTGAAAAAAAAATCCAATGAGTGTTCGAACTCACGGGCGATGTGTTAACACCTTTTTGCTACACGGTACCTGTTCGATTTCTATGAACACATTCGTAAATGTTACATTGGAAAATAAAAAAACAGCGTTCAATCATATGATGGCGTTACAGTTAAATAATATTAATACTTAAAATTATTTAAAGACCCAGTGCAAGCACATGTGTCATTATTTTCTTGCTCAATACCTTTTGTTTTATTCCCACAAAAGTCAAAGAATGCAAAGCAACAGACACTTGTACATACATACATTGTTATATTCGTACGATATAACCGAAGATCGACATAAAATACTATTTTAATATTACTCCAAATTAATACTCCAAATTAAAACACTTCAATCTCGGCTCGCCGATATCGGATCGCCTTAATTTTTGGCCTAAACTCTTCGTCGAAACCCGCACTAGCTTCTTAATCCAAAAATTAATAAAATCGGCTATGAATTTCCGGAGAAAATCGCGTGGGAAAATTATATGTAAATCGCCCAATAATCACTTTCAATACCGACTGCCAAGCAACGAACAGACAAACGATGATAAGACAAAACCGAAGATCAACATAAAACACTTTTTTAATATTACTCCAAATTAATACTCCAAATTAAAACACTTAAATCTCGGCTCGCCGATATCGGATCGCCTTAATTTTTGGCCTACACTCTTCGTCGAAACCCGCACTACCTTTTTAATCCAAAAATTAATAAAATCGGCTATGAATTTCCGGAGAAAATCGCGTGGGAAAATTATATGAAAATCGCCCAATAATCACTTTCAATACCGACTGCCAAGCAACGAACAAACAAACGATGATTTACTCTTACAAACCTAACACTTGCGTATGTATTAAATTTATAGTTTACTGCCCTAGAGGCGCGCGTATAGATGTTAACACATCAAAAAAACGTTAGATGGCGGACCCTTTATAGGGGCATTCACAATAAACCTAACCTAACCTAATACAATTCTTGCTCGAAAATGTCTAGTGTGTGCTATTTTTAAGGATAGCACTGCCATTGACATTGGTTAGCGTGAACGCGCGAAACTGCTCAATACTTCTTTTTGCCAGCGATGTGAGATAGAGTGAATATATCAATCATGGTCCTATTCATACAGGAAACTGTGCTTCTATGTTGTCTTTAGTTTTCGAGTTGTCACTTCTCGTTCAAATTAATTTTAATTAATTGTGTTGTAGGGATATTCTAAGCATCGTTTGTCATTAGCTGGCACCAGGTTCGTATTTAATGTAATGACATTTGATAAACTGGAAATGGTTATTTTTAGACACTTTAGTTTTGAATTTAAACTTTCCACTGTGTTGTTCTAGTCCTAGAGATATCACGGAAGGCCATGACGGGACCTTTACTAATAGTTATTTTTTGTCGCGCAGTGGCCTCTTATACATGAGATCCTGGTTGCGATCCCTGCTCTGACCACCTTAAATTTCTTTCGGCGGCGGTCAGCTCCCATAGTGACGGTGACACTGTCGAGTATTTATCCATGAAAAAGCTTCTCAAAATACCATTCGGAATCGGTGTAAAAACTTTAGGTCCCAATCAGTGAGTATAAATCTAGAAAATGCACTGCTCACTGGCTGTGAGAAGCTCTCCTCAATCCCTTCCTGGAATGTAAAGGGAGACCATTTATTTTATTTATTTATTTATTTTGTACAAGTTAGAGAAGCTTACATAATTTTTCTGGTATGATCTTACTAAAGGGTGGACCATGTAGAGTTTTGAATTTACTTTCACTTTAAAAAAATACTAATATAAATTTTTTCCAAATTATTGTTTCATTGCTAAGTTCCATCATTGACATTTATGAATAAAACACAATATCGTTCAAATAACTTCCATGACTGGCTTGACAGTACCTCAATCGATCTAACCAATTTGTCAGTACATTTTCGATTGTTTGGGCCTCTATCTCGTGAACGACGGAGACGATTTCATGTTTTAAGGCCGAATAGTCTAACGGGGTCAAATCGCTGCTACGAGGAGGCCAATTGACTTCCGAGTTTCGGTTGATTATGCGGATTTCAAACACAGTGATCAAAATATCGATTGTAACGTAGGCGGTGTGGCACGTAGCGTCGCACAGTGTGATTTTGGTGTTAAAAACCCTATTTTCGACCACTGAATTTCAAAAATCTAATGATGCAGTTTTGTACAGAAATGTTTAAATATGAAATGTGCATTAATGGTATTCTAGAAAAATATTATTTTATATTTGAAAAATTGAAGTAAAGTCCCTGCAATGGTGCTAAGCAAGAAATGACTTATATTTTCATGCAATTCAGTGCTCCATATATGTATAATTTTCTTGATAGTACCATTTGACTTTAATATATTTGAAAAATATAGTATTTCTCCATAAATTAAAAAAAAATTATGGGGATATCATAATTCGTTAAGAAGATATGCCCAAATGTGTAAGCCTCTAAAAATTCACTTATTTTTGATTTTCATTGGAAACAAAATAATGTAGCACCACTTGCCTCCAAGCTGTTATTTTAATAAAATTAAAGGTGAGAATGTCTTCATTCGATTAAAATCAATAATGGTTGGCGGTAATTGGTGGAACTGGAAGAAAACTATAAAGTTCTGGTAAAAGTCACGAAACTTGTCATAAAATTTTTGCAAAAAAAGTTTTGCATACTTTTAGGCCATATTGAATATAACAAAAATTTATTCATAATTATTCACAACAACAAAATTGAGATAAATAAAAACAAAACCATATGATGTTTAGGATTAGCAAATGATAGTGCATAGAGAGAATTTAAAACAAAACCATCTGATATGTGGGATGAGCAAATGAATATTTTATCATTTTGTAGTGAACAAAAGGCAGAATAACAAAATTTGCGATTTTAATTTTCAAATTATTTAAAATTATTATATATTATTATAAAAATGCGATTGTTTTCGGTTTTATATGAAGAACAGTGCAAAGAAATAATTAATTGCAATGGAGAAATTAATTTAGTAAACACTGTCATAAAAAGCCATTCGAAAGCGGTTCCTCAGTCATTTTAATGATAGATGGCATAAATGTCGAGCAAATGAAAAGATTTTTTTTAAAACAAATGAAACATGGCTGAAAGGTACACTGAAAGAAAAACCTTCATACCATTAATGAATTCTTACATTGCATCAATGAAAAGTGTCATTGTTTTTGAGCCAATGTCGGGCTTCATTAATACTATGAACAATGTTACATGAAACGAAAAATGTTTCATAGACCTGAGATTAATGTAAACTTTCTAACCGGAATGGAAAATTATCATTGTATTAAAGAAAATGTTACATTGATATTATAAACCGTTTCATTGATGTAATGAAATATTTTCATTGATGTTATGATGAAGCTATGAACATGTTTCATTAATGCTATGAGCATGTTTCATTAATGTAATAAACAGGTTTCATTTATGGTATGAACATGTTTCATTGAAGGTCTGAATATGTTTCATTGATTGTAGGAACATATTTCATTGATGGTATAACACGTTTCATTGATGGTATGAACAAGTTTCATAGTTGGTATGAATAGGTTTCATTGATAGTATGAACAGGTTTCATTGATGGTATGAACCGGCTTCATTCATGGTCTGTATATGTTTCATTGATGGTATAAGACAGTTTTCATAACTAAATGCAATTTTAACTTTTGCCACACTATCATGTAAATTATTTGGAAAAAATGCAACCCGCGCCATTAAAAAAAAACGAAAATCAAGCAATATATGTCCATAGGGTCCAAAAATTTTGGCGGGGGAGGGGGGTAGAACACACGATTCTAAGCAAAAAATGTTAAATGGAAAAGTTAGAGGGAAGCCCTATTTTAGGAGTTATGGGTCTCCAAAGTTCGGACTTTTTGTGGCACGATTTTTCCGATGATTATTAGGTTTTCTGGGACGGGGCCAGGGAGAGGAATATCTCGGTTTCAAATTTTGGATTTCGGAATTTTTTGATTTTTGGAAATTTTTTGGACCTGCGGGTTCCAATAGGTCCGGCCGACAAAAAGATTTGGGTTTTTGAAATCCCCTTATTTTGCTCGATTTTGTTTTTTTTTTAAATGGCGCGCTATTCTGCATTTCAGCCTTTTATTTTTTTCTTATTTATTTCTTATCTCATACTGGCACTCATATATTGTGTCACAGCTACTGTACATAAATACATACATTTATACAAATTGTTCCTACATATGTACAAATTATACTTGAACCAAATTAATGAATCGTTCAAAATTAATGAAATGGTACATTATATTAAAGAAAGATGTTTCATTATTGCTTTTTTAGAAAAAATATAATATGAATGTAATGTAAAGAATGGCCTATTTAATAGATTCTACTTTACAATGTCGATAAAATGTCTGCAATTTTTCTCTATAGTTTCCCATATTTACACGAAAAACATATTTCATTCCATCAATGTAAAAGGTTAATGACAGTCCTCAAATTCAAAAACTGCAGCAATGAAGGAGTTCATTGAAGTAATGTAACATTTCATAGCATCAAAGAAACTTTTCATTGCATCAATGTAATGTAATGTAACCCATTCATTGATGCTATGAAGTGCTTGTGAACGACATACAATTTATAATACAAAAGCAACACATCAACAAAATTACTAAATTGTTTAAATTTTGCATTAATATAATATTTCTAAATAGGAATAATTAAAATGAGCGCTGGCGTGCTTGATGATCTACCAAGTTGTTCCAAAAAAGGGGGAAGGTCAGCTAAAAACCTTTGAAGATTGCAGCGATCGTTTAAAAAGGTTTAAAGCTGCTGATTTGGCATCGCAGTATACAGAGGACCATTTGCTTATGGCGAGTAAAGTATCGGATGGAAATGTGGCAACTCAAAATTACATTCCGTCATCGATTGTATTAGCAATAATGATGGATGCAGAGCTTACGAAGTTCCAGTATGAATGTATCAAAATTGGTTTTAAAAAGCAAGGATACAATTTTTTTGCCGCCCTATAAAAAGGTTGCTGAAGAAAAAGCAAAGTGCTATCCCGATGATTTGCAAATATCCGAAAAAGATGCTTCTGTTAGCTTGTAAAGCGAAGCTTTTCGAAATGAATCAATTAGCTACAATCTCAAGAAAAGCTATTGATGGGAAAGCATGTAAATTGGGCCTTTCTTCGTTACATGCTAGAATTAAATTTATGTTGCTTACAACAAACCCTTCATGTTGCTTACAACAAACCCTTCCAAAAATGGTCTGCGCTAACATACGAATATAAACAATTAAAACAAAACAACAAGCTTCGTCTACAAAAAGGACTTAAGGCGCGAATGCATATAAGAGTCGATTCAGTTCAACAAGGAACAAGATCATCTAATGATGGAAATACGTCGCGACGTTTTTCCTCCAACCCGGCACTCGTTGCTGATATTACCGGAGTTTCCGAAGAGTTGATAGACCGTTTCCGAATAATATCACAAATAATATCGTGTGGCCATAAAATCAATTCGGAAAAGTTCAAAAACTATACTTGGGATACGGCAAAACTGTTTGTTGGATAATATGGTTGGTATTACGTGCCAGTAACCGTCCAAAAAATACTTATACATGGAAAAGATATCATGGATGCAGCAATTCTTCCTATTGGTATGCTAAGTGAAGAAGCGGAAGAGGCAAGAAATAAGGACTACAGGAAGTATAGGCTAATGTTTGCTAGGAAATGCAGTAGAGTTTCGACAAACATAGATATTTTTCGTCGCTTACTGGTTTCATCCGACCCTTTTATAATCACCTTAAGGCATGAGCGATCCAAACAGGATTTGGAATGTGATGATGTAGTCAAAGAAATGATAGATGAAGAATAAATAAAGTTTTTTGTGGAATGATAAACAAAATATTAAAAAAAAAATCTTATCTATATTTTGTATGGGTTTAATGGGCGGTGGGCATGGCTGTTTTTGATGAAACTTTGCATGCACCTTTTTTGTATTCTAGTAACAAATTTGAAGCCTTTTGTTCGGACAGGAACAAATTTATGCGAAAAAATCCATTTGGATTGTATGAGCGGTGGGCGTGGCCGATTTTGTTGAAACTTGTCATGCATCTGTTGTTTATTGTAGAAAGTGTATGTACCAAATTTGAACACTTTTGCCTAGATAGGAACAATTTTATGCGAAAAAATCGATTTGGATTGCATGAGGGGTAGGCGGTGGGTGAGGCCGATTTTGATAAATTTGTTTTCTTAACTTAGTCAATATGGGAAGGTTTAGAGTGCTCCTTCTGAACACTCAACACCGCGCCCCTCTTTTCGAACTAACTAACTAACTAGTCAATATAATGTTTCAATGATCTAGGATCACTCCTTATAATTATTGCACAAAAAAGCATGAAGCCATCCCACTGTGCGCCGTCCTGTTGAAACCATACGTCATCCATGTCAACTTCTTCAACTTTTGAGAACAAAAAAGACGTAACCCTCATTTTCAAAATTTTACAGGAGAAGCAACAACCTTATAAAATCCAAAGTATTTCAGCTTCAAACGCGTTCATTCCACAGCTTACCTTAGGAACTTGGAAGTCTACTATTTTGCACATATATATTTTATCGTGGAGTATTATATTCAATCAAATAAACGGTTTTTAGTTTTTGAGGGTTACGTCTTTGGGCATTTCAGGTGACGATATGTAGATGATCGGTGTGGGGTTCAAACGCGTGTTCTTACATAAAGTAATTATCGAATAAAAATAAATACAACCCATGGGTCTATTTAATTCGTTTTAATTCCGTTCTAACGACATGAACATATGTATTCAATCCCCCCTGCATTTAATCACGATCACATGTGAATTTTATGTGTTAAACGTGACTATTTCAAATCGACATCTGGGTTATCATTTCAATTAAATTATATAGTCTCGCGTTAATTTTATATAGGCTATTTATTATTGATCCCAACAATTGATAATACCGCAAATAAGCATAGGATTCAAATTAGTTTGAAATAAATTGCCATAAAACAAATTAGTTGCTCATTGAATTCCATGAAGTGATAGGAGAGAGCTTCCCACAATCAGTGAGCTGTGCGCTTTCCCATTTGTAGATGCACTGATCGGGATCTACACTTGTAAACCGATTTCGAACGATTTTTGAGAAGCTTTTTCATGTTTTTCGCTGTAACTAAGAGAGTTGAGTACACTGAAAGAATAACGATTCTCCACATGGATGAAAAGTTTTCGTTGATGTTTTGACGTTGCTACAACGAAAAGTTTTATTATTTTTGTAATAGATAGCATAGTATCTCAATGTTGAAATAAAAAAAAAAAATAATTAAAAAAAATTAAGTTACAGTGTTTTATTTATAAATGCACTAAAAACTAGAAAATAATTTTTCTCTTAGCCTCAATAAGTATATTCTTCTTCATGATGGGGCTGTACAATGTTCCGCCTACTTAGCACTTCAACAACAATGGTCTAGATCAGTGGTTCCCAACAGGTGGTCCGCGGACCCCTGGGGGTCCGCAAGCCATACCAAAGGGGTCCGCAAGATATCATTAGTTTAGACATTACAAAAAAACCAACCAAAAATGGATCGTTAGTTGAAAAGAGGATCGTTAAAACGAGATAAGTCTATAGAAGAAGAGGAAGAGAATGCCTCTGATCTTAAGGTTAATAATTCAGATCTCAATAAACAACTTTCTGGAGCATCTAGAACATTTCTAGCTTTAGGTTTAGGTATAAGTGGGGGGTCCTTGTCATTATAGCGAATGATTGAGAGGGTCCTTGGACAAATATTGTTGGGAATCCCTGGTCTAGATACTTTCAATAAAGAGCGTAATTAAAATGAATTAGTTAATTTTTTAGGGATCTCTCAAATAAAACGCTTGCATTTAAATTAAAAATGGTGACATTTAATTGTGACACTTACAGCCCTATTCTGTGTATTTGGTAACAATCAAATTGTAACCACAAAATTATTACAAAGTTGTCACCATTGTTTGTATCTGGTATTCTGGCTAACACGGGGGTTACACGATCAATTTTTGCCTTTCAAGTTTCAATACATTCATACTTTTTTACTAATACACTCACACTTTTAAAAATTGAAAGGAACTTGCTTTCAATTTCTCTTTCAAGTCGAGTGTTTCAATTTTCTTTCAAGAAAACAGCTGATTACATATGTTATGAACAGTTTCTCGTTTTCTTCCTTACAAATATTCTGCCGTCATCATTTTGTGATTTCTACTTTTAAAAATATTAAAATATTATAAATAATTAAAAATGTAGAGGTAATAAATACAATGATGTGTAGCGATTCATAGAGCTATACAGAAAACATGAAGGTTTATGAAAAATGAATATTGCTTTCAAGTTGCGTGCAGCCTACGTCACAGCTATCAATTTACTTGAATTTTGACAAGCAGTATGTGTACAAAACTTGAAACAAAAACTTGAAAGTGTGGCTGCAGCGTAAACAGTGACTACAAAAAATTCACCTCGTAACAAATAATTCACCTCACAATAACAGGTTGTCAAAAGCAGTGACAAAAAAACAAAAACATATGATTTTCTGCACAAAATGAACGCGGTAAAAAAAGGAAGAGTATGTATTTATTATATTTATGTTTTATTGAATTAAAATTAATACAATATTATTGGAAATTTGAGCGCCCGCAAAGGCACAGCTGGAATGATATATTGCCTTCCTCAAGGAACATCCAGAGATGCTAAGCGGAAAGAATACTCCTGCACATCCGCACCATATATGTAGAAGAAGAACTTTACTTTAGCGTCAACTCTCTGATCTACATCAAAATTTCACCACCGACAAAAGCTTCTGCGCTGAGTTCAAAAAGTTGTTTTTCCCTCCGCGGTCGGTCCAACTTCTTGAGATATAGGCATTTAAAGCTTGAGTATATAATCGTTCGTATCTCCGGGATTTCTAATCCGATCTGGTTGAAATGGGAATCATTAGAAAGGTCTTTCTAAGCTCTATAAATTTTTATTAGCCCATAGGGGAGCTAATTAAAAAAACGTTTTTTAACCCCACATTTCTGCTTAAAATTTATATTTTTTTTTGAAAAATGTACACTATTATACTAATTTTTGGGCAGGTTTCGATAATGCACAAGACCTTAGCCTTTTTTAAAGTTATATTACTCAATATCCCTTGAAAGACCGGAGTTATTTACGTTAAAAGTTTTGTAATATTTTTCGGGTTTTTTCAATATTTCTAACACAAAATCAAGTTCTTTCTTCTTTCTGCTCCATTTTCATAGGACAAAGTAACAAAAGTCCTTCCGTCATTTAATTATGCCCTCTTGTCGTTTTGGTACAAAATATATTATTATTTTTTCCCGTATACAGTTTTATTGTTTACTTGCATAACTTATAAAATGATTGTATATCAACTTTCCGGCAAATAAAACAGCTGTCACGCGCTGTTACCTCCTCTTTGGCAGGTAACAATTTTTGTTACTTTTGTCCCCAAAAAAATGTGTCAGAATACCGATATGTGACAATTGTCCCATTGCTGTCAAATAGTAACCGTGGTGACTTTTGTAACCCTGCCAGAATAGGGCTGTTAATTTGACATTTAATTTTGTCACCATTTTTAATTTAAATGCAAGCGTTTTATTTGAGAGATCCCTCGAAAATTAATTAACGTAATTAAAATGAATTAGTTAATTAATTTTCTAGGGATCTCTCAAATAAAACGCTTGCATTTAAAGTAAAAATGGTGACATTTAATTTTGTCACCATTTTTACTTTAAATGCAAGCGTTTTATTTGAGAGATCCGTAGAAAATTAAATAACTAATTCATTTTAATTACGCTCTTTATTGAAAGTATCTAGACCATTGTTGTTGAAGTGCTAAGTAGGCGGACCATTGTACAACCCCATCATGAAGAAGAATATACTTATTGAGGCTAAGAGAAAAATTATTTTCTAGTTTTTAGTGCATTTATAAATAAAACACTGTAACTTAATTTTTTTTAATCATTTTTCTATTTTTAATTTTTTAGTAAATAAATTTTTAATGTTTTAATTTTTTTTTCATATTCATGTATTGTCATCCAAATCTGACAAGTGTGCAAAATTTTAGTTCGATTGGTCAACTGCAACTGTGTTAAAAATGAGTTTCTAGATTTGAACAATACAGACTGAGAGACAACAAAGCAAGTTAAATAAAACACTGTAAAAAAACAAATGAAATTAAAAAATGTTCGGGAAATTTTTCACTTTTGCGGCTACCTAAACAGTGTTAAGAATAATTCCTAGGAATGAGGAATGACAACTTTTCATATGTTCTAGAAAGTTGTTTATTGAGGTCTTTGGTACATTTTTGTAAAGGGGTTTTCAACAGAGACGCTACAAAAGTAAATCGATAGGGACAGCAAACGACGCCATATTTTTTCCCGCTCTTTTCTCTTCAGTAAGGTTTGCCATTTCATCATGGAAAGATATACGAGCCAACAACGAGTCGAAATTATTAAAATTTACTACCGAAATTTGGAGTCAGTGACCTCAACTTTAAGAGCGCTACGTCCAATTTATGGTCGTCATCATCGTCCTACCAGATCAATAATTGAGCGTATAGTGGAAAAATTTGAATCCATAGGCGCAGTACAAAATGTTCCCGTGCCAGTGAGACAAAGAAGTGCCCGTAGTGTCGAGAATATAGCTGCCGCTGAGGCTTCAGTTCAAGATAGCCCAAATGTGTCTCTCACACGTCGGTCTTAAGCGTTGGGCATCTCTGTGACGTCGTTGTGGCGAATTTTGCGAAAAGATCTTGGCCTACATCCTTACAAGATCAAATTGACGCAAGAACTGAAGCCGCTTGACCACCATAAGCGTCGTATGTTCGTGAATTGGGCTGAACAACAACATGAAAATGATTCGGATTTTCATCGGAAAATCATCTTCAGCGATGAGGCTCATTTCTGGCTGAATGGCTTCGTCAATAAGCAAAATATGCGTTATTGGTCAGACAGCAATCCACACGTAATCCATGAGTCATCATTGCATCCCGAAAAAATTACGGTTTGGTGCGGTTTATGGGCTGGCGGCGTCATTGGGCCGTACTTCTTCCGTGATGATCACGACCGGCACATTACTGTGAATGCGAATCGCTACCGTTCAATGATAACAGAATATGTTTGGCCCCAGTTGGATAATATGGACTTGGAGGACATGTGGTTCCAACAGGACGGCGCCACAAGCCACACAGCGAATGCCACAATCAATTTATTGGAAACCAAGTTTGGTGAACGTGTTATCTTACGGAATGGCCCAGTCGATTGGCCGCCTCGGTCGTGCGATTTGACGCCGTTAGATTATTTCCTGTGGGGCTACGTCAAGTCTATGGACTATGCCAACAAGCCAGGGACGATTGATGATCTTCGTACGAATATCGAACGTGAAATTGCAGCAGTATCGGCCGATTTATGCTTGAAAACCGTCGACAATTGGGTTCAGCGTCTGGACTTGTGCAAGCGTGCCCGTGGTGGCCATGCAAAAGAAATCGAGTTCCATACATAATGGCATCGAACGTACTTACACAGGAATAAAGAATTTCATTGGTATCTAAAACCGGTTTTGTTTTATTTAAAAAAAACTTTTGTAGCGCTCTTATTGAAAAACGCGTTAGTTGATTGTCTCCATGAATTTTGAACGGTTTGCTACTTATGGACCTGAACAGGGGAAAAGGTAAACAAATCGAACTTTTTAAAGTTTTTTGCGATTTTAACCTTGAAGATGAAGTTTTTGTGATTTTATATGTTCACAATTTTTGTTCTTTATGACAAGAGCTACAACTTTCCCTCAGAGAGTAAATAAAAATTCTGAACGGTTTGCAAAATTCCGAACGGTTTTTTGCAAAAATGACACCGAGGCCCCAAATCTTTGGGGGCCCATAAAAAAAGTGCATGAGTTTGGGCAAAACTGGGAGACACAGGTCTTATTTTTTGTCTTTTATCACGTAGTGGTGTCCGTATATGGTTATATTTTTTCGTGTTGCACTGTGTTATTAAAGAACATACAAGGAAATGTAACATACGTGATAGCATCATTTGAAGCGAAATACTGGGTTACCTCTCCGAAAAAATTGCCATTGTTTTGGGTAATGGTGGTCTCAGGAAGATTGCACTTTTTAAATTGAGTGTAATTTTTTTTTGTTCAAGTGGTACGTCTGAAATTTTGGAAGCTGTCATATATATTTAATCCGATTATTAAAAATCGAGCGCTTTACGAAAGAATAACGCGTTATAATAGTGAACATTTATTACAAAAATTTGGAAAGTTATGCTGAGGCCGCTCGTAAACTTCGAAGAATTTTCAGTCGAGAAAGTGCCACTTAATATTTATATCAAAAATTCGAAGAGTGGTCAACAAAATTTTAGAAACTGGGTCGGTTATGAACAGTATGACTCCAGTGCGTCAATGTACCGATCGGTCTCTTGAAAACATTGCTGTTGTAAACGAGAGTGTCGCCAAAAACCCGAAAACATCATTTCGGCATCGTTCTCAACAACTTAAAATTTCACGAAGCACTACGCAGCGAATTTTGACAAAAGACCCCACCTTCATGCGTACAAAACCCAGCCTACTCAGGAGCTAAAACCATCATTCAATGGGTAATGTAGCAAAGTGAAGTCAATGCCAATTTTTCAAAAAAAGTAATTTTCTCCGACGAAGCGCATTTACATCGGAATGGCTTCGTGAAATGGTCGAATTTGGGGCTCAGAAAATCCTCATGCAATCCATGAGAAACAAATGCATCCACCACGAGAAACTCATTCGGATTTTGGACAGGCGGTGTGATTAGGATATACTTTTTTTGAAGATGAGATCGAAATTGCAGTGACTGTGAACGGCATTCGTTACAGGAATATGATAACGAAGTTCTTGTGACCTCAACTGGATCGCATGGATCTGGACGGCATGTGCTTTCAGCAAGACGGCGCCACGTGCCACACCGCGCATGAAACAATCGATTTATTGCAGCAACGATTAAACAAACAAATTATCTCAAGAAATTCTGATGCCAACTGGCCACCAAGATCATTCGATTTAACGAAGTGCGATTGGGGTTTTGTCAAATCTCGAGTTTATGCAAATGAACCAGAAACAATTCCTGAGCTCAAATCCGAGATCCAACGCATCATCCGTATGATAAAGCCACATCTCAGTAAATAAGTCATGGAAAATTTCATGAAAAGAGTAATGGCCTGTCATCAGAGCCATGGGGGCCATTTGACGGATATTTTACTCCATACTTAATCGGAACATATCTTCTTTACAATCCAATAAAAAAATCACAACTATCTCAAAAAATACGTGTTTTTATTATAAAATTAAAAAGTGCATTCTTACTGAGATACTCGTTATTCGCGACATATTAGCGGCATTCATGAAAACGTGAAAGCCGAGAACTTTTGCTCAGCGCAAGTTTCCCTCGCACCGTTGCATGAGGCACCAAGTAAAGTTGCTCAGCGTATTTGTGCTCAAAACCATATCAGCTGACCAAGATGGATACATAAGGTGGTAGCAGTAGCAATTGCATGTATTATGTATGTGTACTTTTTCTACTGTTCTAGTGCTATCACCTTATTTATCCATCCTAGTCAGATGACAACGAAATGTCAAAAGTTTACACGTTTCTCCATCCCACGTTTGCACAGCAAATCTGACTTGAAGACTTTCCACTTTTGTGCAAGTCGCTTTGTATGGGAAATTTCTTTGTTTTGACGTTTGCCGCGTAAGTTTGCGAGGTTTACGCGTTTACGAGGCTCTTTCGAGTTTGCATGAGGACGACTATTGTGAAATCAATTTAGAATTTATCGCCTTCCTTCATTGAAATTTGCCCGGTGAAGAAATCTTCTCACAATGTGCTTTGTAGACAAGATTATCTATCCCTCTCTTTACGTTCTCTCGATGACGAGGAGGTAGTCGGCAATTTCATCGAGTTCGAGTTGCTCTTGTATTTTACCTTTGGTTGGACATAAAACGGACAGAAATAAAAGGGAATGCGTATTTACGTTCGATGCAACCAACATAAAACATAATCAAATACCATTTAAACTTAGTTTGCTGCATGGTTTGGTTCTGGTTGCTTATCGTTCTCTCGCACAGAGTGGATGTTCTCTATCATTTTCCTACTACTTAGTCGATCAGCTGTGTCATGGATACCCCCTGGTTTAAAGTAATTTTTGAAAAAACTAGGATGAGGAATCAGAAAGAATATTCCAATTTTTTTTTTGCGAATTTGACCTTGAGATGAATTTTTTTGATTTTATACGTTCCCAATTTTTGTTCTTTATGACAAGAGCTAAAACTGTCCCTCGGAGAGTAAATCCAAATTCTGAACGGTTTGCGAGAAATGAGCATGACAAAATGATAACTTTTTTGCAAAAATGACACAAATCTTTGGGCGCCCATAAAAAAAAGTGCATGACTTTGGGCAAAACTGGGAGACACGGGTTTTTTTTTGGCCTTTTATCACATACTGGTGTCCGTACATGGTTATATTTCCATGACTTAAAAAATTACACACAGTGTTATTAAATATATCGACTACTTACTTTAGGAGATATAGCTAAAAATTAAATATAATCACTTTTTCCAAACTCAAAAGTGGTATTTTGGAGGTCTTATCGCTTCATAAGTTGTTTCTCGTAAAATGAAACTTAAATGCAATAGTAGTGGTCTTCATGAAAGCTCGAAAGAACCTCGTAAACTCGAAAACATCGTAAACTTGCACAGCAAACGTCAAAACAAACAAATTTCCCATACAAAGCGACTTGCTCAAAAGTGGAAAGTTTTCTGCGCAAACGTGGGATGGAGAAACGTGTAAACTTTTGACATTTCGTTGTCATCTGACTAGGATGGATAAATAAGGTGATAGCACTAGAACAGTAGAAAAGTACACATACATAATACATGCAATTGCTACTGCTACCACCTTATGAATCCATCTTGGTCAGCTGATATGGTTTTGAGCACAACTACGCTGAGCAACTTTACCTGGTGCCTCATGCAACGGTGCGAGGGAAACTTGCGCTGAGCAAAAGTTCTCGGCTTTCACGTTTGCATGGATGCCGCTAGTGACTTTCTAATAAGCGCGTAAGTCGTTTTCCAAAACGGGTTTGTTTACTTTGATTCGCCTATGTATGTATACATAAGTTGTACGTTATGTAAAAAAGAGAAGACTATATTATTTTGAAAAACAACTTATGTGTACTTCAGTTCTCGTTCCACATTATTGTTCGTAATATTAATTTCATATATTATTCCGTGTGAAGTTGCGACATTTGGCAGGCGGTAGTTCCAATCGAGGAAATCATCGTGGCATCCTTAAGTCAATTTCGATCTAAGAGCTCTTAAGTATTTTTTCCTTTTGCCCAAAAATGTAGATGTTGGGTAGTCCATAGAGTAATATACTGCATATACTAACACCATCTTTACACGATGCCATTTTTAGCTGCCATTTTTATCAATTCTCTTTTGAAATTGCAGCGCAAATCTTTGTGCCTTTGCACGTTGCCATCTTATGATGTTAGTCCTTGCCATTTTTTCTGACATCTCTCTTTAGTGAGTGTTCTTGTGTGTGCTGTTCATTTTTGTAAGCGGTTAAATTTTGTTCTCCATAAGTCTAAAAATTGCTTTTTCGAAGGAAACAATTAAATTGTTCTTTATTATTTTTAATTAATTTTTATGTTTAACTTTGTGTTTCTTTTCTTAACTTCTTTTAAATTATTTCACGTAACCTCTAACAATGTAACACAACACACGAAAAACTAGAATGAAAGAAACAATAACATCAAATGTCAAAATGATAACAAATGCGGAACGAGCACAAAGAGAATTGCAATAAAATTTCATGAAACCCGGTGCGGTGGCGCGTCGTGCCATTTTTTCCTCCCTTCTTGCTTCTCTACACCCCTTATCAACAAACGCAAATTGCATGGTTAAAAAATGGCGGCATCGTGTAAAGGCTGTGTAAGAATGTTCCACAACTATACAACTTTCAACATTTGTTGCAGATGTAGTTGCAACTTCATAGAGTTCGAGCTGCAGATGGCAAAACTAGCATCAAACATAATTTAAAACACACTAGCATTAATAAAACATAATTTAAAATTCATTAGTATAAATCGAACATAATTTAGTATCAACTAAACATAATTTTAACACAGTTTGCCTATCCCTCATTCCTGCATCCACTTTCTTTCCCATGATTTTCCAACTTCCTAGTCGATCAGCTGTGACATCGAAAACTAATTACCAGTCGCTTCATAGCATCTGGTGGCCTGACTATTCACGGGATGTCAGAGAGGTATGTAGGTGGAACTTCATAGAGTTCGAGCTGCATAATTTAATATCCATTAGTATCAATCGAACATAATTTAGTATCAATCAAACATAATTTTAACACAGTTTGCCTATCGCTCATTCCTGCATCCACTTTCTTCCCTTTGATTTTCCAACTTCATAGTCGATCAGCTGTGACATCGAAAATTAATTATCAGTCGTTTCGTGGCATCTGCTCGAGTTACTATTCAGCGGATGTCAGAGAGGTACATATGTAGTTGGAACTTCATAGGTTTCGAGCTGCAGATGAAAACCTAGCATCAAGCATAATTTAAAAGATACTAGCGTTAATTAAACACAATTTAAAATCCATTAGTATCAATCGAACATAATTTTAACAAAGTTTGACCATCGCTCGTTCCAGTCGCTTCGTAGCATCTGGTCGAGAGGTATGTAGTTGGAACTTCATGGAGTTAGAGCTGCATATGACAGACCTAGCACCAAACATGAGTTCAAACCCACTACCATCAATCGAACATAATTGAAAAACCATGAGTATCAATCAAACATAATTTGAACATAGTTGGACTATCATTCATAGTCGACCTGCTGTGGAATCGAATTATCAGTAGCTTCCTACCGTCTAGTGCATAGAGTAATATACTAAGAGTGTGCAACAGCTGCAAACCTTCCACCGGATGGCACTGGGGTAATTGGGATTTCATAGACTTCAAGTTAGTATCAAACATAATTTAAAGTCCATTATCATCAATCACTCATAATTTAATAGCCATTAGTATCAATCGAAGTTAATTTACAAGTCATTATTATCAATCGAAGTCATTATTATCAATCGATAATTGTGGGGTCTAGTGATTACGAACTAAGAGTATTTTTAGCCCTTTCTTTTCGAAGACAGGAAATACATTTAGTATATCGGCTTTAGCTGACTATTTCTGCAAAGCGGTTGATTATCCCTACATATACGCTGTTGCTGAGCATTCCTACATAGTAGCTTCGGCTGACTTTTCCTACATACCAGCTATGGCTAACTATTCCGATAAAGAAGCTTCGACTGACTATAGGTTCATTTCAGCTTCGGCTGACTATTCTTATATAGCGTCTTTTGACTACTTCTATATATTAGCTCCGGCTGACTATTTCTAGAAAGCTACTTCGCCTGACTAGTCGTACATATTGGATTCGGCTGACTATTCCTACGTGGGAGATTCAGCTGCGTATTCCCACATAGCGGCTTCGTGTGACTATTCATACTTAGCAGTTTTGTCTGACTAATCCTTCTAACTATTCCTGCATAGCGACTTCGACTGACTACTCCTGCTTAGCGGCTTTGGCTGAATATTCCTTCATAGCGGCTTCTGATGACTATTCATAGAGACTCGTAGCTTCTATGCTTCAACTGGCTTCAACTTCTGATGACTTGATGAACAACTTCTAGGCTGCAACTGACAATTCGTACATATCGGCTTCCGCTGAATATTCCAACAAACCGTCGTCGGCTTCAGTTAACTATTTTAAAAGAGTTGATTCGGCTGACTACATAACGGCTTCGGCTGACTATTCCAATTTTACGGCTTAGGCTGACTATTCTCTTTTTCTTATCTGCGCCGTTCTCATCGAACCCGAAATGTTAAATTCCAGATTGAACTCTGCATATTGTACCCGATCCCTAACTGTTCCCGAACCCGAAATGTTCATGCCAAGTTACAAACTTTCATACCGAACACCTATCCTGAGCAGCTCTATTCAAAACCGAACCTCCACGTATACATTACACCAACCTCCCGATCAACTTAAATCGACCAGCCTTCGAATTGTTCTCATTCTTACGCCATGATAAGTATTCCCAAATGAGTTTCTCAAGCCATACCAAGTGGTCCCTAGCCAAGAACTTTGTTCTCCCAGCCAACAGCAGCGTTCACCCAGCTAAGACGGGTGTTCTCAAGAAATTATTTATTCCTCTATGGTGGACGCACCTTCTCCTAAAAAAAGAAACAACTCTCTGGAGTTTTGATATTTGGGAAACACTGGTATATAAAATATTGCTTTATTATTCTCATTTATAAATATGTCGCCGTTTTATAATACAACATCCTCACAAGACTTGTACAATATATTTTAAGAAATTTTCCATATCTTATGTTTCATTCATAACTGCAGAAAACTGATGATGATAAGACGATCCATATGTCATTCATGCCTCTTCTAAGCGAGCATTAACAGCTACACTCAAACAAAAAAGTTTGTTGTTAACAGCAATCACAGTTAGCTACTAATCAGCAAGCAATTTGTGTGCTATTACAACAAATGTACTGCCGTAACAACAAATAGTTCGTGGTTTTGATTCAGCATACATTCGGCTAAAAGATTAGCAGTTTGCAAAAATATTAGCAGTGTGCTAAAAATGCGTGCAGTTAATATAAAACTAATGGCAGCATTGGAATGAAAATTAGCGTTTGTTCTTCGATTTGGGATTGCTCTGTGTTTGGTTGCACTATTTGGATATTGAAATTGTCTACACGGAGAATAAGTGTTACCTTCGTTGCAGAAAGTTGCTATCTAAGTAATTTAAGCTTTAAATTATTGTGTAAAATCATAGAGTAATAGATAAGAGTTTCCCTTCATCAGCTGTTTTTTGTTGTCTTGCGGTCACCGAGGTAGTTGGAGATTTGATAGAGTTCGAGTTTCGAACATTCGTTCGATCCAACTAGCATCAAAGAGAATTTACCTGCCATTACTATCAATCAGACACTAGTAAACACAAGTTAATTTACTGCTTGGCTTGTTTCTGGTTACTTACCGCTCATTCTCCCAACCACTCTGTCATCTATAAAATTCCAACTACCATTGTAGCTGTGGCACTGATACCCCTTGATACAGTTTACATCTAAATATATCGCATTATTTCCCACCATGTCAAAATATATCAAAAAAATTAAAAAAATATATCTCCGAACTGGAGCATCAAATAAAACCACTAATTTTTTGTAACGAAGTTCCTTATCGCACGTTGCGGAATGGGGGCTAAATAAAAAAAAAATTAAACAACTTTTTCTTAACACTGTTATGCTACAACCCAGTATTATCCACTATATTGGGTACTTATGCTTTGGATTGTGTCTAGGCTAACATATGTTGGGAAATTTCTTGTTTAATGGGAAGTTTTCTAGATGGAGCAGTAAAAAGTAAATTTAGAAAAGCCAAAGTGAAAAAAGTTAAAAAAAAATAAAATTTTCTTAAAGAAGTGCCTTTTCTTAAAAAAGGTAAATTTTCTCAAAAAAAAAAAATATCCTATTCATATTCTCAAACAACGTACATTTGCTTAAAAAAAATTCCATATCTTAATGAAGTACCTTTGCTTAAAAAACGTAAATTTTCTTACAAAAAGTACCTTTTCTTTAAAAAAGTATTTTTTTTCAAAATAAGTAAATTTTTATGTTTTTAATAATTGTTCGGTTCAAGATCAATAACTATTAAAATGAAATTAGTGCTCATTATGGTGGATGGTTGGGAATATATGTAGCTATTTCAATGCCCACCAAGGCATATCATCAGAAAAAAGGACCAATTCTGAAAAAATCCCATTTCTTAAAAAAAGTTTTCTGCAAAAAAATACATTTTCTTACAAAAATTCATTTTCTTAAATGTATCTTTTCTTAAAAATAACAAAAATACCTTTTCTTTTCTTTTCTTGAAAGTAAGTACATTTGCTTAAAAAAATAACCTTTTCCGAAAAAGAGTACAAATTCTTTAAAAAGTACCTGTTCTTAAAAAGTACTTCTTTGTACAAAATTCATACTCTTATAGCTGTTTCTTACAGAAAGTACTTCTTCTTACAAATAAAAGAGAAAGTTTTTGCGGAAAATATTATACATATTGTTACTAAAGGGACATAAAAATATACATATGTCTATAAAATATACTATAATATACATTCTATAAAAAAAAGTTTTTCTTAAAAAAAGTTTATAATTTTACAAAAAGTATCTTTTCTTAAAGATCAATTTAACTTTTCGTATTTTTCAACGGGCACCTTGAGCGTGTTGGAACTAACTAGTACACAATATATAGCGAAAGGAACTTCGTTCCAACCGATTGTCCTCTGACGCCTCGTGTAATTTTTGTTTTAATTAAAAAATATTAATTTGAAGATGTTGGTTCCCGCGAAACTACTCGACTTGTCTACGTTAAGGGGTATGGTCCTCATGAAGATTGTATGTATATGTATATTAAACAATCGGCCTAAATAACAATTACTAAAACGCAAATATATCTTCAACTCGAATATGAAGATTCCAATCGAAAACCCGAACTGTTTTTGGTTTCTAAGGGAAAAAACTCGTTCCTCCCAAACGAAATCTCAGATAACTGAAGTTCGTTTGGGGACTGTAGTTGAGAGAAACGAAGTTCTGTTAAACCATACATGTCATTTCGTTTGGGAGAACCGAAAAATGTTTGCAGCAACCGAGTTGTGAAAAATATAAACTGAAAAAACATTTGCGAGAAACGAAAACCGGTTCCGCCAAGTGTTGTTTCGGTTACAGCAACCGAGTTGTAGTTACTCCAAACTAAAAAAAACCTTTGCCAGAACTGAAAAACGTTTGCAGTAAACGAGTTATGAAAAACTAGAGCTGAAAAAACGTTTGCGAGAAACGAAAAACGGTAACACCAACTGTGCTTTGGGTTACAGCAACCGAGTTTATGATTTTGGTCTTACCCATAAAGTTTATTTTAAAAAAAGATGGAATTTTTGTCAATTTTTTCACTGTCTACTTACACACACTACAACGCGTCAATTGTCCACCCAAGATATCGTTAGCTAAAATGCAAAAAGGCGTAACTAACTTAAAATTCAAAATCGAGTTTTTGATTGATTGTTATGAATGCCATTAAACTACATATCTTGGCAAAATTTTACACTTCTGCGATCAAAAATCAGTCTGTGTGCTTAAAGTGCAATTAGAAAAACTTCGTTAAAAATATTTATAGTTTTCAGTTTACAAAGTTTTTTGCTTCTCCTGCAAAATTATATTTTTGGTAGTTATGCCTTTTTGCATTTTAGCTAACGATATACTTATATTGACAAGGTAGAAGCATTAGAGTGTGTTGTGTGATCACTCTTATGTGTAAGCTTGAGTGTGTATGCCAAACGAGTGGATAAGACTGTGTATGCACTCGAACGAATGAGAGAATGAGAGACATTTACATTCTTCGTATTCTGTGCTCTCATTAGAAAAATGGTTAATTTCAGTTATCGTAAACGTTTTTTAAATTTGCGGCAAACGAGAAATCGTTTGCTACAACATAATACACATTTGCGATATATGAGTTTATTTGGGAGAACTACATGAACGGTTGCGATTAATAAATTAATACAAATCAATCAAAGTATTATTACGACAACCGAGCAATAAACGTTTTTTTCTTTGCGAAAAAAAATCGAAATTTGAAAAATCGTTAAAATAACAAAATCGCTAAAATAAGAAAATTTTAGAAATACAAATAAGGTCAAAAATTATAAATGGAGTGTTCAGTCGCCAAAAATACTTTATGTGGTCTTAATATGACCTATAAACTTTTAAAAACCTCTAAAATGTTTTGGAATCTGGGACCCTGGGTAAATAGCACATATGTTCCGGAGTTCGCTGAAATTATCACCTGAAATAGCAAACAAAAATCTTCGCAAAAACAATAAACAAATGTTTGCTTTTTTAATACACGTATTTGCGTTTCCTTTCCAGCAGACAAATTCTGCTATTTTAGCAGCTTTTTTATTTTCTACTACTAATATAATTTTTTGAGTTTTGTATTGTAATGAGTGTATAATCGAAGGCTTTATAATATATAAATATTTATATGCAGTTTGTATGCAAAGATTTTGTTTTTGCAAAAAAGATTCGTGAAATATCAGTATTTCAAAAGTGATAAAGTGTCTCCCTCATCATTGGAACGACATAATGACTGCGGAGCATTGCAGTGTATACAACGCTTATCAGTTGTGGACTGACTGTAAAACTTTATGGTTCATTTGATTGTTGCTAAATATTTTGTAAGATTTAAACAATAAATAAATTCAAGAAGATCACAAAAAAATGCAACTCGTGCGAATTTTATTAATACTATTAAGTTTTTACATTGTTTGTGGACAAACAAAATCGGTGAATACAGAATTTATCAAGACCCGACATCGTATATTGGCCAAGGTGAGCGCACACGCAGTACGACAATGTCAGTTAAAAGTTTATTAAAAATAAAAAAATATTTTTTTATTTATCAGAATAACCACAAATCCCGTAAATTGAGTCCTATGATTTTGACAGTACGAAATCGTTATATCTATTGCGGTTTGACACATAAAGGAAAACCTCGCAGATGCTACAAGAATCCAAATTGATTGTCAAAGGATTGAAGATTGAAGCTAAAGTCCAGTTGTAGATTGTAGTTTTAAGTTAATTTATAAAATGAATAGAAACATAATTACGAATTAAGTTAAATATTAAGTTTAATTATAATATTCGATATCAAGTCTTAGTCTCGAAACGTTTAAGTTAAGAATGCATTAAAAAACCCTCAAGGATGTACTATTCAATCAAAATAATATTTGTTTCTTATCACCATTTGCGCACTGGATTAATTCGTCTTGGAAAAAATGTTTTTTTTTCATTTTGTGCACTGAAAAAAAATCTTCAAATTCAAATTTCTTATTCAAAGTTCTTAACATAAGTTAAAAATTCATTGCCACAATGTAAATATTAATTGCTGCAATAATAAGTTACGTAAATCCGACTATTTCTCATTGGTTGCAATGAACATTTACTTTGTCGTGATTAATTTATTCGCTAGCTCGCATTGGTTGAAACTATAGGGGAAAGTGGCGAACAATTTTGTTCAGTGTGATATATACACCTGTAGGATATTAGGATAATATCCGCTCACGTATTAGCTTAATTTTATATAAGAGTGCGCCAGTTGAAATAAAGGGTGTTTTTTCAAGCGCGATAGAACTTCAAATTGTAAAAAATAACACAAAAGATTTAATTTTAATAAAAAAATTAATATTATTTGTTTCAGTATACTCTGGAAAATCATCATGAATAGACTCACGCTTGAACAACGCTGCCAAATTATCCAAATTTACTTTGAAACTCAGTTGGAAACTGACCCGTTGTTTTATCGCCAAATTGTGTTCGGCGATGAGGCTCATTTTTTTGTCTTAACGGGTTTGTTAATAAGCAAAATTGCCATATATGGAGTGAGACCAATCCACAAGAGACCCTCCAGACTCCATTACATCCAGAAAAATGCACCGTTTGGTACGGCTTACACGCTGGTGGCATCATCGGACCTTATTTCTTTAAAAATGAGGCCGGAGCTCGCGTTACGGTCAATGGAGATCGTTACCGCACCATGATCAATGATTTTCTGTTTGAAAATATGGATGACATTGATCCAGACGAGATGTGGTTTCAACAGGATGGCACTACGTGCCATACGGCGATCGCAACCATCGACTTATTGAAATCAAAATTTGGCGATAAGTTGGTTTCGAGAAATGGACCTGTCAATTGGCCTCCAAGGTCGTGCGATTTGACACCTCTCGATTATTTCCTGTGGGGCTACGTAAAGGCACTGGTTTATACTGATAAACCACCAACAATTGACGCCTTGGAGGCCAACATTGTTCGTGACATACGGCCAGCAGTGCTCGAAAAAGTGGCCAAAAATTGGACGTCCAGAATGCGCTTCGTCAAGTACAGCAGCGGTGCCCATATGCCCGAAATCATTTTCAAATGTTAATGCCACGTATTGATCTTTCGAATAAAAAAAAAACTTTATTAAAATTTAATTTTTTGTGTTATTTTTTTACAATTTGAAGTTCTATCGGGCTTGAAAAAACACCCTTTATATGTGGAGTATGCCAATTAAAATGTTTCGAATCACATATCAAATTAAATCATTTTCAATTATGTAAACAGTAACAATAAAGCAACAATCTTAATTCCAATTGCATTTCATTTGATGTTATTAAGTTCATTTATTGTCTTTTGAATTTTAAATCTTAAATTTTGAATTTTAAGTAATATTTATGTATTTCAATTTGCGTTTTTTAAATTTCAAATGATATACTATATTTTTTTTGACATACATAATTTTTAATATTTCAGTTAAATTGAATTAATTCGTATGCAACAGCAGCCGAATATTGCATCAATTCAGGTGCTACAATCGAATTTGGCATCGATTCGGTTGCAACTATTGAATTTAGTATTAATTCGGCCGCAATAACCGAATCTGGCCTTAAGTCGGTTGCATCAACCGAATTTGGCGTCAATTTTGTTGCTGCAACCGAATTTCTCATGAATTCTGTTGGGACAACCAAATTCACTTACAATTCGGTTACCGCAACATAGTTCCATTTATATCATACTTGACGTCTAAAATTATAACATCAAATATAAAACATCACATGAGTTGTCAGGGGACACCCGGTGGGTACGAAGCTCCTTTCGCTATATAACGGGTTTTTCAATAAGAGCGCTACAAAATTTTTTTTTAAATAAAACAAAACCGGTTTTAGATACCAATGAAATTCTTTATTCCTGTGAAAGTACGTTCGATGCCATTATGTATGGAACTCGATTTCTTTTGCATGGCCACCACGGGCACGCTTGCAGAAGTCCAGACGCTGAACCCAATTTTCGTCGGTTTTCAAGCATAAATCGGCCGATACTGCTGCAATTTTACGTTCTATATTCGTACGAAGTTCATCAATCGTCGCTGGCTTGTTGGCATAGACCATAGACTTGACGTAGCCCCACAGGAAATAATCTAACGGCGTCAAATCGCACGACCGAGGCGGCTAATCGACTGGGCCATTTCGTGAGATAACACGTTCACCAAACTTGGTTTCCAATAAATTGATTGTGGCATTCGCTGTGTGGCTTGTGGCGCCGTCCTATTGGAACCATATGTCCTCCAAGTCCATATTATCCAATTGGGGCCAAAAATATTCGGTTATCATTGAACGGTAGCGATTCGCATTCACAGTAATGTGCCGGTTTTGATCATCACGGAAGAAGTACGGCCCAATGACTCCGCCGGCCCATAAATCGCACCAAACCGTAATTTTTTCGGGATGCAATGATGACTCATGGATTACGTGTGGATTGCTGTCTGACCAATAACGCATATTTTGCTTATTGACGAAGCCATTCACAAGCCATTCAGACGACCATAAATTGGACGTAGCGCTCTTAAAGTTGAGGCCACTGACTCCAAATTTCAGTAGTAATTTTTAATAATTTCGACTCGTTGTTGGCTCGTATATCTTTCCATGATGAAATGGCAAACCTTACTGAAGAGAAATGTCAAAAGAGCGGGAAAAAATATGGCGTAGTTTGCTGTCCCTATCGATTTACTTTTGTAGCGTCTCTGTTGAAAAACCCTTTATTATGTACTAGTTAGTTCCATCACGCCTAAGGCGCCCATTGAAGAATACAATACTTTAAAACGATCTTTAAGAAAATATACTTTTTGTAAAATGATAAAGTTTTTTTAAGAAAATTTTATTTTTTTTGTGGAATGTATTTTTTTTTAAAAAGTATATTTTTAGGTCCTTTTTGTAACAATATGTATTATATTTTCCCGAAAAGGTAATTTTTTAAAGAGAGGTACTTCTTTTATTAAAAGCTAATGTTTTTTAAGAAACGGTAAAATTTTAAGAAGAAGTACTTTCTGTAAGAAAACCCTTAAGAGTATGATTTTTTTTACAAAGTAGTACTTTTTTTAAGACCAGGTACTTTGTAAAGAAGTGATACTGTTTTTAGGAAAGGGTTTTTTGTTAAGAAAGTGTACTTATTTTCAGAAAGGCTACTTATCTCAAGAAAAGAAAAGGTATTATTTTATATTGTTCCCTGAAGAGGTCGCCCAATGTGGAGACAAAATATTGGAGATAAATACGCAAAACAAATAAAAGATCTTAAGCTCGTTTAAAGAATAAGAATAATTTTTAAGAAAAGATACTTTTAAGAAAATTAATTTTTTTAAGAAACGGTTCTTATTTTAAGAGAAGTAATTTTTTTGAAGAAAAGGTTTTTTGTTAAGGAATTGGATTTTTGTTAGAATTAGTCCTTTTTTCAAGAAGAAGAAGGAAGTACTTATCTCAAGAAAAGTTATTTTGTTTCACAAAAAAGGTACTCGTTAAAGAAAATTTAGGTTTTTAAGAAAAGGCAATTGATGTAAGAAAATGATATTTTTTAAGAAAAGTTACTTATTTTTAAAAATATTATTTTTTTTATGAAAAGGTACTTTTTGTAAAAAATATACTTTTTTTAAGCAAAGGTACTTCTTTAAGTTAGTGTATTTTTTATGAAAAGGCACTTTGTTTAAGAATATGAATAAGTATTTTTTTCTAGGAAATTTACTATTTTTAAGAAAAGGCACTTGTTTAAGAAAATTTTATTTTTTTAAACTTCTTTCACTTTGGTGTTTCTAAATTGACTTTTTATTGGGTTCATAACTACAATATATACAAAATATTGGTAGCAGGCTCAACCTAGAAAATTTTCCATTAAGCAAGGAATTTCCCAACATATGTTAGTCTAGACACAAACCAAAGCAAAAGTTCCCAATATAGTTGGTAATACTGGATTGTAGTATAATAGTATTAAAAAAATGTTGTTTAATTTTTGTTAATTTGCATTTAAAATGTTTGAGGTCGCGGTGATATCAAGATTATTTTGTGGTTTTAGGAAAGGTAAATAAAAATATTGATACTCGCATAACTGCAAAATACCAAGAAAATCGATCGGAAAGATTGACCAAAAATTTGAATGCGGATAAAATAGGCTCAAAAGGAGTAAAACTTCAAATGGGATACAAATGTTTTGAAAAGATTAGGAATGTGTTAAAAATTGTGCATGCGGCTAAAAGGGTAAAAAGGGGGCGAGATGGGTGTTTATTGTACTCAATCAACAGTTTTAATTGATTTTGATCAAATGTTGATATTATAGATAAGTAGTGCCAAATATCCCTCTACACAAAAATTTGGTTAGTGGCAGTTATGAATACATACTGCGGCGGCTTAACGGTCTAGATGCTACTGAAGGGGATGCTTCACAAACATCGAAACGATCGTCCAGCGAATGTGAATCACACCAACCGGGCAAAAACATGATCTGTTAAGCTAAAAGGAATTACAACTTTCTAAAAATTACACGAATCAAAGACAACTAAAATTGAGCAAAAAATGTGTTTTTCTAAAAATGTTAAAAATTATGAACAACATGCTCAGTATTAGATGCAAAATATAAACAACGCCATGCAAACAAGTCCGATTTTTCTGGCTTTTTCAAACTTTACGCCTTTTTGTCCATTATATCCTTTTATAACCACATACACTATTTTGCCAATGTTGTTTGTTGCTAATGTTGTCGATATCACACTCAAAAGATTGTCATTTAAACATGCAGTATTGAGAATTTGACTGAATTTTTTGTAGCCCCTAAACTATTTTTAATAAATTCCCAACCATTACATATCATCATGTTATTTCAAATTTTACAAGTTTTTTCTTTTTTTACCCACATACTCTATTATTAACACTTTCCCAATCATTCCAAGCTAATGGACTCCTTATTTGAAGTTATACCCTTACACTGTTTTAAATATATGTACATTTTCCCAATGATGCGATTTTTTTTACATTTTCTAGTTTCACCTTTTTTGTACTTTTTACCGCTTGTACGTGGTTTTTACCCGCGTACACTATTTTGAACACAATCCAAATCATTCCGAACGATTTTTTTGCATGACCCTTAAACATCTTTTTACCCACGCACGTTATCTATGATAAATTTCTAATCATTTCTAAATATTTTTGTCGTTATTTTAATCTGTATCGTTTTTACCATTTTTCCAACTTTTTACCCACAGACACCATTTTTAACACATTCGCAATCATTCCACAACCTGCTCTCTCTCTCTCTCTTACTCTCTTCTTTGAATATTTCAATACACGAGCAGCTTTTTGATAGTGTTATTGCATATAACTATACAAATTCTAACCATGTTGGAGTAAAATTACATAAACTATGCAAAAAGTATGAAATAAGCAAGATATGACGCGAGACAGAAATGCGTTTGAGTGAATTTCTAGCACTTTTTTCTTATCTTTTATCGGGGGTGGCCAAATTGCGCACATCGTCTGGTCGTCTAATTCTTGATCGTCTTTGCATTCCAAACGATTTTCCCTTCATTTTGAAATCAAACTCTTTTTCGGCAGTTTTTAAAGAACATACAATATATTTAATATATCCCCAATTACTGTCCAAACAAAATTTTGGTCTGCCTTTAGAAGCCTTATTTAAATTTACATTCCCCATCGTTCCAATTGATTTTGTCCGCTTTTTATAATTCTGTTCTTTCTGACAGACGGTGTTTATTTTCTACTTAAACATCTTCCACAACATTACACTCGAATTTTGTTGCAATTGGCTCTTATTTATATTCAAATTCAAAAAAATTGCAATCGCGAGTCGAAAAATTCGGCTCCTCTTCACTATAAAGCTCTCACTGCCAGTATAATAAAATTTTATCTCCGAACTGCATTTTTATTTTTGGAACGAAGTTCCTTATCGCACGTTGCGGCATGAAAAAAACAACTTTTGTTTTAACACTATTATGCTACAACCCACTATTATCAACTACGTACATATATTGTTTACTTTTGCTTTGGTTTGTGTCTAGGCTAACGGCTTGGATCATAGAGAAAGAAATTAACTAGATGCTTCACATATGTTGGAAAATTTCTTGTTTAATGAAAAGTTTTCTAGGTGCATCCTGTAACCAATATTTAGCATACATTGTAGTTTTGAACCCAATAAAAAGTAACTTTCTATTCTTGAAAAGATGACCAATTCTAAAAAAAATCTAATTTCTTAAAGAAAACCTTTTGTTCAAAAAAATACCTTCTCTTAAAAAAAATACCGTTTCTTACAAAAGTTCCTTTCCTTAAAAGTACCCTTTCTTAAAAATAAATTAATGCCTTTTCTTTTCTTGAGGTAAATAGCATTACCCTAAGGGTTATGGGAAAATAATGGGTAGTTACCCACGACGATGGGGAATTAGCCATGATGATGATTACCCATTATGGGTAAATGGGGAAAATAATGTGTAGCTAACCACGTGGATGGGTAGTGGCTACCCGAAGTAACCCATCCCGATTTTTGATCGAAAATATGAAAAAATTAGAAAAAATTTCTATATCTCGCAAACGGAGCGTCCAATCGAAAACATAACCAATTTTTGCGTGTTTCTAAGGGTCTTCATAAAGTGATCCAATTCGTATGGAAGAAAATAAGAAAATCGCAAAAATAAAAAAAGTGGCTATATCTCGAAAACGGTGCGTCCAATCGAAACACATAACCAATTTTTGCCTGTTTTTAAGGGGTTTTCATAAATTGGTCCAATTTGCATGGAAGAATTTTTTTTTCAAAAAATCCCCAAAAATAAGAAAATCGCTAAAATAAAAAGCCATGCGTCGAATTGCAAAAATAATAAATTTTTTACGTCCTGCGGAGGCTTTAACCAATGGATGTCTTCAATAGGGCATCACTTTCTTTTTTAAAAAAATCGCTAAAACGAAAATTTTTCAAATTAAAAAAATCCCTTAAACGCCCTCATGTCCGTATCTCGGAAACGGAGCGTTCAATCGGAAAAATAACCAATTTTTGCCGGTTTCTAAGGTTTTTCATAAACTGGTCCAATTTTTATGGAAGAATTTATTTTTCAAAAAATCGCAAAAATAAGAAAATCCATAAAATAAAAAAGTGGTTATAACTCGGAAATGGTGCGTCCAATCGGAAAAATAATACAAAATTTTACCTCCGTCGTAGGCGTTAACCAATGGGTGTCTTCAATATGGCATCACATTTTTTTTAAAGTTGATGTCATATTGAAGACATCCATCGGTTGAAGCCTCCGACGGAGGTAAACAATTTATTATTATTGGAGGCACCGTTTCCCAGTTATAGCCACTTTTTATTAGCGATTTTCTTATTTTGGCGATTTTTTGAAAAAAAAATTCTTCCATACAAATTGGAGCAGTTTATGAAAAACCTTTAAAAACGCGCAAAAATTGGTTATTTTTTTGGTAGGACGCTCCGTTTCCGAGAAATAAACATGAGGGCGTTTTAGACATTTTTTGTTCGAAAAATTTTAGTTTTACCGATTTTAAAAAAACTAATGTGATGCCATATTGGAGTCACCCATTATTTAAAGCCTCCTGTGGTGGTAAAATTTTTATTATTTTTTCGATAGGATGCACCGTTTCCGAGTTATAGATACCTTTTATTTTAGCAATTTTCTTACTTTGGCGACTGTTGGGAAAAAAAATCTTCCATACGAATTGGACCATTTCATGAAAAACCCTTCGAAACGTAGGATATAGAAATTTTTCCTAATTTACCCATCGGGTACCCCATTACCCATCGTCATGAGTAGCTAACAATAATTTCCCCCATTTCCCTGGGGGTAATGGGTAATCGTGGTGGGTAATTCCCCATTTTCGTGGGTAGCTACCCATTATTTTCCCCATTACGCTGTGGGTAGTGGGTAAACGTTCATTACACATTCACCACGTTGATGAGGGGGGGGGGGGGGTAAATACGAACTCTGACTTTTCATTATCGAATTACAACCCTGTAGTTATTTTTCTTCTTTAGATGTGCTTTTTATTCCTTCTCCAACATCCAATATTTGTAATAGAAATATAGAATAGAACACTGCCTAAATATGCATCGGTCGGATCAGATTTACTTTCTGAAACGATCTAGCGCTGTACGTCTGATGTCCATGTAAAGCTTGTTTGCAAAGTATAGATGGGAAATATGATCCGATTTTGAGAAAATTTGGAATTTGTCTCGATTTATAATAGGAACGAAGTCTATTGAAATTGATAAGAAGCAGCCCATGTTTTGATATAGAACCCATATAAATGTAACTCCGGAGCTTGGCTGCATTTGGCCAAGGTGCATTAGTTATCACCAGAATTGAATTAAATTTTGCACCAGCAATATAAATTACACGCAGAAGAACTTGACAGAAAATAGGTCCCCCGGATTCACATTTTGATATAGTTCCCACATAAATAGTATGGCATTAGTTCGGTCACATCAAGTAGCTAATCATGGCTTCCGTCATTCTAAAATTTATCCGAAACCTGCTTTAAAATAATAATAAGTTACATTTTTGTTTTCATCATTTCTCGTTTATTAATTTTAAAATTTTTTACATTCTCTAGGTTTCCCATTGTGCTTGAAACCGCACGGTGAATATCTAACCGGTGCTTGAATTACCAGAAAAGATGTGCCGGTCTGTAAATAAAATTGCATAAGAAATTTATTAAGATAAACTAATTTTTCAATCAAAGTCGTCGAAATAGTAGTTTAGCGGAAAATACGGAAACACGCTTATATTTGACATGTTATTTTTCCACTGCTAAACTAAATTCTTGTCCATTCTGCATGGAGAGTAATAACAAGCAGCTGCTACTTGGTCTCCATTTAAAGTACTTTACAATAAGCGACAAATTAGTTTGACAGTGAAAAAACTTGCCTATTTCTTGACATTTCACTCACTATTGTGCCATTTAAATTAACGACCGACGAATGAATTTCACGACTTCTTGTAATACAGATAAATATTGCGAATATAAGAAATGTAACGAAATTACCAAACGACAGGCCAAATAAATTCATATCGTTGCTTTGAATTGTAATATTATACTAAATAAAGTTCATAAGTTTACAATGATTCCATGTCCATAGGCACTTTCATCATCTGTATATATTGCAATCTGCTGATAAGAGGACGATTAAGTGGCGAATGTTAATATACACATGTACGTCTGTGTTGTTTTAACAATAACAACACAAGTCGGAAAATAAACTTTTCCAGCAGGGCTAAGAAACGAATTTGTTTTACACATAGACTAATTCTTATAGTAGACCTAATAGTTCTCTCACCAAATTTATGATATTTGGCCTGGTGTGATATTTACGTTCGATGTTGCAGACAATTGCTTTACTAATACCAGATAGAGGCAATGGTTTAAAACAACGAACAAAATAACAACAACGGCATTTCGTTTTGTGTGTTAAAATTATTGTGTTAAACACAACTCAAATGTCTGCTAACAATAACAGTCCATAAAAGAGAAACACATTTAAATTTCACAGTATTTCACCAAAACGACATCAAAAATTAAAGTCAGAAGTTATTGAAATTCCACCTGGTGTATGCCACTTTACGTCAAACATCTCTCTATCACACCGACCGCATCAAGAAGAGTGTGAAAGGAATGAACCAAATATTCTCTCTAGTATGATTTATTCTATGGTTTTACATTGCACGTAATGCAATTTGCGTTCTTCTTTTGCCACTAGAATTTTTCAATAAATATTGGTGGTTATAAAAGATTAGAACGCATTGACATAAAATCCTTAAAATAGGAAAAATCTGATATAGGTTGTTATTTTCAGAAAACCACAGATATTACAGCTCGGTTGCATATTGGGAATCCACAGGAAACATCGCTCGGGATTGATGGCTGTCATTTTTTGTGATCAGCAATGGGAGTAAAAATGTAAAACTATAGGAATCGCCTTAAGTTGTATTATAAATCAATCTGATGAAAATATTTTTGTAGACGGACACTAGGCATGGGTTTTTGTGTGGTAATGTATGAGAAATTCATACTACAATCTTACAAGGTCGGAAACATTTTTCTATGTTGTGGGTTTTGTTGGAAGAATATCAGATCATTCAGGAAGGCACACTACTCAGTGGCAAGACTAGTTTCGAAGTCCGTGACAAGTTCATCATCAACGGTAGATCATCAATTGTTTACATATGTATACAGGGTGATTCAGGAAGTTCGGAACAAATTTCTCCAGCGTATTCCTTGGCTCATTTTATTAAGAAAAGTCCACTAGGAGCATGTCCGAAAATGCAAGGGTGCGAAATGGCAACGGGTTCAAAATTTTCGGATTGGCGGTCGGAGGGTAGTAGGGTAAAGTTGCTAACTTCTGAGCGAGTAGCCGGCAAATTGAGGTTATGTGAATTTATTTTCCATTTTTTTCCGAAAGCTCTGTATCTCGGCGATTTGATTTTTTTTCTCCTTTTTTTTTTATTGATTCTGAAAGGCCTTTCCAACAAGCCCAAAAACAAAAAATCTGACCACTGGCTCTTTACCCTACTACCCTCCGACCGCCAATCCAAAAATTTTGAACCCGCTACCATTTTGCATTTTCGGACATGGTCCTAGTGGAGTTTTCTTCATGAAATGAGCCAAGGAATACGCTGGAGAAATTTGTCCGGAACTTCCTGAATCACCCTGTATACAAACTCGTATGAGAAATTGTACATATGTGAATTAGAGTCGATAGAAAATCCCCCAGTATCAATTCATAACGAAAAGCTCAGAAAGCACAGAAAGCTTTTTTCCTTAATGTTCTAATTTTCTTCTTGGTTTCTCGCAAGTATGCAGTGCTTTGGCGTTAAGTTTTATTCTATAACACACAGTGTTGTATTTTTTTCACTGCGATAATAGTTTTCAATGACCTGTTGTTGTATTATCTACAGAGAAAACAAATTTATCAACCCGAGAATCGGCAATTATAATAAAATAAATGTTTTCCATTTAGATTCCATGGAGGTGTGCACTGCGGACAGAGCTGTGCGCTTTCCTGTTTTCACTCACTGATTGGGACCTACAGTTGTACAACGGTTGCTAACGTTTTTTCAGAAGTTATTTCATGGTTAACTACTCGATAGGGTTGCCGTCACGAAGCGAGGTGACTGTCGTCGAAAGAAATGTAAGGTGGTCAGAGCAGAGATCGAACCTAGTATGTACATTCTCTCGCAGAACAGCGGCGCACACCAACTGTTGCACCACCGACGGTGACGGCAATTAAGTCATGCAAAGGATTCTTAAAGACTTAAAAACTATTTCATTGAATTTTATTAATGAAAATAGACACTGCAGCAATTAAACATATCCGCCGATTATGCTATTGTATTAAACAATTAAACAATATTGCTAAATCCATTAAACCACATTGTTGCATTAATGAAATATAATATGATTGCTTCAATGCTACTATGTAATTGTATCAATGAAATAATATCTTCGCATTGATGAATCAATTCTGACGCATCAGCCGTACTACGACTTTGCATTAACGAAACTAAAATTGAACTGAAGAAACGATGTCATTATATGTATAAATGCAACAGTTGCAATTGCATTAACGAATGGCATTACATTATATATAATGATGTCATCGTATCAGTAAACATGTAAACATTCATGATATATGTGAAATTATTTCATTGCACCAATGTTACACTTGTTGTATCAATTCAACGTTTTCATTGTATCAATCAAAATTTTGTGGTTTTGCCGATGGCTGAGGTAAGCTCAATCATAGTCAAAGTTTTCATTATGATCTAATAAACCCTTCGAAATAAGAACAGAATATTTGTACTCCATTCTTTGATGTGAATCCGGATTCTTTATTACTATTCCAAAGGTACAAAGTAATTTTACAGGAACAACGTCAATTAAATAATTTGTTGAGAACACCCGTCTTAGGACGGGAACACTGATGTTGGCTGGGAGAACAGATGTCTTGGCTAGGGACCACTTGACATGGCTTGCGATAGTCTTATGGAAATACTTGTCATATCTTAAGAATCAGAATCATGGCCAGGATCGGAGTACGGTATGTAAGTTTCTAACTTGGCATGAACAGTTCGGGTTCAGGAACAGTTATGGATCGGGTGCAATCTGCAGAGTTCTATCTGGAATTTAACATTTCGGGTTCGATGAGAACGGCGCAGGATCGTTTATTATAGTGGAGATAAGAAAAGAGAAAAGCCGTAAAATACATTGGAATAGTCAGCCGAAGCCGTTATGTAGTCAGCCGAATCAAGTCTGTAAGAATAGTCAACTGTGAAGCTGCTATGTCGGAATAGTCAACCGAAGCCGGTTTGGTGAAATTTTCAGCGGAGACCAATATGTACGAATTGTTAGTTGCAGCCTAGAAGATGTTGCCAATTGAAGTCAATATGAATAGTCATCAGAAGTTGAAGCCAGTTGAAGTATAGAAGTTATCTATGTATATATAGAAGCCGCTATGTAGGAATATTCAGCCAAAGCCGCTAAGCAGGAGTAGTCAGTCGAAGTCGCTATGCAATAATAGTTAGAAGAATTAGTCAGACAAAACTGCTAAGTATGAATAGTCATACGAAGCCGCTATGTGGGAATACGCAGCTGAATCTCCCACGTAGGAATATTCAGCCGAATCCAATATGTCAGCCGAAGCTGGTAAATAGAAATAGTCAGGCGAAGTAGCTATCTACAAAGAGTCAGGCGAAGTAGCTATCTACAAAGAGTCAGGCGAAGTAGCTTTCTAGAAATAGTCAGCCGGAGCTAATATATAGAAGTAGTCAAAAGACGCTATATAATAATAGTCAGCCGAAGCTGAAATGAACCAATAGTCAGTCGAAGCTTCTTTATCGGAACAGTTAGCCATAGCTGGTATGTAGGATAAGTCAGCCGAAGCTACTATGTAGGAATGCTCAGCAACAGCGTATATGTAGTGATAATCAACCGCTTTGCAGAAATTATGTTCGATTGATAGTGATGTTGGGTGTATAAAACCGTAAACCGGTGAACCGGTAATTCTGATAGTAACCATGTGCCGGTTTTTTAAAAATCTTATTATTATTATTTGTCCTCGGTTAGACGGTTTTTTTCTCAATCTGTATTAATATCCTAAAAAAAATTATTAATAATTGATATGATTTTCGAATTTTAATGAAATTTTGGAATTAAGAAACAGGATTTCTATTTTCAAATATGATTTTATGCTTCAACAAGTTCTAAATGACATTCCCTCACATTTTTTTATTCAAATTTCAAAATGATGTTATGACGAATAGTAATTAATTAAAAATTAATGATTAATAAAGCTTTTCAAAACTTTTGTTTCCAAATTTCAGAAATAGAATAATTTTATAAATAAACTAGCTGACCCGGCAGACGTTGTCCTGCATAATATTTCAAGCGATTTGTATGGGAGGTACCACGCCCCTTTGTCCAATTAGACCGAATAGTAAATCTAAACCACCCAGGGCGCCACCCAAACGCATACAAAAAAATTTATTCAAATCGGTCCAGAAGTTTAGGAGGAGTTCAGTCACAAACACACGTGCAGTAGAATTATATATATAAAGATGTTTCAAACTTAATAAGAAAGAACGAAAATGTCTTTCAAATTTGAATATGATTTTCGAATTGAAATAATCTAAAACTGTTGTAAGTTTGAATAAAACTTTTAAATCGTATACTAAACACGCATTCCAAATTGGAATCAATTACTACAACAATTTATTTAAAATTAAAACGTAATTGTCATATTTTAATAGAGTTCTGAAATGTTGAGTTTTAAATACGAATAAGTCTGTGAAATGGTTGCTAAATAAATGTATTGTAAGTGCTACATGTGTAATTTAATTCAAAGCAAAAAAAAACTGTTTAACCGGTTTTTGCCAAAATTAAAAACCGAAACCCGGTTTCTTGAAAAATGTATTTTTCGAACAAACCGAAAATTCGTTTCTTGAAAAATTGATTTTTCGACCAAACCGAAAATCGGTTTATTAACAATTCCGATTTTTTGGACACTCAATGGTGTGCCCGTCATACCCATACCCTAGGTACGAAAAATGCATAAGTATGGAGATGTACACTGTGTACACGTTTCTAAAAAATAATGTTGCCTTGTATGCCGTGACTCCCTGAGAGGGCAGAAAATTCAACATTTTTGTATTTTTAAATCATTGTTCCTTATCGCAGTTGCGGGATGGGGGTAAAATGAAAAAAATTAAACAGCTTTTGTTTTAACACTATTATGCTAATACCCACTATTATCAACAATATTGGGTACTTTTGGTTTGGTTTGTGACTAGACTAACTAGATGTCTCACATATGTTGGGACACGTCTTGTTTAATGGGAAGTTTTCTAGGTGGAGCCTGTAACCAATATACATATAGTATATATTGTAGTTTTGAACCCAAAAAAAGGTAAATTTAAAAATGCCAAAGTGAAAGAAGTTTAAAAATGAACATTTTCTTACATAAAAGGTATTTCTTAAAAAAAGTAAGTAAACAAAAAAATACCTATTCATATTCTTAAACAAAGTACATTTTCGTAAAAAAATACCCTATCTTAAAGAAGTACCCTGTTTAAAAATGTGAATTTTCTTACAAAAAGTACCATTTCTTAAAAAAGAATTTTTTTTCAAATAAGTAAATTTTTTTAAAAAAGTAAATTTTCTTACCACAAATTTCCTTTTCTTAGAAACTACATTTTCTTTAAAGAGTACCTCTTTTGTGCAACAAAATAACTTTTCTTGAGAAAAGTAACTACTCTTAAAAATTTATCGATTCTTGAAAGTAGACCAATTTTAAAAAAATCCCCAGTTCTTAAAAAATGCATTTTCTTCAAAAAAAAAAAAAAAATACCTTCTCTTAAAAAAAATACCTTTTCCTACAAAAATTACTTTTCTTAAAAATAAAATAATTCCTTTTCTTGTCTTTTCTTGAGATAAGTAGCCTTTCTGAAAGTAAGTACATTTTCTTTAAAAAATAAAATTTTTCTAAAAAAGGTACCATTTCTTTAAAAAGTAGTTGTTCTTAAAAAAAGTACTTCTTTGTAAAAATTATTCATACTCTTATGGCTTTTTCTTACAGTAAGTACTTCTTCTTAAAATTTTACCTTTTCTTAAAAAAACATTAGCTTTTAATAAAAGAAGTACCTCTCTTTAAAAAAGGACATTTTCGGGAAAATATAATGCATATTCTTACAAAAAGGACCTAAAAATATACTTTAAAAATTACATTCTATTAAAAAAAAATTGTTCTTCAAAAAAGTTTATCAGTTTACAAAAGTAACTTCTCTTAAAGATCCATTTAATTTATCGTATTTTTCAACGGGCGCCTTAGGCGTGTTGGAACTAACTAGTACATAATATCGTATATAGCGAAAGGAACTTCATTCCAATCGGGTGTCCACTGATACCTCATGTGATGTTTTAGTTATATTTTTGCACGTGCTCTCGACTCGTATATTTTGGTTTTGTTTTTACATCTCAAGCCCCGCGCTCAGTTCTTGGGAAATTTTCGTAAGAAATTTTTTCATTTATCTCTAAACGGAAAATTTTGTTGCAGAGAATTACCACCTACCTTGCAAATAGTTCATTAATAATTCCTCTTTTGGTTGTTAAATTTATTGAAATGTCAAAATTCCGGTCCGAAAAAAATTGTTTTTCTACGAAATATCTGTGGCGTAAAAACCCTGTAATGAGTAAGTAGCAACAAATGAAAAGTGACCGAAATTTTCGGTTCATGAAATTTTTGTTATTTTTTATAAATGTATTTTTTGTGGCAACGAAAATTTCATAAAAACTGAGTACTGATCTTCTCGACGATTTTAACTCCCCATTTTACGGCTCGTGGCAAACGATTCCTGGTTGAATTTTAAATAGTGTTATCCTGAACCAGTTGAATCGAAATCTTATGTTGGGATATTGTTTTTCAATGCAATAATTCACTGCTATTTTACTTGAAAACTCAAAATGAGAAAACCATGCTGCAATGTGAATGCAGAATAAAAAGGGGCTTCCCGGTACATCCCACGACGGGATTGGGCAGAGCTTCTCACAAAACAGTGAGCTGTGCGCGTTCTAGTTTTACACTTACTGAGAGGGACCTACAGTTTTACACCGGTTCCGAACGGTATTTTGAGATGTTTTTCATGGTTAAATATTCGATAGTGTCGCCGTCACTAAGCGAGGTGACCGCCGTTGAAAGAAATTTAAGATGGTCAGAGCAGGGATCGAAGACACGTTCTCATGCACAAGAGCCGCGCACACTACCATTGCACCACCGAATGCAGAACAACCACCTCAAATAATACATTGAATTCCTTAGATTTTTGTTTAGTCTTTGATTTTTAAATAAACAAATTGACAAATCAAAATTAAGAATTATCGGTTGAAGCCAAGTTGATTATACTCCACGTTTATGGGTTTCTTCGTAACAGTTGATGTTAACTTATACTTTATATAAGTAGGTCACAGAAAAAACACCCCTAATATAGTATACATAGTTTGCCCATCGCTCATTCCTCCCTGCTTTCCAACTCCATAGTTGGTAAGCTGTTGCATCGTAACCCCCTGGGTGGAGGGACAAAACAAAAGAGGCGAAATAAAAATTCGAATAGAAATACTATTCATAAGTGTTTTACTACATTTTTATGCGAAAATATACAGAAAAACCTTTTGTTATACATTTTTTCGGAGAAGCAATTTAAACGTTTTAAATCATAACACAATAATAAACAATAATGGAGGCATCATGATGTGCAGTTAACGAAGTCCACACCAAATTACATATGGTGGCGACGCATCGACGGTGGTGGCCCTTGGTTTTGTATAAAATTGAGACTTTTTTACAACTGAACCTTTAAAATCGGCCCAGGCGGTCAAATCTGATTGCCGATGCGAGCAAGTTACATGAGATGAGCTTCAAAAAATTGTTGGCGGAGGCGCGTTGGTTTGCTTCGTTGGCGTCCGTTGACTTGCAAAACGATTACTCTTTATCATATTTTTTGATGTGCTAACATTTATAGGCACGGGTAGGGCAATCTATCAAAGTGAACACATGCAAACAACACACAGCGTTAGCATCACATACGTGGTTGCTGTACAACAATAGTTTCTGCCTGAAAATAAGTATGATGGTATTGATGAAGCGGCAGCGAACAAACAAGCAGGTCGTCGCCGCGAAAGAGTATTGAATAGTATAGAGAACTCATGGCAGCGTTGCCACTTTGAATTTTGAATTTTTCCCCATCGCCGCGTTTTTTAAATAACGCGCTATATTATCGCGTTTTACTATAGGAGATAAATTATAGAATGTCGGCAATCTTACGTAGGCTGTTTACAATTATTAAAACTAAAGTTTAATATTGAACAGTAGTAATGTTGTTATTACTTTCGTTCAATAGCCGTTTATATAAACAATTTTTGTTAAAGTTTTAACGAATTTCTTCTATATTTTATTAATATATTCTACTAACTTTCTTAATAGATATTTGGTTTCTATATTTAGGAATATGTAAATAAATGTAACTCAATTTTAGTAACACAACGTTATGTACAAAAGTACAGAAAATTGTGGGAGTCTTATACATTATTTAAAAATGGGCGAAGCCATTACTAACATAAATCCGCACAGCAAAATGACGAAATTTTATCTACCATACCAAAATTTATTCACCCAATTTCACCACGGACTAAAAGAGTTCGATCCGCCCACAGCCAAATTGTTCACCATTGTTTGTATGAGCTTGTGCCAATCGGTGTCAAAGTCATCTTCATTTGCGTGGTGAATAATATTTCACTAGGTAAATTTTTAACAAGGGAATGGAAATTTTGACGTTTAACAAAAACACCCCAGCGGACAAACAAGTTGTGTTAAGCGAAATATTTATTGCTGTGAGGCGCCGCCCAAGTTTTTTAGATATTAATTTGGATTACGATGACTCAATCAATTCTAATAAATATATTTGTAAGTTTTTTCCCATTTTTATGTACTTTCATACATATTGGTAAAGCCCCGTATTCAGTTCTTGCAAAATTTTCAAAAGAAAATTACGAAAATGTCGAAAGAAAATTATATGGAAGCGGAAAATTTTGTTGTGTAGAGTTACCATCTATCTTTGATTTACCTATCGATTATTTCAATTATAATACCCTTACGCACTCCATATTATTTTTAACGCATCCAGTGTTACTTTTGGTTGTTAAAACTATCGAAATGTGACAATTCGGCTCCCAAAAATTTGTCAAACAATTGTTTTCGTACGAAATAATTTGGCGTAACAACCCTGTGATTGATTTTGCCAACGAAATTTTCGCAGAGCTGAGTACCAAGCAAATGAAAGATGAGCAAAATTTTCGGTTCACGAAACTTTCGTTATTTTTGATACACGTACTTCTTATGGCAACGAAAATTTCACATAAACTGAATACCGGGCTTAAACAAAACGAAGGAAGATGGAGAAATTTGGGAACAATTTGGATGGAATTTTCTAGCAATTTGGAAGAAATTTTACAGAATTAAGATATTCATGGGTTGTAACGATCGTGTTCGCAAAAGAATTGGTAAAACCAATGGCAGATATGTTCTAAAAATATTCGTTCCGCAAAATTAGATTTCAGTTACGTCTGAAGTCTTCATCTTATGATGAAGCTGTCAAAATTTACTATTGTCAAAAAAAGATATCGATTGGCACAGCCAAAATGGAAATTATTTTCCACCATAGTATTTTAATACCAATTGGCATAGGCTCTTTGTAAAGCAAATGCATTTGTGCAGGTTTCCAATACCAGATACAAACAATGGTGACAGCATCTGGTATTCTGGCAACACAGTGACACGAAAAATTCACCACGTAACAAATAATTCACCTCACAATTACAGAGAAAACAAAAACAGAGAAGAAGACAAAATGAATGAACAAAATGACAGCGGTAAAAAAAGAAAAGTAAGTATTTAATACATAAATGTATATGTTTTTTAATAATACAAGGTGTTTCAAAAGAAGTCATCCGATGTTGTTTGGCTCTGATTTTTTGTCTAAATGAAAAACTTCGATTATGTTACGGGCTCGTTTTATGGCATTTTTGTTCATAATGATTTGAAAATCATAATGAGCTATGAGGCTCATTTCCACCTTAGCGGGTACGAGAACAAGCTAAACTATTGCTTCTAGGGCACCGAAAATCCACGAGTGACGCACTGCTCAAAGTGACTGCATGGTGCGCTGTTCACGCTGGAGGAGTTATCGTGCCATTTTTTTGCGAGAACGCCGCTGGTCAAACGACAACAGTGCACTCTATAGGGCCATGTTAACCGAGTTTTTTCTGCCGCAATTCGACGAATTAGGACTTGAGGACATGTGGTTCCAACAGGACGAAGCAACGGCACACTCTGCGCGAGCCACAACCGATATTCTGAAGGCGCGTTCCCGGGTCGCCTCATCTCTCGTTTTGGCGATTTGCACTGGCCCGCAAGATCGCCCGATTTAACCGTTCCAGACTTTTTTTTGTGGGTTTTTTTGAAGTCCCGTGTTTACGTGAACAAGCCCGAGACCCTGGAAGCCCTCAACGTCAACATTCGACACGAGTGCGAGAATCTGTCGGCCGAAGTTCTCGCCGTATGGTAATCAATTGTGACGGCGCCCATTTAACCGATATCATCTTCTCAACTTAACCAATAAAATTCTAAAGGTTCAAATAAACATAATCCAAAAACAGAATCGAAGTTTTTCATTTAGAAAAAAAATCAGAGCCAAACAACATCGGATGACTTCGTTTGAAACACCTTGTATTATTACTTGGGAAATTTGAGCGCACCGTAGAGGCACATCTGGAATGCTGTATTGCCTTCCTCAAGGAACATCCAGAGATGCTAAGCGGAAAGAATACACCTACGCATCCAGGGCAAATAAAAGAAGAAATTTACTTAAGCACAAACTCTTTGATCTACACCAAAATTTCACCACCGACAAAAGCTTCTGCGCTGAGTTGAAGAAGTTTTTTCCCCCAGCAATCGGACCAACTTCTTGATATATAGGCCTTTACGGCTTTGAGTATATAATCGCTCATATCTCAGGTATTTATAATCCGATCTGGTTGAAGTGGGCATCATTACAAAGGTATTTTTAGATTCTATAAATCAGTGCATAAGCGTATTTAGTTTTATTAACCCACTGGGAAGATAATTAAACAAAAAACAATTTCATAACCTCACTTTTAACATTTCCCTTGCGCGAAACGTTAATAAATAAGCTTTATATTAAACAGGTCTTGAGCTTGAATAAATTTAGAAAATTGTAACCTCACTTTTAAGCTAAAAATTGTTTTTTATTTTAAAAATGCCCTATTATACCTATTTTTTTTCGTAGGCTCCGATAATACACAAGACCTTAACCTTTTTCTGAAGGTACAATATTCAAAATTTTGATATACATTTGGCGCTTTTTCAGTCTTTTCAATCTTTCTACACAAAAACACAGCACATAGCACAAACTAACAAAAATCCTTCCTCCATTTCATTATGACCTCTTGTCGTTTTTGGGATAAAATGTATTATTTATTTTTTCACGTAAGCACTTTTATTGTTTAAGCCCGGTATTCAGTTTTTATGAAATTTACGTTGCCATAAAAAGTACGTGTATAAAAAATAACGAAAATTTCATTAGACGAAAATTTCGCTCACATTTTAATTGCCTGGTACTCAGCTCTCAGCGAATATTCGGAGGCAAAATCAATTACAGGGTTGTTACGCCAAAGTTATTTCGTAGGAAAACAATTGTTTAATAATTGTTTGGCACCAGAATTTTGACATTTCGATAGTTTTAACAACCAAAAGTAACACCACATGCTTTAAAAATAAAATGGAACGCTTAGAGGTTTTATAAATGATATATTTGCAAGGTAAGTCAAACATAGGTGGTAACTCTCTGCTACAAAATATTCTGTTTAAAGATAAATGACAAAATATCTTACGAAAATTACGCAAGAACTGAATATGGGGTTTTACTTGTAGAATTTATAAAATATTTTTGTAGCAACAATTCAAAACAGCTGTCAAAAAAATTCAAAACAGCTGTCAAAAAACAGCTGTCACCAAAAAATTGTATCAGAAGACCGAATTGTGACAATTGTCACATTGTTGTCAAATAGTTTGTTATTAAATCGTGGTCTGTAAGGAATTTGTATTTCCATTGACTAATAAATGAAATGAAGTAGTAACCGTGGTGACTTTTGTTACCCTGCCAGAATAGGGCTGTTAGAGGAACTCAATTTGAGTCGAATGTGAGTGGCTGATGTTCGTTTGCTTGACTTTTCGTTCGAGATTGAGAAACAGACAAAACAAATTAACGGTTTCAACGAGCAGAGGTAGAATATCATGTAACCATTGATAACATCAAGATAATTGAATTTATTTATCTTATTAGTTTTGAAAGCAAATTGCCATAATTTTATTATTGAAACCTTTGCATTTTTAAAAAATTGTATGAGTTTATTTACTTTAAATGTAACAGGGATGATTATTTACTTTACTTTATTTATTTTATTAGTTTTGGAATTAAATTACAATTATTTTATTATTGAAACCTTTGTATTTTTAAAAAATTGTATGCCTTCCTTAAAAAGTAAATAACTTTTATTCAGTATACAAAAATTGCAACGAATTTCAATTGTATAAATACTTAGTTTGGTATTCCATTGTCATCAGTCATCGACTTCCGCATACGATTACATCGCCATTATGTTTATAGCCACATTTCGTTGCTTTCTTGGGTGGAGGCATGAATATCGATTTATTCTTTCGATGACTCTGGAAATCGGAAATAAATTAAATATTGTTTTCAATGATTTTACCTTTCCTATACTCACTATTATTGAAGTGGCATTTATTGGCAATGTCTCGTTAGACTTCAATATAAGTACAAGTGAATTGCTAGCGATATGAGCAGTTTCATTGAACTTCAGAATCGTGCAAATAATTAAAATTATTACAAATTTCGACAACATTTCTTGCTGTCCCGCAAAAGCGTTTTAACACAACTGATTGATTGAATGGGCCTGTGACTGCGTGAGAGTTATATATTGCAAATGGTGATAAGGATTTTCAACGGAATTACCTACACATTGTTTATCATTCTTTGAAGAAATACTGATTTTGATTTGTTTTAAAATATATATGGCGCAAAAATATAATTATACTGCGCCAAAAAAACAGATGTTTTCATAATACAGAAAATTACATGAGGTGTCAGGAGACACCCGGTATGAACAAAGTTCCTTTCGCTATGTATTATGTACTAATTAGTTCCAACACGCCTAAGGCGACCGTTGAAAAATAGGATAATTTAAATGGATCTTTAAGAAAATATACTTTTTGTAAAATGATAAACTTTTTTAAAGAGAATTTTTTTTTTATAGAATGTATTTTTTTAAGAATATGTATTATATTTATTTCCCGAAAAGGTCCTTTTTTAAAGAGAACTACTTCTTTTATTAAAAGATAAAAATTTTTTAAGAAAATGTGCTATTTTTAAGATGAAGTACTTTTTGTAAGAAAAAGTCATAAGAGTATGATTTGTTTTACAAAGAAGTACTTTCTCAAGGACAGGTACTTTTTAAAGAAATATTTTTGAACTCCTTTTAGGAAAAGTTTTTTTTTTGAAGAAAATGTACTTATTTTCAGAAAGGCTACTTATCTCAAGAAAATAAAAGAAAAGGTATTATTTTATTTTTAAGAAAAGGTACTTTTAAGAAAAGGAATTTTTGTAAGAAAAGGTTTTTTTTAAGAGAAGGTATTTTTTGAAGAAATGTTTTTTTTTTAGAAATTGTGAATTTTTGTTAGAATTGGTCCTTTTTTCAAGAATAGGTACATTTATAGGAGTAGGTACTTATCTCAAGAAAAGTTATTTCGTTTCCCAAAAAATTACTTTTTAAAGAAAATGTACTTTTTTAAGAAAATGTACTTATTAAAAAAAAAACATTACTTTTTTTTAAGAAAAGGTACTTTTTGTAAGAAAATTTACTTTTTTTAAGCCAAGGTACTTCTTTAAGATAAGGTATTTTTTTAAGAAAAGGTACTTTGTATTTTTTTTTTTAGAAAATTTACTTTTTTTTTAAGAAAATTCACTTATTTCACTTTGACTTTTCTAAATTTAGTTTTAATTGGGTTCAAAACAACAACATATACTAAATATTACAGGCTCCACCTAGAAAACTTCCCATTAAGCAAGACATTTTCCACCATACGTTAGTCTAGACACAAACCAAAGCAAAAGTACCTAATGCATCGATAAATAAAATACCATAGATGGTGAAAGATAAGTGGAGGATTTAAAAGTAAAGGGAAATATTCTAGATGGCGCCGATGTGGTGGATATAGGCAAATTTCCCTGGAAACCAAAACTATTGAAAAAACTATATAACCATGTTTTCTTGCCTTTTGTATTGTCAACAAATAACTTTCTTATTGTTTATATTCTATTATAAAATTTAAACAACAGAATTGAAAAAAAAAAAGATTTTTGAGTGCTTTTTCGTCGCATCCGAGTGAAAAATGGTCGTACGGAAACAGCATGTGCCCTCTGGGGAAAATGGTGATTAAGCAAATGATCCATCTATGGTTTTTATTTATCTATTCCCAATGTAGTTGACAAAAACGAAAAATTTATCTGCCAACAAACAAAACGAGTGAAACCCTAGTACTTCTCTACTCTCTCTCTTACTCTCTTCATTGAATATTTCAATACACGAGCAGCTTTTTGATAGTGTTATTGTATATAACTATACAAATTCCAACCATGTTGAAGTAAAATTACATAAACTATGCAAAAAGTATGAAATAAGCAAGATATGACGCGGGAAAGAAATGCGTTTGAATGAATTGCTACCACTGTGTGGTTCTCTTTTACCAGGGTTGCCAAGTTGCGCACATCTTCTGGTCGTCTAATTGTAAATCGTCTTTGTAGTTGATAATACTGGGTTGTAATAAAGTTGTTAAAAAAATGTTGTTCGAACACTACATGAATATGAATCTCGGGAAAAATTTTCGAATTTAATTAGCTATACGAGGTATATAAGTATTTCTGGCTATATAATTATTTCGGGCCTAATAATGAAGAAACAACTATTGGTGATCGAAATTGGTTGCACTGTTTTTCAAACTTTTCTCCATGAACGCGTCAACCGTTTCTTGAGGCATTAAAAAACGTTGACCACGCAATACGTGTTTAATGTGGGGGATTACAAATAAATTATTCGGTACCAAATCAGAGCTGTAAGGCGGATGACCCATTAAATCAATGTTTTTGCTGGTCAAAAATGATGAGTGAGAGCAAGCATATTCGTGATGGCGAATGATTCTTCTTTGGGGGTTCGTTTTTCTTAGTTCTACTGTGCTCTAATGGAAATCTTGCCACATGACCAGTTATACTCAAGAAGCAGACCACCATTTGCTTTGAAGTGCTTCGTGAGCGAACATCTTTTGATGGATTTGCCTCGCCTCGAAGGGGCCATACAGTCGATTGCTGTTTAGTCCCAGGCTCATATGAGTAGATCCGTGATTCGTCGCCTGTCGTGATCTTATATAAGAAGATAGACGTGTTTTCAAGCACCACTATTGAATTTTTTCCAACATTTCCTCGCACCTACCGGCACGAGCCGTTTTCTGGCGATTGACGTATTATGCGGTAACCAACGCCAGTATATATTTTTAACGGCCAAATGTTCATGCAGTATTTAATGCTAGGGAGTAGAAGTAACACCCAAGGTTAACTCTACCTCCCGGAATGTCACATAAAGATCTTATCCTTTGAAGCTTTGTAGTCCTTTTAAGGGGCAACAGGATGACGAAATGAAAAACTGAAAATGCCATTTTAGTCCGATTAGCTTATAGTTTCACTCTTATATCTTTCTGGTTCAAATGTAACCCCTTTTTTAAAACAAATTTATACTCTGTTCCATATAATAAAGTATTTTTTTTTTCTAGAAGAGTTTTATGCAAACTTTTATTAAAAATTAACTAATAAAGCTAGAATGTTGAATTTTTGGAGAGTATTACAGTGTATACAGGCTATTACATATATTTTTTTCGAAGAAACTGTGGGAGATTTTCAAACGATTTAATTTTTCAAGGACATTTTTTAAGTCTTTTTTATCCTGGATCGGTATAAATAAAAAAATAATAAAAATAGAAATTAATTCTCTTCTTTAATTTGACACCTATATCGGTATCGTAGGGTGCGACAGGGGCAACAGGGTGAGAAAATGAAAAACTGAAAACGCCAAATAATTCCATTTTGCCTATAGTTTCAGACGTATATCATATGGTTTACGTGTAATATGGACTGTCGGACGGTGTTATAAGCCGGGAATTTGCAGTTCTAATCTGGCTTTGGCTAGGAGGGTGCAGGCGACGCCATCGACTTTGCTCAACCCTTTCATCTGCATTGTAATCACCTGGGACAAGTAAAGCAGAGAAGTAATCTCAACATATCTCCAACATACTCTGCACATCCGCGACTAGGTCCTTGTCATTATCTCTACAAATGGGGAGCCTTTATCCTTGGGTATTGGTCTGACTTTTCACTTTTCGAAGGAATTTACGGACCTCATTTTTCCATCTGTAAGATTCAATTTTCTCACTCTCGCACTTTCTCCACAACCGTTTTTTCTTCTTCTTAAATAAACGGGTTTCCTCTCTTGTCTTCTTCTTATTCCGCTCCGAAGCGGCTCGCGTTGCAACTGACTGAAGCATTGCCATACGTGCAGCTTTCTTTTCATCACTTGCCTTGCGACACTCTTTATGGTACAATGGTTTGTCTTTAAGCGCTTTTGCATAACCAAGCACGATATCATCAGCAGTTGACTTAGAGTAGGACTTGTATTTCCACTGCGCTTCAGAATCATCCAAGAGTATGGAATATTAAATAGAGAAGAAAATTTACTCATGCAGTGTAATGCCAACAAAGTAAACGAGTGAAGCGCCTCATTTCTCTGCCCTCTCTCTTACTCGCTTCGTTGAATATTTCAATACACGAGCAGTTTTTTGATGTTGTTACAGTATCTAACTATAGAAATTGTTTTAATAAAATTACACAAAGTATGTAAAAAGTATGAAATAATCAAGTTATGACGCGAGAGAGAAATGCGTTTGAGTGAATTGCTTCGACTTTTTTTGGTTCGCCAAATTGCGCCGACTTTTTCTTCTTACTTGTACATCCTTTTTGGGATCATAAGGCGGCGGTGCGTTCTGCGGCAGTAGCTGAGTGAGCTTCTATGCGTAGGTCTTGGCTATCTCTGGTAATTACAGCCTTCCGATGTCCATCTTTCTATGTCTGGTTTCGTACAAGTTTCGCTCTGGCTAAACTTGTGCGAACCTTTGCTGCAACTAGTTCCAAATCGATATTAGGTCCCCGAAGTACACGTTCGCCCATTACACCTACGTCAGTGGCTTCCATCAATTACGTGGTGATCAGGCCGGGTTTTCATTTGTTGATAAGGGGATATCCAAGAAGTCTAGTTGTCTGTATTTTGGACTATCGTACTACTAACAATATGTTCTTCGTCACAGCGAAATCTATCAGTCTCATTCCGCTATCGGGAGTTATGGCGTATAAAGTGAATTTACCGATGGTTGGTTCAAAGATATTTTCCCAGCCGAATTTAGCAGTAAACTCACTTAGGATAATCATAATATCATGGCCAGGGCAGTGGTCGTATATTTCTTCTAGACTGAGTTATTACACATAGCGCTTTTTGCAGGCTAAGGCTCGGGTATGGTTGACAATGCTTCTTCGTAAAATTTAAGGTTTCATTTATGTAGAGAATTTGACTAATAATTAGTTCTTACCTGACCGAATTGACGTGTATCGCTTTGTAGTACTTTCTCAGTCCAAAAAATAACACTGTGACTTTGGGCAAAACTGGGAGACACGGGTCTTTTTTTTTGTCTTTTATCACGTAGTGGTGTCCGTATATGGTTGTATTTCCATGACTTCAAAAATTACACACAGTGAAATTATAAAATTTTCGGGAAATTTTTCACATTTACCACTATCTAAACGGTTTTAAGAATCATTTCTAGGCAGTTCATATGTTCTAGAAAGTTATTTACTGAGACTTTGATAAATTCTTGTAGTTGAATTTTGAACGGTTTGCTACCTATGGACCTGAACAGGGGAAAAATGTAAAAAATCCAATTTTGTAAAGTTTTTTTTTTTTTTGCTATTTTGACCTTTGAAGTTTTTTTGATTTTATATGTCGACAAGTTTTGTTCTTTATGACAAGAGCTTCAACTTTCCCTCAGAGAGTAAATCAAAATTTCGAACGATTTGCGAGATACTAGCCTGACAAAATGATCACCTTTTTGCAAGAATGACACCGAGGCCCCAAATCTTTGGGGGCCCATAAAAAAAGTCCATGACTTTGGGTAAAACTTGGTGACACGGGTCTTTTTTTTTTGTGGTATTTTATCACGTAGTGGTGTCCGTATGTGGTTATATTTTTTCGTGTTGCACTGTGTAATCGTCATTCCATTGACATCCTTGCATAGGTGCAGGAGTTGTTCGTGTTTCTCTTATAAAATTGACTAATTGAGATTTTAAGTATATTCGAATTTTTTTCAAGTTTGCCCTCGATGAGCGAGTGTCTTGCGTCACACTCCATTTGTGTATATCCACTTACAACATAATTCTACTCCATTGTTACATTTGTTGCCCCACAAAAGGACAGGAAAGAATTTGCCACTATAACATTTCGGTTTTGATAGAAGCAACCATCCGTATAAATGATGATGTGGTGGATTTGTGGATAACGACCATGAAACTTTTTTAAATGTTTAATAATGCATGTAGCTAAAACTGAGACACCCAGTTTGCCATTCATTTCATAATAGGCAGCGTTCCTTTTTAATTGAGGCAATAATTTAACAGCTTGGTCGTCCATTGAGAATACAGCACATAATCCAAACACAGAAATTATTGTGCTTTTCATTCTGCATCTTGTTTATTTATTTTCTGTGTTTTCCGTAGTCTTCCTCTGACAAGTTTTTTTTTTTACTTTATTCTACACGGATATATCCATAGAATAACACATACGTAGATAAACTTATTCTCTCATCTGACGTTTCATTTCACACTCTTCATCATAGGTTTGTGGAAATGAGAGCAATTAAATTTAAAATTATCTTACACCAGGTGGAGTTACAAAATATGTTCACTTAACTTTTTCCTGCCGTTTTGGTGTAGAACTGAAAAATTTAAATATATTTTGCACTTTTTTGTTGACTTTTATCGTTCGTATGCATTTGTATTGTATTTAACACAACTAGTTTGCCACAAAAACACGAAATTCGGTTGTTGTTCCTATGTTGATTGCTGTATACTTTTGCCACTATCTGCTATTATTGAACCCATAATTTCCACCATCCAATGTTTACTTTCCATCGTACCTATGACGTTTAATTTATTGAGCGAATAAAAGCTTCAATGGTAAGTATTATTCTATGGATATATCGGATTCGTTGTTTTCATAGAGTAATGTCATAAAGAGCTGCCACCTTCCTCATCTGACGTTTCGTTTCACACTCTTCGTGACGTACACCAGGTGGAATTACAAAAATTTTTGACAAGCAACCTGAAGCAAACCATTCAGCAAACTATGTTTAAATAGTGTTTGATTGATACTAATGACAGCTTAATATGTTGTATGTTGGTTGCATCGAGCGAAAATAGGCGTTCTCTTTTATTTCTGTCCGTTTTATTTCAAACCAAAAAGTAACATACTACAGCAACTCGAACTCGACGAAATGACCTACTACCTTGTCGTCGTCGAGATATCGTTAAGAGAGGGATATAGACTCTTAAATATTGCTCTATGTGTAAGCCAATTTACGTCGAACATCTCTCTATCACACCGACCTTACCATGAAGAATGTGAAATGAAACGGTCGATGAGACAGATGGCACCTCTAGGTGTATTTACTCTACTAATAATGAATTAGGTAGTTAAAGAGTACATTTGTGTGAAATTATGCCCAGAAATTGACAAAAGAGTAATATATTGACAGCAATTTGACACATTACTATGATACATTGTTTTCTTATAGCTACAACCATAGAATAGCACATACCATAGAAGGTTTTATTCGCTCAATAAATTAAACGTCATAGGTACGATGGAAAGTTAACATTGGATGGCGGAAAATATGGGTTCAATAATACCAGATAGTGGCAATAGTATACAGCGATCAACATAGGAACAACAACCGAATTTCGTTTTTTTTGTGGCAAACTAGTTGTGTTAAATACAATACAAATGTATACCAACGATAAAAGTCAATAAAAAAGTGCAAAATATATTTACATTTTTCAGTTCTACACCAAAACGACAGGAAAAAATTAAAAGAACATATTTTGTAACTCCACCTGGTGTAAGATAATTTTAAATTTAATTGCTCTCATTTCCACAAACCTACGATGAGAGTGTGAAATGAAACGCCAGATGAGAGAATAAGTTTATCTAGGTATGTATTAGTCTATGGCTACAAAACAAAAATTGAGACAGTGTTAGGAGTAACTACTGCGAGAGTTAGAAAACGGAGCAATACTGTTTTCGAACACTAGACAAAAAGATTTTACATTCTGACACATTCTGTAACAAAAAGTGCGTGTAGCATTTGCAGCTCGACCACCCCGATGAACAGTGTTTTATTCTTTCTGTGTTTCGAATTTCGAGTATTTCCAATGATTACGTGATGTTTTTTATTCCAAACGTATTGCACAATCGAATGCGTGTGTTCTAAGAAGGAGAAATTGAAAAAATTGAATTTCGTCGATTACAACGCCATCTATCATGAACCGAACAAAATATTTCATTCAAATCATACGTACTTTTAGTCGTCGAATCCGTGTCTGCAATAATATTAGTGAATTCCGGATTTTATTTAGCTTTAGTTTGTTAGTTATAAGTTAGTTTTTAAGTAAAGAGTTAGGGGTTTTATGTCCTTTTCCCCGAGAATTGAATAATTTGAGAATGTAAGTAATATAGTAAATGGGCTGGCCGAATGGCCTCTTTAAATTGAATATCGATATAAGTACGTCTAGAACCGTCTTCGGACGTTAGACTAGTTTTGTACGTATGTAAATATGTAACTAGAATAAGATCTTGAACTGGAAATGAAATACAATATGGATCAATAAATACAAGCTATGCTATGCTATGTGTCTGCAATAAAAAATATGGCTTCCTATCTTAGTTTAAAAGTTACCCCCGCCCCACCTACAGAGCCGTGGGTGGGGGACTATTCTTTTTGCACTAATGTATTTCCCCCGCGTTATGATTAAATTTTGATTATGGACAGTTTTTCCGTAGAGTGGCTATTTTTCGAGATATTTGATCGTTTCAGTTTAAAAGAAACACCCTGTATTATTTGGATTCCATATTATTTTTAAGTGTACTCCGATTAAGTAAAATTTTCGTCAAGTTTCGTTCAATTTCCTAATTTTAAGTACAAATGTACTAACTACAATTGATTGAATATTTTGAAATAAATTTTAGGAAATTTTAAACTCAAATTTAGGAAATCGTTTATTTGAGTCTACTACCTACTACTACTTTAGGTACCTGGGAGAATTATCTCACTTAGGCTATGCACAGTGGAAAATATCTCCACTTTACTGATCAGAAATCTACACGCTGAAAAATAACGGCCTCTCCAATATTTACTCCCAAACACATTCTGCAGGAAACGTCTATATGTTTAGAACACACCTCAAACATTCATATGTTTGCAGGTCACAAACTCACTTGTATTTAAATATAGAAAGTATCATGTTTACTAGCAAACATGTACGCTTTTATGTGGAAACATATACGTTCTTCATCCCAAACATCCATATACTTATGTAGAAGCATTCGCGTGTTTCCCCAAAGCCTGCATATACTTACGTGGTAACATATGCGTATTTCCTCCGAAACATAATAATATTTGGAAGCGATATTCTTCTTTGATTTCAATATAGTATTATTTATTATATTTAATTTTATAATTAATTAATTTATAAATAATAAATACCAAAAATTAAAAGAATTGAAACGTCCCTTTTTACATTTACATTTTACATTTTTACATTTACTACAAGTAAATGCATTGAATGCAGTTTTTCATGAAATGAAAATCTGCTGTTCTTTTGCATCTCCTTTCTTTTTTGTCTCCAAACTTTTTGTTTTCAGATGGTTTCAGCTATGCGTTGGTTATCACTGTGAGTTGGTATACAAACAATATATTTATATACAAATCTGGTTCATGCAAGCCAAGCGTGGTTAAATTACTTGTGTTTTTATTAAACTGATTTAACAAATGGTCCGCCGATCCGATTTTCTCAGTAAAGGCTCGGGCAGACAAAAGACTTCACGTTGTAGCCTTTTTCAATTTCTTTCCTCCAAATCATATCTCTCACTTTGGTAGCACACATACATATATACGAAACACATACACAAACACCAAAGCAACAAGAAAAACCATTTAACCGTCCGATCCTCCGTGTATTCTTTTTTCACTGAGCAAGCGCTTTTGATATCCTCTGTCCGATGAACCATTGACGACTAAATACATGAAACTCAAACGCAATACATCAGTCAAAATAAGAAACACTGACTTCATCTGCAAGTTACACGCAAACTCAGGAATATTTATGAATCCCTGACTCAGAGAACAATGCAAAAATATAGATGCACACTTACTCAACTAACACAGCAATATAACATATTAATCATTGTGTCTCAAACATGTAATATTGAATAGCAAACACAATGTGTTTGGACTCAAGTATGTTATATTTGCGACAAGCTCCAAACACCCAAGCAACAAAAAAGACAGATTTTCAGCGTGTATAGGTGTTTGCGGTTTTTAAGATATGGACCTGCATTCTTGTATGAAATTGTCTTATTTTGTCAATTTTTAAAAAAATGTTGAACATTTTTTTTATCCAGTATGACGAATCTAATATGGCTGTATTAATCGTTTATTTCTATTTATTTTTTTCAATTCGTCGTAACGCGATCTTGAGACTTTTGGAGCAAACTAATTGTTTCTCCGGGGGGCTAGCGCTAATTCTTGTTCGGTCGTGGTGGCACAACAGACTAACGAGTCTAATTGTTTGTGTTAAAAATTCTAGTAAGTCTCATGTATGTTCTATAATGGGTAATGTGCCTCAAAATCTCTTAATGTTTTACATGCCCACGTACAATGTTACTGCAACTTTCCAGCACAGCCATAGCACTCCCACTGAATGCCTGTTAGAACGACAATAATTTTCAAAATATCAAATTATTTTCTGTTTAAATCACACATAAATCACTTCTAAAGCACTTTAAAATCATTACGTCCACTCGCCCTCCCACTAGCTTTCACATGCAAGAAAATTTGTCCTTAAGAACATTGACTCCTTTACGAAGGAAGAACTTGCACTGAAGTGTAATTTGTAGTTGTTACCTCAGTTTGTTGGAATTGCATACAATGAAGTTTTAAATTGTTAAAAAAAAAAACAGCTACACACTTCAATTAATTTACAAGTAAAACTACAAAATATGAGCCGGGAAGTTTTCCTACTGAAGGTAAAATTAAAATACGAATTTTCAATGATTAATGTCATGCAATGGGAGGGTAAAATTCAGTGACATTTTGTGGTTGGCAAGAAGTTGCCTACAGCAATTTGTCTATAGTTGTGGGATCTTTTATATTTAGTTGTGGGACCTTTTATATTTAGTAGAGAGGACAAGTATTCTTGCAAAACATATACGGCCTTATTCATAAAAAGTTATGAGAGGTTTCGAGAGACGATTTGTCATACAAAAAACGGCTCTCAAATCTCCCAGAACTTTTTACGAATAAGGCCAATAGATTATACAGGTAACCCTGGATTAACACGACGATGTATAAATAGTATCAATCAAGTATCACCTACTATTCGAATGATTGAAAACTGTCTGGAATCAATTATATGAAACACAATTTTTGGAGATGGACTATTCCAATTTTATATTATCGTATTAGGTTAGTATACTGAAACCATCGGAGAATTTGACGCTGATGGATAATTTTTCTGACCTTGTTGCACTCAAAGAAACATTTCGTTTCTCCCAACCAAAATCTCAGATAAATGAATTTCGTTTGGGGAATATAGTTGGGGTAAACAAACATTTATCGAGTCAAATCAAACATTTTCTTTGTGATAAATGAAAAAAAATGATTAACAGAACCAAAAATCGGTATTGTTTGGTAACCCTAAACTCAAATTTTAACCCTAAACTCAAATTTTTGCGACAAACTATATTTCTTTATTGAGTTACAGAACTTTAAATTAAAATAAGGCAAAGAAAAATATTTTTAATATCAATTAAACTGGTTTTATTGGACAGATCAATGTTTAAATATGATTTGGGTCATGGCGCAATTCCAATCAGCAGAACCATTACGTGAAATTACACTGTGCAACAGTGGGTCTCGGGCCGCAACCAAACTAAAAAGTTGTCAAAGTACATTGGACGTAGTACCACAAAACCCCGCTCGGTTTTGCCCCTATACGCAACAATTTTTTTTACAGGAGAGAGAGAATTTACATATATAAATATACATACATATGTATATCGCATCTTAAGCCGTATCATTTTACAAATCTATAAATGCATCTTGTGAGCGAATGAGCATTAAACGCGAACGTGAACGTAACGTTGGAAAAAATATAATTTCTTAGTCTCACTTTTGGGTTAGGTTGAATAATATAAATGACAAATATGGCAATTTTATCGAAAGCATTAAGTTGTACAATTTTGGAGAACATTATTACATTCCTGTGGTAATAATATATAAATTATATGGGCTATTTCAATAATTTTCAACATTTGTTGAAACTGAGTTCAGATGCTTATTATTTCTCCAGTTTTTCGAATTGACCAAAACGGTAAAAAGGGAATGGTAGGGCACACTAGAAACTCGGAAATTCAAAATTTCAGACCATCAGTTCTTTATCTCTAAAAGTTATGGGCGGACACTCAAATATGGAAAAACTCAAAAAAAGGCTTGAAATTTACAAGAGTTTTTTCATATTTCATCACTTTTCTACTTTTAGTTTTAAACTTCCGATGCCCACTGATATAAAATAAAGTCACTAGACTTAGTAGATATTTACACTATAAAAGTTATGCCCATACTACTATTTGGAAAAAAATTTGTACAGCGGTTCATTTTTGAAACCAAAATTTTCCGATTTTTCAATTTTCGCAGTTTTTTCTATTGCGTTTTTGCGCCGTTCAAGAAAATTCCATTTCGTCAACAGTATTTAATAGATGGTGTAATTTGCTAAAATTTGCGCCAAATCACGTCGATGTCAGGCTGCTAGTTGCTGAGAACGATGACCTCAAACTTTTATAGAATTGGCGTAAATTTGTCAAAAATGACAGTTTTTCGCGCCTGACATTTGCAATATTATTTAAAACTGGTTTATGTATTGCGTGATCTAAACTTCTTAGTAAATGGCACCTCAACGTCAAGAAGGCGTTAAAATATTTTGAAACGCAAAAATTTTATAAAGAAAATAAAAATTTTGCGAAATTTCATGATTTTGTTTCGCGTTTTTTTTTAATTAATCCGTGGTTTAAAATCAATGTAAAGTATTGGAAATGAAGTGTGGCGGTAAACTAAAGATCATATATAAATATGGTTCAATTCGGTCCATATTTAGCGGGTACAGCGGCATTTTTCTTCAAACACATTTTGCTTTGTGACATCTGCAGTTATGTATAGATTCCGCCGCGATTGACACCAAATGAAAGGTTTTTTTAAGCTTGATAATAAAACCGAATATGCATTAAAAAATTTTCATGATTTTAAATTTTACAGATAAAAAAAAATCCTAACCTCAAAAATAATTCTTATATAATTAAAACCTCCATACCTTTCGCGCCGTTTGCAATAAATGATTAACGCGAACTGTTTTGATGTGCTAAAATATTACCCTTCACTTGATCAAAACGTCATTCGTGTCATCCAAAAAAAAAATTTGGAAAAAAAAATATCAAAATGTCGATAATTTTTGAAAAAGCCCATATGCGAAAATTTTGAAAAAATTTAAATTTATGAATTGGTACAATCATTTTCAAACCCAAAATTCCATTTTTGTTCATTAATGTATTTGACAATATTGTTAAGTATATTAAGCACTACAACTTCGTAGAAGATATCAATTTGTAATTTGTTTAATATTGAATACATATACCAATTATGGAGCTCTACATATAATTTTTGTTGATTAGTGTATTTAGAAAGGTTATCAAGAAATTTATAAGTTACAATTATTTTGAAGACAGCTACCGCAATTTATTTACCGTTACGCAAGAAATGTGAAAACATAAAATATGTGAAAATTTTCATGACGTTTCATGAAATAATCGATTAACAGTGTACTATTCCTTGGAAATATGTTGCGAAAATTGCGAAATGGGTAAAATCGCTACAATATTGTCAAAGGTTGTAATGCAATATTTCAAGCTGTTTCGGATTTATTGAAGTAAAATCTGAAATACGGAACTGAACCACATCTAAAATTTTCTTCGGCCTGTAAAAAAAAATTGTTACTTATAGTGGCAAAACCGAACGGGGTTTTGTGGTTTTTTGCCCGATACAAATTCCTTTTATTTGTGTCACAGTGTTATCAGGGACCGTAACTGTTTTAATTTTTAAAATAAAAATTGAAATAAACCAATAATTTGCAAATTTTTATTTAAAAGTTGCAAAATAACACTTATTTATTTTTAGTTTTTCAATTAAAATATAAAATAACAGTTATTTTTGATTTTTATTTTAAAAGTTACAAATGAGAGTTATTCCGTAACTTTTATTTTTACAAATCAAAAATAAAAGTTGAATTGAATATGTTTTAAACCAAATGGTGTATTACAAAAATTTATTCTTTTGATCTTGATCTAAGATATATTCCATTTATTCATCTACAGGGTGGTTCAGTCGCGACTGGGCAAATTTCACCAGCGTATTCCTTGGCTCATTTCATGAAACTATGTCCATCTACGACCATCCCCGAAAAATAGAAGGGGGCTAAATGGCAGCGGATTGAAAATTTTCCAATTGGTGGTCGGTCGGAAAATTTAAATAAAGTGACATCGCCGAGATACGGAAATTTCGAAAAAAGACATAAGACCGTTCACTAAATCTCAATTTTCTCATCCAGATGGCAGATTACTTTTTTTTTTCTCCTAAAAAATAGCCCTACCTCTTACCTTTTCAAAATTACCTAAACGAAGCCCACAGGTCTTTTTACGTAGAATATTTTTTCAATACACACCAACCCCCTAAAATGCAGTTTTGTGGGACATTTTTGCGCCAACTCGGAATAAGTACGAAATTAACCCTAAAATTGATTTTAAATTTTGACTAGTTTTTGGCATTCAAGTTGAGTTTTGGGCTTTGGTGTGTTAGGAAACTTATAATAGAATTTTATGAGGAATTCTTTTGTGGTACATTTTATTCCATTACACCTCTGCTTTGGGGATGTTTTTTTATAATTTGTCACGAAAAGAACAAAAAAGGCACATATATATTGAGACGGTAGACGGTTAAAGTATTCTACACAAATATTTACATAAAATTGCTGAACACATCCTTCACCCAAAATTTAAAGATAACATGGTTTCCTATGCCGATTCAAAATAAAAAAGGGGATAAAGGGGGGAAATTTCACCACCACCCCAGTAAAAAAAAATTCAGACGTGAACTTTCAAAACGCCGATGTGTATATTTTTACCCCCTCTACCAGAAGCCGTTGTCAGAACCTTTTTATTTTCTAAAAAGTCTAATTTTGTGGCACAGTGTTATTAGCTTATTCTCCAACCTGTTACCATGCCATGGTGAATTTGTGATAATGGCTGCAGCCGAAAAGTATGCATCCGTATTACTACTAATTATCAATATTACAATACTTAGGTATAAACAGCAGTACGTAGTGAAATCGTATGTCCGGTTTGGACTTGTAATTAGAATACGAAGTTAGTTAATTGCTACGAGATAAGACTTTTCATATGAATTGGGTTTTTAAGTGTTAAATGAAATCCAATATATGCATATGGCTCATAGATACTAGGTCAGATCAATAAGTCCGTGATTTTTCGAACCTACCTCGTAGTTATATGAAATGCATACTGCTCCCATCAAGTACCACCTGTTAATAGACTACTGTCAAATTTTGAGCAAGTTCCGTCATTTACTTTGCGTTTAACAGCTGTTCAAAACATACAACCTCATGAATTTTTTTAAAAATGGAAAAAGTGACTTTCGTGTGCTCATTAAACAATATTTTTTTGCGAAAACAAACCGTCAATCAAACCAAGGAAAAACTTGATAAATACTATAGGGATTTCAATTGTAAAAAAGTGGTTTACTGATTTTCGTTGTGGTCGCACAAGTACAAATGACGCTGAACGTTCTGGACGGGCAATTCAGGTCAATACACCGGAGAATGTTTAAAAAATCCACGATATGGTGTTAGCCTTTCGAAGAGGAAAAGTGCGTGAGATTGTTGATGCCATAGGCATTTCATATGGCAGTGTGGTTACGATTTTAAATGATCAGTTGGGTTTAAGAAAGCTGTCTGCAAGGTGGGTGCCGCGTTTGCTCTCAATTAACTATAAACGTAATCGTGTGACAACTTCAAAGGATTGCTTGAGTGTACACAATATTTGAGTTGTTTAACCGCAACTGGAAGGAGTTGTTGCGTTAATTTACTGAACCGATTTAACGACGATTTAAAAAACGCGACGGCATATGACCAAGAAAAAAGTTATTTTACATCAAGATAATGCACGGGTGCACACGTGTCTAGTCTCATTGGCAAAATTCCAAGAATTGCCCTACGAATTGGTACCTCATCCGCCATATTCTCCGGATTTAGCCCCCAGTGACTATTTCCTATTTCCAAACCTAAGGAAACGGCTCGGTGGATAGAGATTTAGCTCCAAAGATGAAATTATTGTTCAAAAAGATGCCTATTTTATGGACTTCGAAGAATCCTATTTTTTGGAAGGGATACAAAAATTGGAGAAACGTTAGCCTAAGTGTATTGAGCTAAAAGGAGATTATGTTGAAAAATAAATTTTTCTTTTCCAAAAAAAAACTGTGTTTTATTTAAAAAGTCACGGACTAATTGAGCCGCCCTCGTATCTCAACATGAAATCAGATATATCGTTATTCGGCCGAAAAACCGCTGAGAAAAGTCTAGGTTACCACAATTGCGTATTGCGCGTGTTCACCAAGATATGGTTATATTTATTATTTCAAAAAATCCTGCATCAATTCTAACCTCTTCGACATTTTATTCTTCCCCAAATTGTATAATGTTTTTTTCCATAAGTTTTGGTAGAATATTACAAAAGCCATGAGTGTCGAACATTGAAGTTGGACTGCCAAAATCAACTGCTCGTTGCGGGGTAACTTAAATACAATTGAAATACACTATACTGCTGATTTAAGTTGGACTTCTTTTTTTATTGCTAGAGCGTCACTTTAATAGAATCCTCAGTGGTATCGAAGGCCAGGAACACCACCAAATACATGTAAGCGGGGGCTGGAAAAGAATTACAAACAAACTCGACTATCATGTAACCGAATTAACCACTTGCCACAGGCGGAAATCGATGGACAGATTTCGATGACGCCCTATGTTCTTCGTTAACCTTTTATTTAAAATTTTCATTGTAATATTGATTTATATTGTTGTATTTTGTTTAAATAAAGAAAGGACATTTATATATATATATATTTTTTTACTGAAATAAATGAAATTCTGTATTTAAATATAAATATAAAATAAATGCCTAGTTGGGGCTTAGTTCAACTTGAGTGTAACGCGAGTTTTAAAAATCATAATGCATGACGTACTTGTATCCTTTTTTAAGGTGAAAAATAATTTTAAAACTTTAAATTTTGATATTGAAAAAAACTCTATTTGTTGCATCGCTGTAATATTGTTGCCTTCTATTTTTAAAATCGGTTTATTGTTTGATTTAAACATGAAAACTAACAAACAAAAAAAATATAGGAGAAAATATTTTCACATTTTCCACACCGTTTTATTTATTACCAACTTGTTGAATTGCACAGCATGTCCATGTTAATCCTTGTTCGTTCGTGGAGGCAGAACGATTTATGTAAATTTTTAAATTTGGTTATGATGTGAGAGCTGGAGATTTATTTAATACCATTCAATTCCATAAATTCCATTAAAGTTTTGAAGCAATTTTGTTCCACACAAATGACCAAATTCCCGATTTAGTGGTGATTTGTGCTGTTTCTATTTGATCGTAAATCAAGTCACTTAGCTCATCCATCACTGTTGGCTGTGTTTGTTCTATGAGTTATTCACTTTAATTGATTTTTTTGTTGTTGCGTTGTTAACTTGGTCGTTAGCGGTAACAAAACGACGTGCAACATAATTCCGTTCTGAATGATATTTATAGCGAATACGTTTGATTTACTTTGGCCCACGCAGTGAAATTGCATGAAAGTGCCACCACTGCGTATGAGCGCTGGACATTTTTGCATTCGCTGGCACCACATGACGTATAATTGTTGTGGAATTGTTGCATACAAAGGATAAATATCAAATGCAATATCTATTTTTGTAATTGAAAAAAATAAAAACAACGAAATGATAAATGGATAGCAGTTTGCTAGAACTAACTCGATTGCATTACAAAGAGCAACAAGTTGACCCTAAGTTTATATTTATGACAGAGATAATTCTAGTTGCATAAAGTTGCAAAGAAACGATAAACAATACCACAGGGGGCTGATTACAGAGGTCGAATGTTTATTTTAATATTTATATTTTTTTCCGCGTTGATATTTTAATTAGTTTTGGAGGATCTGGGGAATGACAAAGTAAATGCAGCACATACGGGGGTTTTCCATGCATCCTTGCAACTCCTAGACTTATTTAAGAGAATAATAAAAAACGGTCCTACATTTAACCAATTAAATGATAGGTAAATTATAATTGTCAGTTTACTATTGATTCCCGTATAGACCACAGCAACAATTTATGGTATTTCCACAAAAAAAAATCATAAGAACTCCACCAGTCCAGAGATTTTGTAAGGTATATAGTCAAATATGTGAAACTCATTCTTCTACAGTTTTGCAGAGTAATTGATAATAAGGCTGTTTTTTATTCCATTAAGCTATCGCCACTTACGACTTTCCAAATAAAACGATTCACTCTTAATACAAAAAAAAATCTTTTTCTGTAATGGGTGAAAAAAAATTCGATATGGCACACGTGCCAACACAGTGCCGACAAATTCATGGTAGCAGCACATGTTGTTGTAGTTGTAAGCAGCAACAACAGACATTTTATTTTCGTCCATTCGTTTCAGTTGTCAAACTCTACACAAATTAGGGTTTTCCAATAAGAGCACTACAAAAGTTTTTTTTAAATAAAACAAAACCAGTTTTAGATACCAATGAAATTCTTTATTCCTGTGAAAGTACGTTCGATGCCATTATGTATGGAACTCGATTTCTTTTGCATGGCCACCACGTTCACGCTTGCAGAAGTCCAGACGCTGAACCCAATTTTCGACGGTTTTCAAGCATAAATCGGCCGATACTGCTGCAATTTCACGTTCGATATTCGTACGAAGTTCATCAATCGTCGCTGGCTTGTTATAAGGCGAGCTTCGATAGCCCATTACGGAAGAAACTCATACGCCTTTGCAGGATGACCTTGACGAACACCAAATCCGCAGTGAAAGTTGGTAAGGCTCTTATCGAACCTTTTGAATCTGAGAAAGACATCAGGCAAGGCGACACTATATCGTACGATCTCTTTAACACCTTAATTTAGATCATTATGAGAAAAGCTGCAGTCAACATAAACAAAACCATCAGCAGCAAAAGTCACATGCTGCTCGCGTATGCTGATGATATAGATATCATTGGACGCACAATGAGAGAAGTTACAGCGGTTTGTTCGAGAATTGAGAAGGAGTCAGCAAAAGTGATTTTGATGGTAAATGAGGACAAGACAAAATTAATGGTTTCAACGAACAGGGCCTCCACGCGATTAGACCAAAGCGTGAACGTTGATAACCGTTATAACTGTGTGAATAATTTTCGCAACAGCTGCAAGTTCTGGCTCTAATGTCGAGAAATTACCTCTTAGCGGAAGTACGATAAGGAAGCGCAGAATGTCCTTTTGAAATCAAAGGGCACAGAAAATCAAGGAGAGGTTTACAAAATCAGACTTGGAGGGAGCTGTTGTTCATTGGGATGGAAAATTTTTACCTAAACTTCTCCAGAAAGAATGTGCTGAACGGTTGGCAAGCAAAGGAGATAATGAGCAACTGCTGGGGGTCCCTGAATTTTAGAATAGCACAGGTATCAGTCAGGCAGAAGCTATCGCACTAGAAGAATGGGGTATTGAAGACAACATTTTTGGCATGTGTTTTGACACAACGGCCTCCAACACTCACAGAAAATTTCGGTTGAGACAGCCGAATTAGCCGTAACCGAATTTAGAGGTTGTCACAACCTCATTAGAGGTTGACACAACCTTATTAGAGGTTGCAACAACCTTACTACAGGTTGACACAGCAACTGAATTGACTCCGAATTCGGTTGTTGCAACCGACTTAAGGATTAATTCGGTTATTGCGACCGAATTGATACCAAATTTGGTAGTTACAACCGAATTTGGTACCAATTTCGGTTGCTGGTTTGAATATAATTCAAGATTCAGTTGTCACAACCGAATCAAAATTAAACGTGGTTGCTTCAACTGAATTTCAGTTATGACGACCAAATTCAGTCGTGACAACCTCAATACGGTTGTGGCAACCACAATTCGGTGGTAACAGCCGAATTTACGGTTGCTACAGCCTCTTTTCAATCGATTAGTTCTCTGAGTGAATACTGGACGAATGAAAGGCGCCTGTACCTATAGGTAAACATTTGTTGTACTTGTCCTGTAGCCATCATATTTTAGAAGTCGTGTTGCGATCAGTATTTGAGCACAAAATGGGATCAAAGACTTGTTCTCATCCTGGCACTTCAAATGCATTGACCTAACATAGATCAGTCAGGATGATTCGGTAAAGAGCTCAGCTAAAGGCTCCCAAAAAAGGGTTTGGGAATTTCTTCGTCTTCAGTTAACCAAAGTATAGCCTGGAGATGATTATTTAGACGTCATGAAGTTATGCTTAATATTTTTGGGAAAAGTTCCTTCTCACGATGTTTCCTTTCGCATTTATTTTTAGGAAATAGTTTCATATGATTTAAGAGGAGTTTAGTTCACTTAAAGCTATAGAGGGCGAATCAATAAGTCCGTGACTTTTTGAATGAAACATAGTTTTTTTTTAGCTAAATACACTTAGTCCAACGTTTCTCCAATTATTGTATCCTTTCCAAAAATTAGGATTTTTTGAGGTCCATAAAATAGGCATTTGTTTGATCAATAATTTCATCGTTGGAGATAAATCTCTTGCCACCGAGCCATTTCTTTAGGTTTCTAAATAGGAAATAGTCACTGGCGGCTAAATCCGGAGAATATGGCGGATGAGGAACCAATTCGTAGCCCAGTTCATGGAATTTTATCATTGAGACTATGCACGTGTGCACCCGTGCATTATCTTGATGAAACAGAACTTTTTTTCTTGGCCATATGGGGTCGTTTGTTTTAAATCGTCGTTAAATCGGTCCAATAAGTTGGAATAACAGTCGACGTTTATTGTTTTTCCCTTTTGAAGGTAATCGATGTGGATTATCCCGCGTGCATCACAAACAACTGTTGCCATCACCTTATTGACCGACAAAACTTACCTTGGTCTTCTTCGGAGCCGGTTCACCCGGAGAAACCAATTGTTTGGTATGGATCCATGTTTATCCACAGTTAGAAAACGCCGCAAAAACACATTCGAATTGCGGTTAATCAACTCCAAACAATTGTTTGAAGTTGTCACACGATTACGTTTATGGTCAATTGAGAGCAAACGCGGCACCCATATTGCAGACAGCTTTCTTAAAGCTAACTGATCATTTAAAATGGAAACCATACTGCCATATGAAATGCCAATGGCATCAAGAATCTCACGCACTATAACTCTTCGATCGGCCAACACCATATCATGGATATTGTCGACATTTTCGGGTGCATTGACCTCAATTGGCCGTCCAGTACGTTCAGCGTCATTTGTACTTGTGCGACAACAACTAAAGTCAGTAAACCACTTTTTTACCATTGATCTCGATGGTGCGGAGTACGTATAGTATTTATCAAGTTTTTCCTTGGTTTGATTGACGTTTTTTTTTGCGAAAAATAATGTTTAATGAGTAATCGATATTCACTTTTTTCCATTTTGAAAAAAATTATCGGGGTTGTATTTTTGGAACAGCTGTTAAACGCAAAGTAAACGACGGAACTTGCTCAAAGTTTGACAGTAGTCTACTAACAGGTGGTACTTGATGGGAGCAGTGTAGCATTTCATATAACTACGAGGGAAGTTTGAAAAGTCACGGCTTTATTGATCCGCCCATATGTTTCTTTATTGTGAACTCATATTTTAAAATGTGGTTTCAAGCTTCAAACGCTATTACAGCTCCAAATAATGGTATGGAATTTGTTCACAGCGCCATTAAATACACACATATCGATCAAGGTAGTATATCGCAAAAGGTACTGGGAAAATATTTACTTCACCTGTGGTGTCTTAACCCGGAACAAATCTTTAGCTTATTTGACAATAATGTTTCTACTTATACGTTCCGTCAGTCACTTTCATGATGTTATCTTTAGTCAGGCAAGTTACTTTTTTTTTGTATAAAGAAAAAAATGCCACAAAAGATTTTATCAGAAGATCGGTGCACTCTATTTTCTACTAGTACTCCAACTACCAAGTCTAACAGCTGTTTCATCGAAATGTCCTTTTTGTTTTGTGGAGTTAGATCAATTGGCCTCTAAGCAGCGGATGTAGCGAGAATGTTTGACACATCTTAGAAACGATACGCATCAGAAATATTCCATCAACTAAGAGTCTGTTGACAGAAAATGGATAGATGACTCAAACGGAAGTATAAAAAAAGGGCATCCTTTTCCTTAATACTCAAGTTCATAGAAATTGCTACAACTTCTTTTAATACACATTATTTCAAATCTATTTACTCACCAGATACATCAGTGAGCCATAAACTCACATCAATCAATTTACTCACAAAAGGAATGAAATAAGAGTTCGTAGCATAATAAAGTACAGGTGGTAAAATAAATCAACTAAAGCAAACAGCAGCATAAATCCTTGTTATCAAGAAAAATCTCTGCACAGTTTAAAACACCAAAGTTGTTTATAAACAAAAGGAACACCCTCGACCATAAAGATAATAACTTACAATATTAAGGTTATAATATTATATGAATGTCTATGGCAACACAACAAAATACAAGATGTACAAAGCCACAGATTGTAAAGAGATTTGAAGAAAACCACCTCATTGAAAGTCGTGAAAGGGGTTGAAACTACGAAGATGTTTGTGGAACATCTCAGACATTGTATATTTTAAGGATTTATTAAATGCTACCATTAATTAACATACAGTGCATCACAAAACTAAGTATGCAGTTGGAAAACTTATCAATTTATTTAAATCAGTGTTGGGATTGTTTAATCTTCATTAAATTTGAATTTGCATTACTTAATCTAATGCAAATTCAAAAGAATTACCATTCCTCGCAATGGCAATTACAAAATTTTTAATTTTCATTTACCCAGGCTTTGCAAACGCAGGTTGTGGAATCGGATACCAATTGTAACGAAATATGGTACTGCTTTTAATTGTTTTGAATTTGTTTGACTACTGGCAATTCTGTTTTTACAGTATTTTATATGTAGAGGTTTGTGGCTTCGATTGGTGTTGTATCGTAGAAATTTCAAATTCATAAACCTGTACATATAAAGGGTTTTTCAACTGAGACGCTACAAAAGTAAATCGATAGGGACAGTAATCCACACGTACTTCTTACGTGATGATCAAGACCGGCACATTACTGTGAATGGGAATCGTACCGTTCAACGATAACCGAATATTTTTGGCCCCAATTGGATAATATGGACTTGGAGGACATGTGGTTCCAGCAGGACGGCGCCACAAGCCACACAGAGCGAATGCCACAATCAATTTATTGGAAACCAAGTTTGGTGAACGTGTTATCTCACGAAATGGCCCAGTCGATTGGCCGCCTCGGTTGTGCGATTTGACGCCTTTAGATTATTTCCTGTGGGGCTACGTCAAGTCTATGGTCTATGCCAACAAGCCAGCGACGATTGATGAACTTCGTGCGAATATCGAACTTGAAATTGCAGCAGTATGGGCCGATTTATGCTTGAAAACCGTCGAAAATTGGGTTCAGCGTCTGGACTTGTGAAAGCGTGCCCGTGGTGGCCATGCAAAAGAAATCGAGATCCATACATAATGGCATCGAACGTACTTTCACAGGAATAAAGAATTTCATTGGTATCTAAAACCTGTTTTGTTTTATTTAAAAAAAAACTTTTGTAGCGCTCTTATTGAAAAACCCGTTAAAATATTTGAAAACCAAGTTATGAAGGAAGTGCTTTGAAAATAAGTACAATTGGTATTTTTTTAAGTACAATTGGTATTTTTTTGAATTTGGAGTTGTAGATGTAATTCAAATTAAACTACAAATTATAATTGTCAAATAATTAATTTTTCCATGTATGATGATGTTTCCATTCAAATGAAATCCGCAGAGTTATTTAAATAACAAAATTTTTTAAAAATCTAGCAAAATTTGGGTTTCTACACTGAAAGAAAATCTTTACATCAAATCGGTGATAAATGTTCAACATTTGTTCTTCATTGAATTGATGAATCTTGAAAGTTCTTTAAATTGAAGATTGTGCGTTTCTTCACCTTTTTCAGCTCATTGAATTGTTGATCTTTGTTATATCAATCTTTATCATTGGAATTTGGAAATAGTTAGCGGGATCGATTCAAAGTGTGGACGTAGTAGTATTGAAAAAATAAAGGGAAAAGAAAAAAAGTAGTAGAACAATGAAAATAAATACATAATATAAAATAGTGTATTGGACAGAAGATATTATCTACTCTCTCAGCATTTACGATGAAAAATAGGCCAACGAGTTTGGCTACTCGTTAACTGACAATTGCATAAAACTTTTCACCAATTCACACCAAATGTATGACAAACGTACATTACATTGATGACAACCTAAAATCTAATTGATGATAAATGTACAGAAAATTGACGAACAATTTCCACTAAAAATTATGAAAAATTTACCTTAACTTGAAGACAAACTTACATCAAATTGATGAAAAATTTACATCAACTTGGTATAACATTTAGTAAATATGTGAGAAATTCATATTAAAAGCTTACAAGGTCAGGAACATTTTTCTAATAGAAAAATGGTTCGAATAATAGACAATTGAGTTAAGCGCACTCACTGCACACAGAGAAAAGAATAGTTGAAAATTAATTCAGTCATTGGAAATTCCATGATAAAGTCTATATTTTGATTCATAATTTAATCATAATCATAATATTTTAATCATAATTGTTATACATCAGAATTATATGTCGATGTTATTGATAGATTAAAAATCGGTCTTACTAAATACAAGTTGCTACTACCGAAATTAAGTTGTATTAATCAATTTGAGTATTTCAAAAACCTCATTCATCTGAAATGGAAGATACAACTAATAACAAGTACAATATTAGAATTCGTGTTCAAATATTAGTCAGTGTAATCATAATTTAGTTTCTGTTACAAAAACACTTGTTACAAAGTTATGTATTCGATTTTTCACAAGAGGCTTTGTTGTTAAAGAGAAACTACGTACATTGGAATGTTACAGGAGGACTTTACAGAAAAACTAATATTTTAAACAGAAAGTGATAAACAAAGTTGTGACAAAACAATAAAGTGTATAGAATCAGCCAGCGAAGAATACATAATATCATAAACTGAGGTGAAGTGAGACTTTGAAAACCAAACGTTGAATCTGACGCCACTATTGAAGTCTTCACAAACACACACAAACAATTGTGGACACTTGGCTGGAGGAACTATTATTGTGGATGACACAAATTAACTTAAACATACATATGATACCCAGGGTAACCCATCGCCATTTTTGATCGAAAATATGAAAAATTTAGAAATATGTCTATATCTAGAAAACGAAGGGTTCAATCGAAGAAATAAAATATGTTTACGGGTTTCTCACAAAGTGTTCCAATTCGCATGGAATTTTTTTTTTTCAAGAAGTCGCCAAAATAACAAAATCGCTAAAAATAAAAAAATGGCTATATTTCGGAAACGGTGCGTCCAATCGCAAAAATAATACATTTTTTACCTCCTTCGGAAGCTTCAATACGGCATCACTTTTATTTTTACAAATCGCTAAAACTAAAATTTCTGCAATCAGAAATCGCTAAAACGCCCCTATGTCAATATCTCGGAAACGGAGTTCCGTCCGAATCGAAACAAAACTATTTTTTACGAGTTTCTAAGGATTTTTTATAAAGTGATCCAATCGTATGGAAAACATTTTGTTAAAAAAATCAATATGAAAACCGTTGAAATAAAAAATGGCTATAACTCGGAACCGGTGAGTCCAATCGCAAAAATAATAAATTTTTAACCTCTATAAGAGACTTTAACCAATGGATGTTTTTAATATTTAAAAAAAATCGCTAAAATCGATATTTAAGCGATTTACTTATTTTGGGGATTTTTAGAAAAAAAAATCATTCGAATTGGACCACTTTATGAAAAACCCTTAGCATTTTTGATCGAAAATATGAAAAATTTAGAAATATGTTTATATCTGGAAAACGAAGGGTTCAATCGAAGAAATAAAATATGTTTACGGGTTTCTCACAAAGTGTTCCAATTCGCAGGAATTTTTTTTTTCAAAAAGTCGCCAAAATAACAAAATCGCTAAAAATGAAAAAATGGCTATATTTCGGAAACGGTGCGTCCAATCGCAAAAATAATAAATTTTTTACCTCCTTAGGAAGCGTTCACCTATGGATGTCTTCAATACGGCATCACTTTTATTTTTAAAAATCGCTAAAACTAATATTTCTGGAATCAGAAATCGCTAAAACGCCCCTATGTCAATATCTCGGAAACGGGGTTCCGAATCGAAACAAAACTATTTTTTACGAGTTTCTAAAGATTTTTTATAAAGTGATGCAATCGTATGGAAAGCATTATGTTCAAAAAATCGATATGAAAACCGCTGAAATAAAAAATGGCTATAACTCCGAACTCCGAATTTTTAACCTCTATAAGAGACTTTAACCAATGGATGTTTTTAATATTTAAAAAAAAATCGCTAAAATCGATATTTAATCGATTTACTTATTTTGGGGATTTTTAGAAAAAAAGTCATTCGAATTGGACCACTTTATGAAAAACCCTAAGCAATCAGAAAAAATCAGTTATATTTCTATTGAACGCTCCGTTAGCGAAATATATACATAACGGCGGTTTAGCGATTTTTTATTCAAAAAAATTTAGTTTTAGCGATTTGTTTAAAAAAAAGTGATGCCTTAGTAAAGACATCCATTGGTTACAGCCTTATATGGAGGTAAAAAAATTTTATATTTGTGCGGTTGGACGCACCGTTTCCGAGTTATAGCTATTTTATTATTTTAGCGATTTTCTTATTTTGGCGATGTTTTACTTTTGTTTCTATAAAATTCATCATCATCAGCATCACCAAATCGTTGTGACAGCCATCAAATTCAAGTAATTACTTCAGCATACCAATATATTGTTTGGTACAACCGAATTAGTTTTTACACTATTCGTTGAACCAGCAAATTGAATAATCACCACTACAGGAAAATTTGATTGCTAGAACTAAAACTTGATTGACATTTCACATGTATTTCTTGTTGCTGTGGCTTCAACTAAATATTTCAGTTCTTGCAACCAAAACTGAATTACAAATCAATTGATAGGCATAACATTTGGTGATACAATTATTGGTAAGCACAATTATTGGTAATCACAACTGACTAATGTGATAGTCCAAGGAACCGCCAAATTTTAGTTGGCTGTAAATATAGTTGTCACAACGAATCTCTTTTCTGTGTGTGGCATGACTAGTTTCGAACTCTGATTAGTTTCTAACTTATGACTAGTAAGTCATGCCGGTGTGTGTGCTTAACTGTATTGACTATATAGTCAATATATTAGTCAATAATATATTATTCCATCAAAAACCAAAAATTTTTCAATTAGAAAAATTTTCCTGACCCTTTTTTTATCTCGTAATATGAATTTCTCATACATTTACTAAAAACTATCAAAATCGGACAGAAAATTCAAAATTTCAAAAAGATCTATCATTCTCGTTTAATCAACGTAAACTATTGATGAAATATGGATGAAATGTTCTTCATCAATTCAATGAAATATGTCGTTGGTTGGAAAATAAAATGATATTTCAGTGTAGTATTTCAAATGTACAGGTATATGGATTTGATACGAAATGCGGAGCACTCCTTACCAGAGGGTTTCAATAGGGGCGTTTTTTTTCGCAACCTATATAAGTTAACATCAACTGTTACGAAACAAAAGCATAAAACTTGAGTATAATCTACTTGGCATCATCTGATAATTCTTTCTTTGTATGTGTCAATTCGTTAATTGAAAAGTCAAACACAAAATAAAATTCTAAAAAATGCAATGCATTAAATGAGGTGGTCATACTGTATTCACATTGCAGCAGTATTCTCTCACTTGTTTAGTAGCAGGGAATTATTGTACTGATAAACTCGAAACACGTGATTTCGATTGGAATGGAGCAGGGCTTTAATGCCACATTGGGGTATAACCGAATTTAAAAATACACCAGGCATCGTAAACGAACACCTACAGCCCGCTCGATCGCCACGAGTCGTAAAAAATTTTCGACTCGTGAGAACGTGCGAAAAACACCCAAGATACCCAAGAATTCCCGAGGAAGCCCCGTGCATTTGTTTACATGAATTTTCGTAGGCACTTTTTCGACTCAAACGAGGAGAGAGAAGTAAGGGCAAATGGCTCCAAGTGATGAACGTGGATCGGTGTCCTCATTTATTCGCCATAATTTTCATGAAAAGTACATACTTATAAAATTTACCATAACGTAAATACAATGTACCAGAAACTACATACAACATTTATTCACCATACCATGCATTTAAAAGTGCACTAAATGTACCACAAAGTAGTACATATCATGGTCCATAACGTACAAAACCTGCGCCAGAAAATACATAAATTTCGTCAACAATTGACAAAAAGTACACACCAAGAGCACTTTACCAAAAATACTTTAAGTTTAGTAAAACGTACGAAAATAGTACATAAAGTGTTCAAAAAAGTACAAAATGGTGGCAAAAAGTGCGTAAAGTGTATCAAAAAAGAATACAAAGATCATCAAGCAGACAGAACCGAAGGCGTTCTTGCGAATCGAGTCATGGGGGAATATCGGTGAAAGTATCTGTTTTTGAATTGAGCTATTCCTCGGCTTTCTTCTTCACTTCACTTCCATTTTGCTTTAGTTGTTGTTTGTCTCCGGTATTGTCTTGGAATTCTGCTTGTGCAACAAGAAAAAATCAATAATATTTTATACAACTTTTTAAATATTTTGTTGAAAAAGTAACTACCCCTTATATTTACATCATAATTTTCGAAACGTCGTATAAATATAATAATTGGAATGACATATATTTTATATTTTTCATACAACAAAGCCAAACTTGGTAACACTTTTATCGGGGTTATTCTCAACTTCTAAAATTATACATGTTAACGTGCAAGTTTTCATTTTGTATGAGTTAATGTGGATAAGTTACGAAAACACGCCCCTCATGAATCAAATGTTCGACTTGGTAGTTGGAGTTCTAGTACAGAATGGAGTGTAATGAAAGAATAAGCGATAAGTAACATGTTTTCAATACATTTAACACTTTCGGTTAATGTTTTCAGAATCAGATTCTAAAAATAAAATTTTCTTATTATTTTGCCTTTAATATTTTTAATAAGATTACGTTTTTTTTTTGCAAAAAGTTGACTCCAAAGTTGTTTTTGGAATGGTATGACATCACATGACATCATTTGTACTAGTTGGTGTAAAATAAATATGGCTTTTTGTAGCGCTTTTTTATTTCCTGTTAATAAAATAATGTTCTTTTTACATTACAATGGTGACAATAGTTATATTTATCAGCTTGTGCAGCACACGACTTAACACTTTACAATAAGTCATTACTCAATCACATTATTCCTCGACGATATATACTTTACGTGTTTGAAATCAGGCTGACCCAAGATTAACTCCAATTGGTTATTTATATCAGTTAAAACTTTTCGTCAACCGTTCCGAAACCATTTCTTAGTAACGCCATCTATTCCACTGTGTGTAATTTTTTAAGTCATGGCAAAATAACCATATACGGACACCACTTCGTGATAAAAGACTAAAAAAAAAGACCCGTGTTTCCCAATTTTTCCCAAAGTCATGCACTTTTTTTTTTTATGGGCCCCCAAAGATTTGGGGCCTCGGTATCATTTTCGTAAAAATGTGATCATTTTCTCAGGCTCATATCTTGCAAACCGTTCAGAATTTCGATTTACTCTCTGAGGCAAAGTTGTAGCTCTTGTCATAAAGAAGATATAAAATCAAAAAAAAACTTCACCTTCCAGATCAAAATTCCCGTGTTCAGGTCCATAGGTAGCAAACCGTTCAAAATTCAAGAAAACAATCAACTACAAAAATTTACCTAAGATCTCAATAAACAAATTTCTAGAACATATAAACTTCCTGGGAATTATTCTTAACACCGTTTTTTAATTTCATTTGTTTTTTATTTACTTCAACATTGAGATACTATGCTATCTATTACAAAAATATTAAAAAAAAGTATTCGTATTATTTTTATAATGTTGATGGGCCTGGACTTGCAAATCGCGCTCTCTTAAGTTGTGGATCCAAATCGTCGTCCGAATCTGACTCAGCAATTATGGTGTCCACAGGCACGTTGCTTCCAGACTGCCCTCCATCATCAGCTCTTTCTTCTTCAAATATTTCATTAACATCATACAGGGTGATCTTGTGACTCCACCAACATACCTCTGCAAGCAATGCGTCGAGGTTTTTGCCTTTGTACCGTTTTTCCATGGGCATTGTGGTTTGGTGAAACCGTTCTCCTTGCTCATCGGATTCGGTAGGGAGTTGTTTGATAAAATCGTCAAAATGAAAATGAAGAAAATGCAGCTTTAATGTCATCGATGCGCCGATTATCTCAAAATAATGCAGCAATTGTTTCACCCATTCTCTTGCTTCCGGTTCCGCGTCTCGATCCCCTCCCAAGACTCTGGTGCATACACGCTGAAGGTAAATCCATGCCATTGAATGATTTTCATCAAGCGATGAATCAAAGTTGCTCTTGAATAGCTTTCTAATGTCAGGGCCATTAAGTACGCCTGTTAAATGAAAACAAAAAATAAAGACAGAAAAGAAAACTTTAACATAGTGTAAATACTACAATAAACATTAACATAGTGTAAAATAGTACAATTGTACAATTAGGAGTTGGCGGCCTTGGTGATACCAAATTTTCAGGTGCAAGCTCTGGTAGTGTGGCTGTTGCAGTTGCTTTATAAATTTTGTTCTTCTCAGAATGTCGATTTAGACGACATGTGTAATTTACGCATGCATAGCAACTGGTTGCATCATGATCACCTGGGCGATTAATCCAGTTTACCGGCTTACAATACTTCATAGTACCTCTGCCTCCACTCAACCATACCATGAGATTGTTATAACATTGGCGACACACTGTATTAGTTGTGTAATTTTCACCGGTCAAGTCCACTTCGTCGAACAACAATGTATATGCTCTTTTGAATTCACTAGTTAAAAGCTTCTTTTCCTTCTAAAATCTTGTAGATGTTTTTTTTCTGGTTTGATGACCGCAAACGTAGCAAAATAAATCAATATTTTCACACTGCATATTGAAATTGTCAGTTGCGAATGTTGTGTGCGAATTATACTGTAGCACTTTCACTTTTTTTACTTTCACTTTCACTTTATAACTTTCACCGCTGAGCTCTCGTTGACGTCGCGCTGTGTAATGCCTCGATGTGAGCGTCGTGTCGCTTTTATATTGTGTGCTGCGTCCCTTGTTGCGTGTGCTGAGCTTACTGCATTGCCTGTGCTGCTGCTGTCGGTGCATGATCGCGTGATACCTAAGCGCTACCTTAACGGTGTTAACCCTTGGACAAACACATGGTTCTGGCCAGGCATATTTCATTTTTTGCTACCTATGGACCTGAACAGGAGAAAAAGGTAAAAAAAATGAAGTTAAAAAATTTTCGGCAAATTTTTCACTTTTGCGTGCTACCTAAACAGTGTTAAGAATCATCTCTAGGAAGTTTATATGTTCTAGAAATTTGTTTATTGAGATCTTTGGTAAATTTTCGTAGTTGATTGTTTCCTTGAATTTTGAACGGTTTGCTACCTATGGACCTGAACACGGGAAAAAAGGTAAAAAAAAATCGAATTTTTTTAAGTTTTTTGCGATTTTGATCTGGAAAGTGAAGTTTTTTTGATTTTATATGTTATATGTTCTTTATGACAAGAGCTACAACTTTGCCTCAGAGAGTAAATCGAAATTCTGAACGGTTTGCAAGATATGAGCCTGAGAAAATGATCACATTTTTACGAAATTGATACCGAGGCCCCAAATCTTTGGCGGCCCATAAAAAAAAAGTGCATGACTTTGGGAAAAATTGGGAGACACGGGTCTTTTTTTTTTAGTCTTTTATCACGTAGTGGTGTCCGTATATGGTTATTTTTTTTCGTGTTGCACTGTGTTCTCGATTGCTGCAGATAACTCCTCAGCGACACAAGGCTTAGTGGTGAGATTGCTCAGTAACGGCAGCCAATTCATCAACAGTTCGAGGTGAGATCGCATATGGTAACATTCAACGTAAGGTGACCACTTTTCGACAATAAATGGTGATAATCTGTTATAACAATCAAACTGTAATACACACCACAAACTATTTGTTGTTGACATTCTAATGCTACTTTGACTTACTGTGAATTCAAGTGTAAGTTAAGGCAAAAATTAAAGCATTTTTATCGGTACAATAGTTTAAAAAGAACATCGTTTTGTTGACATTAATTAATACAGCGCTAAAAGGGTAAAAAATACCATGTAATACTATTTAATACCAACGGACATACTGCCTTCCATGATGATACAAACGATATGACAATCTTAGTTTACCCCTTTTCTAAAGAGATGTACGTATGTACGTATATAGAATAAATAAAGGCGATAGTAGAAAATCCAAAGTAAACACTAATACACAGATACTTTGCACATGTTACAGTGTGCAAAGAAAACATTTCAGGGATACTGTTTAAAGGGTTCCCGCTTTTATGAATGAAAGAATTTCAATAATATGATTTTGATAAAAAAAAACTGATACATAAATGATAGCTCCAGCAGGTTTGTGTAAAATTTCGATCAGACTCCTTCCTACACACAGAGAAGAGATTTGATGTCACAACTATATTTACAGCCAACTAAAATTTGCCTGATCCTTGGACTATCACATTATTCAGTTGTGATTACCCATAATTGTGTGCAGCATCAACAAATGTTGTGCATATCAATTGATTTGTAATTCAATTTTGGTTGCAACAACTGAAATATTTGGTTGAAGCCACAGCAACAAGAAACAAATGTGATCTGCCAATCAAGTTTCTTCAGCTTCCAAACTTCAGAATATTTTTTGCTGGGATATTACTCACAATGGGTTCTGCGTTGGCTCCAGCAGCAAGGATGACCATAATGCAGGCGATGGCAAAGGCGATGGATGACAATTTCATTTTAGTAAACGGTTTTAAAAGAACTGATGATTTCAGAACTCAACTTGGCTTCTTTTATACGAAATTCTGCGATGGCTCACTGCCTCCCAGATATAATTGCATCCAAAGGTTCTTGAGAACAACAACTGAATAAATGAATCAATTTTTAAATAAATATTAGCTGATACTTGATAATAGATTGACGCATTTAACTAGAATATTATAGTGTCTTGGAAAAACCACTTTGAAACATGTGTGTATATTGCAATTCTTTGGTTTTGACATTGAAGGTTCCTCTTGTTTGCCACCTTCATTGAAAGTTTATTTGAGGAATTTGATGTTTTCACGATCTTTCCCCATCAGTTTAATACTTTAGTGTCTGAGAATAATAGAGTCTTGAAATCTGCTTTACACATAAAACAAAATATATATTTCGATGTTTCAATTTTTCTATCGATACAATGGTATTCCATTAATGTGGTTAAATTGAGATTCGTTTTACGTGTCAGATAGATTAAGTGCATAATCCTCGATTTCGTACGAAATGTGGTGTAGGTTCCACAATCTTGGCATTTCATGCCAAACGAAAACTTGGAATTCTATGTTTCGAATGTGCCGTCAATTACTGTCAAAGGTAAAGTCAGTCGAACAAGACCTTTTAACTTATTGGAATCCAACTTCAGTGGAATTGCTATTGCGAAATCGAAGAACAGAGCATACACTTTTTGGATTAGAATTTTGCGGTAAAAATAGTTGCAGTCACTTTATAACATCCTTTTTGTCGAGAGAGATATCTGAATCCATGCTTATTGAAGAGCTGATTAGGGGAATGCCCATTTTTTTTTTGAAAGGGAGAGCTATTTATGAAAATTTAAAAAAATAATTATACCTTTTTAACTAATAATAATTTACGAATTTTGGATTTCAATTTCAATTAAATAAGGTATTTCTGTATTACAAACATATAGGTATGTAGACTGGTATGTCAGTCGAGTTTGGAGACCTATTTTCACTGCCGATTACCATAATGAAAGCCACTAATGGCAAAACACCACAACAAAAATATTATCTTTGTCAGCATTTATGGACTTTTGGGCCCCTTCGTTGAAAATGTCCCACTGTATTGCGTACTCTAGGGCTGGGATAGTGTTGTATGAAGATGCTTACGCGCTGAAAAATAAAGGCCTCTCTAACATATTCTGCAGGAACTATGTATATGGTTGGAACACACTTCGAACATTAATATGTTTGCAAGTCCCAAACTCACTTGTTTTTAAATGTAAACAGCATCATGTGTACTGGCAAACATGTATGCTTTTACGTGGAAACATATGCGTATTTCCCCCCAAACATAACAATATTTAAAAACGAATTATTTTTTGATTTCAATATATATGTAAAGGGTGTTTTTTCAAGCCCGATAGAACTTCAAATTGTAAAAAATAATACAAAAAATTAAATTTTAATAAAAAAATTTCTATTATTTGTTTCAGTACACTCTGGCAAATCATCATGAATAGACTCACACTTGAACAACGCTGCCAAATTATCCAAATTTACTTTGAAACTCAGTTGGAAACTGACCCGTTGTTTTATCGCCAAATTGTGTTCAGCGATGAGGCTCATTTTTGGCTTAACGGGTTTGTTAATAAGCAAAATTGCCGTATATGGAGTGAGACCAATCCACAAGAGACCCTCCAGACTCCATTACATCCAGAAAAATGCACCGTTTGGTACGGCTTACACGCTGGTGGCATCATCGGACCTTATTTCTTTAAAAATGAGGCCGGAGCTCGCGTTACGGTCAATGGAGATCGTTACCGCACCATGATCAATGATTTTCTGTTTGAAAATATGGATGACATTGATCCAGACGAGATGTAGTTTCAACAGGATGGCACTACGTGCCATACGGCGATCGCAACCATCGACTTATTGAAATCAAAATTTGGCGATAAGTTGATTTCGAGAAATGGACCTGTCAATTGGCCTCCAAGGTCGTGCGATATGGCACCTCTGGATTATTTCCTGTGGGGCTACGTAAAGGCACTGGTTTATGCTGATAAACCAGCAACAATTGACGCCTTGGAGGCCATCATTGTTCGTGTTCTTCGTGACATACGGCCAGCAGTGCTCGAAAAAGTGGCCAAAAATTGGACGTCCAGAATGCGCTTCGTCAAGAACAGCCGCGTTGCCCATATGCCCGAAATCATTTTCAAATGTTAATGCCACTTGTTGATCTTTCGAATAAAAAAAAACTTTATTAAAATTTAATTTTTTGTGTTTTTTTTTTACAATTTGAAGTTCTATCGGGCTTGAAAAAACACCCTTTATGTATTATTTATTATAATTAATTTTATCAATATAAATCCACATTTATAAATAATTAATACAAAAAATTAAGAGATTTAAAACGGCCTTTTTTACATTAAGGTTCATTGGATGCATTATTTGTCTGTTTTCAGGAAATGAAACGTGTTGTCACTCACGTTTTAGTTTTCGGAAGGTTTCAGTTATGCGTTGGTTATCACTATGTGTTGTTACACAAAGAATATATTTATAAACAAATTTAGGTCATGCAAGCCAAGCGTTTATTTCACAAATGGTCTGCCGTTCCGATTTTTTCAGTAAAGGCTCGGACAGACAAAGGGCTTCACGTTGTTGCCCTTTCCAGTTTCTTTCCTCAAAATCGTTTCTCACTTTGGTAGCACACATGCATATATACGAAACTCACAAACCATTTAAGCGTCCGGGCCTTCGTTTATTCTTTTTTCACCGATCAAGCGCTTTTGATATCCTCTGTACGATGAAGCATTGACGACTGTATACATGAATCTAAAACGCAAAACATCTGCAGCGCAACACAATCATCTGCAATTTGCACCCATATTCAGGAATTTTTATGACTCACTGACTGAGAGAGTACTGCAAAAACACAGATAAACACTTACAAAATAGACTCTCTCGTTGTCCCTCTTTTATTCTCTTGCTCTCGAGAGAGCATAGACAGTGCAACAAACATAGTTGTATTTGTATCACATACATAAATGTATGTGGGTCGCAAATACATATATTCTAACATATTAATCATTGTGTCTCAAACATGTAATATTGAATAGCAAACACAATATGTTTGGACACAAGTGTATTATATTTGCGACAAGCTCCAAACACACTATATAGTTGCATCCACACAACAAAAAAAGACAGATTAGTAAGAAACAGTGTAGTAAGAAAATTTGGATATGAGTCACCTTCTAATTTTGTGAGGTCGGGGGAAAAAATGCATGAGGTTTATGAATTTAAAATTACTAAGAGGCAACACCAATCGAAGCTGGACATATAAAATACTTGAAAAACAGAATTGCTACCCACAGAGAAGAGATTCGTTGTCACAACTATATTTACAGCCAAATAAAATTTGGCGGTTTCTTGGACTATCACATTATTCAGATGTGAATACCAATAATTGTGTTCCGTGTCACCAAATGTTGTGCATATAAATTGATTTGTAATTCAGTTTTGGCTGCAAGAACTGAAATATTTAGTTGAAGCAACAGCAACAACAAATGAATGTCATCTGTCAATCGAGTTTTAGCTCTAGCAATCAAATTATGCTGTAGTGGTGATTATTCTTTTAATTGGATCAACGAAAAATGTAAAAACTACGAAAAATTTAAAAACTAATTCGGTTGTACCAAATAATATATTGACAATTACTTGAATTTAATGGCTAATTACTTGAATTTAATGGCTGTCAAAACCACTTTTTAATGCCACATCCAATTATGAAATTTATTGCAAAAAAACTAAAAAAAATAATTTATTTTAAAATTGTGTATTTTATATTTAAATATAATCAAAATTATAATTATTTGAAACCAGGGTTCGTATTTCGTTGGTAATGGGTTACCCTGGGTAACCCGTCCCCATTTTTGATCAAAAATATGAAAAAATTAGAAAAATATCTATTCATATATCTGGGCAACGGAGCGTCGAATCGAAAACATAACAAATTTTTGAGAAGTGGTCCAATTCGTATGGTATTTTTTTTAAATCGCCAAAATGAGAAAATCGCTAAAATAAAATAATGGCTATAACTCGGAAGCGGTTGGTCCAATCGCAAAAATATAACTTTTTTAACTCCTTATGAGGCTGTAACAATGGATGTCTTTCATTCGGTATCACTTTGTTTTTTAAATCCGTTAAACTAACATTTTTCAAATAAAAATCGCTAAAATCACATGTTTTAGCGATTTTTTTTAAAAATAAGTGAAATTCGGTTCGTATTAAATACATCCATTGGTTAAAGCCTCCTGCGCATGTAACAAATTTAATAAAGTTTTTTTTTTAAAAAAAATCCTCCATACGATTGGAACACTTTATGACACTTTAGAAATTTTTGCGATTTGATGCTCCGTTTCCGAGACATATGCGATTTTTGATTCGATAAATTTTGCTTTTAAAGATTTAAAAAAAAAAATTCAAGCCATCCATGGGTTAATAATGCCTCCGTTTCCGAGATTTATAAATTTTTTCCAAATGTTTTTGTCCCGTTAAAACTGAAACAAGCCTTGGTGCCTTGGGCCTGGCTAGAGACAGAAGGTACATGGATCTCCTGCTATCCACTATCGCCCTATTTCGTCTGGAGTGTGCACAATCACTGATACACGTCTATCTCTCCTGCATCATCATATACGAGCGCTCTTGCAGGATGTGCTTACAAGCCGCTAGGGGTAGCCAATATGTTTTAATTCATGTGGAACCTATAAGGTAGTTCGTAGTCTTTCAAGCTTATCCGCTCTACAGTTTCCCGGTAGCAACTATCGCCAAACGCCATTAGAGGTTTCCCGATTCTTCTCGCAGCAGCGACATCTCTTTCTTAATTTACCCAGAAATTCCGTGGCGATATCATCAAATGTTCGCAGTGAGTTGATAAAACAACTGGTTTCCCGTTGCATCCCATGAGGGAATTAGGGAGAGCTTCTCACAACCAGTGAGCTGTGCGCGTTCTAGTTTTAAACTCACTGAGATGATAGACGGTAGCCTTTCAACTTTTAGCAACGGTATACTTTTAGGCGTAATTGACATTAGGCTTCAAACTGTTAGATAATCTAGGAGCAATATACACCACAAAATGTTCGTTGTCATTTCCAAGGTACCCCTTGAGATACTGTAGATTTCCGTTGAATCAAATTTTGCTTAAGCTAACAAATTTAGACATGAAAGCTTCTCCAAAAACCGTTCAGAATCGGCGTAAAACCGTAGGTCTCAATCAGTGAGTGTAAAACTAGAAAGCTCAAGCTCACTTGTTGTGAGAAGCTGTCCCCAATCCGATCATGGGATTTTTTATTTTAACGTTTAAGGCCATACATGGCAGGTTTCCGTTTCCAGATTTTGGCACTCTACTTCCGGATATACAACTCTATTTTGGTTGGAGACAACACTGAGCCTTGCCATTATTGGCTATCAGACTAAGAAGTTTGTGATGCAGGGAATACACGATAAATCAGAATGATATTGTTACGAAAACTGCTTTACATTTTTCGCTGAACTGCAATTTGAAGGCTAACGAACATCTATGGTAATTGTTGCACTTTGTTTGTTCTGCCTGTTGTCCTATTAATGAAGCGTAATGTCAACGAAATGTCGATAACACATCTTGGCTGTAAGTTGAAAGCTAACATTAACGGTCTCACTACGAATGGTTGATGAATTCGCTAAGACCACAATAGATCACAATGGAATACTGGAATTCGAGAGAACCTAAAATAAAATTGTCGGAGACTGGATAAGTAGATGGCACTAGTACTCTCTCCGCAAACTAAGAGATGGTTGTGGAACCGGCTAGATGGCGCGGCGCGTTGTGATAAATATAAGACTGGCGAGGCATTTTGTGTTAGTCTGATTTAAAGCGATCGAAAGTATACATCATAGAGTAATAGTACAAGTTTTGAAAATCGAATAATTGTGAAGTGTTCAGTTGTATACTGTATAAATAAAGAGTACTATTCTCATTATTGTAATTTAAACAGCGTTACAAGAAATTAGTTCGAAATATCAAATGTTTTTGATTTCCATCAATCCCATGTATTTTTCCGTATCTTTTTAATTATGAGGAAAAACTTATTACTTTGAAATAAATAATTTTTCATAAACGAAATCAGCCCAAAATTGGATGACCCTTTTTGTAAATCCTGCACACCCAACATATTAACGAACAAAGGGATATTTCACTTGAAAAGTTCACTGATCAAACATAATAAATACATCCTGTGAGAGAACATTTTCAATTCAACAGCCCACAACACAAAATGTGTGATGATAACTGAACAATTTATATTCATCAAGTGGTCGATTGTTTGTTTCATTGTTTCATCCTTAGCTTTTGCGTTAGAAGGAGTAGAAAGGTATACAACAACTGTATTGACACAACACAGGGTATGACAGTTAAGGACATATTCTATGGAAGAGTACATGGCAATTGTTTATCTAAGGTGTTTTAACTAAGCTACCTGTGTATGTGTGTAACATGAAGGAAGTGTTCATACAATCATATCCTACTACAAACATAATCATGTCAATGTACATGTGTAAATTTACATACATATATACACATATGTACCTACATATATTATCTATTGATCTACATATGTTATAGTACATTATGCTTGTGCAATCTCTAGATATCAAACATTAATTGAAGTATTGAAAATGTTCGTATTTAGAAACTATTTAAACTTGTCAATTTAATTAAAACAAATTAGTTGACATTAATGTTATTTTCTACATTGTTATTAACTAATTAAAGAATTGTTGAGTTTTGTGAGAAATTTTGCGATGGATTTGAGATAATTGAATTTTTACATAAAACCCTCTTACATCCTTGGGCGTAGGTGGTTTGGTTGACTTCCAATATTCTGGTCAAATGTTACGCAAAAAGCCGTTTAACAAGTTGACGGATAAGTCTGCAATACAGCTGTTTTTTTTTTTGGTAGGAATTAAACATAAACTATGGGGCATCATCGAAGGACCAGTATGATATAACAAAAATATTCTTTCCACGCGTTTACTTTGTGCTTGTAAATCGGTATTGAGCGATTTTTTTTGAAATTCAATAACAAAAGAGATTAAATTCCATTTGTTTTTTCAACATACAGGATGTAGGTATCATCTGCATTTAATAAGTTTCATCCAAGAATGGCGCACACGTAACTTCACTGACTACCGTTGGTTTTAAGGGATCTAGAATTCATAGAAAATCTTGTTATTATATAATGTTCGGCACATGCCGAACACACAATTACTACCAGAGAACTAATTGCTTGAGAAGAGGTTGTAGCAACAGTAAAATTCGGCTGTTTGCACCGAAATTGCGGTTGCCACAACTGAATTGAGGTTGTCACGACCGAATTTAGTTCCCACAACCTCGTTTCATAATTGATTCGGTTCTGACAATTAAATCTTCAATTATATTTGTCCTGTAACTAAATTTAGGTTGAATCAATCGAATACGGAATGAATTCGAATGCAATAATCGACATTGCTGCAAAATTCCGTTGGAGTAACCGAATGTGGCAACTGAATTTGGCATAAATTCGGGATTTAGCGTTTAGTCGGATGCAACGACCGAAATTGTGGTTGAATTTTATGTTTCGGGATTAGAGAACAAAAACAAATATTAATCATCGAAAATCATTTTATTGTTTTTCAAAATATTCCCCATGAAGATTTATACACTTTTGCATGCGTTTGAACCAATTGTCGAAACACTTTTGCCACTCGGATTCAGGTATCTCCAAAACATGCACTCTGAATGCAGCAACCGCTTCTTCAGGTGTCGAAAAACGTCGACCTCTCAGTTTGTTTTTACGTACGGGAATAAAAAGAAGCCATTCGGTGCCAAGTCAGGACTATACGGCGGATGAACCATCAAATCGATGTTTTGGGTACTCAATAATGCAGTTGTTTCCGCCGATGTGTGAGAGCTCGCATTGTCGAGGTGAAGAGTGATCCGTCTTCGGCGGTTGGTTTTCCTGATTTCCTGGAAGACAACTGGCAAACAAATGGTTGTGTACCACTCAGAATTCACTGTTCTGCGTTGTTCTAGTGGTACGGTTGCGACATGTCCATTTTCCGAAAAAACAGGCGACCATTTGCTTGGAAGTGCTTCGGGCGCGAACAACTTTTGTTGGATTTGGCTCATCATGAAACACCCATACAGTTGACTGCTGTTTACTTTCAGCCTCTTACGCGTAAATCCAGTATTCATCACCTGTCACGATGTCATAGACGTGTTTCGAAGCACCGCGACCGTATTTTTGGAGCATTTCTTTCGACCAATCGACACGAGCCTTTTTTTGAGCGATTGACAAATTGTGTGGGATCCAACCCGAACAAAGTTTTTTTGACAGTCAAATGTTTATGCGATATTGAATGTATGCTGGTCCCACTAATGCCTAAGGTTGTCTCAATCTCACGATATGTCACATGACGATCTTGCAAAATCAGTTCGCGCACAGCATCAATGGTTTTCGGAACAACAGCTGAAATTCGTCTTGGAGAGAACTACGACCACGATTGAAATCACCATACCATCGATAAACACTGGTCCTTGATGGAGCTTCATCACCAAAAATTGAATTAAGTTCATCCATGCACTGTTGCTGTGTTAATCCACGTCGAAAGTTGTAAAAAATAATCGCACGAAAATGTTCACGATTTAATTCCATTTTTGGGCCGAGATGAATGGTTTAAGTTACTGTAAACAACACAAATAGCGCTCGTATGTCACAGCGTGTTGAGTACGCATAACCTCAAAAATGTCAAACTTTACGATAGAGCTGACAGTTGCTAGATCGCAACACTAGGGTTGCCAAATCCCGAAACATGAAATTCAACAAAATTATAACCGAATTTCTCATGAATACTGTATTTTTATTTCAATCTAAAAAATTAGGCGGAAAAAGGCTGGTTTTTAAAACTAGTTTTTTTTTTTGTAAAATTTATTTTCTGAACAAACCAAAGCCTTGTTTTTTTTAAAGTTGCTATTACCAATGAACCTTTCCGCTAACTGCCAGTACACGCTGAAATTAAGCGACCTTAAAATATTCTCCGTACTAATTTATGGACGGATGGTACCACTTTTTTGCATTTTCTAAAGTTTTCATAAGTTTAAAGACCTTTCTTGAATATAGATAATGCCTTCTACAATGTGCCAGTAGTAATTCTCTAAATCCGCATGCGTGTCCTCACTTCTTGATAGGTGGATTGGTAGTATTCCTGCACGACCCCAGCAACATATTACAGGAACCATGTATATGGTTGCAACCATTGTTTTCACACGCTGAAGAAAACGTCCTCTGAAACTTATTCTACAGGAACCATGTCTGTGTATGGAAACCACTTCAAACATTCAAACTCACTTGTATTGAAATACAAATAGTAGCATGTTTACTAGCAAACCCGTTTGCTTTTACGTTGGCACATATGCGTTCTTCATTCCAAACATCCATCTACTTACGTGGAAGCATTCGCGTGTTTCACCCAAACCTCCAAACACTTACGTGGAAACATATGCATATTTCCTCCCAAACATAATATTATTTAGGAACGAAATATTTTTGATTTCAATATACATTTTTACATTTACTTGCATTGAATGCATTATTTTTTTTTATGAAATGAGAAACATGTGCTCTTTTGCTTCCCCTTTCTTTCCTGTCACTCACGTTTTTGGTTTCAGAAGGTTTCAACTATGCGTTGGATATACTTATATACAAATCTAGTTCATGCAGGCCAAGCATTTCGCAAATGCTGCGCCGTTCCGATTTTCTCAGTAAAGGCTCGGACTGGCAAAAGGGCTTCACGTTGTTTCTTTTCTCAAATTTGTATAAGTATATACGAAACACACCCACAAAACCCAAAGCAACATCACAAACCATTTAACCGTCCTAGCCTTAGTTTATTCTTTTTTCACTGATCAAGCGCTTTTGATATCCTCTGTCCGATGAACCATTGACGACTGAATACATGAAACTAAAACGCAATACGTCAGCCAAAATAAGAAAGACTGACTTCATCTGCAATTTACACGCACATTTTGGGAATATTTATGAATCACTGACTGAGAAAATAATGCAAAAACACAGATACACACTTGCAAGATAGACTCTCTCGTAGTCCCTCTTTTATTCACTTGCCTTCGAGAGAGCATAAAGAGTGCAACAAACACAGCTGTATTTGTATCACAAACTCAGATGTATTTGGGTCACAAACACATATATTATAACTTATTAATCACTGTGTCTCAAAGATGTAGTATTGAATAGCAAACAAAATGTGTTTGGACACAAGTATATTATATTTGCGACAAGCTCCAAACACACGGCATAATTGTATCCGAACTACAAAAATCTACAAATTTTTTTAGCGTGCATGTGTTGGAGATCTGCTGCTTTTTTGTTTCTTTGTTGTGTGTCACGTTTTTGTTTTCAGCAGTTTCCAACAAACCAAACCACATTTCGGTCACAAAAACATATATTAAAAAATAAATAAATGGTTTCCCATTACATCCCATGAAGGGACCGGGGAGAACTTCTCACAACCACTGAGCTGTGCGCTTTCCAGTTTTCACTCACTGATTGGGACCTACAGTTTTACACCGATTCCGAACGGTATTTGGAGAAGCTTTTTCATGGCTATATACTCGATAATGTCGCCGTCACTAAGCGAGGTGACCGCCGCCGAAAGAAATTTGAAGGTGGTCAGAGCAGGGTTTGAACCCAGGATCTTATGTACAAGAGCCGCGCACACTAACCATTGCACCACCGACGGCCACAAAACATATAAACATAGATTATAACCTATTAATCATTGTTTCGCCAACATGTAATATTGAATAGCAACCACAATGTGTTTCGACACAACTACAAACACGTTATATTTGCAACCTAACAGCTAGAAAAACAGCTTTTTTAGCGTGTACAATAAAAGTGTTTGTCAACAATAAAAGTCAACAAAAAAAGTGCAAAATATATTTAAATTTTACAGATTTCGGCCAAAACGTTATGAAAAAGTTAGGTCAACAGTTCTTGCAACTACACCTGGTGTAAGCCAACTTGCTTAGAGCATGTCTCCTTGGCACCTACCTAACAACGAATAGTGGGCAATCAAATGTCAGATGAGCGAATAAATTTCTCTATGATGTATGTTCTACTCATTGTATGATTTTCTTTCACAAGTGTTTTTTTTTATTTGCGCTCTGTCTCAAATACACTTATAAGTATAGCTAGTTTAGTCCATAGATTAACTTATACGATACATAGATTTGTCAACTCCCTCTTCGGTTTAATGATTGAAGGGATGCGAACTTCTGTTTCTGTTTGAAAAGAATAATTCTGTCGCTGAGGATTGACACACACAATAGAATTTGTTACTGGGGATGTTCAAAATATGTAAATATATGAACATCGTGAATGCACAAAACTAAAAATTGAGGATTTTGTTCGACGCTGCTGACAAGAAGTTCATTTCCTCAATGAAAAAGCGCAAAGAGAATCGTCAGATGAGACGGTTTAGTCTTTAAATTTTAATTTTGAGAAATTGACAACTTGCAAATGTGTAAAGTGAAAGTGAAAATAGAAGCCAAGTTACAGTGGGCATCTGGTTTGTACAAGACAGAAGGAAAGCTTGCTAGCATACTCTCTGTTATAAAACATAAATAAAAACATGTTTGAACTCACGGGCGACGTGTTAACACCTTTTTGGAAAATATAAAAAGAATAGTTTTTGTGCTAAAGGCTCTTTTGCTATTGCACTTTCTTTTTTCTTACATCTGCTTTAACATTATATGTAATATTGTTAAAATAAATAAAGCAACATTTAGCTCCCTGAAATAATTGTTTTTGTTTTGTCATAAACAGAGCGACGACAAAAAGTATTGAATAGTATAGAGAACTTATTGCACTCTTTTTCCGCTCCCATGAAGAGTCCGTGACTTTTAGAACTTCCCTCGTTCCCTCGAAGTTATATGAAATGCAGCACTGCTCCCATCAAGTACCACCTGTTAATATACTTCTGTAAAATTTGTGAGTAAGTTCCGTCATTTACTTTGTGTTTAACAGATGTTCAAATCATACAACCTCGTGGTTTTTTTAAAAATGGAAAAAAGTGAATATTTTATTTATATTTTTCAAACATTATATTTTGCGAAAAAAAACCGTCAATCAAACCAAGGAAACGCTTGATAAATACTATGGGGACCCTGCACCATCGATTTCAATGGTAACAAAGTGGTTTACTGACTTTCCTTGTGGTCGGACAAGTACAAATGACGCTGAATGTTCTTGACGGCCAATTGAGGTCAACACCCGAAAATGTCGAAAAAATCCACGATATGGGGTTGGCAGATCGAAGAGTAGAAGTGTGTGAGGCATTTCATATGGCAGTGTGGTTTCGATTTTAAATGATCAGATGTGTTTAAGAAAGCTGTCTGCAAGATGGGTGCCGCGTTTGCTCTCAATTGACCATAATCGTACGGGGCACACGTGTGTAGTCCCAAATTACATGAATTGGGCTACAAATTGGTACCTCATCCGCCATATTCTCCGGATTTAGCCCCCAGTTATTATTTTACATTTCCAAACCTAAAGAAATGGCTCGGTGGAAAGAGATTTAGCTCCAACGATGAAATTATTGATGAAACAAATACCTATTTTATGGACCTAGAAAAGTCCTGTTTTTTGGAAGGGATACAAACACTGGATAAACGTTGGACTAAGTGCGGAGATTATAAGGAGATTATGTTGAAAAATAATTTTTTTTGGCAAAAAAAACTGTGTTGCATTCAAAAAGTGACGGACATTGATCCCCCTCGTAAATGCAGCATTTCGAAAATGTTATTACATAAAACAATACAAAAAACAAAAATGTTTCAAAAGGCATCAATGTTTTACATCAAAATTTTGAATGGAAGTATGGCTTTTGAGCTATATAATTCGTTCCATGAGTTCTCTATACTATTCAATACTCCTTGGCGACGGCGACCTGCTTGATTGTTCGCTGCCGCTTCATCAATACCATCATACTTATATTCAGGTAGAGACTATTGCTGTACAACAACCACCCCTGCAAACATTTTCTATCGCATAAGTTACGTGACTGTAACGCTGACGGGATGAAAAACATCGTATTCGATATTGTAGTTGTATCTTAATTGCATCTTGTTTGGTGATAAAGTGTACCCCGCCTAAGATACCATGATATTTCAACTCTTGTGACACTTTCAAAAGATTGTATCACGATACAATAAAAAGTAACCTAATAGCATCTTTTACAAGTTATATTAAAGAGTCTTACCCATGCCAACAGCTTCAGTCGTATAAGTCACGTTAGTGTAACGTCGTGTGGATGAAATTCATCGTCATCATTCATTCGTTTCTATCTTATAAGTTAAAGGGGACTAAGGGAATTGGTTTTCTGACTTTTTTCTTTCCACTTTGCAAAAACGGTAAATTCTAAAAATTCAAACTGTCGTGAAGGCATATGTTTAAAGATGAAAATATGATAGGCGTCCATTTTGTTTTTGTGTAAAGTTGTTTACATCAAAAAATCAACTTAGAAAAGTGACGTTTAAGTAAATATTTAGGGATGGCGATGAAAACGATCATTGTGAAATGCTTGCCGGGTACGTATGTGATGCTACCGCTGTGTGTTGTTTGCATGTGTTCACTTTGATAGATTGCCCTACCCGCGCCTATAGATTTTAACACATCAAAGGTATGGCATCGTCTGGTAGCCAGTCTTTCTAATGTCATCACAAGTTCCCACTGAGTTTCCTTAACACATCAATCACACTTTGAAATCACCTTTTGTCTTTTGCCCGATTTGAAGTTCAGAGACTTTAAAATAACTCCAACTTGTTATGCTTAAAAATAAAGAACATTGTAAGCTTGTAGTATGAATTTTCATACAATAACTGAAAACTAACAAAATCGGGCATAAAATTCAAATTCAAAATAAAAATAACGTTGTAATTAATCTTATAAGTTGCTTTAGTTATTCAAGAAACATGTAGTAAAATCGCAACTGAAGTCTAATCCAACTGGATGAGTTAGTGCCCTTTAATAAAAACGGTAGGAAAATGTATAAATAGTTCAAAAATGTTTAAACAACGTGTGTCAAATGTCAACAGTTAACAAGGCACTAAGTTGTGACACTTAACGAAAGCAAAATGTTGCAATTAATGTTGTTACAATCTAACAGTTTATTCTACTATAACAAACTTAAGCTCCTTAAGTCTTAAATACTCATCCCACCATTCAACATTCAAGATCAACTAACGAATACAAGTTCAAATTGGTCTTAGTCTTGGATTCGAAAAAAAAACGTCTCGAATCTGTAAACTAAAGTAGTAAATCACAATTGAAGCTGCTTAAGTTGCAAGTGCAACTGTTAGCTGGTTGCTTGCTACAATTGTTGCAGCCGAGATAGCTACAAGCAACCGTATAGCACTTGCGGCATCCATTCACATTTACTGTCTTCCCTCGACATCAGAAACTGTTGAAGTTTGACAAAGTCAGGCAAAAGTTTTCAGCTTGTTTGACTTTTCATTTGAGCAAAACAATTTGTTGTTATAATTGGAAACACATTTCCATTTTGGGCTTATTTCTTTGGTATTTAAGTTTCTGGGGAGTGGCCAGTGGAAAGGAAGCCTGAAAGCAAAATCATGATGACATTTTCAACTTAAAGTTATGAATCTCTCAATTAAACTAATGGTGGTTCCACAAACAGTTTAAATAGTTCTTTCGTTGAATTGAAATTGAATGTGAATTGAGGAAATTTAATTGTAACTGAAAGAGAATGTGAAAATATTTTGCGACTAAAAAAAAAATAAAACGGAGGAGGAAAAAGTGAATTTGAAAGCCCTAGTACAGTAGGTTGAAGTCCGTCGAAAACAGTATCACACAATTTAAGAAAGTTTGAAATTATACCTAGAGTAGCCACTTCTCTCAAAACCGAAACCGGTTCACCAAATTCCGACCGGTTAAACGTACTTCGGTTTTGTAAAAATTGCTATTTTCGGAGAAACGGTTTCACCGGTTATTCCAAACCTATTAACCGGTTTTCGGTTTTGGAACGAAGTTCCATATCGCACGTTGCGGGAATGGGGGCTAAATGAAAAAAAATTAAATAACTTGTTTTTAACACTATTATGCTACAACCCAGTATTGTCAACTATATTGGGTACTTTTGCTTTGGTTTGTGTTTAGACTAACATATGTTGGGAAATTTCTTGTTGAATGGAAAGTTTTCTACGTGGAGCCTGTAACCAATATTTAGTATATATATATTGTAGTTTTGAACATATTATGTTGGAAAATTTCTTGTTTAATGGGGAGTATTCTAGGTGGAGCCTGTAACCAATATTTTGTATACAGGGTGGTTCAGTCACGACTGGTCAAATTTCACCAGCGTATTCCTTGGCTCATTTCATGAAAATATGTCCATCTACGACCATCCCCGAAAATGCTGGGGTAAATTTGCTAAGTTCTGAACCAGTGGTCGGATTTTTTTTGTTTTTTGGCTTGTTGGAAGGGTCTTTGGGTGACCTTTCAAATTTAAAACAAAGTGAAATCGCCGAGATACAGAGGTTTAAAAAACAAATTTAAAAAATTACATAAGAATGTGCACATAACCTCAATTTTCTCAGCCAGATGGCAAGTATCTTATGTTTTTTTATAGCCCTACCGCTTACCTTTCCAAAATACCCTAAACGAATCCCAAAGGTCTCACCGTTCCAAACTTATGACCATTTGACTGAAATGGAAACATTTTTGTTTTGTTTTTGAAAGCGAAATAAGAGGACACGTTGTAAATTAACACGTTTAAGATTTTATTTTGTTGAAATTTTTGGCTGAAGAATTTCAGTCAAATGGTCATATGGTGAATGGTCTCCCAAAGGCCTTTCCAACAAGCCCAAAAACAAAAAAAATCCGACCACTGGTTCAGAACTTAGCAAATTTACCCCAGTATTTTCGGGGATGGTCGTAGATGGACATATTTTCATGAAATGAGCCAAGGAATACGCTGGTGAAATTTGACCAGTCGTGACTGAACCACCCTGTATACAAAATATTGGTTACAGGCTCCACCTAGAATACTCCCCATTAAACAAGACCACTGGTTCACAAGTCAGCAATTTTACCCTAGTACGCTCCAAACACCAATCCAAAAATGTTCAAACCGCCCCCTTGCATTTTCGTTGATGGTCGTAGATGGACATATTTTCATGAAATGAGCCAAGGAATACGCTGGTGAAATTTGTCCAGTCATGACTGAACCACCCTGTATATTGGAGTTTTGAACCCAATAAAAAGTACATTTAGAAAAGCCAAAGTCAAAGAAGTTTAAAAAATAGAAAATTTTCTTAAATGAAAGGGGGTCTTCTTAAAAAAAGAAAATTTTCTCAAAAAAAAATGTCTATTCATGTTCTTAAACAAAGTACGTTTTCGTAAAAAAAATACCTTATCTTAAAGAAGTACCTTTGCTTAAAAAACGTACATTTTCTTACAATAAGTACCTTTTCTTAAAAAAAATATTTTTTTTAAATGAGTACCTTTTTTTAAAAAGGCACATTTTCTTACAACAAATTGCCTTTTCTTAGAAAACTAAATTTTCTCTATAAAGTACCTTTTATGTAAAACAAAATAACTTTTCTTGAGATAAGTACCTACTCTTAGAAATGTGCATATTCTTTAAAAAAGGGCCAATTATAAAAAAATATTTTTTAAAAAAAAAAATTTTTTTTTAAAAAAAATTTTCATCAGCAAAATACCTTTTCCTACAAAAATTATTTTTCTTGAAAATAAAATAATACCTTTTCTTTTCTTTCCTTTTCTTTTCTTTTCTTTTCTTTTCTTTTCTTTTCTTTTCTTTTCTTTTCTTTTCTTTTCTTTTCTTTTCTTTTCTTTTCTTTTCTTTTCTTTTCTTTTCTTTTCTTTTCTTTTCTTTCTTGAGATAAGTAGCCTTTCTGTTAATAAGTACATTTTCTTAAAGAAATAACCTTTCCCTAAAATGAGTACCACTTCTGTAAACAGTACATATTCTTAAAAAGGGAACTTCTTTGTAAATAAAGAAGTACTTTTTCTTACAGAAAGTCCTTTTTCTTAAAAACACTACCTTTTCTTAAAAAACACAATAGCTTTTAATTTAAGAAGTATCTCTCTTTAAAAAAGGACCTGTTCGAAAAAGACCTAAAAATATCCTTTTTGCAAAAAAATATATTCTATAAAAACAAATTTACTCTTATGACATAAAAATAGTACCTTTTCTTAAAAAACACAATCGCTTTTAATAAAAGAAGAACCTCTCTTTAAAAAAGGGCCTTTTCGGGAAAATGTAATACATGTTCTTACAAAAAGGACATAAAACTAACTTTTTTAAAAATAATATATTCCATAAAAAAAAATTCTTAAAAAAAGTTTATTATTTTACAAAAAGTGTCGTTTCTTAGAGATCCATTTAAATTATAGTATTTTTCAACGGGCGCCAAGTGCGTGTTGGAACTAACTAGTACATAATATATAGCGAAAGGAACTTCATTCCAACCGGGTGTCCCCTGACACCTCATGAGATTTTTTAAATCACTTTTACACAACTGATTTTCGAAAACAGAAAAAACAAACTGGACCAAGTACAAAGTTTATGAAAAACAAAAGAAGAATTATTGTATTATTATTATAAAAACATTCCTCTCTTCAAACCACTTAATACCGCTGAGGTTGACGATCTTATCGATCATATTTTAACAGATCATGCTATTTAACAGATTCGCCTGCCCCACCGGTTCCTACCAGGGGAAGAGAAACCTCTGTGTTGGAACAAAGACGTGCAAATCCTGAGAAAGTCTTATGACACTCATTTCTACCTTTGCGATTCTAGTAGCTGTTTAGACTTCTACACTGATGGCTCCAAACGAGATGGCAAATTAGAGGTTGGAATCTATGCTACTAAGCTGGGTTTACAACGGCTACCAGACGATTGTAGTGTTTTCAGGCAGATGTTGTGGCAATCGGAGAAGGTGTCATTTGGCTGGAACGAAACGTCATCACAGCCTATATAAATCTCTAAATGAGATCACCATGCAGTTCTCTATTCACCTTATTTGGGTAACCTAAACAAATCTGGGTTGACTCATTTGTCATCCATACAGCTAGCCCTACATTTATTTTCAGCAGAAGTGTATTTAAGATTTCAGCTTACTTTAAAATAAAAAGTAAAAATCAAAGAACCTAAATTGTTTAACAACTAAATATTTGTTTATATAGTTTTTTTTAGAAAATCTGTATAGAATTTAATAATAAAATCAATCTCAAATCTGAAGTAAAAATAACTGAATGTTATAACACGTATAGATTTCCATTTCGCCAAAAAAAAACCGAAAACGAATATTAACCGGGTTTTACCCCCTCAGGTTAACCGAAAACCTGTTTCGCTAAAATTTAAATATTCGAAAATATATCGAATCATCCATCCATCCATGTCAGTAGGATGGATCAGAATAAACCAGTGCACGCTGGTCTCAACTGAGGTTGCTTTGGCATAAATTCAAACAAAATTTTAATCGATTTCAAAGACGGGATACACTCTGGAGGATCTACATATTATAAACAAAAAGCTTTTTTATCCCATAGTTTCAATCAAGCGTCATAAAAGTCATGCGATTTGTCACAAATTTCGCGTTCACAATATTTTTATTTTTGCGGCCCTAAATTAATGCGAATTTATTAGTAAATGGGCTATATGTTATCTTGGAAGTAAAGTGAAAGGGTTTTAGAACAAAAGCGTTTTATGAAAAATAATATGTCTTTAATTTTTCTTTGATGAACTTGTAATGGAAATTGCATGACACAATAACTTGTAAGTAACAATAGAAAAAACAATATCAATAGAGAAAAACAATCGATAATTAAAATTATCACTTAAACTTGAAGGTCGTAGCGAAAAGGTTATTTTCAATTTAATTTTCCTTAAATTACGTTTACATCTAGGGAAGCAATTTTTGCTAATTGTACTACTCTTTATTGCGACACCATATGTGCCCTCGCCCATCTAATCGTCGTTGGCCATATTGACAAAAATATCGGCCAGTTGGTCGTCAAAGATAGGATTGTCATGACGTCGCCCACATTGTCTTTGGTGATTATGTGAACGATAGTGTCACCAGGAATGTCGTTGTTGATAAGAGTTCCAATATGTCGCCCACAGAGTTGTCAACGACGCAATAATCGAAGAGTCACTCATTTGATGGTGTGCGACTTGCTGGTCGCTTGTATGAAAATTTCATCGATGATTGCCATGGACTATGTCGTCAGCGATTTAATATGGTATTGAACCCCATCATTCAAGATGTGCTTAAGACTCGGCTAACTGGGAGCTTTGAACAACAACTACACAAACTCACATAAAACCATGAAAACGACAAATCGAAAGATAGTGGGTCGCATTTTGAAGCGAAAGCTAGCTTAGATTTTGTCGGAGAGGGTGTAAGTGGGACCCCACTTTGTACTGAATTGTATATGGTTTCGTTCGCTTGTTAATGGGTACCAAATCATCTGTTTGTTCCATACAAAGAAAGCGAATGCTAACGTTCGACATCGCGGATAAGGCTGTTAAGGTACTACTAATCCATTCCATTAAAATTATGGTAATTTATGTCTAAAGAACTGAAAGAATTATTGTAATTTTTGTATAAAGAAAGAACGAAGTTCCTTTCGATATATATTATGTACTAGTTAGTTCCAACACGCCTAAGGCGCCCGTTGAAAAATGCGATAATTTAAATGGATTTTTAAGAAAAGATACTTTTTGTAAAATGATAAACTTTTTTTAAGAAAAATTCATCCCTGATGAATTTGAATAACGTGGAGCACAACGAAACTGCTTGCAATTGTTATTTATGTAAACAAAATTGTGTTGTCTATTAGGCATGTCAAAACATGTCTAATGGGGACCGATGGTTCTCTGGAGATGGAAAGAAGTTTCTGCAAATGTTTTCTTGTGTGTTTTGCTTACGATATTTTTCGAACACTTGCAGTATAGTGAATTCTTAATTCTAATGACATTTCGTTTGCATTTAGTTTGATGAATTTTTCAATAGCATCATTCCAAACAACCGCTGATGAGGATCTGTGGCTAGATCTGAAATAGCTATACGGTTTGCCAGGAATCATAGGAATACATTTGCAAAACTCCTTTTTAAAAACTATATCTCTATTAATAGAGACGCGTAAAATGGCCTCGAGCTTGAACAATAAAATTTAAAAGTACCAATAAAATGGCCGAATAAATAAAAATTATCTCTGATGAATTTAAAATTTTTTAAAAATGTAAAAAAAATTATTTATTTTTTAAAGTACATTTTTTGGTCCTTTTTGCAAGAATATGTATTATGTTTTCCCGAAAAGGTCCTTTTTAAAAAGAGGTACTTATTTTATTAAAAGCTAATGTTTTTTTTTAAGAAAATTTACTATTTTTAAGAAGAAGTACTTTCGTTAAGAAAAAGCCATAAGAGTATGATATTTTTTTTACAAAGAAGAATTTTTTTGAGAAGAGGTACCTTTTAAAGAAGTGGTACTCTTTTTAGGAAAAGTTTATTTTTCTAATTTTTTTTAAGAAAATTTACTTATTTTCAAAAAGGCTACATATCTCAAGAAAAGGTAATATTTTATTTTTAAGAAAAGGTACTTTTAAGAAAGAGAATTTTTGTAAGAAAAGATATATTTTTTAAGAGAATGAAGTTTTTTGAAGAAAATGTTTGTTTTTAAGAAATGGGATTTTTTTTTAGAATTGGTTCTTTTTTCAAGAATAGGTACATTTTGAAGAGTAGGTACTTATCTCAAGAAAAGTTATTTTGTTTCACAAAAAGGTACTCTAAAGAAAAGGTTTTTAAGAAAAGGAAAGGAGTTATTTAAGAAACGGAAATTTGTTGTACGAAAATCTATTTTTTTTAAAGAAAAGGTACTTATTTTTAAAAAAAAATACTTTTTTTAAGAAAACGTACGAAAATTTACTTTTGTACGAAAATTTACTTTTTTTAAGCAAAGGTACTTCTTTAAAATAAAGTATTTTTTGTTAAGAATAGGTGCTTTGTTTAAGAATATGAATAGATTTTTTTGCGAAAATTTACTTTTTTTAAGAAAAGGCACTAATTTAAGAAAATTTTCTTTTTTTAAACTTCTTTCACTTTGGCTTTGCTAAATTTACTTTACTTCGTATTCGGTTCAAAATTACAATATATACTAAATATTGGTTACAGGCTCCACCTAGAAAACTTCCCATTAAACAAGAAATTGCCCAACATATGTGAGACATCTAGTTAGTCTAGACACAAACCAAAGCAAAAGTAAACAGTATAGTTGATAATAGTGGTTTGTGCATAATAATTTTAAAACAAAAATTGTTTAAGTTTTTTCATTTAGCCCCTATTCCGCAACGTGCGATAAGGAACTTCGATCCAAAAACAATACGTAACATTAGAACAAAAACAATACGTAACTTAGAGAATTTCCTTCGTAATTATTATGGAATCCTTCATGGGTTCTATGCATTCCATCATTCATTTTCAGTCAAAAATCTAGGATCTTCGAATCTTTTTCATGGATTATACCAATCGATTTTTATGAAATATTTAACTCTATGAAATAATTTCGTAGGTTTTATAAAGCCTGAAATAAAGAAATAATCGGCGCTAAAATAATCCGCAGGTACAACGAAGGATGCCACAAAATATTATATACAATACTTTATTCAATTCCTGCAAAAATTCCAACTGAAGACTTTGCGCAAAAATAATATAACTAGGTCAGCAACTGCCATCCTCGTCGTCTTTAAATTCGATTTTCAAAATCACATTTTTACCTATGAAGTTTCGTTATCCTCTAGGAGGTTTTATCTTCATGTTACCAACAATTCCAAGAAGTTAAATCTCTGCCAGAGCGTGAGTAATAGAGTAACAGAGAAAATTTAAATGTTGAATGGCGTTAAATTGACATTTCGACATTTAGCTTATTACCAAAGGATATGGAAATATTCACAAGCCTCTTGTTGTTTCTATGTCTTATCATATACCATATTAAAATGAATATGTCTGCAACTATTTTCGTCGTCATTTGAAAGCTAAATCTGGAACGCGTGATTTAGTTAAGGACAAAGCCAATGCATATAAAGCGCGCAAAGAAAGTGATATACATAATCAAATGCCCATAACTGGAAAAATCATCCGCATGCTGTACTTTTCTGCATGAGCTGAATTTTCCATTTGTCTTTGCCTCACAGAAGTTGTTGCTGCTATTGTTATACGCCAGCAGTTTTGTGCTGATCATTGTTACTCATCTCCGGATTTCCAACTCATACATATGAGTGCTTCATGAAACTTCAAATTGTGTTTTCCTCATAAGTATTTTGCCTTTTGTGCTACAACACTTTTACATCCACTTACTCGTATTAATCCGCATGAATATAGAAATTGTTTTGAGGAAATGTATTATCAGCATAAACACGGATAGAAGAAGTACGGGGATCCTTATCGACATAGAAGGATTTATGTTCGTATTTGTAGGCATATCGCTGACATTTGTGATTGTGCCAAATTTGTTCCTCCGGCGTCAAAGCAACCCCAGTGGCATTATGGTTTTCACCATGACAAGTAATTGCTTGTTATTTTATATGATTGATTTCAGTTAAGCCCAAGTCATTTTCACTATATGTGGGAATATTCGGGTTTCACTAAAGCCCCACACAACGTGAATATTTCCCACGCCAAGGGCAGATAAAAAAAATAGCATATCATTGCCACTTCAAAGCTACACGATTTAATCTACACACTTGTGTAACAATCACGAAAATGTTAGATAAAAACTTGCGTCGTTGTGCCGGTTGGCGTAGGCTTTATTGCAGATTTTTGTAGCCAGGTGGTATTTTCGTTTAAAGGTAAAAAAATCAATTCCCGTTAACATATTGATTGTTTTTAGATTTAAGGTGGAAGGAATGGCAGTAGTACAGTGATTATTATAAGTATAAGTATATTTATAGTTGAAAATTAAGAAAATAAAGGGTGTCTCAGTAAGATTGCACTTTTTAAATTTTGTGTCATATTTTTGATGCAAGTGGCAACTCTTAAATTTGGCAGCTGTCACATATGTTTATTCCGACTATTAAAAATGAAGCGCTTTACGAAAGAACAACGCATTATAAATCAGGAATCACAATGCAAGTGACATATTCAATAGGCGTTCGCAATGCAAGCAACAGTTTACTTCGAATCGAGATGTTTTTCTAACAGGTGATACCACTACTACGGCCAATATATCAAGACAACAATAAAATATATTTTGTTTTCCTGTCCAGGTTAACACAAATGTATATCAAGAATAAAAGCAAGCCAGAAATTACAAAACCCAAATACATTTGAATTTGATTATACTGTGCGACACCAAAAAAAATGATGGGGTTCTGTCAACGGACTCTGGTAGAATGGTCTAAAAAAAAATATACGTGTATCGGCGTTTTGCCAGATCTGATCGGAATTTTTTTTAGGGCGGGTCAAAGTTTCCTCCCCTTGGAACTTTCCTGCAACATATCGGCATGGGAAATTGTGTGTTCCTTACTTCTGAGGTACAAAATATGTTCAGAAGTTTTATAGAAAAGATTCAGATAAACATTTTTGTGGAACAAGTTAATCCTCTAACTGTAACGTATAACCATAATTTTTACTTTTTTTTCAAAACTCGCAAAAAACCTGGTCCAAATTGAGGGGGGGCGTGGTCAAAATGTTCTACAAAAATTATCGCCATAAAATTTCACTATATGTGCCCGAACACTCCAAAACACAAAGTGCTAGATAAAAGCTGAAATATGACAAAATTCATAATATTATGTGGACTATTTTTTAATGGAAACAGTAAAAAGACAAAATTTATTATTAATCCTTAGAAGGCAGTTAGTTTTTGCTTAAAAAAATCTTTGAAAAAAATCTAATTTTGTCTCACAGTGCTATTCATGTAATGAACAGAAGGGAAAGTAAATAAGTTAAGTTGTTCTTATAACACAACCTCTATTACTTACATTTACTTATTATTTCTTGCTGTAGCCCGGTATTCAGTTTTTGTGAAATTTTCGTTGCCATAAGAAAGTACGTGTATAAAAAATAACGAAATTTTCATGATCCGAAAATTCCGCTCACTTTTCATTTGCTTGGTACTCAACTCTTTGCGAAAATTTCGTAGGCAAAATCAATTACAGGGTTGTTACGCCAAAGTTATTTTGTACGAAAACAATTGTTTGATAATTGTTTGTGACCGCAATTTTGGCATTTCGATTATTTTAGTAAACAAAAGTAATACCACATGTATGATTTATTAATGAAATCAGAGATAACTCTCTGGAACAACATTTTCCGTTTAGAGATAAATGACGAAATTTCTTACGAAAATTTTGCAAGAACTGAATACGGGGCTTTATATTGCGAACGCCTATTAACAATGTCGCTTGAATTGTGATTCCTGCTTAATTGTGGAAACTTATTACATACAAAAATTTGGAAAGTTATGCTGAGACCGCTCGTAAACTTCGAAGAATTTTCAGACGAGAAAGTGCACCTAATGTGTCAACCATTCGAAGAGTGGCCAAAAAATGTTAAGAAACTAGGTCGGTTATGGACAGTAATACTCCTGTCGGTCTCTTGAAAACATTGCTGCTGTAAATGAGAGTGTCGCCGAAACTTCAAATTTCACGAAGCACTACGCAGCGAATTTTGACACAGACCCTCCACCTTCATACGTACAAAAAGCGCCGGCAATTCGTTCAATGGGTAATAGAACAAAGTGAAGTCAATGCCAATATTTCAAAAAAAGTCATCTTCTCCGATGAAGTGCATATCCGTCTGAATGGCTTCATGTATACACCAAATTTTGTCGAATTTGGGGCTCAAAAAATCATCATAATCTCGGGTTTATGCGAGACCAGAAACAATTCCTGATCTAGCGCGTCATCGGTTAGATAAAGCCACACGTCTGTGAAGAAGTCATGAAAAATTCCATGAGCCGTGGGGTCCATTTGACGGATTTTTTATACCATACTTAATCGGGACATGTCTTCTTTACAATCGAATAAAAAATCACAACTATCTCAAAAATACGTGATTTATTTTAAAATGATTCTTTATTATTCTTTATTAAAACATAAAAATAACTTCAAATTGGTGCTGTTGCGGTTTAAAAAAAAATTGTTTTTTCTTTTCTGAAGATTTTCAAAGACAGTCATTTAAGATGTGCGGATATACATACACGCCAAAGGTAAGGTAGTATCCCATAATCTTTATATAGAATGGTCGAATGGTTGGGTTGTAAACCTAAATTGGCGGACACAACACAGCATAATTGGAGCTGCGACCCATGAAGGCTGAGCAAACCAAAAAACAGTGGGAAGTGGAATGAAAAATCAATTTATTTCCCTGAAGATTACAACGTATAGGGTGTATTAATTCTTCGTTTTGTAATTCTTGATGAGAATATAGGAAATTCACCTATCAACCAAATGTTCAAAACTTCTTACTAAATGAATTTTTAATTAATAGGAAACAGTATTTTAATTAGGTTGTTTTGGTCTCTAATTTCGGTTGTGACAACCTCTAATACTGTTGTGACAACCTATAGTTCCGTTGTGACAACTTCTAACTCGGTTGTGGCAACCTCTAATTCGGTTGTTACAACTTTTAATTCAGTTTTGACAATGTCTTGTTTGGTTGTGACAACCTCTAAATCGGTTTTGATAACGTCAAGTTTGGTTGTGATTACCGATAGGGTGGTTGTGATAACCTCTGAATTCGGTTAGTGCTAATTCTGTTGTCTCAATCGAATTTTTGTGTGGGTGTAGGAGAAACATCTGTTCATACATCATGGTTGTCAGGAGGAAAGGTATACATTTGGTTACGGATTTGAAGATGAGCATTTTAAAGCCGTATTCATTATGAAAACTTATCCGGCGGCTATCATCAGGCTAACCACTTAAGCCCCATATTCAGTTCTTTCGAAATTTTTATAATAATTTTTATAACATAAGTTTCAGTCGGGTGAACCGACTTAATCATACCCTCACCCTAAGTCATCTATTGCGTGGGAGTTCTGTCCATATTCAAAAGTGACCATGTTCAATAGCAGATTGACATTGCGCTTAGTATTATTGAATACCCAAATTAGTTAGTTTCCCTCCCAATATTTATATGCGAGGTACAAAAATGGCCATGGCAAGTTGTTGCCAAAATTTTGATCAGTACCAAATTTTATTAAGATCGGTTATGATTTTTTGGAGATTTCGAGTCGGCAAACCGCAAATACGCCCAACTTTTGTATGGGAGGCACAATAGTCAGTTATTAATTCCACAGTGGCTTTCAGCAAAATTTTGCCCAGTACCGAATTTGATTAAGATTGGTTGTAGTTTACGAGAATTATCGTGTCGATCAACCTGTCATCCGCCCAAATTTTATAAGGGAGGTACCAGAATGGGCGTGGAAAAACAGCTCATTTTCTATAGGAGAGCTTTATTTGACTAAATATTGACTAGTAAAAACTTTCATAAAGATTGGTTCGGTTTTGCAGGATTTCTCGTGCCGAACAACCAGACGGCCAAACAACTTTTGTATGGGAGGTACCACAATGGGCGTGGCAAAATCACCCCTGTTTTAATCAGTGATTGGCGTTTGATAACGTGAAGCCTTATACATAATTTCATTAAGGTCGGAAGTGTTTCACGCAATTTATCGGTTTGACAACCCTGTTTTGTATGGGAGGTACCAGAATAGGCGTGACAATCTCGCCCATTTCTCCAGTTAAGTAGGCATTTACAGATTATTAACCGGTGTGAGAGTTGAAGCTAATCACATCTACCAGAAGAATGGTTTGAAAGAAATATGATTTTGTGCTAAATGTGTCTATTTGTATGGGAGGTACAAGAAGGGCTTGGTAAAAACGCCCATTTTCAATCCGAAACTCAATATTGGCAAATAATAGTCACTGTCAAAATTTCATTGTGATCTGTAAAGATTTACGGCAGTTATCGTGTTGACCAGCCATACGTCTTAAAAAGGCCTAAAACGAATTTCGTCCAAAGATACTAAGGGTCTAAAATGGCTCCTTCTATGTGTTACATTTTTTTACGTATTAAATGATATATACCCCCATCCTATGGGTGAGGGTATAAAAAGTCATCTTCCCTGAAGCAAATTTCCATCTGAATGGCTTCGTTAATACACCAAATTTTGTCGAACTTGGGGCTCAGAAAATCATCACAATCTCGTGGTCAATTGCTGATCTATCGCGTCATCGGTTAGATAAAGCCACACGTCTATGAAGAAGTCACCGAAAATTTTATGAGCCATGGGGCCCATTTGACGGACAATTTATTCCATACTTAATTGGGACATGTCTTCGTTACAATCGAATAAAAAATCACAACTATCTCAGAAAATACGTGTATTTTAAAATGATTCTTACTGAGACACCCTTTATTAAAACATAAAAATATCTATAAATTGGTGCTGTTGCGGTTTTAACAAAATATATATTTTTTTTCTTTATTATTTTGCAGATAATGTCCATATTTATCAGCGAGCAATACAATCAGATGTCATCAGTTCTGGAGATTTTCAAAGACAGTCATTTAAGATGTGCGGATATACATACACGCCAAAGGTAAGGTAGTATCCCATAATATTTATATAGAACGGTCGAATGGTTGGGTTGTAAACCTAAATTGACGGACACAGCACAGCATAATTGGAGCTGCGACCCATGAAGGCATGTAAAATCAATTTGTTTCCCTGAAGATTACGACGTATAGGGTGTATTAATTCTTCGTTTTGTAATTCTTGATGAGAATATAGGAACTTCACCTATCAACCAAACGTTCAAAACTACTTACTAAATGAATTTTTAATTAATAGAAAACAATATTTTAATTTGGTTGTTTTGAACTCTAAATTCGGTTGTGACAACCTATAATTCTGTTGTGACAACCTCTAAATTTAGTTGTGACAACCTATAACTCGGTTGTGACAACCCTTAATTCGATTGTGGCAACCTTTAATTCGGTTTTGACAATGTTTTGTATGGTTTTGACAACCTCTAAATCGCTTTTGACAACGTCAAGTTCGGTTGTGATTACCTCTAGTATGGTTGTGATAACCTCTGAATTCGGTTAGTGCTAATTCGGTTGTCTCAACCGAATTTTTGTGTGGGTGTAGGAGACACATCTGTCCATAAACTACAGTTTTCATGAGGTAGGGCATATCTTTGGTTGCGAATTTGTTGTTCGGCACTTTAAAGCCATATTGATTACGAAAACTTATTTGCCGGCTATCATCAAGCTAACCACTTAAGCCCCATATTCAGTTCTTTCGAAATTTTCGTTTCCCTAAGAAATACGTGTATAAAAATAGGAAAAAATTTCGAGAACCGAAAATTTCACTCACTTTTCATTTGTTTGGTACTCAGCTTTGTGCGAAAAATTCGTCAGCAAAATCAAATCCAGGGTTGTTATGCCAAAGTTACTTCGTACAAAAACAATTGTTTGGGACCGGAATTTCGACATTTTGGCAAACAAAAATAACATTACACGGGTTAAAAATACAATGGAGTCCTAAGAGGAAATATTAATAAAATATTTGCAAAAATAAATCAGCGATAAATGGTAACTCTCTGCAGAAATATTTCCGTTTAGATATCTATGATAAAATTTCTTAGTTTTTTCACAAGAACTGAATACCGAGCTTTATTATTCACACGCAAAGCCGGCAGACTTCGTCCTAAATTTTAGTAGTGGGAGAAAAAATATAGCCTGTAGCACTCGCTGAAAACGTAGCATTCTATTGGTGAAAGAATTTTTAAAATCGGATTAGTAGTTTAGAAGATTACCCCCTACAAACAAACTCACAAACACTTTCTCTTTATTCATTCGCATTCAACTAACAGCTGTCGTTTTAATAACAATAATCATAATTATCAGGGTTGCATTTAGCTAAAATAGACATATAGACATATTAATGTTATAATTAAACAGTAGATAGAGAACTGTTACAAATCAACTCTTGACTAAAGAACCACGAGTCGAACTAGTTTCGAAAAAATCTCGTTCATGAACTAGAGAAATTTGAAACTAGTTTCAGTACCACTAGTTGATATTTTCCCGAAAATGTAATTTTTTAAAGAGGCGTACTTCTTTTATTAAAAGCTAATGTTTTTTAAAGAAAATGTACCTATTTTTAAGAAGAAATACTTTCCGTAAGAAAAAGCCATAAGAGTATGAATTTTTTTTACAAAGAAGTAAGTACTTTTTTAAGAACAGATACTTTTCGAACAAGTGGTACTCTTTTTAGGAAAAGGTTACTTTTTTTAAGAAAATGTACTTATTTCCAGAAAGGCTACTTATCTCAAGAAAAGAAAAGGTATTATTTTATTTTTAAGAAAATTAATTTTTGTAAGAGAATTAACTTTTTTAAAAGAAGGTATTTTTTTTAGGAAAATATTTTTTTAAGAAATGGGATTTTTTTTAGAATTGGTCCTTTTTTCAAGAATAGGTAAACTACTCTACTACTCTTCATTTATCTCAAGAAAAGTTATATTGTTTCACATTAAAGGTAATCTTTAAAGAAAAGGTAATTTTTTTAAGAAAATGCAATTTGTTGTAAGAAGATTTAGTTTTTAAAGAAAGGGTACTTATTAAAAAAAATAATGATTTTTTTAAGAAAAGGTACATATTTAAAAAAACACTTTTTCTAAGAATAGGTACTAATTTAAAAAAAAAATCCTTTTTTAAGAAAAGGTACTTTATGTATGACAATCCACATTTTTGAAGCAAAGGCACTTTTTTCAGATAAGTTATTTTTTTAAGAAAAGGTACTTTGTTTAAAAATATGAATAGGTATGTTTTTTTTAGAAAATTTACTTTTTCTAAGAAAAGGCCATTAAACAAGAAATTACCCAACATACGCTCCGGTTCACTTATTTAAAGGCACTAAAAATTCCATATTCAGCAGCCTGTATCTTTTGCAATTTGTAACCGATTACTGTTCGGAATCGGTGTAAAACTGTAGGTCCCAATCAGTGAGTAAAAACTGGAAAGCGCACAGCTCAGTGATTGTGAGAAGTTCTCCCCAGTCCCTTCATGGGATGTAATGGGAAACCATTTATTTTATATTTTTAACCGATTGCAGAATTTTAAAATGAAAATGGAAGCTAGACATCTTTAGATATATAAAAAATCACGACAATAGTGGTTTCTTAACTAAATAACTTTTTTTGAGCAATTTATAAAAAGAAGTCCAAAAATGTGCTATTTTTTTGTTCACTTGAATAAAGGCACTTTACTATTTTTTTTTATTATTTTGAAAGTAAGCGATGATTTTTTGTAGGGAGCGTTTGTTTATTACAATTTATTACAACTTAATCATTTTTCGAGTCAAAATGGCAAAACAACAAATTTTAAATCTATCGGAAAAAACTAAAATCGATGTTTACCGTTCTGAAGGATATTCTAACCGCGCAATAGCTTAAAAAATTGGGCTGAGCCCATCAGTTGTCGACAATTACATCAAGGACCCCGAGGGGTATGGAAAAAATGTTAAACGAAGGGTTTCATTGTCTTTATCTACGTATGAGAAAAGAAAAATCATCAGAATTGCTTCTAATTCTGCCTTATCCTTGTCAAAAATAAGAGCTCAAGCTGCAGTGGAAGCGTGCAAGTCATCAGTACGCAGAGTATTTAAGAACTGTGAGTGTCTTAAATACCTGAAATTACAAAAAAAACCGTCAGTTAATGTTCCTCGTAAGGAAAAGTGGCTCCAATTCGCGAGAGACTACATGTAAATGACTGGAGAACCGTTATATTTACGTATCAGAAAGAGTTTAATTTGGATGGGCCTGATGGCTACAACTATTATTTCCATGACCAGCGCAAAGAAAAGCGTTTTTTGAACCGACATCCAAGCCGAGAGGGCGGCGTAATGGTGTGGGGTGCTATTACGTACTATGGCACCATCGATCTTGAATTTCAAAGTGCAAAAATGACTGTTGCAAGCTATAAAACGTTATTCAGTTCAGTGAACTACTTGGTCCCATATCTTGGATATTCCAACAGGATAATGCCCCAATACACAACGCCAGAGTAGTAAAGGAGTTCATTGCAAGCCAAAATGTTAATATTATTGACTGGCCACCCTATTCGCCAGATTAAACATTATCGAAACTGTCTGGGGTTGGTTATCTCGTAAGGTCTACGAAGGAGGTAGACAATTTGATGACAAACAGTCACTAATTCAGGCCATTAAGGATGCTTGAAATCAAATTTCGTTGGATTAAATAAATTCTCTTTATCTCTCAATGAAAACCCGTATATTTGAAGTTATTAAAAACAAAGGGGGTTGTACCCAGTACTAATAGTTCGTAAATAAAGTAAAATAAATTTAAAAAAACAAGAAAAACTGTTTTTCATTAAAATTAGTTAAAGTGCATTTATTCAAGTGAACCAAAAAAATAGCATATTTTTGGACTTTGTTTTATAAATTGCTCAAAAAAAGTTCTTTAGTTAAGAAACCACTATAGTCATGATTTTTTTTAATATCTCAAGATGTATAGCTTCGATTTCCATTTAAAAATTGCAAAAGATACAGGCTGCTGAATATGAAATTTTTAGTCCCTTTAAATAAGTGAACCGGAGTGTATACTAATTATTGGTTACAGGCTTCACCTAGAAAACTTCGCATTAAACAAGAAAATTTCCCAAAATGTACCCAATATAGTTGATAATACTGGGTTGTAGCATAATAGTGTTAAAAAAAATTTAACCCCCATCCCGCAACGTGCGATAAGGAACTTCGAAAAAAAATTTCTCCCAACTATTTACGTCTTCTTTGTTCGGTCGGCTAGATTTGAGACCGTCCTCGTATATCTCAATAATACATCCCCGCTAGGTTGTTACGCCTTATACACAGTGATACTGATTAACACCAAATCAACGGTGAATGGTGTTAATCGGTGACATCAATGAAAAATTTTACTTGTTCGGTGACATCACCGAAAAGAATTGACTTGAGGATCCAGACAAATCGATGGTTTACTGTGTGATCTCTTCAACATCCTCATTGAGGTAATTGTTATAAAATCTGTACTAAACACTAATAAAACCATCAGTGGCAAAATTTATACTCTATAACATTAGAGTTGTGTCTGCGGTATTTTTGAGGATGACCGAAGGAAGCAGCATAACTGAATAATAACTACATCAGCCAAAATAAGAAACGCTGACTTCATCTGCAATTTACACCCACATTCAGGAGTATTTATGAATCAATGACTGAGAGAATAATGCAAAAATACAGATACACATTAACAAGATTTACTCTCTCGTTGTTCCTCTTTTATTCTCTTGGTCTCGAGAGAGTATAAACAGTGCAACCAACACAGCTGTATGTGTATCACAAACACAGATGTATTTAGGTCGCAAACACAGATATTATACATATTAATGATTGTGTCTCAAACGTGTAATATTGAATAGCAAACACAATGTGTTTGGATACAAGTGTATTATATTTACGACAAGCCCCAAACACACTTTATATCTGCATCCAAACAACAACAAAAATACTGATTTTAAAAATAATACAGAATACAGCTTGCACGTAATAATGCCACACCGGAAATCAAACATCGTTTATCCGTTTTATGTAAGGACACTAACCCAAACGAGGATTAAATGGTCAAGAAAGAATAAGAAGAATTGAGTGCGATGGTTTTTATAAAGAATATGTATAAATATATATTTTTTCGAACTCCTCTCCACTTTACCCTTATAATACAAATTAGTCTTTGAAGTCAATACGCAGTTTTTCAATTCTCACTCGTACAGTTTTTGAATCGTCGTCGATAAGTGTTTTCAAATCGCCAAAACTCATAAATAATTCTAATAAATTTAAAATGAATGATTTAAAAGTATTCCACCAGCATATGTTGGAGTATGCATGCATCCTTTTTCGTATGTCCTGAATAAATATCCTAAGGCCCTTATCTATTGTAGCAATTTGACCAGACCACATAATATCCTAATTATGAATTACTTTAAATTGTTTCTTAAATGGCAGACAAACGGAAGTCAAATGGATGTGATATGGTTGTCGAGGTCTCTTTAAAGATATCATGAATAAATAAATGGTTAATGGAAAAAGTGGAGGAAAAAAACTCTTTGGGAAACAATAATCCGCGTTTGGGAAATTGTTGTTACCATATTTATTATTCACGATGGTTTCAAAAGTATAAATTTTAACTTTTCGACATAAACACATCACATGCAACAACAAAGTAGCCGAATTTCAATGCCCCTGGGCGCGAGTATGCTGAGTGTTTTTTTGTTTGTTTCATTTTTGCAACATTATTGTTGTGGCACGTATTAAGTTGTTAGCAACAACCTCCAGGAATTATCATTTTGGCTGCTGCTGTATGAATACTGGATGTTGTTTTCATATGTTGCAACATTTTATAAAACTTCATTTAATTACTGAAAATTTCCAACTTTGGAATTTATGAGTTACTAATCCCATCAGCGGATTTAAAATGTTGCGCAAAGTGCTGCTGTTCGTGCCATGGATGGAGTCATGTGATGGATTTCGCTTATCTTCTTTTAACCAGAATGGTTTTGCTATGTTCTGCATGTCAGGAATCAAAAGAATGAACATTCATTTGTATATTTAACAACAGTTTTGAACAATAAGAGTAGTAAAATGTCCTGCCACATGTTAGCATCTGTAAGAAAATTTTCATCACGAATATTTGGACTTGATGAATTCGCGCATCCGAGTTAAAATGATTTCTTATTTTGTTCTGAAATATTTAGGGTTGGGTACAAGAAAACGATGTGTGTAACGTACAATGGAAATCTATGAAAAGAAGTTTAATTACCTTTAAGGTAAGGGGCGAGTGCAAATTTGGTAGTGCACAGGGACAGGAAAGTTCTTGCTAAGACCGTAGCGCATGGTGACGAGGCATATCTTGGGCTAGGTGCCCTCGCTATTTACTAAACACTACGGATCTAGACTAGCAAGTCGATAAAAATACAGGCTCTATAACTGCCTAGAGATTGTTGGCAGCCCCAGCATTAGGATCAAATGCGATGGTCTAATGGATCACTCGTCTTATATTTCAATCATTACAAAAATGTCAATAAATTCAAAGATAAAACATCCCTCTTCGATAAGGACATAACCAAAGTTTTATGATTGGTACCTGGAATTTGAGAACTCTCTGAAAAAGCGAGACTCGAGCAGGTTAAACGAATTACGGAATCCCACAATGTGGACATCCTATGCTTAAGCGATGTACGATTGTCGTTCCTTAAATACGCGTGTGTGAAGACAGGCGGCATTTTTAAAGGAAGTTGGCATTGCCGTTGTGTACTGCCATCTATCACATGACACCATACTAAATTTCAAGCCGATTAATGGGCTAGTTTTTTTTGGCAGCCACATGTTTCGTGTGGAAGTGGTAAAATATCAATATCGACGCGTAATTCGCTTTTTACTTTTGGATGGAAAAACATGCGAAGAAATAAAAGCGAAGTTAGATGCTGTCTATTAGTGATGCACAGCATCGAGGAACCGGTGAGGAAGAACCAGTTCTTTACATGAACCGACTGGACCGGGGCTTATAAGAACCGAAAGAAGGATCCAAATGAAACGAAAACGGTTTTTTAAGGACCGAAAAACGGGTTCAAAAGAACCGAAAACGGTTCCAAAAAGATTCTACAGGAACTGAAAAACGGGTTGAAAAGAGCCGTAAAACGGTTCTTGAATAAAAGGACTCGTTTCCAAAGGAAACAATAGTGTTAATCTTTGGGTGAGGGTACGAAAAAGTTTATTTTTATGCAATTTTATATTCGTATAATCATATATTTCAATTAATGTCCCTACTACGGTTCTCAACTTTTGTGAGAGTTTGGTCGTAATCGATGAATTGGCATTGCCGTTCTCAACTCAACGGCCGACTCAACTCAACTGAACAACTGCTGATTTTTTGGTTGTGTTCACTTACTTTTGTTGTATTGCCTTTGACAACTCTGTGCCAGTTTGGTCGATAAATACGTTAAATTTACACCACTGCTTGAGAGCAGTTGAGTTTATATTTGTGGGTGTTTTTAAGTTGATAAGAATGGAGAGATCGTAAGAAGATATTAGTTTGGCTTCAAATTATAATTTTCATTTAACATTTGAACATTTTAATTTAACAATAACATTTTATATATTTAGAAGTATCAAAATCACAAAGAATGCTCAGTTTGAGAAACTTGTCCAGCTAATGGAAAGTAATCCGGCCGTTGCCCTTGGAAACACCACAATTTAGCACCACGCAGAACCAAGTTCGAGAACTATGGGAAGGATTTGCTGTGGAGTTAAATAGTTTGGGACCACCGTCCAGAACATGAATAAATGGCAACGTGTATGTGGAAATACATACCTTGCACTGGGCAGCTCAAGAAGGTTGGAATCATCACGAATATTTCTTATTAAATGCAACACATCTATATTCGCGTTTTCGACTCCATCTTCATAAATAAATCTATCCACTTATATCCATTTCGATTTTGCAAGCACAACGCAATTGTTAACTTCTTGTATTTTCACATAAATCAGCTGCTTTTACTTGTCAAAATTGATATTTCGAGCTGGTAACATCATAACAATTGCAACCAGAAACTGTTGTGAACCAAAATACAAAAGATAAGTATGGTCGTCTTGAAGTTGGGTCGTCTCTAAGTCGACCAAACTAAGTTGAGTGGTGAACGGTAATAGGGGCATAAGCCTCTTTAGGATAGCAATTTGCTGAGGCCCGGAACCGGTCCATTTAGGACGTTAATGTATTTGACAATTTTGTTGAAAGCCTTAAGGTGTACAACTTTGGAGAACATTATTACATTCCTGTGTTCATAGTATAAAAATTGTAAACGAACATTTAAAAAAATTTCTGAATTGGTACAATCTATTTGGAACCCAAAATCTAATTTTTGTTCATTAGTGTATTTAACAATATTGTTAAGTATATTAAGCACTACAATTTTGTAGAAGATATCAATATGTAATTTGTTTAATATTGAATACATATAGGTGAATGTTTAAAGAATATGGTTAAACGCAGCATTTCTACACCAATTATGGAGCTCTAAATATAATTTTTGTGGATTAGTGAATTTAGAAAAGTTATCACGAAATTTAGAAGCTACAATTCTTTTGAAGACAGCTACCGCAATTTATTTACCGTTAGGCAAGAAATGTCAAAACATATTAAATTTGTGCAATTTTTTGTGACGTTTCGTGAAATAATCGATTAACAGTGTACTTTTCCGTATAAATATATTAGAGGGAATTACGAAATGGGAAAATAGCTACAATATTGTCAAAGGTTGTAGTGCAATATTTGAAGCTGTTTAGGATTTATTGAAGTAACATCTGAAGTAGGACCCTGACCCACCTCCAAAATGTTCTTCGGCCTGTAAAAAAAATTGTTACGGTATAGGGGCAAACCCGAGCGGGGTTTTGTTATACCACGTCCAAGTATTTTCACAATTTTTTTCGTTTGGTTGAGGCCAGAAACCCACTGTTGCACAGTGCAATCGGTTCTTCTCGTAACCGGACCCGACAAAAAATATGTATTTTTATAAAATTAAATATATATTTCACTTAAGCCTCTGGGGGACAGCAATTTGCAGGGAATCGGAACCGGTCCAAATACTCAGTTCTTCTCGGAACCGGATTCGACAGAACCGGTTCTTTAAATACGTGGAATCGCACATCACTACTGTCTATGGGGACTCTTCACCATCTATGACAGATTCTGGTAAGATACTGGTTTAACGAATTATACCGTGATCGTACACCTGTTTTTGATAAGCAGCGGCCAGGCCGCCCGGCAGACATGGTTACCGAGGAAATCGTTCAAATCGTGTCCACGACATGATTTTTGCTGATCGCCAAACGAAAGTGCGCTAAGTAGCAGAGGCCATAGGCGAGTCGTACGGAACGACAAGAAATATTTTGCATGATAAGTTAAGCATAAGAAAGGTGTCGGTCCGATGGATGCCGAGATTGCTTATTGTGCACAACAAGAGGATACGGCTATCAATGCCGAAGCAGTATTGAGCTGCACTACGAATTGCTGCCTCACCAGGGGGTTTCTATGGCACAACTGTTCAAACATGTACTAGGGAAATGATGTCGAATGAGAGACCAAAGAAGACATACAGATTACAGACCATGCAGCAAACTATGTTTAAAAGTGTTTGATTGATACTAATGACAGCTAAATTATGTTTTATGTTGTTTGCATCGAACGAAAATGCGCATTCCCTTTTATTTCTGTCCATATTGGTCCAACCAAAGAGTAATTTACAAAAGCAACTCGAACTCCATACTCGCCGGACTTGACTCCTTGCGACTTGTTTCTCTTCCTCAACATGAAAACGTGGCGCGTGGAAAAATGCAGATCAAACGAGTAGGTTATCGTGGAGACAAGAGCATAGTTTGGAAATTTTGACAAATCGTATTTTTTTTGATATGTTAACGTTGGGAAAAGTGTACTGTACGAGGTTGCATTTTATGTTTCGGGATTAGAGAACAAAACCAAATATTAATCAACGAAAATCACTTTATTGTTTTTCAAAATATTCCCCATGAAGATTGATACACTTTTGCATGCGTTTGAACCAATTGTCGTAACACTTTTGCCACTCTGATTGAGGTATCTCCAAAACACGCATTCTGAATGCAGCAACCGCTTCTTCAGGTGTCGAATAACGTTGACCTCTCAGTTTGTTTATTACGTACGGGAATAAAAAGAGGTCATTCGGTGCCAAGTCAGGACTATTCGGCGGACTATCAAATCGATGTTTTGGGTGCTCAAAAATGCAGTTGTTTCAGCCGACGTGTGAGAGCTCGCATTGTCGTGGTGAAGAGTGATCCGTCTTCGGCGATTGGTTTTCCTGATTTCTTGGAAGACAACTGCCAAACAAATGGTTGTGTACCACTCACTGTTCACTCACTGTTCTGCGTTGTACTAGTGGTACGGTTGCGACATATCCGTTTTTCCGAAAAAACAGGCGGCCATTTGCTTGGAAGTGCTTCGGGCGCGAACAACTTTTGTTGGATTTGACTCATCATGAAACACCCATACAGTTGGCTGCTGTTTACTTTCGGGCTCATACGCGTAAAGCCAGGATTCATCACCTGTCACGATGTCATGGACGTGTTTCGAAGCACCGCGACCGTATTTTTGGAGCATTTCTTTCGACCAATCGACACGAGCCTTTTTTTGAGCGATTGACAAATTGTGTGGGATCCAACGCGAACAAATTTTTTTGACAGTTAAATGTTTATGCAATATTGAATGTATACTGGTCCCACTAATGCCTAAGGTTGTCTCAATCTCACGATAGGTTACATGACGATCTTGCAAAATCAGTTCGCGCACAGCATCAATGGTTTTCGGAACAACAGCTGATTTTGGACGACCTTCATGAAATTCGTCTTGGAGTGAACTACGACCGCGATTGAATTCACCATACCATCGATAAACACTGGTCCTTGATGGAGCTTCATCGCTAAAAATTGAACTAAGTTCATCCATGCACTGTTGCTAAGTTAATCCACGTCGAAAGTTGTAAAAAATAATCGCACGAAAATGTTCACGATTTAATTCCATTTTTGGGCCGAGATGAATCGTTTAAGTTACTGTAAACAACACAAATAGCGCTCGTATGTCAAAGCGTTCTGAGTACGCATAACCTCAAAAATGTCCAACTTTACGATAGAGCTGTCAGTTGCCAGATTGCAACACTAGGGTTGCCAAATACCGAATCATAAAATGCAACCCCCGTACCATCGAGAAATAGAAAAGAGCCGCGATGCATATCTTCGTGTTCTCTTGATGACGACGAGGTAGTAGGCCAATTCATCGAGTTCGAGTTGCTTTCGTAATTTACTCTTTGAGTGGACATATTACGGACAGAAATAAAAGGGAATGCGTATTTTCGTTCGATGCAAACTACATAAAACATAATTTAGGTGTCATTAGTATCAATCAAACACTTTTAACCTTAGTTTGCTGAATGGTCTATAATCTGTATGTCTTCTTTGGTCTCTCATTCTACATCATTTCTCTAGTATCTCTTCGATGAGCTGTGCCATAGAAACCTCCGGGTTGTACGAAAAGGAGATTACGTTGAAAAATAAAAAAAAAATTATGAAAAACTTCCCTCATCATTCCTAACAAGGCTACTTATGGATTGACCCCCGTGCGTTGGGAACGTTGGCAAATCTAAATAACCATCTGGTCACTGCTTTCGGTAATGATACTCAACGTATAAACGGAGTCGGCCTTCATATTTCACCTACACTGAAAGAAAAGCTTCATCAAATTTGTGAATTTCTTTATCAATTTGATGAAACATTTCCTCATTTTCCAACCTACGACACATTTCATTGAATTGATGATGAACATTTCATCAATCTTTCAATTTCATCAATAGTTTATGTTGATGCAACGACAACGTTACATCAAATTTATGTACATTTTTCATCACTTTGCTGCGCATTTTTCGCCAATTAGATGTAACATTGTCATCAATTTGATGTACATTTTGATGTAAATTGTTTGTTAATCTGTAGCCAAATTTTTTGGATTTTATGTTGATACAACGACAACGTTACATCAAGTTGATATAAATTTTTCATAAATTTGCCGCGCTTTTTTCTCCAATTAGATGTAACGTTGTCATAAATTTGATATAAGTTTGTCATCAATTTGATGAAAATTGTTTGTTGTAATCTGTAGCCAAATTTTTTGAATATTTTTTATCGTAAAAAATTCACAAGAACAAGGTATAACACCACATGGAAAATGTTTTCTCTCCATTGCTCTATTTTCTGTTATGTATTTATTTTCAATTTTTTACTCCATACAGTTTGTTTTTCTCTTTATTTTTTCAATTCCACATATTACACATATTTTGAATCGATCCCATTAATTATTTCGAAATTCCAATGATGAAGATTGTTATTAAAATAGATCATCAATTCAATGAAGCTGAGAAAGGTAAGGAAACGAACAATCTTCAAATTGAAGAACCTTTTCAATGAGTTGATGAAAATTTTCACCATTACAATGAACAGCAATTTGTGAACATTTATCACCGATTTGATGTAAAGATTTTCTTTCAGTGTAGGGCTAGAAATGCTCTAATATCATACGAGGCTATATCTGATCACAATGCCAATTGCAAGTTTCAATTCGAAATTCCGCAGGTTTTCTGTGCTATAGGCGTATGTCCGTCGGTGGTGCAATGGTAGTGTGCGAGGCTCTTGTGCATGAGGACGTGGGTTCGATCCCTACGCTGACCACCTTAAATTTCTTTCGACGACGGTCACCTCGCTTAGTGACGGCGACACTATCGAGTATTTAACCATGCAAAAGCTTCTCAAAATACCGTTCGGAACCGGTTTAAAACTGTAGGTCCCTATCAGTGAGTGTAAAACTTGAACGCGCACAGCTCACTGTTTTGTGAGAAGCTCTGCCTAATCCCTTCATGGGATGTACCGGGAAACCATTTATTTTTTAGGCGTATGCACCTACTGATCCTGATGAGGACAATGTTAAGGACGATATCGATAGCCAACTGAATTTTGCTGTAGGCTCCTTGTCAATTGATGATATTGAAATATTTCCGAGAGATTTCAATGCCAAAGTGGGCAACGAACACACCCAACCTACAGGAAGTGATGGGAAGACAAGGTCTTGGAACTGTGAGGAATGACAATGGTGACAGGCTCATAGATTTCGGACTCGCCATTATCTGTTTATCGGCGGAAGGAAATTCTCCCATATAAATATAAACAAATACAGGTGGTAATAACCTGGTGGTCAAAACTTCAATCAAATTAACCATATACTGGTCGGCAAGATGTTTTTTGGTTTCTTGCTGGATGTCAAAACTAGACATGGTGCTGATATTGATGGCGACCACCAATTCTTAGTGGGCTACGTCCATCTCTATCCAGTGGCTGCCCACGGTATTAGAGCGAAATCGTAAAATTCTATACAGACCATCTGGAGGACCCAACAATATCAATGATGTAAGATCAAACTCTACGCTACAATTCTGCACAGAACAGCCAAAATACGTGGTCAGGCATTGTTCGAACAATGGAAAGGGAGAAAACCGTCATGGAGGTCCTTGATGAGAAAGATGTGCGAATAAACCTTCGATTGGTGCAGAATCCTGGGCCGAAATTCGGAATCAAGAGCGCTTGCACAGTATGGGTATACGCACCAAGGCACCAACATTGACAAGGCAATTAAAATTGGAACGTCGAGGGGGGTACATGGTCCGTTCCGATTATGACAATTATCTGAACAATACAGGGTGATTCAGGAAGTTCCGGACAAATTTCTCCACCGTATTCCTTGGCTCATTTCATTAAGAAAAGTCCACTAGGACCATGTCCGAAAATGCAAGGGTGCGAAATGGCAGCGGGTTCAAAATTTTCGGAGTGTCGGTCGGAGGGTAGTAGGGTAAAGTTGCTAACTTCTGAGCAAGTGGTTGGATTTTTTCCTTATGTGTTTGATTCTTCAGCCAAAAATTTCAATAAAATAAAATCGTAAACGTGTTAATTTACAAAAACAAATAAATGTGTGCTGTTATTTCGCTTCCAAAAACAAAAACAAACATTTTTGCATTTCAGTAAAATGGTCATAACTTTGGAACGGTAAGACCTCTGGGCTTCGTTTAGGTCATTTTGGAAAGGTAAGAGATATGGCTATCTTTTAAAAACATAAGTTACCTGCCATCTGGCTGAGCAAATTGAGGTTATGTGATTTTTTTCCCCCATTTTTTTCCGAAAGCTCTGTATCTCGGCGATTTGACTTTTTTTCCTTTTTTTTATTGATTATGAAAGGCCTCTTAAAGACCTTTCCAACAAGCCCAAAAAAATCCGATCACTGGCTCAGAAGTTAGCAACTTTACCCTACTACCCTCCGACCGCCAATCCGAAAATTTTGAACCCGCTGCCATTTCGCACCCTTGCATTTTCGGACATGGTCCTAGTGGACTTTTCTTCATGAAATGAGCCAAGGAATACGCTGGAGAAATTTGTCCGGAACTTCCTGAATCACCCTGTATAGTGGAGATAAATACAGATAACACTCGTATTGTGTACTCTTCAACAAAAATTCTGAGTGGCAAGAATATCAGGAGTACTCCATCTATAAAAGCTAACAATGACAATGAGATAACATCACCAGATCAGCGGATAACATCATCAGATGACGTGAATACTTTTCGACATAGTCTAGACTTCCGAATGATGAAAATCAGAGTACTTCTTCGGCTGCATACTAACGTCGCAACCCGAGATGGAATATTCCAACGGAACGCCCGTCGCAAGCAGAAACCGAGGCGGCACTCGGGAAAATTAAGGGTCACCAATCTTCTGGTCTTGATAACATTCCAGCAGAGCTGTTGACATATTAGCAGACAGCAACATTAGCAGATGTCACTACCCGGTCAACAGAAGTGCATGGACAAACAGCCAAATTGAAAGAAGGACTGGTTACCACTATTATCGAAAAATGTACCACAATTATCGAAGAATTTACACTTAATGTGGTCGGTCCACCGGCGGAGCTGTTTAAGGCCGGCGGCGATGAGCTGATAAGATGCATGCATGCATTTGGTTAGATGAATGCATGCCCGGCGATTGGAGTCTCAGTGTACTATGTCCTATATTTAAAAAAGGTGACCCGAGTCTCTGTGCCAACTACCGTGGAATAAGCCTTTTATCCATAGCATGTAGGTTTTTTCAAATATAATGTGCGACCTGACCTGACCATACCAATGTGGCTTTAAACCTGGAGAATCGATAACTGACCAGATTTTCACGCTACGCCAAATCCTGGAGAAACCCCACGAAAATCCAATCGACATCTATCATCTATTTGTCGATTATAAGGCGGCCTTCGATAGCAGGATACGAGAGAAACTCTACGAAGCAATGTCTGAGCTTGGTATTCCTGCAAAACTCATACGCCTTTGGGGGATGACCTTGACGAACACCAAATCCGCAGTGAATGTTGACAAGAATCTTACCGAACCTTTCGAAATTAAGCGAGGCCTCGGGAAAGGCGACATTCTATAGTGCGATCTCTTTAACATCTTAATGGAGATCATTATGAGAAAGCTGCAGTCGACATGAACAAAACCATCAGCAGGAATACTCACATGCTGCTCGCGTAAGGAGCTGATGTGGATATCATTGGGAGCACAATGAGAGAATTGAGAAGGAGTCAGCAAAAGTGGGTCTGACAGTAAATGAGGATAAAACAAAATTAATGATTTCAACGAGCAGCGCTTCACCGCGATTAGACCAAAGCGTGAACGTTGATAACCGTTATAATTTTGAGGTAGTGGACGAATTTATAGAGGGCGGATCAATAAGCCCGTGACTGTTCGAACTTCCATCGTAGTTATATGAAATGCAACACTGCTCCCATCAAGTACCATCTGTTAATAGACTACAGTCACATTTTGAGCAAGTTCCGCCATTTACTTTGAGTTTAACAGCTGTTCAAACATACAACCACGTGCATTTTTTTGAAAATGGAAAAAGTGAATTTCGAGTGCTCATTAAACATTATTTTTTGCGAAAAAAAAAACGTCAATCAAACCAAGAGAAACCTTGGTAAATACTATGGGGACTCTGCACCATCGATTTCAATGGTAAAAAAGTGGTTTACTGATTTTCGTTGTGGCCGCACAAGTACAAATGACCCTGAACGTTCTAGACGGCTAATTGGGGTCAGTACACAAGAAAATGTCGAAAAAATCCACGAAATGGTGTTGGGCGATCGAAGAGTAAGAGTGCGTGAGATTGTTGATGTCATAGACATTTTATATGGCAGTGTAGTTTCTTTTTGAAATGATCAGTTGGGTTTAAGAAAGCTGTCTGCTAGATGGGTGCCGCGTTTGCTCTCAATTGACCATAAACTCTGCACCATCGATTGCAATGGCAAAAAAGTGGTTTACTGGCTTTCGTTGTGGTCGAACAAGTACAAATGACGCTGAACGTTTCGGGACGCCCACTTGAGGTCAATGCACCCGAAAAATCGAAGATATGGTATTGGGCGATCGAAGAGTAAAAGTGCGTGAGATTGTTAATGCCATAAGTATTTCAGGTGGCAGTGTAGTTTCGATTTAAATTATCAGTTGTGTTTAAGAAAGCTGTCTGCAAGATGGGTGTCGCGTTTGCTCTCAATTGACCATAAACTTCAAAGGATTGTTTGGAGTTGTTTAACTGCAATTCGAATGAGTTTTTTCGGCGCTTTGTAACTGTGAATGAAACATGGATCATGGATCTAAACAATGGATTTCTCCGGGTGAACCGGCTCCGAAGAAGGGCAAGGTAAGTTTGTCGGCTAATAAGGTGATGGCAACAGTTTTTTGGGATGCACGCGGGATAATCCACATCGATTGCCTTCAAAAGGGGAAAACAATAAACGGCGAATGTTATGTCAACTTACTGGACCAATTTAACGAGGATTTAAAAAAAACCGACCCCAAATGGCCAAGGAAAAAGTTCTTTTTCATCAAGATAATGAACGGGTTCACACGTGTGTAGTCTCAATGGCAAAATTCCATGAATTGCGCTACGAATTGGTACCTCATCCACCATATTCTCCGGATTTAGCCGTCAGTGACTATTTCCTATTTACAAACCTAAAGAAATGGCTGGGTGGAAAGAGATTTAGCTCCAACGATGAAATTATTGATTAAACAAATGCCTATTTTATGGACGTCGTAAAATACTATTTTTTTGGAATGGATACAAGAATTGGAGAAACGGTGGACTAAGTGTATTGAGCTAAAAGGAGATTATGTTGAAAAATTATATTTTTTTTGCAAAAAAAAACTGTGTTTTATTTAAAAAGTCACAAAAGTCTCGTATACCTCAGACCTACCGTAGACAAAAACAACAACATCAGCCTTGAGGTCAAGCGGAGAATTGTGCTTGCGAATCAAACCTCTGCAATGAATGGCTTGAATAAGAAATCAAGCCATTCACTTGTAAAACAAATACATACTGTAGTTATCTCAGTATTTGCAAAACAAAGCAAAGAGTGAAAAGAGAATTCACTGCCGAGCCGTTATCAAAACAAATGAGTATCAAGATGTGGGAGAAGTGTGTATTTTCAAGCACTGACTAACAAAACAAAACTTCAGTAGTTCACTGTACACTACAGTACTGTAATCATTGTCATTTCAAATGAAAATTGTCTTTGTTTGCGTATTGTGTTTTTGTGTTTTGCAGTTGAATTTGATTTTATTTACAGTATATATAAATTAATATGTAGGCATGTTTCTATAATTTTGTAATTTTATTAGGTTTTAAAAATAACATTCACATGTACATATCTACATAAAACATAAAAAGTATTCAAATTACATAAATCATAAAGACAATCAAAAAAACAAAAAACAAACAATTAAAAATAAAATACAAAATTCATAAAAACATTTGGACAATAAAAAATATAAAATTAAAGGGTAATTCCATTTTAAATCAACAAAAAAAAAACGCAATTTTTGACCTTACGCTCTTAGAATTGTACAAAAATTATCATGAATGTTTTACAGTACTAAACTAATATAAATTGAAATATTTTAGGTATCTCGCTTTTGTGGTTCCGGAAATGTGGTGCTTCAAAAACTAGAGAATTCATTAAAAACCGCGTAAGTGGTCTGGCAATATTGGTGATATCTTCAAAACTTTTTAACGCACATGATCGAAATTGGTCTCATTTAATAGATATTGCAAATAGCTTTAAAACTACATTTATATTTTTTTTGCGAAAGGTCAAAGGTCAGTGTCACACGATTTATAGTTTAGGAAGCTATATCTCAAAAAGTGAAATTTTTAAAATTCTGAAAAAAATATATGTTGATCCTAATAGTCCCTTACGCATTTTGTGAGTGTGCTCTTATTAGTTCCTGAGATATAGACAATGATGTGAAATTGTTTGAACAATTTTAATACTATTTTTTTTGTGTTATTCATTCTTCACTTTATTTCTCCGTTCAACAACAGCAACAGACACATGTACATACATACATTGTTATGTTAGTAAATACGCTATACAAGTTGACACAATTTCAAGCCGACGATTTTCTGGATTCACTTTGCGAAAAATTATTGACACTTTTGCCTCACTCGTTCATCGCAAGGAACAAGCTGATTTTTTGAATGCAAAAAAAGCATTGCTTGTAGAACATGAGTACATTGCAATATGTGATTTTTCGGAAAATGCATCGTTTTTTGTTCAGGACTGTTCACAAGGTTTTCATTGGAACAACCGCCAAGCTACTTTATATCCGATTTCTATATATTACAAATGTAATGGCCACTTAGAGCACACCAATTACATAGTTATATCTAATTGTCTTATCCACAACACAGTTGCAGTACACTTGTTCCATCGCCATATGATAATGTTTCTACAAAATAAGTTTTGTTCAACACCAAGAAAAATTTCTTATTTTTCGAATGGCTTAGCCGCTCAATTTAAGAATAAAAAAAATTTTCTTAATTTATGTCATCATGAAGATGATTGTGGGTTTCCAGCCGAATGGCATTTTTTTTGCCACAAGCCATGGAAAAGGTCATAGCGATGGTCTTGGTGGAACCGTAAAGAGAGAAGCTCGCCGAGGCAGTTTGCAACGTCCAATACAGGACCAAATTACTAGCCCGCTTCAATTGTATGAGTGAATCTTGAATTCACCACTTATAATTTTACTTTTTATTGAAGAATTAGTTAATAGACATTCAGTTTGATACTTCTGTATAATTGGAAGCATTTATTTGCACCTATTATGTTATATGTATGTGAAAATACATAGATTAAGACTTATTCTAATAAAAATAGATTTGGGAAATTACTTACACCGTTCGCATTCATAATTAGTTTGTTTTTTAAATATTTTGTATTTGCTCTGACAATTTCTTACTTACATACGTGCATATGTTTATGACAACTGCCGATAACCACCTCTATTTTCGTACTGATTGGCATGTGACATAAATTCTACACACATTTTAACAGTGAGTACAGCGAGTACAGTACTGTAGACGTCGCCTTCAGCAGTGCACATACTTCAATTTGTCGAAACGAAACGGGAAGAAACATTAAAAGAAACGAACAAGCTGTAACCATGTTTTGTTTTCATGCACCAAACAATGTACAGTGTTTGGTTTTGTTTTTGCGATCACTCAGTTATGTTGTCATATTATTGCAAAATACAGTAGTTCAGTTTACAATGAAATGAGTGCACTACTGTGGACGAAGAAACGAATGTCTTGATGCAGAGGTTTGTTGCGAATGTATGTTAGTTATTTTGGGCTAAGCAAGTACTTTGGAGATAAAGCCCTCTCTCGAGTAAAAAAGTCCAGCAATGCCAGACTCTCATACAACCTAACCTGTCTTGCTTTATGTTGCAGAATCCTGGCTCTTATCACAAGCAGACGAAACATCTGTACCAGTCTTCGGGAGGAAAATACTCCGAAAAATGTATGGCCCTATAAAGTAGTGCACAATGGCGAGTATCGGCGACGCGTGAACCATGAGCTGTATGAGCTACATCCCGACATTGACATAATTAAGCGGATCAAAACAACGCCATTGCGCTGGCTGGGCCATGTCAGTAGAATGGATGAAGACGAACCAGCACGAAGGGTTTTCGAACCCGAACTCGAAGGAAGTCGATAAATAGGAAGGTCAAGACTCCGCTGGAGAGATTAGGTTGACGAATCCCTGCATACACTTGGTATTGCCAACTGGAGAGATAAGGCAAAAGATTGAATTGGTTTGCGAAATATGTTTTCTTCGTTTTGTAAGGTCCCTGATCCTCCGGGCTTGTTTGAGACCGGATAGGTAAGTAAGTTTTTCTTAATATTTATTAAGGGTTTCGTAATAGTGAGGATGTCCTGTATTCAAAAAGGGTGATCCGTGTGTCTGTTGCAACTATCGCGGTATCAGTCTTGATCCTTGAAAAGAATCACGAAAAGCAAATCGATACATACCACCTTTTTGTCGATTACAAAGCTGCTTTCGATAGCCCCATACGGGGAAAACTGTACGAAGCTATGTCTGAACTTGGTATTCCGGCAAAACTGATCCGCCTCTGTAGAATGACGCTGACCAACACCAAATTAGCAGTGAAAGTGGGGAAAGACCTCACTGAGCCATTCTGTACCAAGCGAGGACTTAGACAACGCGACACACTTTCGTGCAATCTCTTCAACATCTTAATGGAGATAATAATGAGAAAGGCTGCAGTAAATACGAACAAGACCATTAACACGAAAAGCCATATGTTGCTGGCGTATGCTGACGATATAGACATCATTGGGCGAAATTTGCGAGAGGTTACTGCAGTATTTTCAAGAATCGACAAGGAATCAGCGAAGGTGGGTCTTGCTGTTAATGAGGGCAAGACAAAATTGATGGTGTGAACCACTAGAGAAACCTCTCGACATGGTCCGCACTTGAACGTTGACAACCGATTTAATTTTGAAGTGGTAGATGAATTTGTCTACCGTGGATCCGCCGTGAACAAGGATACAACGTCAGCCTGGAGATAGATAGGAGAATTGTGCTTGCAAATAGATGTTATTTTGAGCTCAGCAAGCTCTCTCTCGACGGACAAAAGTCCAGCTATATCAGACTCTCATTTTACCTGTCTTGATATATTGCTCCGAAACTTGGGTCATATCGCAAGCGGATGAAAAACACCTGGGAGTTTTCCAGAGAAAAATTCTCAGTAGAATATATGGTCCTGCTACAGAAAACGGCGAGTACCGACGTCGATGGAACGCAGAGCTATATAGTCTATATTCTGACGTGGATATAGCTATACGAATCAAAGTAGGCCAATTGCGTTGGCTAGACCATGTTATCAGAATGGATGAAGATGAGCCAGCGAGAAAGGTTTTCGATAACGTACCCGATGGAAGCAGGAAAAGAGGACGACCAAGACTCCGCTGGAAAGACCAGTCAGAAGAATCCCTCCGTATCCTTGGTGTTACCAACTGGCGAGAAAAGGCGAAGGATAGAGCCAGTTGGAAGAATATGTTGTATGTGTAAGACGTCTGACCTCATGCGGTTGTAAAATAGTCTATAAAAGTAAAGTAAAATAGTGAGGATGGAAATTTGTTCAGTGTATCCAAAGTCAACAATTAATTATCACAACCAATTTTGTTGCTACACAAATTTGCTGTTTGAATTGTTTATTATTGAAGGACATGCATTGGTTTACACTGTACTACGAGTTGTTTTATATGGTCTCAATTTATTTACTGAATTAAGATCGGTCTTCGTTCCTACAAACCATTGCATCTTATTAATTTTGATTTTGCGCGGACAGCCAGTTGTCTCTACTCATATAAAACGTAACATGAGATGATTAGTCAGTATCCGTGTGGGGACAAAAAATTTATATTTATTAACTCTTACGTTCCGTTCCATAACTTTAATAACGACAAACAAAGTGAATTCCTAATGCTTGAACACATGCACGTGCATAAAGGAATGAATTAATAGCATCATCCTTAATTGCCTTTATTACGAATTCATTCATATCACAATACCAACACACATTCCACCAAATGTTCATCAAGACAACAAATTCCTTTATAAATATCAACCGACAAAAAAGAAAAACAACAAATTACGTTAATCTCTAAATATAGTATGTGTGTGTGTGTATATGTATGTATGCTGTTGTAGTTGTGTAGAGAGATTTGGGTTTCGTCACAGGATTTGTATAAAATACCGGACGAAGTATGGAATATTAAGATACCACACGCATGAAACAAATTATATAAATTACCTCAACAACAATAACAGTGACGACAACAACAACAACAACCACAAATACAACAATTGTACAATAGTAACAACAACATCAATAGGAAAGGACTCGTATATAAAAATATGCAACATATGGCCCTTACTATGTGACTGACGTAGTTTGTGACATCGTGTGAATACTCGTACACAGCGAATTAGGATCAATAAATTAGTGTTGGCCATAAATCTAGATCTTCGTCCGTCACAATGTTGCAGACCTAAGGTCCTGTTGAATTCTGTGGTTATTTTGTTGTTAAATAAACATGAATGTAATTTATGATTTTTTAATAAACCATAGTAAAAATGTTCTTTATTATGTAGAGGAAAGTTCATAATTTTGTAGGCGAGTGTTTGTTTTATACCAGCAAGGAATTGTGACCTCAGACAGAGTTAAGATGACAGCAACACGGTAGGTCACATGTTGCGGATAGTTCTTAGAATAATGTCCTAAGAGTATGTACAAATTTCACCGAAAACAATGGAAAGTCACATGAATAGTTAAAGTTTCATAGAATTAGAGTTGCAGATGGCAGAACTATCCTTAAATTTAATTCAAATCACATTAGCATTAATCAAATGTAATTTGAAATACATTAGTATCAGTCAAACATAAATGGAGTTTACTTCCAGTTGCATGTCGCTCATTCCTCTATCCCCGCTGTTCTCTATAAGTGTCCAACTCGAAAGTCGATTACCTCTATATATTTGGATGTATATACGCTGAGAAATCTGTGGTTTTTTGTTGATTGCATGCAAATATAAAGTGTCTGTAGCTTGACGCAAATATACTATACTTGTCCCCAAACACATTGTGTTTGCTATTCAATATAACATGTTTCAGACACAATGATTAATAGGTTATAATATATGTTTTTGAGACCCTAATGTGGTTTTATTTGTTGAAAACCGCTAAAACCCAATACGAGACATACATCCAAGAAACAAAAAAGCCGCAGATCTTCAATTCATGAAAAGAGTGCATTCAAACATGTACTTGTTTCCTGCAATATGTTTCTGGGCCCGTCATTTTTTGATGGACATTTCGATGGATGTTAAGCAGGTGCAAGATATATTGTAGACCTTTACACCGCCGAGACACGCCGCCGCCGGCACCGCCTTACGTTCAATACGGCGGCGTGGTTCGGCGGCGTATGACATTTTGTTTAATATTTCGTATAATCGATCAATTAATGGCATTGTCCTGATTTACACGTTGCAACCTCAACAAGCAAAAAACTACAAACTATAAAGTACACACAACCACAATCAGAATCAGTGTTGCCAATTTAGCTTTTTTCCCCGCTAGATTTAGCTTTATTTTACCGTGCTTGGCGGGAGAAAATGGAATTTAGCTTTAAGCTTTTTTTCTGGCCTTTTTCAAAGATTTTCAAATTTTTTTGGCTTTTAATACTTTGGCACTCATTACAACAAATATTACATCAATAACGAGAAAGAAATGCAATTTCTTAAGAAAAAGGTACTGGACGATGCTACCATTGATGTTGTTTTTGAAGACTTTGAAGCCTATATTTCATTTAATTGTTATCCTGGCTTTGAATTCGAAACTTTCGCAAACTTTTCGAAACTCAGGCAAATTAAGCTCCTGTAGTGAACAACAAATTAGAAACAAATGCTCAGACCTCATTGTTGGACTAATGAATCAATTGAAACAAAAGTATGAGTTCGATTTTATATGAATCTATTATAAGTATATTATATTCTAACTTGAGTAAATGTTACATTAATTGTAGATTACCTGACAATAAAACATGTGACTGTTTCTACAACATTTGCTATGCGAAAACTTTCTGTCACATACTGTGTGTTTCATGCTTATTGGAAAAAGGCGAGAAAACTGTTTCTAAAAAGTGGGGAGCCGAAAAATTTAAAATTTGAAACGTCAAAAATACTCACAAATTAAAACGCTGCGAGGTTTTGATATTGTTTCTACAAAAATTATATTTTAGAAATTAACAACTTATATTTTAAGTGGAGAAGATAAGAATTATATATTTTTGTTATGTATTTCAATTAATTGTTCCTAAAGACATATTACAGAAAAATCATAAAAATAAAAAGAAAATATTGTTGAATAAAGGGTTTTTCAACAGAGACGCTACAAAAGTAAATCGATAGGGACAGCAAACGACGCCATATTTTTTCCCGCTCTTTTTACATTTCTCTTCAGTAAGGTTTGCCATTTCATCATGGGAAGATATACGAGCCAACAACGAGTCGAAATTATTAAAATTTACTACCGAAATTTGGAGTCAGTGGCCTCAACTTTAAGAGCGCTACGTCGAATTTATGGTCGCCATAATCGTCCTGCCAGATCAAAAATTGAGCGTCTAGTGGAAAAATTTGAATCCACAGGCACAGTACAAAATGTTCCCGTGCCAGTGAGACAAAGATGTGCCCGCAGTGTCGAGAATATTGCTGCCGCTGAGGCTTCAGTTCAAGTAAGCCCAAATGAGTCTCTCACACATCGTTCTCAAGCATTGGGCATCTCTGTGACGTCGTTGTGGCGAATTTTGCGAAAAGATCTTGGCCTACATCCTTACAAGATCAACTTGACGCAAGAACTGAAGCCGCTTGACCACCATAGGCGTCGTATGTTCGTGAATTGGGCTGAGCAACAACTTGAAAATGATTCGGATTTTCATCGGAAAATCATCTTCAACGATGAGGCTCATTTCTGGCTGAATGGCTTCGTCAATAAGCAAAATATGCGTCATTGGTCAGACAGCAATCCACACGTAATCCATGAGTCATCATTGCATCCCCGAAAAAATTACGGTTTACGGTGCGGTTTATTGGTCGGCGGCGTCATTGGACTGTATTTCTTCCGTGATGATCAAGACCGGCACATTACTGTGAATGCGAATCGCTACCGTTCAATGATAACCGAATATTTTTGGCCCCAAATTGTATAATATGGACTTGGAGGACATGTGGTTCCAACAGGACGGCGCCACAAGCCACACAGCGAATGCCACAATCAATTTATTGGAAACCAAGTTTGGTGAACGTGTTATCTCACGAAATGGCCCAGTCGATTGGCCGCCTCGGTCGTGCGATTTGACGTCGTTAGATTATTTCCTGTGGGGCTACGTCAAGTCTATGGTCTATGCCAACAAGCCAGCGACGACTGATGAACTTCGTACGAATATCGAACGTGATATTGCAGCAGTATCGGCCGATTTATGCTTGAAAACCGTCGAAAATTGGGTTCAGCGTCTGGACTTCTGCAAGCGTGCCCGTGGTGGCCATGCAAAAGAAATCGAGTTCCATACATAATGGCATCGAACGTACTTTCACAAGAATAAAGAATTTCATTGGTATCTAAAACAGGTTTTGTTTTATTAAAAAAAAACTTTTGTAGCGCTCTTATTGAAAACCCCTTTACTAATCAATTTTCATGAGATTTGATTTCACTTTCTAATAATCGCATTTGGGATTGCATTCCTACAATTTCGCCCGCTACTGTGTGTCGTTTTTCCAGTATTTCTTATATTTTTAAATTGCCTTATTAATTAAACAAAAGTGCTCAGAAACTACAACGTTCAACTGTAATATACTCTTGTTTTATACAAAATTTCGAAGCTCTCAATACATGTCATCGTTACCTTAAGGTTACTAATGAAGTTATTAAATAATGGCCAAAGTTTAAATATGAAATCAGAAATAAAATAATCCCTACAATTTTGCCATTATTTCTTTGAATGTATAAAATTACATAAAATCCAATGAAAAAATCCCAAAAATATGAAATAACAATCAGAAAATTAATTTTGTTTTTGTTTGAAAGCCCCGTGATTTTGTTACTTCACTCGTAATTAATTACAAATCAACACTGCTCCTATCAACTACCATCTGCTAATTGACTACTGAAAAATTGGGTCATTTAGTTTCAGTTTGACAGCCATTGAAAGCAAACAACCTCTTGAATTTCGATGAACGTTTAGGTCCGCCACAAGTATGTGTTAATAAATCTTAAACGGTCTAATATTTTTTATTAATATTTTATTGCATGAAAGTTTGGTTTATAACAATTATGTATGAAATATGTAAGTAATATCGGCTAAATGGCCGTCTCTGGCCGCTGCGCAAACCTGTGCACTTTTAACCATATTTTGCATAACATTTTGGAATATTACGGGTGTTGTTGTCCCAATGTCTTCCACACCTTGTAGGATCAAAATGAACGGTATTGATTATTCAGATGAGGAGTCTATTGCTAATTGTTTCGCCGATTTTTTCGCATCTATTTATTCCACCCGAGCCTATGATGTTTCCAACTAATACCCGTACACTGTCCGCTCTACCATTCCGTTTGATGCATCTGTCGTAAATTCTTCGTGGTTGCTAGATAACTTGATCAGATTGAAAGCCTCGAATAAAGCTGGTCCTGATGGTATCCCGGACTCTATGTTGAAATACGGCTCGAATTCTATCAGCTTACCGTTGACTCTCTTATTTAACGCTTCGTTGAAGTTCGGTCATTTTCCTGCACAGTGGAAGAGCTCTTATATAATCCCTCTCCACAAATCTGGTAGTTTAGTAAATGTTGCAAATTATAGCGGAATTGCAAAATTGAGTGTCATTCCTAAACTTTTTGAGAAGTTAGTCACAGAGGTAATTTCTCATCATGTTTCCTCTATTTTAGAGTCATGTCAACATGGCTTTCGGAAGGGTCGTTCCACCGTGACTAATTTGCTTCAGTTTTCCTCTTCCATTATTGACGGCTGTATTAATGGAGATCAAACTGATGTGATTTTTTTACCGATTTTAGTAAGGCTTTTGATAAAGTTAACCACAATTTGTTATTATATAAACTCGGGTCAATGGGTTTTAATTGTAACATGCTGAATTGGATTAGTTCTTACTTAATGAACTGAGAACAGATGGTATCATTTGGCCGATCATTCTTAAGATCTATTTTTGTGTCATCTGGAGTGCCTCAGGGCAGTCATCTTGGACCGGTTCTATTTTTGTTATTCATTAACGACTTACCCGCCTCCATAATGCACTCTAAATTGTTAATGTACGCTAATGACGTGAAGATCTATTTTTCTTACAAGGATCCTTGTCAATATACTTTACTTCAGAAGGATTTGTCTACTTTCCAGACGTGGTGCGAAACCAATTTGATGGAGCTTAATTTTACGAAATGTAAGCATATGCTGTTCTCTAGATCATCATTATTTTCGGCAAAATACATTTTAGGTGGCAATGTTCTTGAATCGGTGGATTCTCTTGGACAGAAAATTGAATTTCAACTCCCACATAATTACGATGGTAAACAAGGCTTATGGCGTTCTGAACTTTATTAAACGTTGGGCAAAGGAATTTTCAGATCCCTACAATACGAAAAATCTTTTTACTTCGCTAGTCCGCCCTATTCTCGAATATGGATCTGTTGTTTGGAACCCCCAGTACAATTTTTATGCTAATATGATTGAATCGGTCCAGAAACAGTTTCTCATTTTTTGTCTGAGAAATCTTCAATGGAACCCGAACCATAATCTTCCTTCGTATAGCAGTATACTAGCATTGATCAGATTGCCGACTCTTAGTAGTAGACGTACCATGATAAACTCTATTACAGTTTTGAAGATAATGTTCCGAATTTCTGTTACCTAAGATTTCATAAATGTCCCATTGAGACCCACGAGGTACTATAAACTCATTCACATTCACTTTGATCCAGTTAGGAGAATGTGTCGTGACTTTAATGAGCTATTTCAGTTTATTGATTTCTCTCGTAGTTGGGAAACTACAAAGTCTAGGATAATTTGTCATTTGAACAGATTGCATTAGTGCTATATATTCCTTTACATATGTAAATTTACTTTATCCTTAATATCTGTCTGTCTGTCTGATTTATAATTTGGTTTTCGTTTTGCTCGTAATTATTATATATTATGAAGTCTGTTTTATTAATATCTCGTGATGTACTTTTATCCTGATTTATGTTAGTGTAATACCAACTGGTGAAGAATTTCTGTAGTTGGTTGCAACGTGTGAACTTATGATCCTTGCTCTCCCGTTATAGACCGGTGTATAATGTGTACGCTGTCCTCACGTTCTGGGGACGTGGCCCTCTCGGTAGGTAGGGGCGGGTAAGAGTGGCGGCGATGGGTTCGCTCGATTAGCAAAAAAAAAAATATTGTTCTTTAGCACCTGAGTTCGCCCAGATTTCAGTTTATCTCCCAGTGTATACAAAGTTTCTAACTTCTTTACAATACGCTAAATTGTTGACCTGCTCGGCACATTATTTTAACCAAAAACATCCCCCAAAATTCTTCGCGTTTTTACAATTGAACGATTCTTTATATAAAATGTTTTAATAACTTCAACACGTTGTTGGTGCGTTAGATCGAAAATAAATAAATGGTTTCCCATTACTCCCATGAAGGGACCGGGGAGAACTTCTCACAATCACTGAGCTGTGCGCTTTCCAGTTTTCACTCACTGATTGGGACCTACAATTTTACACCGATTCCGAACGGTATTTTGAGAAGCTTTTTCATGGCTATATACTCGATAGTTTCGCCGTCACTATGCGAGGTGACCGCCACCGAAAGAAATTTGAGGTGGTCAGAGCAGGGATCGAACCCAGGATCTCAAGTACAAGAGGCGCGCACACTACCCATTGCATCACCGACGGCCACTTGCGTTAGATGCTTCACAATAAATTGTTATCGACTGCTCTGCACAACTGTCAAAGACAAAGTGACAAAAAAAACATCCTGTATTTGATCGGAAAATTAAAATGAAAGTACGTGAGGAGACTGTAGGCCTCTCAAGTAAGTGGGTACATCACATTTTCCATGACTGTTTGTACGTGAAAAATCTATACGCACGACGGGTGCCGCGATTACTCACACTCGACTATAAACACAACCGTTTGACGACTTCAAAAGTGTGTTTGACTATATTCAACCGCAATCCGCAGGAGTTTATGTAGCAGTTGAAACCGTGGGCAACACACCAGAGGTCAAGGAACAGTCGAAGCAGTGAACTCTCTGAGTGAACGTGTACCAAAGAAGCTCAAGGTGGGTCAGTGGGCCAACAATGTCATGGCGGGAATTTTTTTTTGGGTTGCATGCGGTGTCATTCACATCGATTGTCTTGAAAAGAGTAAAACGATCATAGGCGAATATTAGTCACAGCTATTGAACAGATTCGACATTAATTTGAAGCAAAACCGACTCCATGTGGTGAAGAGAAAGGTGTTTTTCCACCATGACAACTCATAGTCGCCATGGCAAAAATCCATAAAATGGGTTACGAATTGCTACCTCATCCCCCATATTCTTCGGATTTACACCCAATGACTATTTTCCATTTCCAAACCTTAAGACATTCCTCGACGGTAAGAGAGTTGGATCGACTGAAGAGGTCATCACTGAAACAAACACCTATTTTGAGGATATTGAGAAAACCTTTGGAATTATAGTTTTCAAAAAACCAAAATTTTTAAATAACCGGGTTTCGGTTTATTAGAAAAACCGAAAACCGGTATTCGGTTTCACAGAATTGAAAAAACTGGTGAAAAACTTTTATTTACGGGATTTTCGTTTTGGATGGGAGCGAACAATGTTTATAAATTTTGGTCGATGAAAAAATCAACACAAACTGAAATGATACTGACTGACCCTGTCCAGGTAAAAAGGGTCATTATTATTCAGTACATTGAAAACCATCACCCGATTTTTATACCACTTCAATTTACTATTTTTGTCTTATAAGGATATAAGAATTAAACTGAATTAGATTAGATTAAAGTGAATTGAATTGAATTTAATGGGACTGAATTGAATTGAATTGAATTGATCTGAACTGAACTGAACCGAATTGAATTGAATTCAATTCAATTGAGTTGAATTAAATTGAATTGAATTCAATTGAGTTGAATTAAATTGAATTGAATTCAATTTAATGGGACTGAATTCAATTGAAGTGAATTGAGTGGTATGGAGTGGAATGGAACTGAACTTAATTGAATTCAATTGAACTGAACTGAACTGAATTGAACTAAATCGAATTGAATTGAATTGAATTGAATTGAATTGAACTGAACTGAATTGTATAGAATTGCATTGAAATACATTGAACTGAATTTAGTTGAATTAAATTTAATTGAATAAAATTGAATTGATTAGAATTGAATGGAATTGAATTGAATTGAATTGAATTGAATTGAGTTGGATTGAGTTGAATTGAATTGAATTGAACTGAGTTGAATTGAGTTGAATTGAACTGAACTAAATTGTATAGAATTGAATTGAAATAAGTTGAATTGAAATAAATTGAATTGAATTTAGTTGAATTGAATTGAGTTGAACTGAATTGAATTGAATTGAATTGAATTGAATTAAATTGAATTGAATCGATTTGAATTGAATGGAATGGAATTGAAGTGGATTGAGTTGAATTGAATTAAATTAAATTGAATTTTTTTGATCTGAGTTGGATTAAATTAAAGTAAGTTGAGTTTATCTGAATTGATTTGAACTGAATTGATTTGAATTGAATTGAATTGAACAGAATTGAATTGAATTAAATTGAGTTGAATTGAAGCGAAGCAAAGTGACAGGAATTGAATTGAATTTCCTTCAATTGAACTGAATTGAATTGAATTGAATTGAATTGAATAGAATTGAATTGAATCGAATTGAATTGAATTGAATTGAATTGAATTGAATTGAATTGAATTGAATTGAATTGAATTGAATTGAATTGAATTGAATTGAATTGAATTGAATTGAATTGAATTGAATTGAATTGAATTGAATTGAGTTGAATTGAATTGAGTTGAGTAGAACTGATTTGAATTGACTTAAATTAAATTAAATTGAATTAAATTTAATTGAACTGAAATGGATTGAATTAAATTTGATTGAATTGGGTTGAATACATTATACATAATTCTAAATGGACTGATGTATGTGTATTCACACATACATATACGTAATCTGAATTGAATTGAATTGAACTGAACCGAACTGAATTTTATAGAATTGAATTGAATTGAAATAAATTGAATTGAATTTAGTTGAATTGAATTACATTGAATTGAATGGAATTGAATTGAATTGAATTGAATTGAGTTGAATTAAATTGAATTGAATGGAATTGAATTGAATTGAATTGAATTGAATTGAATTGAATTGAATTGAATTGAATTGAATTGAATTGAATTGAATTGAATTGAATTGAATTGAATTGAATTGAATTGAATTGAATTGAATTGAATTGAATTGAATTGAATTGAATTGAATTGAATTGAATTGAATAGAATTGAATAGAATTGAATTGAATTGAATGGAACTGATTTGGATTGTGTTGAATTGAATTGAATTGAATTGAATTGAATTGAATTGAATTGAATTGAATTGAATTGAATTGAATTGAATTGAATAGAATTGAATTGAATGGAATTGATTTGGATTGTGTTGAATTGAATTAAATTAAATTGAATTGAATTGAATTGAATAAAATTTAATTGAATTGAATTAAATTGAATAGAATTGAGTTGGATTGAAGTAAAGTAAATTGAGTTTATCTGAATTGACTTGAACTAAATTGATTTGAATTGAATTGAATCGAATCGATTTGAATTGAATTGAGTTGAATTGAATTGAATTGAATTAAGTTGAATTGAATTGAATTGAATTGAATTGAATTGAGTTGAATTGAATGGAATTTAATTGAATTGAATTGAATTGAATTGAATTGAATTGAATTGAATTGAAGTGAAGTGAAGTGACTGGAATTGAATTGAATTTCCTTCAATTGAACTGAATTGAATTGGATTGATTTGAATTGGATTGAATTGAACCGAATTCAATTGAACCTTATTTGTGAGGAATAGCAAAATTGGAACAACGATGGGTTAGATGTATCGAGCTAAAATGAGACTATGTTGAGAAATGAAACCTGTTTTGGTGAAGAATAATCTTTCATTCAATACGTCATGGAGTTGACAAACTGACGTCGCATTTCAAGGAACATTTTTTGAAGAAACGCCATTTATTAGCCAACGACTCCACATTGAATTGAATAAACCGAAAATATTGTTCTAACACACAAATTCCAACTCGAAATAAAATAGAACCCAAAAATAAAATTGTTGAACCTTATTTCATTAAATGCTATTTCATAGTGAAGTAAATCCCAATGAAATACATCCCAAAATATTGTGTGTTATTTCATTTGAAATAGCGAACGAAAGTGTATGGTAACATATTTTGGGTTATTTAATTTTTGTTGTAGCTTTTATTTTATTATATTTATTATTTCAGCTGTTGCCCATTATGTTCATGTGGGTGTAATACACTAAAATGTGTCCCCAAAAAACACAGATGCTAAGACAATAATATTGAACTTACCTTAACACTCAGCACGATAACGGACAATGAAAAGAAAATTGCTGCTTTCATTTTGAATGGAAATTATTCACAGTTTACACCTTCGTCTTAATGCAATTGTTTGGGAGCAACGGAACTGACAATGATAAGGATTCTGATTTTAACTCTGATTGTGATTGTAATGCTGATACTGAGGATGCTGTCGCTGCTGTTTCCCTTAAAGATGATGCCGAATTGTTGTCTCTCTGCAGTTGACGGCGGGTAATGCCAGCACTCGAGATGCTATGATGTTGCGATGTCAACGTTGATTTCTTTATTTTTGGGTTAGAATTTTTCTTTTATGTTTTCTGTGTTATGTCGTTTACTGACTCTGTAACAGCAGCGGAGTGTGATTTCTGTGGTTTGGCACTCGTTTCGAATGTATAAATTAATTAATTTTCTGTGAGTCCAGGAGATGACGATAATTTGTTTGTTTGTTTGTTGGCCAGCACCAGCTCTTGCTTTGTAAGTGAAATAAATGTCAGTGCGAAGAAATTCATGCATAAAATATTAAGGCAAAAGGGATGAAATTACCCTATCATCTATTCACTTGCTGCTATGAGTGTCTACGAGATATACTAGATAATGTAACCCGATTCCTTGGTGTCTAATGAGTCCAGTCAGTTTCGGCCAAAAAACTTTGTAACACTTGCACACTTGCAATTGTTGTGTTCAATTTTTGAGGGTAACTACAAAGGTCTCTAACAGAATTTATAATGTTAACCCTAAGAGATGCTTGTTATTCAAATGTCTTAGGAACCACGTTTTATTTAAAAATTTCTCTGATAACCCACTCTATCTCGGATTAAACAAATAATAACTTTATTAGTCAAAACACACAACAGACTTGGCAAAAATGTTTAACAACAACGACAAAAAAAAAACGCACTTAACACAATCTGTTGCTACTAACGAAGTCCTCAAGTTAAGACCAGAATCACAAAATATTCAAATTGAATTAACTTTTTGGTAACACATTTAGTCCACACGTCCGAGTGCGAAGGATGAAAAGACAACCGAAACTTTTTAGTTTTACTTGTAAATTTCACTTTTTTTTCCTTTAGCCAACTGATGAGATTCAAAGACAACCGTTAACTTGGCCAACTGTCGTTAGAATGTTAAAACCCTTCAAAACACAAGTCCTTTTATACAACTGGCTGGAATGAAAGCTTCCGCCGAAATCAAAATTTTTATGAATGAAATCAACACTTGTTGCCAGTTTTTTTAGTAATGCCCCACACAATTCCCCCTTCCAACTTTCATTACAATAGCTTACAACCAAAAAAAGTTAAGTTGATTTAAGGTTTGCAACTTAGCTAAGTTAATTCAACTTATCCAAAACCAGAACCTTAAAAAAAGCTTTATCTCCAACATCGTCAAAGTTGCCACATTTTTATTTTTTGCTTTTTCAAGAAGTTTCCACTAAATATGTAATCCCATTTCTATCTGTTGACCCCCAGTTGTGGGTATTTGTACATTTCTTGGATGATGTACATCTCCACGATCGTAATAGCCGCCATAGTGCTCACCGGGTACATGATAGAGTCCATAGTGTAATCCAGTGTTGGCCACCTAAAGTTGGAGAGTATTTTAAAAAACTTATCTTATAAGTCATGAGTTTCTTTTTGAAATTATATTCCACAAAACACTTACTCGTTTTAAGCCATTAATGGAAGCCAAAAGTAATGCCATTTTGGCCAAAAGCAAAGCTTTGCCGCTCACTACAGAGAGCATTTGAAAACCCATAGGCACCAGGACCGCTCCCAAGGCAGTGACACCAAACATCATGGTAATCATCATGTTAAATCGATGACGACGATGCCGTGCTGTTCCCACAGGATCTGTAAAATCGGTTTTGGAAGACAAATTGAGAAAGAAAATACGTGTGAATTGATGTGAAATGATTTAGGGTATAGTACAAGTTCTAAAGGGGTTTTAGGTTAAATTTAGTTCTGAGTTTATTACGACCTCAGTACACGCTGAAAAATCTTCCTTTTCTTGTTGTTTGGATGTAAATATAACGTGATTGTAGCTTATCACAAATATAGTATACTTGGGTCTAAATACATTGTGTTTGCTATTCAATATATCATGTTTGGCACACATAGATTAATAGGTTATAATATATGTTTTTGTGGCCCAAATATGGTTTTCTTTGTTGAAAAGTGCTGGAAACACAGTGCTGGAAACACTGCTGTTCTTCACCATAAAGGAACAAAAAACAGCAGATCTGAAATTCACGAAAGCAATGCTTGCAAACATGTACATGGTTCCTGCAATATGTTGCTGGGGCCGATATTTTTCAGCGTTTAGAAACATAAGATACTACTGCGGAACAAGATCTGATCTAGAATTTCTGTACCATAGAATTAGTTCTTAGTGTTTGTTTTTAAGACAAGTGTTTACTTTCTGCCACTTTGAAACTAGTTTCGGACCAGTTCCAAACCGTGTTTACGACTGCGCAAACTGGTGGCATTGGAACTAGTTCATATTTCAATAGTTTATGTAATAGTACTTTATCGAACTTGTTCGACTGATTTCTATTGGGGTTTCAAATCAGCTGTCGAGGTTTCCGAAAATGTCGCTTTTGCGTTATACATTTATACGAATATTTGGTCATAATTGGTTGTCGGTGGTGCAATGGTTAGTGTGCGTGACTCTTGTACATGAGAACGTGGGTTCGATCCCTGCTCTGACCACCTTACTTTTATTTCGACGACGACCACCTCGCTTAGTGACGGCAACACTATCGAGTACTTAGCAATAAACAGGCTAATCAAAATACCATTCGGAACCGGTGTAAGACTGTAGGCCCTAATCAGTGAGTGTAAAAACTAGAAAGTGCATAGCTCACTGATTGTGGGAAGCTCTCTCTCCCCTACCCCTTCATAAATAAATAGTTCCCATTACATCCCACAAAGAGACTGGAGAGAACTTGTCACAATCAGCGAGCTGGGCTCTTTCTAATTATACCCTCACCCATAGCGAAATTTTATCAGTGAATATGTGGTTAGTTTGGGATTGAAAATGGGCGTTTTGGCCACGCCCCTTCTGGTACCTCTCATACAAATCGACACATTTAGTACGATATCATGTTTCTTCTTAAACCTTTTTTTCTGGTAGATGTGATTAACTTCAACTCAAAAATTGGTTAATAATTTGTAAATACATATTTACTTAATTGAAAAATTTGGGCGAAGTCGGCACCCCATTCTGGTACCTCCCCAGAAGCTTGGTGGTCGTCCGTGTTGTCAATGCGATAAGTCGCGTGAAACACTTCCGATCTTAATGAAATTGGGTATTAGGCCTCATGTCAATAAACGTTTTGTGGTTTTGCCACGCCCATTTTGGTACCTCCCATACAAAAGTTGTTCGGCCGGCTGGCTATTCGGCCAGATAACTCCCGTAAATCTTTGGCGATCACAATAATATTTTGTTAGTGGCAATTATTTATCCAAACTTAGGTTGGAATTGTAAATGGGTGTTTTGGACACGCGCCTCTGGTGCCTCCCATACAAATCGATACATTTAGTACAAAATCATGTTTCTTCTAAAACTTATTTCTGGTAGAAGTCATTAGCTTCAACTCAAACACTGGTTAATACATAACCTGAAAATGTCTACTTAACTGGCGAAAATTGGCGAGGTTGCCACAGCCATTCTGGTACCTCCCATACAAAAGCTTGTGTCACCAAGTAAGACGAGGGTGGTTTTGCCACGCCCATGTTGGTGCCTCCCATACACAAGTTGTTCGGCCGGCTGGTTGTGCTCGGTGAAAAATTAAATTTTTGTCGAAAATTTGTCTTCAGCGACAAGGCTCATTTTTGTCTGAATGGGTACGTCAATAAACAGAATTGCCGAATTACATAGGTCTGAATAGCAGCCAGAGGCTATGCAAGAGCTGCCAATCCACCCTGAAAAATTTAATTTTATGAACTGTTTACGGGCCGGCGGCATCATTGGACCGTACTTCTTCAAAGACAATGATGACCGTAACGTTACTGTCAATGGAGCAACATACCGTTCGATGATCACGGACTCTTCCCCAAAATAGAAGAATTGGATTTAGTTGAAATGTGGTTTCAATAGGATGTTGCCACATGGCACACTGTACGCGATACCATGAACCAATTGAGAGGCGAGTTTGGTGAGCAATTAATCTCATTTTGTGGCACTGTAAATTGGGCGTCTCGTTCGTGCGATTTAACCCCACTACACTATTTTTTGTGGGTCACTTGAAGCCTCTCGTCTATAGGGGCAATTCAACCACGATTGCTGCTTTGAGTGACAAAATTACACGTCGTATCGGTGAGATACAAGTCGATATAAAGCAACATAGTGCGTCGTCGATAGAAATGTAAGTGGGTTAGAGCACGGATCGAACCAAGGTTTTCATGTACAAAAGCCACGAACAGTAACCACTCAGCAACGACGCACAGTGATTCAGAATAGACTTCCATCGGACAAATTCTATATCTTTTGATTTAGTAAACATTTTAAAGACATGTGAAAAATCGATTGTAGGTAAAAAGACAGGGAATTTTTAAGTTCCTAGTAAAAATTTTAAATTGCAATTGAATATGGTATAGTTCTTTCGTTATCTAACAATTTCAAATAAAGATTCTTGAGAACAATATTAATAATTTTAATGGATAAATATTTCAAGTTATACCTTTCTCGTCTCTAATTTTCAAATATGCGTCAGTTAGGTCCTTCAAATTTATTTCCAATCGATGTGTACTCAGTAGTCGGGCGAAACTTACAGCCAAACGATCAAACCAAGTCAGATGCTGTAGATCCATGCGCTTCCAAAATTCACTGAAAATATAATTTGTAGTACTATTCATTCCTTCAGGACAATAACTCATCCTACGTTTGCAGTTCAGTGGGATTCGTTGGAGTGTTCTGGCGTACAAATTGAATACCCCTCCATATGGGTATAACGTCACGGGCAGTGATGTCCTCAAATAGGTGCAAGCTTGTCGATTTTAGACATTGCCATGATCTTGCTGTTGTATTCTGAGATGACTGCAATAAGAAGTTATGGAAAAGGTAACTTTATAAAATTAAATTTTGTTGGCTCATAATATCGAACAGTGTAAACATTATTATTTTATTTAAAAACTTTAACTATTTACGGACATCTTCACTTGACGTCTTGTATGGCCATTCAAGACATTTGCTTTTTTCAAGACATGTACTGTAGCGCACTTACGGCAGTCAAATACCTCATTGTTTTGAAAGAAAAACATTTGTGCGTGTGTATGTGTGTAGCTGTAGAGACAATACTTTTACTTAGTGTTACATCGTATTGTGTTTTTGTGTGCATACACATACACGAATGATTGGTCGACAGTTCCCGAAGTACTTGGTTGTTTGAACTTCGCTACAGTAAATGTTTTGAGAGGCCATTCAATACGTCTTGTGCAGATATGTATATAATCCAAACATAATTTAAAATATCTTATCACATCAACCAATAATAATACCAGAGAACAGTTGTTTTGCGGCACACGTGGATTTAACAGATTTTGTATAAAATGTACGTCAACTCCAAACTGGTTGTTATTTTCCAAGATTGACTACAGCTTCTGAGATGTAACGTTTATAAAATTCATAAATAAGCCCTAAAGGGCATGTCTTAAATAATTTCTGAGACGAATAGTTTCAACTCTAAAAAAATAATTGCTGGACCTTATATTGTTTCTGAGATATCGCGCATTTTACAAAAATATATTTGTCATCTTTGTAGATTAGGTTTTTGATGTGTTAACATCTATAGCGGCGTATAGGGACTAAATCTATCAAAGTCAAAATCTGCTAAAACCAGATTTTATGCTGCTGCTAAAACCAGATTTTCTGCGACTGCGAAAGAGAATAATGACGTGTTAAACAAAAATGAGCGAGCAAGAGAGCAATGAAAGAGTGGTGTGGCAGGGGTGAGGCAAACGAAATTGTGTCTTAGCGTATGTATTAACATAATAATGTATGTTTGTACATGTGTCTGTTGCTGTTGTTGAACGGAGATAAAAAGCATAGCCACGCAAAATTTCGTTTGCAAGCGCATGGGCTTGCGCAGTCGACGTTATGGTGTCATACTAATACGTCAGCTACTTCGTACAAAGTATGTGTGATGTTGTGTGTTTGGCTGTTTCGTTGCTGTTGATATGGCAAACATGTGGTTATGTGACACACGTCTACGTCAGCTACTTCGGACAAAGTATGTGTGATGTTGTGTGTTTTGTTGTTTTTAAATGAAACGTCATCATTTGATTGAACGGCTTTTTAAATTCTTTATATTAACTTCACCTGCCTGTATGTATGTATGCCGAAAAAACTTTAGATTGATTTTTAATCCTTCCCCGTAATCCAAATATGGGCGGGATTGGACTAATGGGCGTGCTACCTCCCATACAAATCACAAATTAAAAATACATTATTTCTGCTCCTGTTAACGGTATTTGAACAAAATCGGGTATGTTGGTTAGGTTTACATATTCTAAGATCTGGTGCAAATATGGGGAAAGGGGCGCGGTCATATATAAAGAATTTATAGTCAAAAACTGTTTTTTTTACGGGTTGATTTTTTATTATTGTCAAAGGTAAGTCAAATAAAATGTGGGTGCGGAGCACTCTCAGAGCAAATAGAATAATGATGTATTATACGTACATATATAAAAATGAGATAACAAGAGAGCAACGACAATTTTGTGAACTTGTGTAGCGTATGTACGAATATAACAATGTATGTATGTATGTATATACAAGTGTCTGTTGCTTTGCATTCTTTGACTTTTGTGGGAATAAAACAAAAAGTATTGAGCAAGAAAATAATGACACATGTGCTTGCACTGGGTCTTTAAATAATTTTAAGTATTAATAGTATTTAACTGTAACGTCATCATATGATTGAACGCTGTTTTTTATTTTCCAATGTAACATTTACGAATGTGTTCGTAGAAATCGAACAGGTACCGTGTAGCACAAAGGTGTTAACACATCGCCCGTAGTTCGAACACTCATTGGATTTTTTCTGATTGTGCCTGTCTCTCGCTGTCTTCGCTGGTATTGTAACTAAATCGTTGCCCTTCATCTTGTACAGTGAGTGATTGCAATTGTGTCTAGACAGTTGCATTATTGGAGTCTATTAGTGTACGTATGACTGATTTTATGTAAATGTGTTCGTGTGTTTACCTCAATATCGCTTAGGCTTTTTATATTTTTGGTTTTAATTATTTGTCGACCTTTCCAGTTTTGTTCCTTTGTCTACATTAGGTTGGATTAGGTAGAAGTGGCTTTCACTATTGACACACATTTAATCCAATGAAGGCCGTCATATTCCGTCCCCATCGTTGAACAGGTAAAATAACCTGGTATGCATATGAAGCTTTTAAGCCATATGATACCTCTTCCCAATATTCCAGGATGTGGCTGAATAAGAAACGTACATTGGTCCCTGGTGAACCAATTAGAATCCTCCAGAAAGGTCCTAAGCTCATTCAGTTTAACTTCCTGAATGTATGTTAGATCCTGAGCTGAGAGTCCAACTCTAGACGCGTGTCTACTTATTAATCAGTGCCCATTGATCACAGTCACTTGCATATATCTTGTCTAGGAATGGATACCAGGTTTAGCATACGATTTAGGTCATAACTTGGCCATGCGTGCCTGGTAATCGAGCAATTTGAGCCACCAGACCATCTATCATTCGCACAACTGAGAGCAAGGCTGATGTAGTAGAGGTTGACGCATTATAACATATGATTTTGCTTTATTATTACCCCATATGCCAAATTCAGAATATTTTGTTATTGTATTTTTTGTTAACTTTGTTTGTTCGTATGTATTTGTATTGAATTTGAGAGTTAGAGTCATGGAATAAAAACAAATTCTCTGCTGTTGGTGGCAACAATTACAACAAATCGTTGTGCGTTTACCTCTACTAGATCAGCCTTGTCTGAGATCTTCGGTTTTAAACATGAGCTTGAATACAGGGAAGGGCATACCCACAAGCTCCATATCCCGTGGAACAGGCAAGTTAGTCCCTAATTCTGCCAGCTCATCCGGCACCCATATGAGGTGAATCCCGAATTGCTTCGCCATTTCATTTGGAGTTGCGCGGCAGTTGTGGGCAGATATTGAAGTCAAGAATACAGATTGCAGAGATTTTATAGCAGCCTGACTGTCAGATTGGATATGGATTCCCCAGGCGGTGATGACGTTTCGTCCCAGCCAAAGGATGACCTTTCCGATTCCCATGACTTCTACCTGAAAGATACTACAGTGGTCCAGTAGCGTTTTTGCAAGGAATAGTCCCAGTTCTTCAGAATAGACTCCAACCCCTACTTTGTCATCTACACAGAAAGCAAAAGCTTCATTAAAATTATGAAGGCATTCCCCCATTTTACATTTTACGACACATTTAATTGAATTGGTGAAGAAAATTTCATGAATTTCGTTCATCCATATTTCATCATCAGTTTACGTTGATTCAACGGCAATGTTACATCAAGTTGATGTCCATTTTTCAAAAAAAAAAAGTCAATTTGATGTAAGTTCGTCATCACGTTGAAGTACGTTTTTCATAATTTTGATGTAAATTGTTCATCAGTTTCGTGTACATTTATATGTTAGATGTAACGTTGTCATCAATTTGATGTAAGTTTGTCATCAATATGATGTAAATCGGTTATCATTGTTATGTAAATTGTTTGTTAATCAGTACGTCCATATTTATTCCAAATTCCAAATATCATTGATAAAAAATGATATAAAAACGATCATGAATTCAAAGAAGCTGATAAAGGTAAAGAAACGCATAATCTTCAAATTGAAGTACTTTTTCATTGAATTGGGGACATTTTTCATCAATTCAATGAAGAACAATTGATGATTTTATCATCGATTTGACGTAAAATTTTCTTTCAGTGTAGTTTGGAGCCAGCAGTACAGGAGCCTGAATACCTTCTATAACCTGCATGCCTGTCCAGGATATGAGTGGATAAGTTTCTCTCAAAATTTGAAGTGGGTGTCATAAATCGACTGTTAATGTGGATTGACCCATGTCCAAGCGATTAATCGCTTCGGCGAATTGCTGACGCTACAGCCGTTTGTCTTCTGAGAAAATCTAGTAGGTAATAGGTGGATAATATCCCCCAAACCCTCGGTAGGAGTTGTGCGAAGTTCACCCGTGATATACACCATTGCCATTCTCTGGACTTTTGTCGTCTTACTTAGGTAAGTGGATTTTTCCAGTATCGGCCACCAAACAACAATGTCGTAGATCTATATCGTTCGGACAGCAGCTGTGTATATCCAGTAAACTATTTTCTGGGATATGTCCTATCGATACCCGATGCCCATTTACACGAATATACGGCCACTGTGGCTCTACTGATCTAAAGACTTAAATTCATAGATCAAATTTATGATACCCTGGTCAACACAAAGGGCAGATTTTGTAGATCCTGCTGAGACGTTTTTAAACGCACCTTCTGGATCTACAAATGCGACAATGGCGTATTTTTTTATGAAAATGGATTTCTCTGTCAAACTCACTAGAGGGTTCAGTGGCTTCCCGTTGATTTGCCTTTGTTGTAAGAGTGCTGGCATGTGGACAACGGAGAAGTACCTAAGGTCGCTCGCAGTTAAGAGTCAATCATCCTCTCCAATGCCTTCAGAAGGAACGATGACAGACTGATTGGTCTAAACTCCTTTGGACTAATATGCGAAGATTCACCGCTTTCAGAATGAGTACCACCTCTGATTCTCTAAATTTGACGGGAATATAGAACAGGTTTAAGCAGCTCGTATAAAATTTCAGTAGCCAGGGAGACAACATTTTTAGTCCACTTTGTATCTCCACTGGTGATATGCCATCAAGGCCAGGTGACTTGTAGGGCTTAACATTTCCTATTGCCCAGTCTAGTGTTTCTTCCGTCACTTTTTCCCCCGGAACAAGCATGATCTCGTTGTTATTCGGAGAATCTGACCATTCTCTAAATTTTTTGTATTGCGTGACAACACTATTATCAGATGTGCCATAGAGCAATAGATAAGAGTCGCCATCCCTCTCTTTACGTTCTCTCGATGACGACGAGGTAGGTCATTTCATCGAGTTCGAGTTGCTGTTGTATGTTACTCTTTGGTTGTTCATAAACCGGAGAGAATTAAAAGGGAATGAGTATTTTCGTTCGATGCAACCAACATAAAACATAGTTTAGGTGTCATTAGTAGAAATCAAACAGTATTTAAATTTAATTTGCTGTATGGTTGGTTTAGGGTTGCTCTATCGCCTATCTACTCTGTTTTCTATCAATTTCCTACTTCATAGCCGATTATCTGTGGCCAGTGTTGGCAAATGTGCATATTTATCCAGTCTCGCAGATTTTTACTGCAAAAAAACAGTTTTTCCAAATCAATGCATATAGTTTAAAAAGTATTTGTATTTTTAATAACTTAATTTTATACTTAATGTTAATTTCAACAGAGTGCAGCAGTGAAGAGAGAACTTTGGCTTTAAAATGAGAAATGTTGGCCCGACCAACCCATATTCTCATGGTGAAGTCGCTCCGAAATTCGAAATTTCAAATTCGTTTGGATTCTATCCGACTTCGGAGCAAATTTCCTTTAGCAACAATTGGCCTATTTTTGTTTGCCGCAGGTCCACATTTTCGGAAATATAGGCCTGCTAAGCATACATGTAACGGGGTTTACAATAAGAGCGCTACAAAAGTTTTTTTAAATAAAACAAAACCGGTTTTAGATACCAATGAAATTCTTTATTCCTGTGAAAGTACGTTCGATGCCATTATGTATGGAACTCGATTTCTTTTGCATGGCCACCAGGGGCACGCTCGCAGAAGTCCAGACGCTGAACCCAATTTTCGACGGTTTTCAAGCATAAATCGGCCGATACTGCTGCAATTTCACGTTCGATATTCGTACGAAGTTCATCAATCGTCGCCGGCTTGTTGGCATAGACCATAGACTTGACGTAGCCCCACAGGAAATAATCTATCGGCGTCAAATCGCACGACCGAGGCGGCCAATCGACTGGGCCATTTCGTGAGATAATACGTTCACCAAACTTGGTTTCCGATAAATTGATTGTGGCATTCGCTCTGTGGCTTGTGGCGCCATCCTGTTGGAACCACATGTCCTCCAAGTCCATATTATCCAATTGGGGCGAAAAATATTCGGTTATCATTGAACGGTAGCGATTCGCATTCACAGTAATGTGCCGGTCTTGATCATCACGGAATAAGTACGGCCCAATGACTCCGCCGGCCCATAAACCGCATCAAACCGTAATTTTTTCGGGATGCAATGATGACTCATGGATTACGTGTGGATTGCTGTCTGACTAATAACGCATATTTTGCTTATTGACGAAGCCATTCAGCCAGAAAGTTGAGGCCACTGACTCCAAATTCCGGTAGTAAATTTTAATAATTTCGACTCGTTGTTGGCTCGTTTATCTTTCCATGATGAAATGGCAAACCTTACTGAAGAGAAATGTCAAAAGAGCGGGGAAAAATATGGCGTCGTTTGCTGTCCCTATCGGTTTACTTTTGTAGCGTCTCTGTTGAAAACCCTTTACAATCGTGCATAAGTCAGATAATTATAATCCAATCTTGTTGAAATAGATTTCTCTAGATAGGTCCGTCTAATATCTACAAATCCTTGTATAAATATATTTAGTTTTATTAACCCATTGGGGGTAGTAGAAAAAAACAATTTTTTAACCTCACTTTTTTGTGTTGGAAATGAATTTACTAGACTTCGATAATAGATATGTCTTTAACTTTTTCTGTTAGGTGTAATACTCAATTTCCGTGAAGTAAATTCGGAATTTAACTAGCAAAGACACAAACCACATTCACTTATACAACTCTGTTAACGGGTTAACAAACATCTGTTAATGCGGACAAAAAGAGATATATATCAATAGAAGATATGTATATTATATATACACGAAAATTAAATACTACCTAATAACATTATATTATTAAAAATTTTTCGCGCCCAAACAAAAACTGCTTTGTAAGAAGGCTGTTGTCCTCACATAAAAATGTGTGCTTCGTGGAAACATTTAGAAAGATTATTACGAAACTCCGTGTTCTCACATACATCGTTGGAAAGCTCTTTAAAAAAATTCCTTGATTTCGCACAATGGGCGAAAATATTTTTTGGGTATCTGGGAATAAATTGAAATACTTGCATTCAAGATGCATTAATTTTTATGTGAGGACAATAGTCTTTTTACAAAGCTGATTTTTTTTGGGCGCGAAAAATTGTTAATAATATAATGTTATTAGTGTAATATTTAATTTCCTTGCATATAGAAATGCTCTGATAGTTTAAAAATCACTTCTATTTATATAAATCTCTTTTTGGCCGCATTAACAGATGTCTGTTAACAGAGTTGTACAAATGAATGTGGTTTGTGTCTTTACTAATTAAATACGGAATTTATCTTCACGGACACTAATACTCAACAATAGTCGTTTTCTATTTTTTTGTCTTCAATTAAATTTAATTCAAAATACACAAATATGTTTTATTATATTTTTTTAAATTTGTTTTGAAGGAGCAGTTTTTTTTTTCCAAAAAATCATTTTTTTTTAAATTTGCAGTTTTTCAAAAAATATGGCATGGGCAAAGACGATCAAGAATTAGACAACCAGAATATGAGAGCAATTTGGCAACCCTGGTAAAAGAGAACCAAAAAGTGCCAGATATTCACTCAATCGCATTTCTCTCTCGTGTCATATCTTGATTATTTCATACTTTTTGCATAGTTTATGTTATTTTATTTCAACACGGTTGGAATTTGTTAGTTATATACAATAACACTATCAAAAAGCTGCTTGTGTATTGAAATATTCAATGAAGAGAGTAAGAGAGAGGGCAGAGAAGTGCTAGAGTTTCACTCGTTTTGTTTGTTGGCATTTGAGTGAAAAGAAGTTTTGACTGTCTATTTGTACATCGTTTTTGGCATGGATACCCCCATAGAAGAAATTAGAATAAAGAATTTTATTCTCTCAATAACTTTAACTACGTAGGTTTGGTTGCATGTAAACGTTAGATGTTACAAGGCATAGATTCAATAACACCAGATAGAAGCAATAGTACACAACGTCCAACAAAGCAACAACAACCGGGTTTCGTGTTTGTGTGGCAAAATAGTTGCGTTAAATTCAAAACAAATGTATACCAACGATAAAAGTCAACAAAAAAGTGAAAAATACATCTAAATTTCACAAATCCAAAACGACATGAACAAGTTAAATCAACAGTACCTGGTGTAAGTTAATTTTCGTGAAATTTGTCTCATTTGCACAAACCTACGACGAAGAGTGTGAAATGAAACGTCAGATGAGAGAAATAGATTCTCTATGCTAATTTCCTCTATGGATACGTCCTGGTTGTGCTCTGTTTGATTTAACATTACGTCATGAATAGACCTAATAACCATCATTTGTGTGGTATGTTCGGTCAATGGGTACAGAGTCCGCGTGATTTAATGTGGTTCTCGACGTGAAGTCCTTAACCACAGATGAGCACCGCCCTACCAAGAACATGTTTGATACGACTGTTAGCCCCGCCGGTGATATATCCGTGCTACCACGCATTGAGGGCAGCCAAGAGATCAGGAATAGGAAGCCTTACACCGTTAGTATACATGATTACGTGGGAGATTAAACGCCTCGTATTCGTATATCCGCCAGCGCGACTTCTTGCTTCCGTCCACGAGCTACCAATTGAGCAACTATCTGTACATGAGCTACTCCTCCTTGGTAAAGAGTGAGGTACTACCCAAACCTCGTCCGTGATAAGGGCCACGGATCCCATATTTCGAGGATATGCACCTGCCTAGCATACTTCGTTACAAGTAACTGATATACAAGGCAATGGACATGTCAATAGGACCCATTGCCGCCTTTCGAGTAAAGAGAATCTACGAGGCACTGCCGAGATACGTCCCATTGCTTGAAAGAGTGAAGGAAAAGTGGACTTCCAGTATGCGCCACAGCCGAGCCAGTGGCGGCACCCACATAACCCAAATTATGTTCCAGTACTAATGGCATAAAATTACCTTTTTATTTAATAAAGTCTATTTTCAGTTTGAAATTATGTTACTTCGTTATTTTATTTTAATTTAAAGTTCTACACGTCCAAAAAAACACGCTTTATGTTTGTGAACACTTTTTGAATACAAAATACAGTAGGGCAAAATATTTGAAGTTAGTTGTGTTTAATATAACTTTTACAAACGTCTGTTGAATTAATTATTAAATCATTTATATTTTTTAAAAAATTTGATACTTAACATTTTCACATTCCTTAATGAGTTGACGCAATATTCTTAACTGTTGTAGTCCCGATACACGATTGTCATTCATTGAGGCGGTTTTATTTATTTCGTTCATCTGCGTCAGCGACTTGGCTTGCGATAAATTTACGATTATTGAAAAAAATCCACAAACTTTAAGGTAATTGAACACGTTTTTTAAACACATAATGACACTAGTTTTAAATTTTGTTTTCAAAAACCTTTTTGTCCTTGTAAACCTTGATTAATGATATTATAAATGTTTAACATTAATCCACTTTTAAAACTACACTTTCGCATTTATTGAAACATCTGCAATGGCCGCGTGACATCCGTCTTACTCTTGCGTTCGAAACTGAAACTTTTTCTATGAATTCTTTCGACTTTTATACTCCTGACTGTCATAGCCAATTGTTTGAATTTAAATCATCCATATTAATTATATGTTGCCAATATCAGGGGTGCAGTCATAATTTCCATTGATCAACGTAAATATAATAAGAGTACTTGTGGTCTATGCATTGGCCACCGTTCCAGTAGAGTGACCCGGAGTCAACGATTTCATAAAATAATCTTTCTCAAACTCTAACTTGAACTTGATGGCAAAAGTACATAGGTGCTTATATTTCATGAACTTCGGCAGAACTTCACTGTAAACCCATAAACCTATTGAATTCGAAAATGAATGTGTTATAGTGAAGGCACAAATTTGCACAGCAATGAAATGCTTTGCTTTTTTTCATCCCATTGCAAATGTTTGTCCACTGAACTGTGCATAATAGTTAATATTTATATACATTGTTTCAACTTCTTCTTCTTCACGGCTTATTAAAGGGTATACACGATTTCAAAGTCTCAGTATCGATGACAGGTATAATTTTACACTTGTGTGAATAAATTTCAATAAATTTGCATTTCAGAAAAATAGAAAGCGGTTAAGTGAGGTCTTCATAATGTAATTGAAATGTTAAACATTTGTTTCTATGGTATCTGGACAAGTGTGGTAGGTTCTAATAGTGGTACTTTATGGACTGACATATGCCGGGTGAAAACGTGTGAGACAAAAGATTAACATAGAATAAAACTGGTCGGACTAAGGTCCAAGGTAGACAAATTCATCTACCACTTCAAAATTAAATCGATTGTCAACGTTCAAGTGCGGACCAAGTCGAAAGGTTTCTCTAGTCGTTAACACCATACATTTTGTCTTGCCCTCATTAACAGCAAGACCCACCTTCGGTGATTCCTTGTCGATTCTTGAAAATACTGCAGTAACCTCTCGCAAATTTCGCCCAATGATGTCTATATCGTCAGCATACGCCAGCCACATATGGCATTTCGTGTTAATGGTCTTGTTCGTATTTACTGCAGCTTTTCTCATTATTATCTCCATTAAGATGTTGAAGAGATTGCCCGAAAGTGTGTCGCGTTGTCTAAGTCCTCGCTTGGTACAGAATGGTTCAATGAGGTCTTTCCCTACTTTCATTCCATTGGTGTTGGTCAGCGTCATTCTACAGAGGCGGATCAGTTTTGCCGGAATACCAAGTTCAGACATAGCTTCGTACAGTTTTCCCCGCATGGGGCTATCGAAAGCAACTTTGTAATCGACAAAAAGGTGGTATGTATCGATTTGCTTTTCGTGATTCTTTTCCAGGATCTGGAGTAGCGTGAATATTTGGTCAGTCGTGGACTTGCCTGCTCTAAAACCACACTGATAAGGTCCACTCAGGTTTTCAATATTTGGCTTTAGTCTTTCACTTAATACGCTCGACAAGACCTTATACGCGATGGATAAAAGACTGATACCGCGATAGTTGGAACAGACACACGGATACAGGACATAATACACTGAGACTCAAATCGTCGGGCATATGTAAATTCCCCCAGCCATATACCGCATATAAGTTGATGCTGCCTTAAAAAGTTCAGCGGGTAGACCATCCCCACTCACCGATTGGGACCTACAATTTTACACCGGTTCAGACGGTAGTTTGAGAAGCTTTTCATAGCTAAGTACTCGATAGTGTCGCCATCAATAAGCGAGGTGGCCGTCGGTAAAGTGGTCACAGAAGGGATCGAACCCACGTTCTCATGTACAAGAGCTGCGCACCACCGACGGCCACCAAGTTTAATTATTACCTCTGCTTAAATATTTAAAAATGAAATAAGATTGGTAATTTTTTGCATTGTTACGATAAATGCGTAATATATTTGGTTTAACTAACATCTATGTCAAAATAACATTAGAATTTCAAGAAACGTTGCAGCTTGATTACCTAATGTTGGGAACGCCTAAAAGTATGCTGTCGCTTCAAGTTTAAACTCTACCTCCTACCAACACACCACGAATGTTTGATGATATTCAGTGTTGCCAGAGACTGACTAAACAAATTTAGCTCTACGAAATAAACCCCGAGTGAAACGAAATAAACGAGAAATGAAATAATCCCCAATGAAATAAGCCCTCAAGAAAATGAAATAACTCCCAATGAAATAACAACCAAATAAAAATTAAATAAATTCCAAATCAAAAACGAAATAACCCCCCATCATTTGGGAGTTATGTCATATTAAATAACCCCTAACAAAGTAATGAAATAACCCCCAATGTAGAAGGAAAATGAAACAATAACCAAATTATGAACGAAATGTAATAGACCCCGAATTTAAAATATTGTTGGGTGATATTTCATTGGGGTTTAAATGTATCTTAATTTAGAAACTCCAATTGGAAAATGAAATAAGCCCGAAAAAAAAGAAATAAACCCCAAAATATTTGGTAGTTATTTCATTTGAAGTAACACCCAAAAATGTATGAAAATATTTAGGGGTTATTTCATTCCTCGTTTGGGGGTTATTTCGTAGAGCCAAAAATTATGCCAAATGTCCTCAAAAATGCTGTCGTTTGCGAAACCATTATGCTAAAATTGACATTTTAGTCTTTTTGTAATTCTGTGTCCAGGACACACAAAGTCACTCCAAGAAATGGGTGCTTATCTGCATTTCAATATTTCAAATGCTGTTACATCTAACCTGACCAACTGTTTGCGACCATAAAGCGGGACACAATGGGTAAAAAAAGTTTTTTTTATTGGGTTTAAATAAAAATCTAAATAAAAATACATGTATATAGTTAAAATAAGACTAAATATATAAATAAAAGCGATTTATTTTCAAGTCAGGCTGCGACACCAAAAATGCGGGATATTCGCACATAAAGCGGGATAATCGCGCAAAAAGCGGGGTAATCCCGCTAAAAGTGAAATGATTGGTCAGGTTAGTTATACTTTAACTCTTCAACTTAAAAAGAAGTATTATTTTAAATAAATCTTTGAAAAATATATTGTTTTTGACAATTTCTTTCAATCTTCTCGGAAATAGAATTTTCCAAGTTTTGGATAATTGCTTTTGGAATCCGTTTCACTTATCCTAGAGAACAGTGCTCAAATCGTCTACTTCGCGGAGAAATCATAGTTGTATTAAGCGTGTTTTGGTTACACCGCTTGCTTATATAATCGCTTGGTTTGTAGCTCTTACCGAAGACTTTGCGACGCGATTCATTTTCGCTAAAATTTAAACAAAAAATTTTCCTATCTTTTACCGTTTTTAACCATTTTTCATATTTTTTAATAAAATGACTTTTCGCTAAAAAGCAGTTTTCTTTGCAACTTAACAAGCGATAATCGCTTGCCTGTAACAGAAACACGACTATTATGCGCACAAGTTGACACAATAAATATTAGACGTTTCGATGTGGGATAATGTATAAGAAACAGTGCGCATTATTTTGTCAATCTGTCGCTTAGCCGAAAATACGCTTACATAGGTATGTAGGAACCTTAAAATGTGGAAATATACCACAAGATACCGATAAATATTACAGCAATAGATTTTTCAAAAAAAATAAATTAAGAAAATTTTAGTACCAAAAATTGAAAAATTTGCAAAAATTTTGGGGAAATTGTGCTAAACGGCAATTGGCATAATTTTTCAAAAAACAAGTGCCAAAACCAAGAACAGTTTGAACCCAGGGTAAACCCATCCCCATTTTTGATCGAAAATATGAAAAAATTAGAAAAATTTCTATATCTCGCAAACGGAGAGAATTTTCATGAAGTGGATTTTTTTTAAATCCTCAAAATAAGAATATCGGTTAGATAAAGAAAAATGGCTATAATTTGGAAACGGTGCCAATTCAATCTCAAAATTAATAAATTGTTTACCTCCTTAGGAGGCTTTAACCACTGGATGTCTTCTTTTTTTAAATTGTTGATTCTAAAATTTTTCGAATAAAAACAATTGCTACAACGCCCTTATGTCTACTTATATAACTGGGAAACGGTGCGTCCAATCGAAAAGCCAACTAATTTCTGCGCAGTTGTAAGGGCAATTCACAAAGTGGTTCAATTCGAATTTCTCAAAAAATCGCCAAAATTACAAAATCGCTAAAATTAATAAATGACTATAACTCGGAAACGGTGGGTCCAAACGCATAAGTAATAAATATTTTTATCTCCAATATCGCGTTTTAGCGATATTTTATTTGAAAATTTTTAGTTTTTGCGATTATTATAAAAAAAAAAGTGATTTTCATATTATGACGGTTTTTTGAAAAAAAAAAATTTTTTCTATTATTCTTCTTCTGTTGGACCAAAAAATCGTTTAGAAACCCCCAAAAATTAGTTACTTTTTCGATTCGATGCTCCGAAAATGCGTAAAGGTCGCCTACCTTTCCCCATGTGTAATAGGTAATCGTGATGGATAATTCTCCATCGCTGTGAATAGCTACCCATTGTTTTTCCCATACCCTGTGGGTAATGAGTAAACTATCGCTACTCATTCCCCACAGCAATGATAATGGGTTACCCAGGGTAACCAGTTACCCACGAAATACGTACCCTGGGCAGAGTTCTGATATAAAATTGTGGCAGAATCATAAGATTTCTCATAAAAACTTCGGGCTGGGATCACGTCTTGTGTATCATCTATTACTTAGGCCACTCCACACTTAAAAAGCTGCTTCGCATCTCTAAACGATGAATCCTTATATAGATGACGGAACAGAGATATCCGTTTTCGAGTTATAGTCATTTTAGCGTTTTTTTGAAAACAAAATTCTTCTGCACGAATTGGACCAAAAATCCCTTAGAAACCCGCAAAAATGAGTCAATTTTTCGATTCGACGCTCCGTTTCCGAGATATGGAAATTTTTTTGTAATTTTGTTGGTTAACCCATTATCCATCGCCGTGGGTAATGTGTTAAGGCCGCCTACCCATTCCCCATGTGGAAGGTGTAACGTTGATGGGTAACTACCCATTATTTTCCCCATACCCTGGGGGTAATGGGTAATCGTGATGGGTAATTCCCCATCGTAGTTCCCCAACGTAATTCCCCATTGTTTTCCCATACCCTGTGGGTAATGGGTAAACTATCGCTACCCATTCCCCACGGAAATCCCAAACTGATCACTTTTTTGCAAAAATGATACCGAGGCCCCAAATCTTTGGGGGCCCATAAAAAAAGTGCATGACTGGGCAAAACTGGGAGACACGAGTCTTTTTTTTGGTCTTTTATCACGTAGTGGTGTCCCTATATGGTTATATTTGTTCGTGTTGCGCTGTGTTGCCAAAGCAACTCGAACTCGATGAAATGGCCTACTACCTCGTCGTCATGAAGAAGCATCGAAGAGAGTAATGGAGGGTCTTTATAATTGCTCTGTGATATTAACCTTGGGTTTAATTCACTTGTGGCAAGTTAAGAGATGAGCCAACTCGCTCGTGCAAGTTTAAATGTCAAGAGAAGAATTCTGTCGCTGAGGTTTGCTAAACAAAGCTGTAATTGTTACTGTGAATGTGCAATTTAAATATATGAGCATCGTGAATGCACAAAATTAAAAATGGAGGATTTTGTTCGATTCTTCTCGGAAGAGCCACAAAGTGAAACGTCAGATGAGCGAGTTGGGTCATCTTGCATAAGTTGATCTATGGTTACAACTACGGCAAGAGTACGGTTTCCGAGGCCCCTCATTTCGATAACTTTTTTTTTCAATCACCCCAAAATAAGCCGAAAAAATAAAATAAAAGTTATCGATAACTCTCTTAGTTATCGAGATATAGGACGTTGAAGTTTTTAAAAATCAATATCTTTTTTCACCATTTTATTAATTTCGATAACTTTTTTTTGGAGCACCCCGAAATAAGCCGAAAAAATTAAATAAAATTTATCGATAACTCGCTTAGTTATCGAGATATTGGCGTTGAAATTTTAAAAAATCAATAACTTTTTTGCCATTTGATTAATTTTCATAATTTATTTTTCGAACAACCCAAAATAAGCCGAAAGAAAGAAATAAAATTTATCGATAACTCGCTTAGTTAACGAGATAGTTGGCGTTGAAATTTTTAAAATAATTTTTCATTTTCGTGTAGTTTTCTTGAGTGGTAAAAAATAAGAAGTAAAATTGCTGAAAGTTGTACATATAAAAGGTTGCAGCCACCGATATCCCGATAACTAAAGAAGTTATCGATATATTTTATTTAATTTGTTGGGGTTATTTTCAGTTGTACCACGCTAGTCCACATTAAATTGGTAAAAAAGTTGTTGATAATTTAAAACTTTAACCCACGATATGTCGATAACTAAACGAGTTATCGAAATTTTTAGAAAATTGTTGAGCTTATTTTGAGAGTTAAAAAACTGACAAAAATTAAGGACCTGGGGCAGGGAAAAAAAATTTTTAAAAATAAACCAAAATTAAAGAAAAGGTAAAGAATGTGAGAACATGCAAGTGGTAGAACTTTTGAAAAATCGTTAAATTTATACTACACTAGGCTCAGGCAGGGGGGTTAAAATTCCCTCTGTACCTTAAGTCGATGTGTGGCAAAATCGGAAAAATCACTCGGAACTTTTAAAAAAAAAATTTTTTCCTGGATGGTTACCATAACCAATCTCATGGTTACTGTACGCACAAAAGTGGACTTATTTGGACTTACAGACATCCCACGAAAAAAAGAATGACACCACGGAATTCGTGACACAAATACCTTTCGTTGAAGTACCCACACTAATCCATAGCCAAATCGCCCTGGGTGTGACGGTCTTTTTTTACCCTGTGGGCCCCATAGGTCCGTGCGACGGCTAGTTTTCAATTTTCTCACATTCTTTAATATTTCTTTAATTTTGTTTTTTTTAAAAATTGTTTTTTGCCTGCCCCTGGTCCTGAACTTCAGCCAAAAAACTTGTCGATTTTTTAAAATTGTAACACATTGTAATTGTAAATTTTATTAAATTTGTTCGTCTTATTTTCAGGTCGACTAATGAAAAACATTGTCGGATCGAGGGGCCTCGGAAATCGTACTCTCCCCACAACTACGATACGAATGTTAGTTTTTTTTTCATTTAATACTCGTGTTGTATGATTTTTTTTTAAATGTCTCTTGTACGTAATAAAACAACAGTTATCCACTTTTTATATTGAAAATAGTTTTTAATTTTATTTAAAGATATATTTTATATCAACAGTTTTGCTTTCATTACCTTTATTTTGTATTTCATTTATATTTAATTCGGTTTTGTTTTTAGAAAAAAAAAATATTGAAATTAGGCTATCTAAAATAACTCTTGTCTAAAATCTATTTAAATAAAAAAGAGAGAAAAGATTTCTGTTGTATGAATTTGCCAAGTACCAAAATATTTTGCGTCCTCTTAATTTGTGTATAATTTATGCTCTGAGCAATAGAGATTTTCAAATTCTTTTACAGCCGTTAGACAACAGGAGGAAGTGCAAGAAAAAAGTCACTTCCACGTACTGATGACTGAACGGTTTCCTGTTCCGGTTTGGATTCTTTAGTATTTTTGTTTTAATGGGCGGCAGCAATGTGTTTTTTTATTTGTTTGTTTGTTTTAGTTTGTATTTAAGAAATTTAATAAAAAAAAACATTTTTAAGGTGCAAGATAATAAAAATTGCAGGTTGTGGTTTGTGTGATAAAATAGTACACAATGTTTTGTTCCAATTTATACCTTTTGTTTTTATTTTTTATTCTATTCAATTGCTCTAGTTAAGACTATGATTTAATTTGTAGTTTTTGTGTTTTTTTGTTGTTTTTGATAAAGTAATATTTTTTTTTTTATTTTTCTAGTTATAACATTTGTATTTTGAGGTTTGTCTCTTGATTTAATTCTAATTAATTTACTTTTTTAAATTTTTATGTATATATATTTATTTTTTTATAAATTTGAGGTTTTAAGTGCGGAGAAGATAGGTTGAATCTGATTTATTTTATTGATCTTTTGTGATTCCTCACATGGGGTATAACAGTTCTGGTTAGTATTGCTAGAAATTAGCACAGTTTTGTAGACATCTGAAGCTATTTTTACACATCTTTAGCCTTATCAGGGGGTTTCTATGGCACAGCTGATCGAAAAGGTACTACGGAAATGATATAGAATGAGAGACCGAAGAAGACATAGACATTATAGAAAATGCAGCAAACTAAGTTTAAATAATGTTTGATTGATACTTATGACAGCTAAATTATGTTTGCATCGAACGAAAATACACATTCCCTTTTATTTCTGCCCGTATTAGGTCCAACCAAAGAGTAAATTACAAAAGCAACTCGAACTCGCTGAAATGGACTATTACCTCGTCGTCATCAAGAGAACGTGAAGAGAGCGATAGCGGTTCTTGCCTATTTCACTATGGCTTTCTACAACATTCGCACTGGCATCGATTTTGCGACTTTTGCTTGATTTCCCATACATTTTGGCCAAGGAAAAATCCGGTATTTGTTGTTATTTTACTGAGAATAAGGAAAAAAAATGCTTGATTCACTCCAAAAACGATGTACAAATAGACAGTCAAAAGTTCTCATCACTCAAATGCCAACAAACAAAACGAGTGAAACCGTAGCACTTCTCTGCCCTCTCTCTTACTTTCTTCATTGAATATTTGAATACACAAGCGGCTTTTTGATAGTGTTATTGTATATAACTATACAAATTCCAACCGTGTTGAAATAAAATTTCATGAACTATGCAAAAAGTATGAAATAATCAATATATGACACGAGAGAGAAATGCGTTTGAGTGAACTCCTAGTACTTTTTGGTTCTCTTTTACCAGGGTTGCCAAGTTGCGCACATCTTCTGGTCGTCTAATTCTAAATCGTCTTGGTTCACTTCATGCAACGCTGTTTTATGTCACACTACACACGAATAGTACGTTTGTTTACAGTCATTTCATTTATTCGCAAAGAGAATTTACAAGTAGAGAAGAAAAAACAGCGCAATTTGGTAACCCTCGTAGAAGAGAACAAATACGATCTAGAATTAGACAAACAGAAGATGTGCGTAATTTGGCAACCCTGGTAAAAGAGAACCTAAAAGTGCTAGAAATTCTCTCAAACGCATTTCTCTCTCGCGTCATATCTTGATTATTTCATACTTTTTGCATAGTTTATATAATTTTACTTCAACATGTTTGGAATTTGTATAGTTATATACAAAAACACTATCAAAAAGCTGCTCGTGCATTGAACTATTCAATGAAGAGAGTAAGAGAGGGAGAGCAGAGAATGGCTAGGATTTCACTCGTTTTGTTTGTTGGCATTTGAGTGAAGAGAAACTTTGACTATCACTTGTACATCGTTTTTGAAGAAACACGAAAACAAATGAAGCGCCTCGTTTCTCTGCTCTCTCTTACTCTCTTCGTTGATTATTTCAATCATAGACTAAATATGGGTAGAGAAAATTTTTCACTCACCAAATTTCTGACATTTGCCCTCGTGTGATGTATACGTTTGATGTTGAAAAGAATTGCTTTACTAATACCAGATAGAGGCAATGGTTCAAAACAACGAACAAAATAACAACAACGGCATTTCGTTTTGTGTGATAAAATTATGTGTTAAATACAACACAAATGTATGCTATCAATAAAAAAGTTTAAAACACATTTAAATTTCACAGTTTTTCAACAACATGGCATGAAAAATTAAAGCAAGAAGTTATTGTAATTCCACCTGGTGTAAATCACTTTTCGTCAAACATCTCTCTATCACACCGACCGCATCACGAAGAGTGTGAAAGGAAACGTCAGATGAGAGAAATGGCGGCTCTACTATAAATTTACTCTATGATTTCAATACACGAGCAGTTTTCTGATGATGTTACAGTATCTAACTATAGAAATTCCAACCATGTTTAATTAAAATTACATAAAGTATGTAAAAAGTATGAAATAATCAAGTTATGACGCGAGAGAGATATGCGTTTGAGCAGGGGTTTCTATGGCACAGCTGATCGAAAAGGTACTAGGAAAATGATGTAGAAGGAGAGACCAAAGAAGACATACGGGTTGAATTTTATGTTTCGGGATTAGAGAACAAAACCCAATATTAATCATCGAAAATCACTTTATTGTTTTTCAAAATATTCCCCTTGAAGATTGCTCAAAAATGCAGTTGTTTCAGCCGATTTGTTGTCTCAATCTCACGATAGGTCACATGACGATCTTGCAAAATCAGTTCGCGCACAGCATCAATGGTTTTCGGAACAACAGCTGAAATTCGTCTTGGAGAGAACTACGACCACGATTGAAATCACCATACCATCGATAAACACTGGTCCTTGATGGAGCTTCATCACCAAAAATTGAACTAAGTTCATCCATGCACTGTTGCTAAGTTAATCCACGTCGAAAGTTGTAAAACATAATCGCACGAAAATGTTCACGATTTAATTCCATTTTTGGGCAGAGATGAATCTTTTAAGTTACTGTAAACAACACAAATAGCGCTCGTATGTCAAAACGTTCTGAGTACGCATAACCTCAAAAATGTCCAGTTTTGGGATAGAGCTGTCAGTTGCCAGATTGCAACACTAGGGTTGCCAAATCCCGAAACATAAAATTCAACCCGTACAGATTACATACCATGCAGCAAACTAAGTTTAAAAGTGTTTGATTGATACAAATGACAGCTAAATTATGTTTTAGGCTGTTTGCATCGAACGAAAATACGCATTCCCTTTTATTTCTGTCCGTATTATGCCAACCAAAGACTAAATTACCAAAAAACGATGTAAAAGTAGACATTCAAAATTTCTCTTCACTCAAATGCCAACAAACAAAACGAGTGAAACCCTAGTACTTCTCTACTCTCTCTCTCTTACTCTCTTCATTGAATATTTCAGTACACGAGCAGCTTTTTGATAGTGTTTTTGTATATAACTATACAAATTCCAACCATGTTGAAGTAAAATTACATAAACTATGCAAAAAGTATGAAATAAGCAAGATATGACGCGAGAGAGAATTGCGTTTGAGTGAACTCCTAGCAGTTTTAGGTTCTCTTTTACCAGGGTTGCCAAGTAGCGCACATCTTCTGGTCGTCTAAAAATTACCAAAGCAACTCGAACTCGATGAAATGGCTTACTACCTTGTCGTCATGAAGATGCATCGAAGAGAGTAATGGAGGCTCTTTAGTATTGCTCTGTGGCTTGAGAGAATCGCGTCGACTTTTAGGTTCTCTTCCACGAGGGTTACCAAATTGGGCGGTTTTTTCGTCTCTACCTGTACATCCTCTTTGTTATTCGCATTGATGTGGCGGTACCACTAGAATAGCCGAGTTATATATTTTTATCATATCTTATTTTTATCTTTTTTCTCAAACATATATTTTTTATACATTTTATATATTTCTATTTTTTGAAAAATACCAGACAGCAAAATTCACATTGTTGTAAGCTTGTTGTGATTGTTATCGTAGTAACACTACCTCGTCAATGCGCCTTGACTTTCAATCAAATTAGGAAAAATCCCAATGCGGACACTTTAGATTTTGTTAGGACATTTGATACGAAATCGGGAAAATATTTTGCAGTGCGAATGAGCAATTCGCAAGGGGTACCGACGAGACAGCTGATCAAGAAACGACATGGAGAACAAATAGAGAATATGCTTTCAAAGAAGGGACGGTGATAGGTGACTGGGTTGCGTGGCATGATCTTCATACTTTTTCTGCCGCGTGTCAAGCCAAACGTGGAAAACACATCAACTGGGAGTAAATTTTGCCAATTAAATCGACTAAAAAAGGGATATTCAGTGGAAACAATCAAAATGTAATGAAATGTTAGAGTAAAATTCGTGCTTCGTTATTCGTGTAAATACCAATTAACGCACAAGTTGTTAAAATTAAAGATTTCTCTCATTCAACTTTCATTCTTATAAGTTTTCCACCTCGTTCATGCACTTTTTTCGAACTTAAAACTCCTGTTAATATATTACTCTATGGCAAAAAGTCATTTTAAACTCATGTCGATGATTTTCACAAATGTTACTAGATAAACTTAACGTTTCTGGCGTGTCACCCTCATTTAATAACTTCCTAAATCAATTAGTCTTTGATATCCACTCATATTAAGAGTTTAAATATTATTAGTACAGCTGCACCAGAAATGACTAAGACTTTTTTCAGAAGCTTGATTATTTTTCCCCCACAGGTCCTAAGATTCCTACTCTATATTTTTGTAGACCCAGCTTTGAGAAGTATTATCATTGCTTTGACGAGATTTGCGAAGGATTGTCGTTGACGTCGCTGAGACTACGCGAGAAAAAATTAAACCACCAACGATCTGATAATATTTTTGAAAATTTTAGAAATTTTTTTAAATTTTGTCGCTGTTTAAAGTGTAGTCAATCACATAAAATAATAACACTGATTTGATTTCAATTAAGCCATTGTTTGATCCCAAATAACTATTTTAACCCTAGAAGGGTAATCGTATTTTATATTCATTAAAGGTAATCTTCGTCGAATCGACGAAGTCATATTTTACATTGAAATTTTTAACGAATAATGTCGCGTGCAAGTCTGGCAAACTACTTTTACTCTTTATAGACTTTAGCAACAAAGAAACCACACAAGCCATACATTTTTAAACCTTTTTGATTTCGTTTTCAGTAATTCCATTTGTTTCAGTCAAAAAGGGCAACAGTGTTCGTCGAAACGACGAAGAATACCCTCCTAGGGTTAACAATGGGCAATGTGAACAATTTTATAAAAACATAGCACGAAAAGTATTATTATTCTCTCATTGTCGGATTAAATGAGAATCAAAAACTAGTATTATTCTCTCGTGGCGATTTTAAGTGGGTAGTTAACTATTGGATTACTTAATCGTAATTGAAAGATAATTAGGGGTTAACTTTGCATTTTGTTTTTCAGTGTTTGCAAACAACACTTGGTTTATTGGAAAAAACATCTGTTTTGAACTAACTACCAAAACAACAAAGAGGAACAACCTAATGGAACTATGTAAAATAAGAAATAAATAAAATCGAAGTCATTTCAATAGAATTGTCTACAAAGATATGTAGGAGCAACAATTTAATGATCTAGGCTCAACGTATGTGTACAAATACTCAAATAAGTAACATGCATATTTCCAGCGGCGGTTCTCGCAAGGCCTTCCAGAAATAAGGCATGCGGAATGGTTCTTTTGTAATGCCTTCCTAAAATAAGGCATGCGGAATGCATGCATATTTTCATAAGATATAACCAAGACGATTTTTAAAATTTTGAGAAATTTGTTTTCCGATTCTTTTTAACCGTAATTTAATTGAAAAATTTCATACAAATTTCAAAATTATATTTTTTATTTAATATTTTTTAGGGTTTTTTAAAATTTTCAATTTCAAGTTGGGCGTGTTACAACTTTCTAAGATAGACACATACAAACTTATAAATAAATATGTAGAATTGGATTATGAGTTTGTGATAAAATAAATTATTTTAATTTTATTTTTGTTTTAAAGTAAATCCCTTCTAATGCCTTCCTCTTTGCATGCCTTCTTTAGGCAATGGGCAAAGAAGGCCTTGCCTCCCAATCTCACGCAATGTTAAAAAGAAAGAAGGAGGTAATGTGTAGGGAGGGCCTTCCGTATTTTAAAAAGGCCTGTTTGGTCATAATTTCAGGCCTTCCAGGTCATGACTTCCGCCGCTGGGTTATACAATCTTACATTTCTCATATTGACAATCAGTAACGTGATTGTCAAAATCACATGGTTCTGACTACAAGTTCCGCAATCAACATTGGGTATTTAAATCATTGTTAACCATTGACTGAAAAACAAAATTCTATGTTTAACCACAATTTAACTATGAAACGAAGATCACCACTGACTGAAAAACTGATCATCAGTGTATGCAAAATAAACAAATGACTCGCAGAAGTTATGTTTGGTAACACTGAAAACTTTTGATGAACAATAATTTAGAAGTAAAGGCTTAGACGCTAGTGATTTACTCCTCTATTGGAAAAGGTGCACTCCATTACGATTTCGTCAAATTGAAGCAAGCAGTGATTTAATTGCTTCGTAACTTTTTAATTGTTTTAAAATTTTGTGTTTGTTTTCAAAAATTCAATCAAATATATAAATGTTTCTATTAAATTATTTGTAAAAATTATGTGCAATATTTGACAAGCTATTTAATTGACCAAATAAAATTATTTTTAATTATACGCCAACTAAATTAACTATAGGTTTAATTGGATCAACAAACATTTTTGTCTGAATTCTCCCCATGAATCAATTATATTTGTTTTATTGAATTTTATTCAATTAATGTCTTACAATTTATTTAATTCATACTATCAATTTCTTATTCGGTGCAAAATCAAACAAGAATTTGATTAAGAACGCAAATTGGTTAATTGATGTCGAATTTGATTTTGTTTCTGTGATGGCTTAACCTAGACTTCGACTCGTACCTCAAAATTTGATTCCAACTCCACATATAAACCAAACGTATTAAATGGTACCGATTAATAAGCTCTACCCCTGAATATACAAATTATTCATTCTAAACTAAATTATTAAATATTTTTTCACAAATCAGCGTTTTATTTTTCTCCTAAGAGCACACATTTTCTTTGTACGTGAGTGTCTACCCCTTGTTAAGGAGCGAGGCACAACTCAGTCCTCTTCCGAGGTGACGGCCTCGGAGTTCATGTTTCGAGAATATGTACTCACATAGCATACTTCGTAACAATGAAACTGATGAACAAAGGCAACCACATACTCTCCGTGCTAACAAATAGGCATACTCTCTTGCCAGAGTGTTGCAGAGAAGCTGCTCTCAGTTTTTACTTCGTACATTATCGTGCAAAAATTACACAAAACTACATCAACACAACAACATTGGCATTTAAATCTCAAATTGCAACACAAACGGTCTAATATCCACAGACAGTCGGCTGTAGCTTTCTCACCATGGGAGCGAGGATCTTACTACCTCTTCCGATCAATAACAGTGAACGGCAACCATTCTTCAGGCTTCGCCCGATGTTACCCCGTGGGTCATAATTCGCAACCAACATACGGTACCAGAAAAGGCCTCTGGTTAAGCCTGGCGACTAATACACTTCCATATAAGACTCCGACGAAGTCCGGAAACTGGCAGTCCCTGTATGCAGGGTACAACAGTACATACAAAAGATCCGAACGGCTGAAAAGTGAAGTTGAAAAATCTGGATCCATGAAAATTCATCTAGGGACATGCTGACACAGACTAGCGGCACCCAATACCTCAACTAAATTATCCTAGCGCAACGACTCGCGAAAACCCGAGAGGCAAACTACGTTGCCATAGACTAAGCATCCGGAGACCGAAGCATATCACGCACTAACAACTCACCACCAGAACTGGTGATTCCCAATGTTTCCATGTCAATAAAAAGCCCCATGTACACGATTCTAACTGCTTGACGATTCAGATCCCAATCAGTCATCACAACGAGCCTAACCTTCCATACCACGTTTGTCACTTTTTCGCGGAGTCTCCCTGTATGAGGCAAAAAATTCATCCTTTCTCCTCCGAGAATACTTCACCTCGCGTCACCACCATTAACACACACGATTGGAAAATCTACCCTTCAGCAACATTGTCACTGCCTTTTCCACCAATGCTAATGCCTACACGACACCTCGACTATAGTGAGTAGGTTATCGGCGTACGCACACATCTTGCATTATGCCTCAATCTCACGCAAAAGTCAATACATCAGATTCCACACAAGGGGCCACAAATAGAAACCTGTAGACATCCTCGAACCACGTCGACATATTCAGCACTATTTGCCCCTACTATCACTGCTTTTATATCAGAGAGTAACATCTCCAGAGTGCTACTTCCTGACAAACTAGGCCCACTAGTATTTATTCCACGATCACCCAACTCAGATAATCTAAAACGCTCCTTTAAAGTCGACGAACAACTCAGAACATTCTTCTGAGTAGTCTCTACTACAACTGTCCTTCGCACGTGCACCCAGACATCGTCCAAACTTCGACACCTCACAAAACCGAGCTACTAACGGCACATGCTGGCAGCAACTCTCTCACTCAGTGTTTGCTCCAATATCCATTCCAAGAATTTCCCAAATACTGGGAGGAGACTGATATCACGATAAGAAAGAGGATTACTCTTGACCTTATCGATCGACTTTAAGAGCACAATGACGCGAGGTACTTTCCACTCACGTGGAAAGTTTCTCTCATGTACTCACCGTCTAAACAAAGCCTCTAGATATTCCGGAATAGCCTTCCCGACTATTTTACACATCTCTAGAGATTCCATCCATACCAGGTGACTTACGCGACTTCACTAGGAGGTTTGCTTTCTGCAATTTCTGAACTTTTCGGCTAGGGTGCACTAGCTTTAACTTCCCCAGAAGAAGAAAAGGCTACAACCACCGTTCTCGGAAAGAATTTCCCAGCAAAACCTGAATGCAGTCACTCCAGGAATTAAGAATGAAATGGTCATCTGTCAAGCCGGAGAGGTCTGTCCTACCTCTGTCAGATTCTATGCACATGACCCCAAGGATCATTCCTATGGCAAGCCTATAGCCGCGTTGATGCATTCGCGTCTACCCCTAGGTCTAGCAAATAGTAGTACCGTTTCCATGTATGCCAGTTACGGTTCTAAAGGCTTACTAAACTTGCGGTAACTACTATTTAAAAAGATCCGTCCAAAACCCCCTTCAACACACTCGCAGACCCGTCAGTCTGTCCCAGACACGACGGCACATTCAACGCTCGAGTCATTAACGACCAAGGTAGATTCTGTACACATGATTCCTATGGCAGACCACACAAAACAGTCCCTAATCTTCCTTTCACGTTTACAAGCATATCCTTGTAATCGCTGAGACCACTTTTGTACGCTGATCTGACCTGGTCAAGATCACTAGCTTCGTTCGTTTTCCTCTCTGGAAACGTTTCCGGAAGCGTCACACTTCCCTTAGGTTGAGTGTCAACTCACGTGCCTGTCATCGTAATTTCCTCAACGATTTCTTGCGACACCTTTCGAGGATATCGTTATTCGCGTGAAGAACAACCTCGCGAAAACACGAAACCTGTTCGTCCACTGTCTTACGAAGCCTCAGCTGCGACGAATTCACCATACACATCCCAGTTCACATTCTAAGCTGCTAGTCTTAGTCTGTTCGGAAGTAAAATCAATTACAGTGTTGTGTTCACTTACGGACGAACTGGAGTCCAACTAAACTATTCGCAATTGGCACAATTTATATCGTTTACTACTCTGCCCTTATCGACAGCGTACTGCTCACTCGGCGCATTTCAGGCATCAAGGTGGCCCGAAACAAATTCATTCACTCAGCACCTGACCCCGAGAATGATTTGGCGACCCAGTCGAAAGCCTGAATTTTACTAAACCATAGCGGGTTTGATGCATTTGCGACTATCCCTATGACAAGAGGGTAGTAGAACGAAAGTAGTAGTACTGTTTCCTTATATGCCAGATACGGCTCTAAAGGCTCACTAAACTTGCGGTAACTACTAAATAAAATTATCCGTCCAAAACCCCTTTCATCAACACACACGCAGACCCCTCAGTCGGTCCCAGACAGGACGGTACATTCAACTCTCCCGTCATTAATGATCACCGAAGAGTTCAGCCTCAAATCAACGAAGACCCGCAAGCAAACCCATAATGACACCATGGCCACTAGCGGGTTCCTGAAGGAGCGCAAAACTACACTGTCGTTCTAGCATCAACTCTCCAAGCTTGCTCTACCACAATTTAATTGAAGAATTCGGATCCCCATCTTAATGTTTTGCCCTCGCTCTAGCCAGCATAACACAGACCTCGAACATCATAGGATGACCCGAGGGTCTCCCCTGAAATGCACAATTATCGAAATTCCTTGACGCCTGACCGTGCTGTCGACACCTAATACAAGCATTCTCTTTCCATCTGCACTCCCTAAGGAAGTGGACAAAAGACAAACAGCTGGGCACCGGATCAAACGGTCGAATTTGGAGACGAAATTTATAAACAAGTCACCGTTCTGCACCAACAGCAAATCATGGCTAAATACTCGATAGTATCGCCGTCACTAAGTGAGGTGACCGCCGTCGAAAGCAATGTAAGGTAGTCAGAGAGGAAGGATCGAACCCAAGTTGTCTCGAACATGTTCCGCGCACAATGCCATTGCACCTACTACGGCCACAATCATTTAAATCCGGCAATTTTTGTTATTAAATACCGCCCTTAAGTAAAGGGACGGGATTTACAAAACATTTGTGACCCCATTTTCCTCGGCCTGAACATTGATTGCTTCAGAACATTAATCGTCATCCTCGAAAAATTAAACGTCATCTTCGAAATATTAAATTCATCTGTGGGATATTTTCGAATTATGTACCCAGGAGACAGGTTTCCGAACTTTTTGAGAAAGTCTACCCACCTTTGTGGGTTAAAAGATTTTTCTTTAAAATCCGGAGCAAACAAAAAATATTAAAAAAATAATTTTAATTTTAAGATAAATAGGCGAGGTTAGGTATGAACATAATCACTATTCATCCAAACCCATGTTCATCCCGTTTCATAATTTGAATATGTTGTGGAGGACACTCGGGGGAAAATATATTTTTTTAACTATTCGAAGAAAATCTATAAAAAGAGGACTACAAGAAGTCCTTGTTCCGAGTTAACATACAATGCTCTCATTTGATATTGTAAACATGGATGGAACTTAAAGTATATGCATAAGCCTGTTTTTTTATCCCCTGCTATACTAATTTTTCGACGACTTTGTATGGGGAACTAAGCGATATTAAGCGATTTTAAGCAGCACTCCATACAAAGTCGTCGAAAAATTAGTTTAGCAGGGAATAAAAAAACAAGCTTTATAGATATATGTCTAATAACGCGCTCTATGGAGATGCCACTTTATCCAACATCCTTTACCAAAGAAAAAAAAACAGTGAAAACCGCAACTTTTAGCTTGTTTTTTTATTCCCTGCTAAACTATGTTTCGACGAATGTGTATGGAGTGCCGCTTAAAATCGCTTAATATCGCTTAGTTCCCAATACAAAGTCGTCGAAAAATTAGTTTAGCAGGGAATAAAAAAACAGGCTTTTTGTCACGCTATAAAGCGAAATAAGGGGGAAGTCGGACCACACACACGAATAAAAATTAGAATTCTTATACATATGTATATTGGAGTTTGATGAAAATAACTTACTTCAATTTCCAATTCAAAATTTAAAAACCAACAACTAATTACACTGTGCGACACCAAAAAAAATGATGATGGGCTAAGATTTGTGTTTTTGGAGTGTTCGGACACATATACTGAAATTTTATGGCGATAATTTTTGTAGAACATTTGGAACAGTTTTTTGCGAGTTTTCACAAAAAAGTAAAAATGATGGTTATACGTGACAGTTAGAGGGTTAATTTGTTCCACAAAAATTCTTATCTAAATTTTTTCTTTAAAACTACTGAACATAGATTGTACCTCAGACCTCCCATATGTTGCAGGAAAGTTCCGAGGAGCGGAAACTTTGACCACCCCTAAAAAAAATTCTGATCAGATCTGGCAAAACGCCGATTCACGTATATCGTTTGAAAAAAATCTAATTTTGTCTCACAGTGTTATTAATAAACGTCAATCCAAAATTAAATTGAATTTCAAACTTCATCGATTTCAAAATTATAAAAATATGGCTTGTTTAATTTTCTTGAATTTTTGTTAATGTTTCTTGATTTCCGATTAACGAGGAATTTTAACTTCTAATTGATAATTTTTGAATTAAATTTCTTTGAAATAAATCTAATATATATAAAAATGAGTTGGCGTGTGTTTGTGACAGCATAACTAAAGAACGGAGTGGCGGATTTGGCTGAGCCTTTTGACGTAGAATACGTCTTACCTTACGGTATGAGGAGTCATGTCAGGTTTTTATTGTTGTAATCTTTATTTCATTGAATTTGAGGAAACGGCTAGATGAATTTTTTTAAAATTTTTTTTGTAGGTAAATGAAGATGTTATCTTTCGTTTGATATATGTACATTTCATATTGGTTGATATCTTCCTAATATTTAAATTTCTCAAATGAAAATTGTTTAAACACATACACTCAAACATATGTGTGGTGTTTGGTTGAGTGTTTTTGGTTGCTCAACATTGCTTAGAAACATGTATCTAGTAAAAAGTGAAACGAACAGCAAGCTAATGTTGCTTGGCAATATGTATCTAGTAAAAAGTGAAACAAACAGTAAGCTAACGTAATAAAGCTTTTTTGCGAAAGCTTCAATAAAGCTGTTGTAACATTAATTTTGAATTATAAAGCGTAAAGCTTTCACACAACGCTCGAATGCTAATGCGAAGACTCGATAAGGCAAACCTTTTTTAATATTAGGGCGGCCCTCTCAACATTTAAAAAAATTGAACATAATATTTTTTTTTAAACGGACTTGAATCAAATGCCGATGGTAAATATAAAAATTACAGCAGACAGTTGTCCGAGGCCTTCGGCCACGGACTGTCCCTGCGGGCTGTGTCAGAGACACGGCCATTAAGTTTAACGTAGAATACGCCATCCGATAAGACAGAAAACATATGAGTCGTTCAGTGGATAAAGGGAATGAGTCCATTTTTGGCGTTTTTGAGATTTAGCGTGGATACACTTCCTTTCATGACTAACAATGTATGGTAAACATTTTGTTTTCAAATTTCAACGGAAACCCCCTTTTAAAGACAAAACATTTTTTTGTACGAAACACAAAATTTTTATTTTCAGTGGAAAAAGGGAATAAGTCCACGCTTGCATTTATATTGCATTAATCACTTGTTAACTTTGCTTTTAATCACTCTTATTTTTTTCTATTTCTTGCCTCTCTTCGAGCTTTCGCTACCTGCCAATTTTTTGTGTTCTTTAAATTGTTGTTGTACTTAGTTTATTCCTGCATGAGAGCAGCAATCGGAGGCGTAACTGTAATCCAACTTTATGCTTTATTACATATGAATTCGACCATTGATCGCTGTTATGATTTCGTTGTGGTTAGAAGAGTTTCTAATTTAGTAAGTGCAGTGAGTGAGTAACCTTCGTCGTAAGTTACAACCTTCCTGCTAAAAAGAATTTGAAAAAGATTTCGTAAAAATATTTTAATTACTTGACCTGCGCATATTAAGTAAGTAAAGTTGAAGAATATTTTTTTAAATATTATATATATTAAAGTTTACTATTTATAGCTAAATAGTGCCAAGAATGGACGGCAACAACAACAATGAGGTCAATGTCGAAAGTGGTGATTCCGATTTTTCATCAGTTGGCTTTCAACGTGTCTCAAAAAGGCGAGTGAGAAGAATTATATCCTCGGATTCATCGTCGAATAATGATGATGAACTGACAACGATCTCAGTTGGGCAAAAGCGACGACGAAATAGTATTGAATGGCGAAAAAATGTAAGAAAGTTTCGTCGAATCAAAGGTTTGAAATACACAAATAGCTCAGGCTCTATTGTATCAGCAAAACCATTTGCGGATGTAGTTTGTCGATGCAAACGTAACTGTAATTCCAAAATTACAGTTGACCAAAGAAAAGCGGCGTTTACATCCTTTTTTAACTTAAACTCCCATACACAACAAAATATTTTTATTAGAGGTTGCGTTGCGTCGAAAATAGTTGAAAGACGGCGTCCAAGAAATGATAATCCAAAGCCGAGAAATCATACTTTTTCGTATTCTATTCGAATACCAGACCAAGGCGACATTACTGTCTGCAAAAAGTATTTTTTGGACACATACCACATAAGCAACAAACGACTTTTTAATTGCAGTCAAAAAAATCAGGTTTCGGAATTAATAGACCAGCGGGGAAAACACATTCGAACTAATAAAATTGATGACACACCCATCATTAATCATATAAACTCATTTCCGGCTTATACTAGCCATTACAGCAGATCGCATAATCCGCAGCGCAAGTATTTAAATTCCAACTTAAATATAAGAAAAATGTACGACCTTTATGTTGAGAAGTGTAAGTCGGACAGTCTTGAACCTGTAAAAGAAAAATTTTACTACCATATTTTTTCTACGAAATTCAACTTGCATTTCAAACACCCATCCAAAGATACTTGTCAAATGTGCGATTTACTAGAAATGAGAATTAAGTCATCGGCTGACAATATTATCACAATACAAGAAAAGGAGTGCCACTTATTAAAAGCTCAAACAGCCCGAAGCCAAATGACAGCGGATAAGCTAACTGCTTCCGAAAGCACTTATGTGTTTTGTTTCGATTTGCAAAAAGCCTTAGCTTTTCCCAAGTTAACCACATCAAGTGCTTATTACAAACGTAATTTGTACGTATATAACTTAGGATTCCATGAGTTTCAAAACAGTGCTAGAGACATGTTTGTTTGGCCAGAAACTGAGGGATCAAGAGGCTCACAAGAAATCGCATCTTGTTTGGTCAAATACATAAAAATGTTTGCTGATACACACGATCGGATTGTTTTGTGGTCTGACTCATGTATTGGACAAAATAGAAATATCAAAACTGTCTTAAGTTTACTGAAATTAGTTCAAAGTACTGATATAAAAGCTAAGTCGATTGAAATGAAATTTTTAGTAAGCGGACATACCTACTTACCAAATGACGCCGATTTCGCCGTTATTGAGTCTAACGCAAAAAAAATTCAGCACATTTATTCGCCAAGTGATTGGATAAATATAATCGCAACATGCAAAAGAAAGGAACAGTTTCGAGTGGTTAAAATGACCCATTTTGATTTTTTCTCTACAAAATCTTTGGAAAATAACGTTTGCAATCGCAAAACCAATACCGCGGGAAAACCGGTAAACTGGCTCCAAATGAGGTGGATCAAACTAGAGAGATCGAAACCATGGGTAATACAATATAAAAATAATTTCGATGAAAATTTTGGATTTGAAAATATAAACATAAGAAAGAAAGGTAATGTAATGTTATTGAATAGCGTGAGTCAAAGTCTATTGTATCCTGAAACTAGAGCTATAACAAAAGAAAAGAAAAAGGATATGATTGATTTATTAAAATATATCCCTCCCGTGTACCATACTTTCTATAAAAACTTAAAAACAGTATCAAGTCCGAAAGATTATTCTGAAGAAGACATAATATTTTGTTAAATTTGTTATACTTACGATTTATTTAAAAAGAAGAAATTTTTTTTAGTTATTTTTTGTTTTAAAAAGAAGAAATGTTTTATGTTATACTTACGATTCATTTAAAAAGAAGAAATTTTTTTAGCTATTTTTTGTTTTAAAAAGAAGAAATGTTTTATGTTATTTTTTCTTTTAAAAAGATGAAATTTTTTGTTATTTTTTTAAGTTCATTAAAAATAAAACTGTGCGAATGCACTAACTAAAAAACAAATTATCTGCAGCCTTTTTTTTGCAAAATTATAAAAAATGTACTCTTTCCAAAATATACTAATTCAATTAAAACACTACGCGAGGTAAGCCAATATTTAGATGGATATGTTTTCTTTTTATTTCCGAACGAATGTCCGAAAGTCAAAACATCATTAAGTTGCGTTTTTACGCTATCGATTTCAATAACAAAAAATTTGGTGGACTTATTCCCTTTTTCCACTGAAACTCTTAACAATAAAAACGTATTTGTATCATATTAACAGGTTCTGTGAACACATACACTTACATACTAACATTATATATTCACAAATTGTAAAAGAAGCCCTAATAATTAATTTTGCAATTTAAGTTTTGAGTTTTGTTGTAACAACTAGTTTTAAAGTCAACGTCAACTGTTCTGTCGTTTTTCTCCATTTCAAATTTTTGGACTCATTCCCTTTATCCACTGAACGACTCATATATAACAATAAATGATAAATAATATAAGCAAATGAATTTATTGTTATATATGTTTTCTGTCTTATCGGATGGCGTATTCTACGTTAAACTTAATGGCCGTGTCTCTGACACAGCCTGCAGGGACAGTCCGTGGCCGAAGGCCTCGGACAACTGTCTGCTGTATTTTTTTTTGTTCACTGTTGACTCCGAATGGTACGTAGACAAAAAAAAATTCCATAATTTCCAGAGATAGGTGGAGCTGATGTCGATTTCGGTTATTAATGAACCGATTTGTTTCAAATTCGCAACATATAATTCTTAGGCAAAAGTAAATGTGTTGATAAAATAGATGGCGCCCACGTCGAGCTATTAATCATTGTTTATCATCTGATGTTATAAATACTTTTGAAGGCAGGACGAAGTCTGCCGGATCAGCTAGTTTAAAATAAAAAAGAAATGAATTTTAACTAAACGTTAACATTTTTTTAGAAGTAAAAACTTCGTTACTATAAAACTGTTATACTTATATTAAACTGTTATACCCCAAAAAATATTGGGAACAAAGTTGTAAACTTCATTGTTATTTTTAAAGAATTTGATTTATTTATATTTTGTTTTAACTTTTTTTGTGTTTTCACTAACAAAAAGATCGGTTGGCATTAGTTATAATAGTTTTCTTGTTTTTATAATTATTCTCGTAAACTTGAAGTTGATTGGTTGTGTTGTCGTCACTGTGGCAAAATTTTTTTTAATCGAAAAAATATAGTAATATATACTTATATAGGATTGGAAAAAAATCTCTCCTAATTTTGCATTTATAAAATGTTGTGTGTTAGTGTATTTGGTTTTTCTTTATTCTTTTCTAGTATTTAACTTCTTTGTTTTACTTATATAGTTTAAAGTTTCTCTTTGAAATATAATAATTTTCCTAGCAAAAAATATATGTAGTTTTTTCTTTAATTTTTTTTATTATTGTTATTATTAATATTTTTTTTATAATTTTTCTTTTTTTGTAAGATTTAAATATTTTCTTGTTTTCTCTTGTGGGGGGTGATTGTTACTCTTTGTCTTCTCCTCTCTATTTCCATTGAAACTATTTTCACTTATTTATGTACTAAATTTAAAAGATCAAACTTAAAACATTTCAAACCTAACAACAAAAATGAAAATTTAAAATTGATGATTCTCAAATCAAAATCGAAAACAAATTAAACTGAAAGGAACTGGCATAAAAGTAAAACTTAATATAAACTACGATATCGTCATCATGATGTTTTCTTGCTCGATCCAGTCGATGTCTGTTGCTGTGAGTAGCCGAAACGGGGTAGGAATAGACCAAATTTCGATTCGATGCCATTGAGTAGAGGTACTGCAGCCCGATAGCCACCAATGTGATCGGCATTGAAGCTCACACCGGTGGGTGTATCAATTGGTTTGACTTTGTTCACCTCCGAGCCAGTGGGGTGCGAACCACCGAAATCGACATAGAATAGACGTTGCAATAGTTCGTAGGTAACTAGAGTAACACCAAATTGCGGTGATGAACGGCAGACACGAGCTAAAATGGAGGTGAAAGGTGGTACCATTTACAGTTTTACTTATTTCCATTGTAGTTTTTGAACTTACCGGCTGTTCCTTTCCAGAACGCCCTAGGTCCTTCTTCAGCCATAATTTTCTTCGTCGCATCCCAGACACCGTGATATGTGGTCTGCCCGGTACGTGCTACAACCTGTAAACGGGTCTTTATCACATCGGCCGGTGTTACAAGGGAGGCAGCAGGAACACCAGCAATAGCACCAGCAGCCAGCAAAGTTAGAGGATGATTGTAGCTGAAATTATAAAAAAAATCGTAAGGAAAAATTCCATTTGAAATTTAAAATGCATCAATTAAAATTTAAAAGACGTCGACTAAAATTTGAAACACATCAATAGCAACTTAAAAGACATCAATTGAAATCAATTGTAAATGAAATTTATCCCTTATTCTGTATTCGTGACTCAAAATTGGCCACGCTGTTTTAATTTTTAAATACCTCTGGTAATGATGGAGAAAGCGATAAAACTCTAGTAACGCCACCTTAGCTGTTGAAAGATGGAAATTACGTTTGGTCCGAGCAAGGACCACAGCACATTTGTACTGGAAGACGTGCTACAGAAACTGTTATCTGAACAACTCTTTACGGCTGTCTGTGTTTCGCGTAAACTGGATTTCTGTATATGTATGTAAGTATATGCACCATAGACTAATAAAGGGGTTTTCAACAGAGACGCTACAAAAGTAAATCGATAGGGACAGCAAACGACGCCATATTTTTTCCCGCTCTTTTGACATTTCTCTTCAGTAAGGTTTGCCATTTCATCATGGAAAGATATACGAGCCAACAACGAGTCGAAATTATTAAAATTTACTACCGAAATTTGGAGTCAGTGGCCTCAACTCTAAGAGCGCTACGTCCAATTTATGGTCGGCTCATTTCTGGCAGAATGGCTTCGTCAATAAGCAAAATATGCCTTATTGGTCCGTCAGCAATCCACACGTAATCCATGAGTTATCATTGCATCCCGAAAAAATTACGCTTTGGTGCGGTTTATGCGCCGGCGGCGTCATTGGGCCGTACTTCTTCCGTGATGATCAAGACCGGCATATTACTGTGAATGCGAATCGCTACCGTTCAATGATAACCGAATATTTTTGGCCCCATTTGGATAATATGGACTTGGAGGACGGCGCCACAAGCCACACAGTGAATGCCACAATCAATTTATTGGAAACCAAGTTTGGTGAACGTGTTACCACACGAAATGGCCCAGTCGATTGGCCGCCTCGGTCGTGCGATTTAACGCCGTTAGATTATTTCCTGTGGGACTACGTCAAGTCTATGGTCTATGCCAACAACAACAGTACGAATATCGAACGTGAAATTGCAGCAGTATCGGCCGATTTATGCTTGAAAGCCGTCTAAAATTGGCTTCAGCGTCTGGACTTCTGCAAGCGTGCCCGTGGTGGCCATGCAAAAGAAATCGAGTTCCATACATAATGGCATCGAACGTACTTTCACAGGAATAAAGAATTTCATTGGTATCTAAAACCGGTTTTGTTTTATTTAAAAAAACTTTTGTAGCGCTCTTATTGAAAAACCCGTTATAACTCCCATATATGGGCAAGTTCTCCTTGGACCTATTTCGAGCTTCTCGACCGTGTCCAGAGGGGAGCGACAGTGTTAGTAGGTGACAATAGGGTATCCAACTCTATTGCCTTCCTTGAGCATCGTCGAAATGTGAGTTGCGTGTCGCTGTTCTATCGATACTTCCACGGTATGTGTTCCTCGAACATCCGTCAACTTATGCCAGACGTGAGAATATTTAGCCGAAGCACGCGTATTTCCTGGAACTCTCATCCGTTTTTCATCGAGTGGCCGGTTGACCGCACTACACACTATAGAGAAAATTCGTTCTTCAGCCGTACAGTCCGTATGTGGAATAAACTTCCCGGCTAGAGTATTTCCCACCAATTGTGACATACAAAGATTCAAGGCAAGTGTCAACAGATACTACTCCCTCTTTCCACCCTCCACTACCTCAATTTTCCTTCGCCAAAACAATGTACTGCATTTATAGGGGGCATCCCCTGAGAAAAGGAGTGGCAAGGTTCCAATTTTTAGCTAAAGTAACTTTTGAAAAAACATTGCTCAGTGCCAAATTTAATTAATATCGGATGTGGTTTGCGGGAGATATCGTATTAATCAATCAGTCGCCCGTTTTTTGTATGGGACGCTAAAAATTGGTGTGGCAAAGTTGCCCATCTTTAACTACAAATTATCTTTTGACAAAACATTGTCCTATACTAAATTTCATTAATATCGGTTGTGAATTACGGGTCGATCCATCAATCAACCGCCCAACTTTTGTATGGGAGGTAAAAAAATGGGCGTGGCAAAGTTGTAAACCTTTTAGTTACAAGGTAGCTTTTTGCAAATTAGTTATTTAGTTTGAAAAGAGGGGTGCGATGTTGAGTGTTCAAGAAGAGAACTCTAATCCTTCCCATGTCAGTAGACATACTCTTAAGCCACTGTTTCGACCTGTTTTGCGCTCTAAATTTACCCTACCAATCTACCTCTTTTAGTAATTCGGTGCTATTCGCGAAATTCCTTAAGTTGATCCAGTCCATTCCCACAAGTTTGGTCATGTCCGGTATCGTACTGTCCGAAAGATATCTGGATCTAGCTTGTGTGAAAGCCGGACAGTGACAGAAGAAATGTTATATCGCCTCCATCGTCCTCCATGCATGCCCTGCACTCACTATTTGCCACTAGTCGAATTCGGTACAGGAAGACCCGTCGTGGTGCAATGGTTAGTGTGCGCGGCTCTTGTACATGAGATCCTGGGTTCGAACCCGGCTCTGACCACCTTAAAATTTCTTTCGGCGGCGGTCACCTCGCATAGTGACGGCGACACTATCGAGTATCTAGCCATGAAAAAGCTTCTCAAATTACCGTTCGGAATCGGTGTAAAACTGTAGGTCCCAATCAGTGAGTGAAAACTGGAAAGCGCACAGCTCAGTGATTGTGAGAAGTTCTCCCCAGTCCCTTCATGGAATGTAATGGGAAACTATTTATTTATTTAAGACCCGTAATCCCGAATGTCCTGTTAAGACTCCCGTCATCTTGCTCATTTCAGGTTTTCCCAGTTTCAGCAAACCTTTTGTCTTCAATCCATCTGGGTCTCCCCATAGGATCTTTGTCATCCTGCCTACTGATTCCTGGTTCCACTGGACTCCGCCCATTTACTTAATTCAGCGTTCGTCACCCCAAAGGGTTTCGCTCCCTCTAGGCTCGCCGTTTTGAGTGTCCTGAGTCTACCGTGCTTAGAATAATCGTTTATCACCTTCTTACAGTCAAGGACCGGTCTAGATTTGCCAATTTCCGATGATATTGTCTTGATTGCCATTTGGATATCCGTGAATATATTTGCCTCGGCTGGGTTTTTATTATCGCCGAGCCATTTAATACACTCCGTAATCGCCCGAACTTCCGCTTGAAAGCTTGTATTATGATCCGGGAGGCGTAGATGGGATTCGGTTGCAGGGATTTTCAATGAAAAAATCCTAGACCCATTCTTTCCCCTAGCTGTGAGCCATCCGTGTATCAGCGAGTCCCATTTGGCATGTGTACCAGGGTCCCATTCTGCCAGGCATCTATAGTTGGCGTTAAAGTCACACAATTCGCCTTAATCCTTAGCTCAGGTATTCGGTCAGATTCCCTCGTATCTTGCGTGTAACCGACTAAAGCCCCCATTATCCGTTGGGGGTTAGACTTAAGATCCCTGTTGATCCATTCACCTGTTACCAGTAGGCGTTTTGCCGCAAGGGCGGCCTCGTATTTGACTCTAATCACGATTGGCTGGATACATAAAATAGTCTCTATGGCCCTTGTCGAGGTTGTCCTTATTGCACCGCTAGTACCAATGCAGCACATTCGTTGAATCCTGTGCAGTATTGCGATGTTACATGTCCTCTCAACTGCCGTCCACCATACTACAGAAGCATATGTTAGTACGGGTCTAATTCCGCTTCTGTAGAGCCAGTGTGTTATTTCCGGTTTGGGGCCCCATTTGGATCCTATAGCCCTTCTGCAACATCTGTAGACCTTATTGGCCCTGTCCTCTATGTGGTGCTTCCAATTCAGTTTCCAATCTAAGCTTACCCCTAAGTATTCAACCTTATCGGATATTGTAATCGTCTTTTCCAGGAATCGTGGCACTCCATACTCAGAGATTTTCGTCTTGACAAAGTATGTGGCCGTCGGTGGTGCAATGGCAGTGTGCGCGGCTCTTGTGCAAGACAACCAACACACGTTCTCTCGCACAACAGCCGCGCACACTAACCGTTTCACCACCGTCGTATTTAAAACATGGTTTGCTTCCAGTCACTTAGTGCGTATTCTTTCATTACACTCTCTTCTCTACTAGGACTCCAAGTACCAAGTGGAACAGCTGTTTCAACGAAACCCCCTGGGTGCATCTTCACATTTCGCAACAATATTTGTTTCTTTAATTTTTAAACTTACCCATCATCATCGGCAAACATCGCTTTCGTATGAGCATAGGTTGGAAAATATATGGCCGAAAATGGAACATCACGTAGCAAACAAGCCCTTGCACCCTTGTACAAACCGAATAAACCCAAATCACGAACAACCGATAAGGCACGAACTTTGGCACCGCCTGCAATTTCACCAGCAACTTGCAAACGGATTTTAACAATTTCCAAGGGATTGGTAAAGACCACTTGAGAGGCACCAGCCTAAAATGCAACAGAAATTCAGTTACTTATAAATCCGGGTAAAAAAAACTACTCCAGCTACTGAATACTTACACAACCACCAGCCAATATTTCCGACCACAGTGGTATAATACCCTGTCTATCGGTAAATTTATCTCGCACCAAATCGTTCATAGTCAACTTGATAGCCTTCTCGGGAGCCACACCCATGAGTTGGGGCAAAAGACCACGATAGAGACCTATCACACCTTCATGGCGGATAACCTGGAAAAAGGAGAACAATTTAGAAATTTTAGGGATCTACTTTTTTAAAAGCTTAAGGGTTTATAAAATTGTTGAATAAATATATAAACATTTTATTAGAAATTCAAAAACAATAAATTAAAATTGAAAAAAAAAAAAATAATAAATTTACAATTCAAAAGTTATACACTGAAGATCATGAATAATGAAATGAAACAAAGAATTTTTGGTAAACTTGCGGAATACCCCGCGTATCTCGATAAACCCGAAATTAGAGCAAAATATAAGAACAATAAAAATTAAAAAATGATTTGACGGCCTGACCCAAAAAACGGGTCCACGTAGGAAAAGGCAAGTGCTAGTACTCAAATTAAAGGTATTCCGCTCATGAATTCAGTCACCGTTGACTTTAATTTTTTCGAGTTACATCTGTGATGCCAGATAAACCTATTTTACTATCTGGGGTCGGTCCAACACCGGCTTCGCGACTTTGTTATTGATTTTGTGTTTCAAATCTTTCCGCGTGGACGGCGTTCGGGCCGGGCTTAGGGATTTTCTCTTCTGGGAAGGGTTTATCACCGGACACGGCAGTTTTTATGTTACAAAGCTTTTGGCCGGGCTTCGATATTTCCTCCTCTGGGAAGGGTTCAACACCGGCTTCGATATGTTATGTTACAAAGCTTTCTGCATTGCCGGCCTTTTCTTTGAAGTTTCCAAATTAACTAGCAATGAAGGAGGTCCATCATTCCATTTAATTTGAGTACCTACTAAGTGTTTGGCGTTTTCCGATCCTCAAGACCCACTATAATATGGTAAATTGGGGTTATGTGGGACCACAGATGCCGCTTCACATTTTAACTTTAAATTTGGATCTTTTTTGAGACGCGCGAGGATTCGGCAATTCAGCCGAGTTTTTGTTTCAAATTTAATTTTAAATTTAAAGCTCAAAAACATATCAATTGCAACACAATAATTCCATTTCAAACAGGATGTACAGGTAGAGAAGAAAAAAACCCCGCAATTTGGCAACCCTAGTAGAAGAGAACAAAAAAAGTCGTCGCGATTCACTCAAAAGCACTTCTTCCCGCGTCATAACTTGATTATTTCATACTTTTTACATACTTTATGTAATTGTATTTAAATATGGTTCGAATTTCTATAGTTATTTCAGGCCTCAACCAAGTTATGAAATAATCAAGTTATGACGCCAGAGAGAAATGCGTTTGAGTGAATCGCGTCGACTTTTTGGTTCTCTTCGACGAGGGTTGCCAAATTGCGCAGTTTGTTTTCTTCTCTACCTGTACCAAAGACAATCTAGAATTAGACGACCAGAAGATGTGCACAATTTGGCAACCCTGGTAAAAGAGAACCAAAAAGTGCTAGAAATTCACTCAAAGGTATTTCTCTCTCGCGTCACATCTTGATTATTCCATACTTTTTGCATAGTTTATCTAATTTTACTCATAAAGCAACTATGGTATAGAGAAGAAAATTTACTCATGGAGTGAAATGCTAACAAAGAAAACGAGTGAAGCGTGTCATTTCTCTGCTCGCTCTCTTACTCTCTTCGATGAATATTTCAATACCCGAGCAGTTTTCTGATGATGTTATTGTATATAACTATAGAAATTCCAACCATATTTAAATAAAATTACATAAAGAATGTAAAACGAAATGATATAATCAAGTTATGACGCGGGAAAGAAATTAGTTTGAGTGAATCGCGTCGACTGTTTTGGTTCTCTTCTACTAGGGTTGCCAAATTGCGGTGGATTTTTCTTCTCTACTTGTACGTCCTTTTTGTTTTACTTCAACACGGATGGAATTTGTATAGTTATATACAATAACACTCAAAGACGATTTACAATTAGACGACTAGAAGATGTGCGCAATTTGGCAACCCTAGTAAAAGAGAACCAAAAAGTGCTAGGAGTTCACTCAAACGCATTTCTCTCTCGCGTCATATCTTGCTTATTTCATACTTTTTGCATAGTTTATGTAATTTTACTTCAACATGGTTGGAATTTGTATAGTTATGTACAATAACACTATCAAAAAGCTCCTCGTGTATTGAAATATTCAATGAAGAGAGTAAGAGAGAGAGAAGAGAAGTACTAGGGTTTCACTCTTTTTGTTTGTTGGCATTTGAGTGAAGAGAAATTTTGACTGTCTACTTGTACATCGTTTTTGTAACACTATCAAAAAGCTGCTCCTGTATTGAAATATTCAATGAAGAGAGTAAGAGAGAGAACAGAGAATGACTATGTTTTCACTCGTTGTGTTTGTAGCATTTGAGTGAAAAGAAATTTTGACTGTCTACTTGTACTTCATTTTTGCCTGTACGTCCTCTTTGAAATCATATAACCAAAACATTCCGGGCGGGTGACAAGTGTGAATTTTGATTTGAGAAGTTACACTCAAAATATAAACAAAAAATTACACAAATTCAAAGTATTATGAAAAATTCAAAACTCATCAAATGAATTTCAAAATACATACAATGCTATCAAAAAGGTGCCAGTTTTGGACGTCAATTAATATTTTTTTAATTTAAATTGAAAATTGTATAATTGATTTGGTTAGTTACTCGTTCTACATACCTTTTTAAAACAATCCCAAGAATTTCGATAGGCCACTTCACCGATATAAGAACCTGTGCGCTGATTTTGCATACGTGTCTTCACCAAATCAATGGGGTATACGACGGTGGCACCGACAGCTAAAAGAGGTAGAATATTCTTAATTTTAGATATGCAAATATTTAAAGTAGATTTAGTCAGAAAGTTTAAATAAAGTTAGAATAAGAAAACAAAATTTAATTGACAAGAAGTACAAAATTTCACTTGATTTCCCACTCCTCTCACAGAACTCATTGTTTGAAAAGAGATTGTAGCAATCGCAAATTCAACTGCTGCCACCGAATTGCAGTTGCCACAACCGAATTGAGGTTGCCGCGAATAAATTTATTACCCGCAATTGAAATTCGGTTGAAGCAACCTCTAATAGGTCTAATGAGGTTGTGACAACCCCTATTACTGTTGTGACAACCTCTATTGCGGTTGTGACAACCTCTAATGCGGTGGTGACAACCTCTATTGCGGTTCTGACAACCTCTATTGCAGTTGTGACAACCTCCAATTCTTATGTGATGGCATCTAATGTGGTTGTGACAAACTCTAAATTTGGTTGCGGTTGCTGTGGGAGCATATCTCAACGAACCATTTTGTGCGAGGCGAGGCCTTAGGCAGGGCGAGACCCTAACATGCGATCTGTTTAATATCTTAATAGAGATCATCGTGAGAAAAGCTGCAGTCAAGACGAATAAAACTATCAGCAGCAAACGTCACATGCTACTCGCGTATGCTGATGATTTAGACATCATTGGACGAAATCAGCGAGAAATTACTGAAGTATTTTCGAAAATTGACAAGGAATCAATAAAAGTGGGTTTGATACAAAAACGAGGACAAGAAAAAATTAATGATTTCGACAAGCAGAACATCCATCCGATTGGTAGAAAGGATGAAGGTTGATAACTGTTATAATTTCGAGGTAGTGGATGAACCTATTTACCTCGGAACTGCCGTGAATAGAAGCAATAACGTCAGCCAAGAAGTCAAAACGGATAATTATGCTTGCAAACAGTCGTAACGAGGGCGGTCCCAAAACTATCCGACCTAACACAGAAGACACAAAAAATAATGTCCTTTTAGCCCAAACACTTTTTCCAGCGCTATTCAATAGCTTCGATACCCTATTTATAGTAAGAACGGTGAAAATCCTAAAAATAGCCATCAACCGCAGACTCCACCTCTTCATTGTTGGCAAATTTTTTACCACCGAGCCATATTTTCAAGTTTGGGAATAGAAAATAATTCGAGGGAGCTAAATCTAGCGAATAAGGTGTGTGATGAAGCAATTATAACTTTAGTGCATTAGTTTTGGCCAACGCAATAGTGGATGTGTGAACAGGAGCAATGTCCTGATGAAACAACACCTTTTTCCAAAATGTCATCACTTAAACGCTGCAATAAATTAGCATAATATTCGCGTTGATGAGACACCATGAACCTGTCTGCAGATGCAACCGTCTTCGCCTTCTTTGAACACGAATCTCCCATTCCAGTCAACTGCTTTGACTGTTCCTTCGTCTCAGATGTGAAGTGGTGGACCCAAGTATGATCCATGGTTATAAATCGACGCAAAAATGCGCCTTTATTGCGGTGAAACATTGCCAAACGCTCTATTGAAACATCTCCATGACCCTGTGTTTGCTCTATTGAAAGCAAAGCTTTCTCATCTTCAAATCTCGGATCAATATACGATGCATAGCACTTTTTGAAATGTACAATTTGGGGCCTCGGTGTCATTCTTGAAAAAAAGTGATAATTTTGTCAGGCTTATATCTTGTCGTTTACCCATTACCCTCAGGGAAATGGGGAATATAATGGGTAGCTACCCACAACAATGGGGCATTACTCATCATGATTACCCATTACCCTCAGGGAAATGGGGAAAATAAGGGGTAGCTACCCACGACAATGGGTAATGGGTTTCCCATTTTCATCCCCATTTTGGACCGAAAATATGAAAAAATTAGGAAAAAATCTCTATATCTCGGAAACGGAGCGTCCAACCGAAAAAATAACCAATTTTTGCTGGTTTTCATGATAGGTAATTCCCCATTTTCGTGGGTAGCTATCCATTATTTTCCCCATTACCCTGAGTTTAATGGGTAATCGTGATGGGTAATTCCCCATTTTCGTTTGTAGCTGCCCATTATTTTCCCCATACCCTATGGGTAATGGGTAAACGTTCATTACACATTCCCCACGACGATGTGTATGGGTTACACATGGGGGCTAAATACGAACTCTGTTAAGAATGATGCCGAATTGATGTTTTCGGGTTTTCGGCCACCCTCTCGTTTACAGCAGTAATGTTTTCAAGTGACCGACCGGTACATTGACAAACAGGAGTATTTACTGTTCATAACCGACCCAGGTTGTTAAAATTTTTTGACCACTCTTCGATTGATTGGCACATTAGGTGCACTTTTTCGATTGAAAATTCTACGAAGTTTGAGAGCGGTCTCAGCATAACTTTCCAAATTTTTTTAATAAGTTTTCAAAATTATAACGCGTTGTTCTTTCGTAAAGCGCTCCATTTTTAATAATCGGAATAAACATATGTGACAGCTGTCAAATTTCAGAGTTGCCACACATACAAAAAAAATTACACTAAATTTAAAAAGTGCAATCTTACTGAGACACCCTTTACTTCTAAACTAATACATTGAATCCAACAATATTTGAAAACATACAATTTGGAAAATAATAATTTAAATTTAATAATAATTAACTTACCGCCAGCCAACGAACCCAATGTAAAACGATAGGTACTTTCCAATATTTGTATAAATGCGGATCTATCGGCTGGACTCTCGACGGCTTTGATTTCAGCCAATCTTGTGGTGATATGCTTTGTGTAATGTTCAGGAGCGATATTACTCAAATCGCTGTAAACTATGCGGCTATAAATAAAAAGATAAATATTTTTAATAATTTTTAAGAAATTGAAAAGGAAAGAAAAATAAAAACGAAACAACTAAGAAACAATGGAAATTAGTGCTGGGAAAAGATCTTGAAACATTTGAAGGAATTCTGGGAAAAGTGGAAACATAAGTCAAAGCAAAGTTCTATTTAAAATTTTGCAACAAAAAAATCAATAACGTTTCGGAAGGGAAACTTGCCTACTTGCTTGGATCTTTTTACGTCTCCACCAACTTTAATTTGTTTGTTAACAACATTTTGATAGATATATTTTTTTTTATGAGTCACAAACATTGGAGAAAGACAAGAAATTATACAAAAAAACAAAAGTTACATCACTAATTTAAGGCACGTTTTATGTATTTTATGAAATTTGCAACTTTAAATTGAAACTCCAATTGTAAATGAAAGTTTTTGAAAAAATATCTGGACTTATTCCCTATGGACAATTTAACAGTTGAAATATCTCAATTTAAATGATCTTTAAATGCCCGATGTTTGTCATTTAAATGTCATTTAATATGAAAATTTAGCTTTTAAATCACGAGTTTTTTAGAAACTCGCCTTTAGTCTATTAAGTTTAATGACAGACACTGTGTAAAATATCTGTCATTTAGAAGTTTTCAAAAGCTATTATGTTTAAGGCTGTCTTTAGTATCGCCGTTTGTACAATGGTTAGTGTGTTCGACTTTTGTACATGATAACGTGGATTCGATCGCTGCTCTAACCTTCTTACATTTCTTTCGACGAAGGTCAACTCGCCCATTTGGGATTTCGGTGGACAGGCCACGGCTGTACTAGGAGAAAAAACTGTGTCCTTACTGCAGCTGCCATGTTAAAACGAATGAAATTGATTGCGGATATGTAGTTGGAAAAAGGCTACGACATCCATCCCCATATTCATAACGAAAAGGTGGCCACCGGCTATCAGCCGACTAATGATTTTTAAGTCATAATAATTCTGTGCCCACCGAGTGGCTACAAAGCGAACCAATACATGCTAACTTTAGTGTTGCATTTGACTAAGACAGACATGTTCATAATAATGTTGGACAGTGGATAGTTATAGCCCCGTATTTTGTTCTTGCGAAGTTATTGTAAGAAATTTTGTCATTTATCCCTAAACGGAACATTTTGTTGCGCAGAGTTACCACATATCTTTGATTTATTTAATTTATAATTCCTCTACACGGTTCATTTTATTTTTAACGCATGTCGTGTTGCTGTTGGTTGTTAAAATTATCAAACAATTGTTTTCGTACAAAATAACTGTGGCGTAACAACCCTGTAATTGATTTTGCCTACGAAATTTTTGAAAAGAGCTGAGTACCATCAAATGAAAAGTGACAGAAATTTTCGGTTTATGAAATTTTCGTTATATTTTAGACACGTACTTCCTACGGCATCGAAAATTTCATAACAACTGAATACCGGGCTTATGACTCAAAACCTGAGTAACGAACTAAAAAGCCTAAAGAGATCCTGGTTAGAACTCTTTGAATGGAGTGTGCTAACTTTTTGGTATGAACACAGGGGCTGGTCGCTAGGTTCAACCCAATGAGCGAATGTCACTCTTTATGTAATTTGTTTAAAAACGAAGAGTTTGAAATTATTATCTATGAGCACCGAGAAGATAAAGGGTAAATAAATAATAAATGGTTTCCCATTACATCCCATGAAGGGACTGGGGAGAACTTCTCACAATCACTGAGCTGTGCGCTTTCCAGTTTTCACTCATTGATTGGGACCTACAGTTTTACACCGATTCCGAACGGTATTTTGAGAAGATTTTTCATGGCTATATACTCGATAGTGTCGCCGTCACTATGCGAGGTGACCGCCGCCGAAAGAAAATTTAAAGGTGGTCAGAGCCGGGTTCGAACCCAGGATCTCATGTACAAGTGCCGCGCACACTAACCATTGCACCACCGACGGCCAAGATAAAGGGAGGGCCATGTAAAATTTGGAATTTGAAAAATATGACATTTTTTGAAGTGACAGATTACACTGTGAGACAAAATTAGATTTTTTTCAAAATGATGGGGTTCTGTTAACGGATTCAGATCTGATCAGAATTTTTTTTTTAAAATCGGGTTAAAATTTCCGCCCCTTGGAACTTTCGTGCGATATATCGGCATGCTAAATTGTGTGTTCCTTACTTCAGAGATACAAAATATGATCAGAAGTTTTATAGAAAAGATTCAGAAAAACATTTTTGTGGAACAAATTAACCCTCTAACTGTCACGTATAACCATAATTTTTACTTTTTTTGAAAACTCGCAAAAAACTCCTCCAAAATGACGGGGGGCGTGGTCAAAATGTTATACAATAATTATCGCCATAAAATTTCACTTTATGTGCCCAAACACTCCAAAACACAAATTTTAGCCCAAGTGTTAGTAAATTTGTCAGTAAATTTGTTCCACAAAAATGTTTATCGGAATCTTTTCTATAAAACTTCTGAACATAGTTTGTACCTCAGAAGTAAGGAACACACAATTTTCCATGCCTATATGTTGCAGGAAAGTTCCGAGGGGCGGAAACTTTAACCCGCCCTTAAAAAAATTCTGATCAGATCTGGCAAAACGCCTATACACGTATATTTTTTTAGACCATTCTACCAGAATCCGTTGACAGAACCCCATAATTTTTTTTGGTGTCGCACAGTGTTATTACTTAAAGTTTAGAAATTTACGAAATGGACAGTTTTACATTTGAAGACAATTGGGAAATATTAAAACCTTTCTTCCAAAGTTCTGTATGTTCAACTTAAACTGTAAGAAATCTAGTAAATAAATATGATAGAAATAAAGTGCAATCAACACAGTTTGTGGATCAATTTATGAAGCGAGTTCCCCAAGGAACTCGTGTATTTGCTCGTCCAGTGGAAAATATTGCCGCACGCTGAAAAATAACGGCCCCATCATTTTATAGCAGGAACCATGTGCATGTTTGCAAGCCTTGATTTCGTGAATTGAAGCTCTGCTGCTTTTTGTTTATCGATTGCCTATCACATTTTGGTTTTCAAAAATTTGCAACAAACTAAAGCTACAATTGGGTCACGAATGTATGTATTAAAATATATTAATCATTGCGTCCCAAAAATGTTGTATTGAATAGCAAACACAATGTGTTTGGACACAAGTATGCAATATTTGCGACAAGCTACAAACACATTATATTTGCATCCAAACAATTAAAAAAGGCAACTTTTTCAGCGTCTGCTGTAGCTGTAAGTTTGCTTGAACAGCCGTCAATATCAACTGGCCACCGTTCGCAGCAATTTAACGTTTCTTGCAATTCTTTGTGCATAATTTTCCATAAAGACCTCGTTAAGACGGCTTAGAAAGTCCAATTAGCTCAAGAACTGAAGCTTCGTGACCAATCTATGTATTTTCGCTTCGCTGAATGGGCAGAAGATCGCTTGGCTGAAGTTGAGCATTTTTACCGAAAATTTATCCTTTTCCGACGAAGCTCATTTTCACCTCCGGGCCACGTTATCAAACAAAATTGTTGCATTCTTGGCTCGGAAAAACCACACGTCGTCGAGGAGAAGCCGATGCATCCACAACGACTGACTGATTGATGCGGGTTTTGGCACGGCGGCATCATAGGCCAATTTCTCCTCGGAAATGAGCAAGGAGCCGCCGTTACCGACAATGGCGATCGTTACCGTGCCATTCTCAGTAATTGTGTGTTCCCAAAAGTTGACGGGGATGACATGGGCGACGCATGATTTCTACAGTACGGCGATACATGCCACACAGCCAACGTTACAATCGACCTTTTGCGTACTGTGTACGAATAACCGAATAATCAGCCGAAACTCGCAAGTCCGGCTGCGGTTTAACTCAGTTGGACTATTATCTCGGGGGCACTGTGTTACGCAAACAATAACGAGCCCATTGCGGCTATAAAATACGAATTCGACTTTGCCGTTCACGAGATAGAGGCCAAAACAATCGAGAATGTACTAAAAAATTGGGTAGATTGAATAAGGTACGTAAAGTTAGACATTGTATTAAAGCCAAGATACCAACCATACTCTATAAAAAAAGTAAGCTGAGTGTAATACCTCCAAAACTGTGGGAGATTCAGTTCAGGAAAATCGAAAAAAGAAATCAAATTTTTTTAATTTTCAAAACTTGAAAGAATGAAAGCTTTTGAGCAATATGAGCTATTGCTTCAAAGTATGAAAACATCTTTAAAATCGAAAAATAACTTTGCGTTAACTTCTTAAATATACCCGGTTTTCAAGGTTATAATTTCAATCCCTGACTTCTTATTGCAGCTACTGAACTTTGTCCGATAGAAATCGATTCTGAACCAATGTAGTGTAAATATGTGTCGACCAGAGCGAACAACATATGGGTCGGTGAATTTCGAAAATCATGGAAATTCATCCGTCAACAGAAGGATTTCTACACGGCAATACAAAAAAAGTTTACGAAAAACATCTATTAGGCAGTTTAAGACATTTACTAGGTATTTTATGAAATAACCAGATTTATCACTTAGTAATTCATACAAGACACTCTTCCAGTGGAATGGAAGTATTCGTGATTCGGGGAGCTAATACCGATTCGGAACATTACCTGGATGCAGTGAAAGTACGCACAAGATTAAGCAAAGCGAAAAACATACGAAACCAGTCGCAGAGTAAGGCTGGACGTCGCAAATCAATTACTAGGGAAGAACACACTCCCTACCGGCGATCCTGAAACGATGTGGAACACATATCCCACGATATACTAACTGCTATGGAGACTGTAGTTGGTTCTGAAATCCGCCTCAAAAACTGGATACGAGCCGATCGAAAAAGTCTCGTTAAATGTACAAAAGAAAGAACGAAGCCCGAAAATTCTACCAAAAAGTTAAAAGTTAGGAATGTTATGACAGATAAAACTGCCATTGCATTTTTCTTCATATTTCATATTTTGACATGGAACGACTTAGCCTGACACGGCGTCAGCCTTTGGGCTCTTGAAAGGCTTAACGAAGATCCACTGTTTTTGAACAAACATTTTCTTCAGCGATGAGGCTCAAAATTGCCGTATTCGGAACGAAGAGCGACCCGAAGCAACATGAGCTATCATTACATCCCGACAAAACAACGATTTGGTGTGGTTCCATCGGTCCATATTTCTTCAAAAATGAGGAAGGAACGTAATTGTGAGTGGCGCCCGTTATTATTTGATACCTGACATTGAAGCCAGTGATCTCGACGACATTTCGTTCCAACAAGACGGTGCTACATGCCAGACAGCCCGCGAGAACAATTCGGTTAACAGACAGATAATCTTACGCTGCCGACGCTTTTCATATCACATCTCTAGACTTTCGCTTTTGGGAAAGTTCAAAGTGTACATGGATAAATCGGCAACTATTGTGGAATTGGAATCCAAATACTACTCTTTTCATTCGTCAAAATCCACTCAAAATGTTCGAACGCGTCATTGAAAAATGTTATTTTGTTTCGAAATGTTGTTCTCTTATTACCCTATAAATGTAGCATCCTTTATATAGTGTGTTGGGGATATATAGAAAATATTTCCCTGTATTACGTGGCCCAGGAAAAGTTAATGCAGTTGAGGAAACAAAGCGCATCCCGGATTCAAAACAGCAAAGCTGCAGGTGCCGACGGACTACCGCCATAACTTTTAAGACCAGGCTAGATGAGCTGATAAGGTGCAAGCATCTTGCATTTAACAAAGACGATTCAATTGCATGAGCCAAGTAACTTTCTGCACGAACCATGTAAATGTTTCGAACACACACCAAATATTCAAATATTTACAAGTCCTAAACTCACTTATATTTAAATGCAGACACAAACATGTTTACTTGCAAAGATGCATACTTTTACGTGGAGCAACATTCGTGTTTCATCCCAAACATCCATGTACTTACGTCGAAGCATTCGTGTGTTTCCTCCAAAATGATCAATTGACGACTGAGTGCATGAAACTAAAACCCAACAGATCAGTCAACATAAGACACTCTCAATTCATTTACACACGCATTCTGGAATATTTATGAATCACTGAGTGAAAGAATAAGGCAAAAATACAGTTTCATGGCTGAGAACAGTCTCTCTTTGTTCCTCTTTTGTTGTTTTGCTCTCGACAGCGTATAGAGCCAATAACACCATGCACCATGCACAGCTGTATTAGTACCATAAACAAAGCTGTATTTGGATTACTAACACATATATTTTAACATATTAATCGTTATCTCTGAAACATGTAATATTGAATAGCTAACACAATGTATTTCGACACAAGTATACAATATTTGCGACAAGCTGCAAACAGAAGTTCCTTTCAAGCGTAATAAATAAATAGATCAATAGTTTCCCATTACATCCCATGAAGAGACTAGTGAGAGCTTCTCACAACCAGTGAGCTGTACGCTTTCTAGTTTTGCACTTTCCGATTGGGGACTACTGTTTTACACCGATTCCGAAAGGGTTTTGAAATGTTTTTCATAGCTAATTACTCGATAGTGTCGCCATTACTAAGTGAGGAGCCCGTCGTCGACATAATTTTTAAGGTGGTCAGATCAGGGATCGAACCAAAGTTCTAATGTGCAAGTGCCGCGAACAATAACCCTTGCACCACCGACGGTGCATAATGGGGAAAGCTATTTATATTGCTCCAAATTCTGGGAAAACCTCACGAGAAGTAAATTTACCCTTAAAACTTGTTTGTTGGTTATGAAACTGCCTTCCCGAAGCTAAGTGAGAACTTGGTATCTATGCTAAGCTTATGCGATATTGGAGAATGACATTGAAAAAATTGTTTTCCATTACATCCCATGAAGGGATTGGAGAGAGCTTCTCACAACCAGTGAGCTGTGCACTTTCTAGTTCTACCCTCCCTGTTTGGGATCTTCAGTTTTACACCGGTTCCACACGGTATTTTGAGAAGCTTTTTCATGGCAAAGTACTCGACAGTGTCGCCATCACTAAGCGAGGTGAGCGTCGTCGAAAGAAATGTAAGGTAGTCCGAGCTGGGATCGAACCCAGGATCTCATGTACAAGAGCCTTCACACTAATCATTGCACCACCGACGGCAACGCAAAATTGCTCTGACAAACGCCAAATCCTTTATAAAGGTTGCTAAAGATTTTATAGAACCAGATGATACCATGTGAAATGGTCGAAATCGTTCCAACACGCTGAAAAATCTATCTTTTTTTTGTTGTTTGGATGCAAATATAAAGTGTGTTTGGAGCTTGTCGCAAATATAATATACTTGTTCCGAAACACATTGTGTTTGCTATTCAATATAACATGTTTGAGACACAATGGTTAATAGGTTATAATATATGTTTTGGAGACCCAAAAATGTTTTTCTTTGTTGAAACCCGTTAAAAAAAATACGAGACAGACAACAAAGAAACAAAAAAGCAGCGGATCTTTAATTCATGAAAACAGTGCTTGTAAACATGTACATGTTTCCTGCAATATATTGTTAGGGCCGATATTTTTCAGCGTGTACATTTGCCGACAACTCGAAGGCGGAACCACTATCCAATCGGAAACATCACACTTTCATAACGTAAAGGTATTCCTGGAACAAAGGAGATCGTGGAATAGCCGGATATGTGAATTTCTCTACGAATGGATCGAAAATTAATGATCAGGTAGCGTTGGGGTTTACTCAAGGGAACTACACGCTGAAAAATCTGTCTTTTTTTATGTTTGGATGCAAATATAATGTGTTTGTAGCTTGTCGTAAATATACTATACTTGTGCTCAAACACATTGTGTTTGCTATTCAATATAACATATTTGAGATACAATGATTAATAGCTCATAATTTATGTTTTTTTTAGATCCAAATGTGGATTTTTTGTTGAAAACCGCTAAAAACAAAAACGAGGCAGATAGCAAAGAGACAACAAGGCAGCAAATCATCAATGCATGAAAACAATGCTTGCAAACATGTACATGTTTCCTGCAATATGTTGCTAGGGCGATTATTTTCAGCGCGTAGGGGTATCTCTTTCTCGTATACTACCTGATCATTGTAGCGTGTATCAGGGCGCAATTTTGGAGCTTAGGGTTGTTGCCGGCCGGTTGAGGGATGATATTGGGATCATTGTCTTCTCTGACTACCAGGCTGTAATCAAGTCCTTGGAAAGAGTATTTACCATTTGCGCAGGACTGAAGCAGACATTTTAACGACATATCCCAGCAGTATGAATTCACCTCATATGAATCACGGGCATTCCGTGGAACCGCTGATGAACTGGGGTGACTAGGGGGGGTTACAGGTTAGATATTGTCCCTAGTGACTTGCAAGCATACCCTGCAAGAACAGGCACAGATTGTGTACGCACGATGGAAATATGGCTGATAGTGGATTCAAGGAGATTAATGAAACTTCTTTCTGCTGTCAGGCCCAAGGGATCAATGGTTGTACTGCTTTGACGGGGCACTGCCAGATTGGTAGACATGCGGCGAGAATAAAGGAAGGAAGAGTCCACTGAACAGTTTATCTACGTGTGTTCAGCGTTAGCCAGAAGGAAGATGTGTCCCAATAATTTAGGGACCTCGGCGAATTATTTAAGGTAGGCGTAGACAGCATCTTTAGCTTCTTGGATCAAACTAAACGGTTCTCCGATGGCACAAGAGCTTTCGCAATGTACGAAATGGATTGTGGACTAAAAAGTCAAAGTGAGTCGTTCATGAACTGCCACAAAAACCTAACCTACCCTAGGACATCGCCTGAACTTAACTTCACTAATAATTTAAAAAAAAACCTTGGCAGAGTGGCATTGACTGACACCAGTGAATCTGAATAAAGATATTTTTATCTGCGATCTCTTTTACATCTTAATGGAGTAAAACCTGGATTGCTTCGCGGCATACAAGGGTCATTATACTAGAAACTAAATGTGAATGAAGGAAACTAAAAAAAATTGGGGAAATGGATTTCTGTAACCATCTTGTGATACTTCCAGGGAAAGTAAGGCGATGTTGTTGAAAAGCTGGGCATTTACAAGAACATCATGTGTGGCATAGATTTTCAAAACTTCTACTTTTATTGTTTTATCGAATTTATAGAATCCGCTTACTTCTACCAGATTTTCAAAAACTTTCAATACTCGTACTAGTGCAACACAAATGAATGACAAAACAACACATAATATGACTAAGTTATCATTTCAATTCCATTGAATTTCATACTCCAGAGATGCCAACTTACCCCGTTTGATGCAATGCCCCCGTCAATTGGAAGAGTATATCAATTTCCAATGGGGTTATCTGACTCATAGTCTGAGCAGCGTAAAGTAACTCATCTTTGGTAACGGGTTCGGTGCGATTACCTTGTGTAGAATGTAAATAGATGCGTTTTATCAATTCCATATTATTTAGTAACGACGTGAAAGCCATAAAATATGGAAAGCTTACCTTATGGCCTTCGGTAACCTAGAAATATATACCAATAACATCAAGTGATCTTAGGAAATGATTTTAAATTCAGGGGCATGAAGGGGTCGCGAGCGACTGAACTGAGAGAGCTGGATGTGGGGGACTTACCGCTACTAAATTATCTTTAACTTCGGCAGTGAGTAAATGCCTTTTGACTTTAACCATAATATCTTGAAAATCTAAGGGCGAAATGTATCCAGAGCCAGCTGGATCTTTGCTACGGAATGCTTCCATCGCATATTCTTCATGGAAATCATGAAGTAGTTGTGAAAATTCAGCGTAGTTAATTAGACGTAGCTTTTTCTAAAATTCGAAATAGAGAAAAGGATGAGGATTAAATGGGTTTGCTTAAAGGATTTGAATGAAAATCAATTCTTGTGTTTATTGTTGTTTGGATCTACCAAATTGTGTTATCTTATGATAAACTTACTTCACCAAAGTATCTTTTGACAAATTGACTGTCCAGACTGAAGGGTATTTTCGAATGCAACTCAGTTTTTTGTATGACTTCGGAAAAATCAGCTGGAATGCGAAAAATATACATTGAATGTTAAATTGTATTGACATATTGTTGATGACTTACCAAAAGATACGGTGCCATTGCCTTGACGATCGAAAAGTTGAAAAGCTGTCTTGTATAACGCATCCGGTGTGCATAGTAACCCTTCGAAAGCTTGGAACTCTGAGAATGATATGAGCCCATCTTTACTGGTGTCGGCTATGCCGGCTAATAAACGCACTGATTCCTGTAACATGAAAAATAAAAGAAAAACATTAATTTATAAAGTAGGACATGGAATTAGTGACTACTAGTGATAGTGATTATGATAGTGTGCGCGAGACTTGTACATAAGAACGTGAATTCGATCCTCGCTCTTATCACTTTTCATTTCTTTCTACGACGGTCACCTCGCTAAGTGTTTGAATTTTATGTTTCGGGAATATAGAGAACAAAAACAAATATTAATCATCGAAAATCACTTTATTGTTTTTCAAAATGAAGATTTATACACTTTTGAATGCGTTTGAACCAATTGTCGAAACACTTTTGCCACTCTGATTGAGGTATCTCCAAAACATGCACTCTGAATGCAGCAACCACTTCTTCAGGTGTCGAAACCTCTATCAGTTTGTTTTTTACGTACGGGAATAAAAAGAAGTCAGTCGGTGTCAAGTCAGGACTATACGGCGGATGACCCATCCTATCGAGAATGCAGTTGTTTCAGCCGATGTGTGAGAGCTCGCATTGTCGTGGTGAAGAGTGATCCGTCTTCGGCGGTTGGTTTTCCTGATTTCATGGAAGACAACTGGCAAACAAATGGTTGTGTACCACTCAGAATTCACTGTTCTGCGTTGTTCTAGTGGTACGGTTGCGACATGTCCATTTGCTTGGAAGTGCTTCGGGCGCGAACAACTTTTGTTGGATTTGGCTAATCTTGAAACACCCATACAGTTGACTGCTGTTTACTTTCGGGCTCATACGCCTAAATCCAGGATTCATCACCTGTCACGATGTCATAGACGTGTTTCGAAGCACCGAGATCGTATTTTTGGAATATTTCTTTCGACCAATCGACACGAGCCTTTTTTGAGCGATTGACAAATTGTGTGGGATCCAACGCGAACAAATTTTTTTGACAGTTAAATGTTTATGCAATATTGAATGTATGCTGGTCCCACTAATGCCTAAGGTCTCACGATAGGTCACATGACGATCTTGCAAAATCAGTTCGCGCACAGCATCAATGGTTTTCGAAGCAACAGCTGATTTTTGACGACCTTCAGGAAATTCGTCTTGGAGTGAACTGCGACCACGATTGAATTCACCATACCATCGATAAACACTGGTCCTTGATGGAGCTTCATCGCCAAAAATTGAATTAAGCAATTAAAAATTGCTGAGTTAATCCACGTCGAAAGTTGTCAAAAATAATCGCACGAAAATGTTCAGGATTTAATTCCATTTTTGGGCCGAGGTGAATCTTTTAAGTTACTGTAAATAACACAAATAGCGCTGGTATGTCAAAACGTTCTGAATACGCATAACCTCAAAAATGTCCAACTTTACGATAGAGCTGTCAGTTGCCAGATTGCAACACTAGGGTTGCCAAATCCCGAAACATAAAATGCAACCCTCGTAATTTATAATTTTTATTATCAAAACGAGTGTCGTTTTGTGGCCAGCGAGGCCCATTTTCGGATGATCGGGTACGTCAACAAGCAAAATTGTCGAATATGGGATGATACCAATTCACATGAGATACAGTAAGGGTGAAATGTATCCGCAGAATGTCACTATTTGGTGCACGCAAAGAAAGAAGAAAAACGTTTATTGCTCGGTTGCCGCAACAATACTTTATTTAATTTTATTAATATATTAATCGCAACCGTTCATGTAGTTCTCCCAAATAAACTCATACATCGCAAATGTGTATCATGTTGTTGCAAACAAGTTCGTGCATCAAACGTGTACAAAATTACATTTGCCGCAAATTAAAAGAAAAAACGCCTGCGATAACTGAAATTAGCCATATTTCTAATGAGAGCACAGATTACGAAGAACGTACATTTCTCTCATTCTGTCGACTGTATACACAGTCTTATCCACTCACGTGGCATACACACTAACGCATACACATAAAACTGACCACACACTCTAATGCTTCTACCTTCCCTGTAAACAATTGTTTCCGACGTCTCGGACGTTTGTAAGTACTCTTAAATTATATCAGACAATTATCCGAAATATCTGAGTTTACTGTACATTCTCTGCCAGCCGGTTCTGCACATTCTCTGATATTCCATTCAAAAATCATGCGAAGTTTCTGCACATCTCTGAAGGGAATTTTTTATTCTGTTTGATTTTGTTTTCATTCCGTAACCATGCGCCTGTAAGGGAATTCCCCGATACTGTTTTTACTGTAAAGTTTCGATGAATTAAATTGTTGTTTTTGTTTTGCCTGCATCATTTTGTTTGTTCTCTTCAGTTACAAACATGGGTTTAAGACGTCGCGCGGTCGTCAAATAAAAATAATAATTAATTTGTATATTTAATTGGTGCGGAAAATCTGACAGATGATCAGAAAATGATCCGAAAAGACGTAACATTCTCGCATGTTTGTTCAACTGTCTCTCCAAAATTCTCACGACAAATAGTACAATGTGTCAGAAAACGATCGGAAAAGTCGGACCATTAATTGATGTGTTTTCAGATTTCTCTCCAAAATTGGTACGACAAATCGGACAAAGGGTCAGAAATTGATCAGACAAGGCGAACCATCATCGGATGTTTAATTAGACTTTATGCCGACTTCGTTCAGCTAAAAATCAGTCTAAAAATCCTTCAGATATTCTCTCAGAATTCTCACAGAAATCTGTCCGATAACTCTGCACACTCTTCTGAATTTCCTCCGACAAAACTTTTCGAATTCTTGGCAACCACCCATATGATTTTCTGTACGTTGTCTGACCGACATCGGCAACAGACTCGGCAACTTGTGCAGAGTGTCTGCCAGATTTCTGACCGAATTCGGAACAAATTGTTTACTGGGTTGTCAATATATTTTGGATGGACAATTGACGCGTTGTAGTTTGCTGCGCTTTTAGTCGTTATTTGAATGCAAGGCGAGACAGACTTGTAAATAGACACTGAAAAAATAGACAAAAGTTCCAACTTTTTTTTTTAAAACAAACTTAATGGGTAAAACCAAAATCATAAACGTGTAAAATTTCAACAAAAAAGAGCTTATGGAAGCCACAAATAAAAGTTTTAATTACAACTCGGTTGCTGTAACCGAAAGAACAGTTGGTGGAACCGATTTTCGATTCTCGCAAACGTTTTTTCATCTATAATTTTTAATAACTCGTTTACTGCATACGTTTTTCAGTTCTCGCAAACGTTTTTCAGTTTGCAGCAACTACAACTCGGTTGCTGTAACCCAAGGAACAGTTGGCGGAACCATTTTTCGTTTCTCGCAAACGAAATTACATGTATGGCTTAACAGAAGTTCGTCTCTCCCAACTACAGTCCCCAAACGAACTTCAGTTAGCTGAGATTTCCTTTGGAAGGAACGAGTTTTTGCTTTGCGTGTGTGAATTGTGGTCGGGGAACATCGTCGATCCGCATTTCTTCTAAAATTATGATAAACAATTTATATTTACCAAAGTTGGATGGTTTCAACAGGACGGCGCTACGTGCTACACGGTGGGCGATTTAGAGAGCATGGTTAAGTTATTCAGACCGGATACGAACTGACCACTGAGATCGTACTAGTTCATCCCGTTAAACTTATTCTTGTGGTGGTTGCCTTATTTCGCAGGTAAAGTGTTAAAAAAACGATATTTTCGATTAACCGGTTTTCAGTTTATTCATGAACTTTAGGTTTTATTCACGATTTATTTTTATTTTTTTCATTTTGCATGTAAAGCAATAGTGGATTCAGTGGTACAAAACAATAGTGGTATTCATTGTGACCGTCGGTGGTACAATAGTAGTCTGCGCGCCTATTGTACACTAGATAGTGGGTTCGATCCCTGCTCTGACCACCTTAAATTTCTTTCGACGGGGTTCACCTCGCTTTGTGACAGCGGCACCATCGAGTATTTAACCATGAAATATCTTCTCAAATACCGTTCGGAGTCGGTGTAAAGCTGTAGGTCACAATCAGTGAGTGTAAAACTAGAAAGCGCACAGCTCACTGGTTGTGAGAAGCACTTCCCATTTCCATCATGGGATGTAATGGGAAACAATTTAATTATTTATTTATCTTAGATTAATTTGGATTGAATTGAATTGAATTAAATTGAATTGAACTGCACTTAGTTGATGGGATTTAATTGCATTGAATTCATTTGAGTCGAATTGAATTGAATTGTTTAATTGAAGTGAATTACATTGACGTGGCCTGAATTGAATTGGATTGAGTTGTAATGAAATGAATTGAACTGAATTGAACTGAATTGAATTGCATTGAAGTAAATTAAATTGAATTGAACTCAATTGAATTCAATTGAATTGCACTGAATTGAATTAATTGAATTAATTGAATTGAGTTGAATTGAATTGAATTGCATTGAACTGAGTTCAACAGAATTGAACATAATAGAATTTCAATGAAATAAATTTAATTGAATTGAATTGAACTAAATTGAGTTGAATTGAATATAATTGAATTGAAAAGAATTGAATTGAGTTGAATTGAATTGAAATGAATAAAATGTAATTACATTTTATTACATTTTATTTACATTTATAATTGAATAGAATTGATTTGACTGGAATTTAATTTAAATGAAATGAATTGCATTGACTTGGATTGAATTGAATTGAATTAAATTGAAGTGAATTCAATTAAATTGACTTGAATTGAATTGAACTGAATTGAATTGACTTTAATGGAATTGAAATGAAATGAATTGTATTGACTCGGATTGAATTGAATTGAACTGCACATAGTTGATTGGATTTAATTGAATTGAGTTCATTCGAGTCGAATTGAATTGAATTGTTTAATTGAATTGAATTACATTGAATTGAATTGAAATGAACGTTAACTGAATTGAATTGAATTGAAATGAAATGAAATGAATTGAAATGTATTTAAGTAAATTGAATTGGATTGAATGGAATGGAATTGGATTGAAATGAACAGAATTGAATTGAGTTGAACTGAACTTAATTGATTGCATTTAATTGAATTGAATTGTTTTATTGAATTGAATTAAGTTGAAGTCGACTGAATTGAATTGGATTGAGTTGTATTGAATTGAATTGACCGTTGCCCTCAAAGTCAACTTATTTTAGTCAACTCACATTTAGCCAGATCTATGCTCCAGAGTCATCGAAAATTTAACCTATCGAATACGTGCCAACCGTTTGGAACCCCTTTTATCTGCTAATCGCAACATCTATCGAAATTTGTTTCGGTTTAAATTTTTTTATTTGCGTACTTATGGACTTGGTTTTAGAGTAACAGGTGACCGGAATACAGGTGACTTTTTAAATCATATGTTATTTTGACACTGATAGATTTTTTTCTATTCGAAATATTGGCTGTCAGTCAGTATCATACATCCGCGAAACAAAATGAGTCGCTTTACGGTTGATCAACGTTGGGAAATAATGCAAACTTAATTCCAAAATGGGTGCTATGTTGCCCCAAACTGTGCGTTTGTTGAAAATACATTTTTGCCGAAATGAAGCACCCACCGCACGTGCCAAGTTTGTTCAAAACATAGAGTAATTCTTTAAAGAGATAATTATTGACTCATCTGCGCGATTCTTTTCACACTCTTCGTGGTGCGGTCGGTGTGATAGAGAGATGTTTGACGAAAAGTGACTTACACCAGGTGGAATTACAAGAACTTCTAACTTTAATTTTTCATGTCGTTTTGGCGAAAAACTGTGAAATTTAAATGTGTTTTACACGTTTTTATTGGCTGTTATTGTTAGCATATATTTGTGTTGTATTTAACGCAATAATTTTAACACACAAAACAAAATGCCGTTGTTGTTATTTTGTTCGTTGTTTTGAACAATTGCCTCTATCTGGTATTAGTCAAGCAATTATTTTCAATATCCAACGTTCATATCACACTAGGCCAAATGTCATAAATTTGTGAGAGAAATGTTAAGTCTACATATAAGAATTAGTCTATGGTTCTAAAAGTTCCAATTGGAAGCCGTTAAAGATTGAGCAGTCGTCTTAAGAGGAAACATTGCCCGCCGAAACACAAGAAATCGATGAGAATATGAACAATTTAATACAAGAATTGTTTCGGCCGTTACAGAGTTGGCATATTCTTTGAGAAAAAGAGGATATACAAAATTTGGGCAATTATTCTTTTTTGAAAGAATGGTCAGTTTTAAAAAATGCAAGAGGCATAGATTTGATAAGATTTTTGTTATTTTGTACCCATCTATATATATGTCTTTCAATATTAATATTATTATAATTATTAAATTTTTTTATGTAAATAAATAAAGACTTTGAAATAGCTTTCCCTTGGAACGAGAACCTTTTAATAGAATAGGGGAAAAATGTAAACAAGATATTGGATATTACTCTTGTAAGCAACTAAATCAACACTGCAGTCAATTATTTAAAAACGCTTTATAGTCTAATAATGAACGTAACATTGCGCTATAGATAAAAAGAATTTTTTTTTAATTATTTATTTTATACTTACAGATGCGGTGCTGTTACGTATTGGATTTGGAGGGAAGGGGCTAACAATTTTAGATACGCAACAATTTTTCATCGTTACTGTTCACAACATAAATAAGGTGCCAATAAAAACTGAACAATTGAAGGAAAAATGGAAAACGATGGAAAATTCGTTGTAGCCACTTGTTGAAGATATTGAAGGTTTGCAATCACTTCGAAATTTGTACGTAATATTTTGATGGTATGTTTTTAAAATTTGCTTAATTTTTGGAAGCCTTTGATTGTGCGTTTAAACTCTTTTTTATATTAAATTTAAAATATCCAGACCCACACAGCAAAGCGTGGACTTTTGTACAAAAATATTTTTATCAAATTCATACTCTGCAAGATATACGTACGGCTTCTGTAGCTAGTATTTTAAATTATATGCTAAAGAACAATAATTCACAATGTTGATATACTTTAAATGTCACAAGCGTTTTAAACATGTCGACGAATATCTACGTCACCTCAAAACTTTGCATTTTTTAAAGAACTCTGCTTCTAAAACTTGTGCTTTAAATAATTGTGAGGCAAGTTTTTCTAGATTTTCGTCACAAAAACGTCACTTGCTACAACATGAACAAAATGATGTTGAACCAGCACCAAAAATAGCTAAAATTCCACAATCTCTTGTCATAAAACAAATCTCTTTTTGCATTTATCGCTAGACACAGATTCCAGCGATAAAAGCAAAAAGCAACATCAGCATCTTGTTAATAACAACAAAAATGACAATTTGTTAGATTTAAATTTGTTAAATTTAGCTTCAAGTTTATATTCAAAAAATTCTTTTCTCGAAAAGATGCAACAAGTATTTTAAATAAATTCAAATATACACTCCGGTTCACTTATTTAAAGGCACTAAAAATTCCATATTCAGCTGCCTGTATCTTTTGCAATTTGTAACCGATTGCAGAATTTTAAAATGGAAATGGAAGCTAGACAACTTGAAAAAAAAATCATGACAATAGTGGTTTCTTAACTTGAGAACTTTTTTGAGCAATTTATAAAAAAAATCCAAAGATGTGCTATTTTGTGTTTGGTTCACTGAATAAAGGCACTTTAACTAATTTTAATGAAAAACTGTTTTTCTTGTTTTTTTTAAATTTATTTTACTTTATTTAAGATCTTTTAGTAATGGGCACAACCCCCTTAGTTTTTGATAACTTCAAATATATGGGTTTTCATTGAGAGATAACGAGAATTTATGTAAGCCAACGAAATTTGATTCCAAGCATCCTTAATGGCCTGAATTAGTGACTGCTTGTCATCAAATTGTCTTACCTCTGGCAAATAGGGTGGCCAGTCAAGAATATTAACATTTTCGCTTGCAATGAACTCCTTTACTACTCTCGCGTTGTGTATAGGGGCATTATCCTGTTGCAATATCCAAGATATGGGACAAAATAGTTCACTGAACTTCGGAAAAGCCGATTCCAATAACGTTTTATAAGTTGCACCAGTCATTTTTGCACTTTGAAATTCAAGATCGATGGTGCCATAGTACGTAATAGCACCCCACACCATAACGCCAACCACTCGGCTGTGATGTCGGTTCAAAAAACGCTCTTCTTTACGCAGATCATGGAAATAATAGTTGTAGCCATCAGGCCCATCCAAATTAAACTTCTTCTCATCCGTAAATACAACGGTTCTCCAGTTATTTACATGACCTCTTGGCTGCACATCCCATACCATATAGTCTCTTGCGAATTGAAGCCGCTTTTCCTTACGACGAGCATTAAGTGGCGGCTTTTTTTGTAATTTCAGGTATTTAAGATAATCACAGCTCTTAATTACTCTGCGTACTGACGACTTGCTCGCTCCCACTCCAGCTTGAGCGCTTATTTTTGACAAAGATAAGGTAGAATTACAAGCAATTCTGATAATTTTCCTTTTCTCATACGTAGATAAAGACAATGAAATCCTTCCTTTAACATTTTTTCCATACCCCTCGGGGTCGATGATGTAATTGTCGACAACTGTTGGGCTCCGTCCAATTTTTTTAGCTATTGCCCGGTTAGAATATCCTTCAGAATGGTAAACATCGATTTTAGTTTTTGCCGATAGATTTAAAATTTGTTGTTTTGCCATTTCGACTCGTAAAATGATTAAGATGTAATAAATTGTAATAAACAAACGCTCCCTACAAAAAATCATCGCTTACTTTAAAAATAATAAAGTGCCTTTATTCCAGTGAACCAAAAAAATAGCACATTTTTGGACTTCTTTTTATAAATTGCTCAAAAAAAGTTCATTAGTTAAGAAACCACTACTGTCATGGCTTCCATTTCCATTTTAAAATTCTGCAATTGGTTACAAATTGCAAAAGATACAGCCTGCTGAATATGGAATTTGTAGTGCCTTTAAATAAGTAAACCGGAGTGTATGTTGGGTAATTTCCTGTTTAATGGGAAGTTTTCTAGGTGGAGCATGTAACCAATATTTAGTATATGTCTATTGTAGTTTTGAACCCAATAATAAGTAAATTTAGAAAAGTCAAAGTGAAAGAAGTTTAAAAAAATTTAATTTTCTTAAATAAGTGCCTTTTCTTAAAAAAAGTAAATTTTCTCAAACAAAATACCTATTCATTTTCTTAAACAAAGTTCCTATTCAAAAAAAAAAATACTGTATCTTAAAGAAGTACCTTTGCTGAAAACAGTACCTTTGCTTAAAAAAATTAATTTTCTTAAAAAAAATATCATTTCTTAAAAAAAAATATTTTTTTTTAAATAAGTACCTTTTCTTGAAAAGGTACATTTTCTTACAACAAATTGACTTTTCTTAAAAATCTACCTTATCTATAAAGAGTACCTTTTTTGTGAAACAAAATAACTTTTCTTGCGATAAGTACGTACTCTTAAAAATGTACTTATTCTTGAAAAAACCAAAAATTCTAAAACAAATTCCCATTTTTTAAAAGTGCATCTTCTTAAACATAAAATAATGACTTTTCTTGTCTTTTCTTGAGATAAGTAGCTTTCTGAAAATAAGTACATTTTGTTAAAAAAAATAACCTTTTCCTTAAAAGAGTACCACTTCTTTAAAAAGTACCTGTTCTTAAAAAAAAAGTACGTCTTTGTAAACAAAATTCCTACTCTTATGGCACTTTCTTACAGAAAGTACTTCTTCTTAAAAATAGTACCTTTTCTTAAAAAAAAAACATTAGCATTTAAAAAGAAGTACCTCTCGTTAAAAAATTACCTTATCGGGAAAATATAATTACAAAAAGGACCAAAACAATCTTTTTTTTAAAAAACAAAAAAATTATTAAAAAAAAGTTCATCATTTTACAAAAGTATCTTTTCTTAAAGATCCATTTAAATTATCGTATTTTTCAACCGTACATAATATAACATAATATATACCGAAAGGAACTTCGTTCCAACCGGGTGTCCCCTGCCACCTCATGTGATTTTTTGATTTACACTTTACTGCAAACTTTTCAATTCAATTCAATTATTAGAAATTCATTAGGCAATGTAGTAAAATATTGTGTTTTATAATGCACCTTATTCCACAGGAAAAGTCAATATTTTAGTAAAGTTTTAAAACTGCAGGATTTCAGTCCAGATAGGTAAAAATGTATATATATAAATATTGCTTTTAAAACTGCAACGTGCAAAATTGCATTGAAAACAATTTTAAAGCAGTCTAATTAAAAATGGAAGCCTTCAAAAACCACCCGCCATATGGCATCAAAATACCGAAAGGGTTAAGAAATAAATGTACTTATATTTGAAACGCATAATATTTCCTTATAGACACCGAAACCGAAGTTATATTTGTTTTAAAAAAGTTAAATTTTCAGTTCCATTGAATATGTAAGCAATTGCATACACGCTGAAAAAAGCCCCCAGGAACCATGCAAGCATTGCTTTTATGAATTTGCAAGCATTGCTTTTATGAATTTGCAAGCATTGCTTTTATGAATTGAAGACTTGCTTTGTTGTTCCTTTGTTGTCTGTCACGTTTTGGTTTTCAGCAGTTTCCACCAAAGTCACAAAAGCATATATTATAACCTATTAATCATTGTGTCTCCAACATGTAATATTGAATAGCCAACACAATGTGTTTGGACACAAGTATACTATATTTGCGACAAGCTACAAACACGTTATATTGGCAACCAAACACAAAAGATACAGATTTTGTCTGTGTGTAACCATTCACTTAATTCAAATTTGACTTCAATTTTAATTGAAACTTTTCACAATATTGTCGAAAACTTCGAAACAGTACAAATTATACAAAATTGTTTATCTTCCGGCATTTAAAGAGCTTTGCAATCTCTCACAAAAGTGCATTTGGAAATATTCTATAATTAAACAACAATTGTGGTTTTCAAATCCAAATTATTATTTAACAATTTAAATTATATTGCTATCTCCTCTTAATAATAAGTGTAGGAACTGTCAAAATCACCTAATAAATATTTATTGCCTGCGACATCAGACGGTAAAGGTTTAATTTATAATCAAAACAAATACGTAAGAGGAAGGGAAAGAAATGTTTGACTAAAGATTAGAAATGCACAAATACAACAAAAGTATTGTATACAAGTTTTTGAAATGTAGTTACTAATGTATTCAAAAACCGTAACCTAAAACCGACCGCCGGTTTTCTCAAAACTAGCATTTCTTTAAATTAAGTTTTTTTTTGCAACAGCTTAAATTACAATGAAACAAATTAATTCCTCGTTAAATGTTTAAATGAAAATTGTAATAACTTTTAGTTACATGTTTTTTTCACCGAAAAAAAAATAGAAAATTGATTTTTTTCTATAGAAAATGTAAATTTAATTTCACAAAAAATCAATGAGTGTTCGAACTCACGGGCGATGTGTTAACACCTTTTTGTTGCACGGTACCTATTCGATTTCTATGAACACATTAGGAAATGTTTACATTAGGGACGTTTTTTCGTAACCTATATAAGTTAACATCAACTGTTGAGAAAAAAAACGCATAGACGTTGAGTATAATCAACTTGGCTTCATACGATAATTCTTCCTTTGTATTTATCAATTCGTTAATTCAAAAGTCAAACACAAAACAAAATTCTAAAATATTCAATGAAATGTGTGAGGTGGTTATACTGCATTCACATTGCAGCAGAATTCTCTCACTTGGTTAGTAGCAGTGACTTATTATACTAAAAAAACTGATGTTTGGGTAAACGAAATCTCCAAACACAAGATTTCGATTGCAATGGTTAATGGTTAAGGACTTTAATGCTCAGCGACTTTAAAAGTACACCAGGCATCGCAAACGAACATCTACAGCCCGCTTGATCGCCACGAGTCTTACAAAATATACTCCTCGTGAGCATGTGCGAAAAATTTCCAAGAAACCCAGGTATCCCCGAGCAAGCCCCGTGCATTTGTGTATATGCATTTTCGTAGGATCGGTGTCCTCATTTATTCGCCATAATATATACCACACAGTAGTACATATCATGGTCCAAAACGTACATAACCTGAAACAGAAAGTACATACATTTCGTCAAGAATTTACAAAAAGTACACACCATGAGTACTTTATCAAAAATACTTTAAGTATAGTAAAACGTACGTAAACTGCACTAAAAAACGACATAACGGTACTAAAATGTGTACCAAAAAGTACATACAGTGTATGCAAATAGTACATAAAGTGTACAAAAAAGTACACAAAGGTACCAAAAAGTGCATAAAGTGTATCAAAAGAGAATACAAAGATCATCAAGTAGACAGAACCGACGGCGTTCTTGCCAATTGAGTCATGGAAGAATATCGGTGAAAGTAAATATCTGTTTGTGAATAGAGCTATTCCTCGGCTTTCTTCTTCACTTCATTTCCTTTTGGGAATGCTTTTGTTGTTGTTTGTCTCCAGTATTGTCTTGGAATTTTCCTTGTGGAAGAAGAAAAAATCAATAATATTTTATACAACTTTTTAAATATTTTGTTATTATATTTTGAATGCTCAAATCAATTACGATATTTGTCAATTCAATTATTTTTATACTTGGATTTCCGCCAATGACGATTTTTGTAAATTCAATTACTCGAATTGTAAATCGTAATTGAAAAGTTTTCAATTAAAGCAAATATTTATTTGAGCACAGATTTAATCAAAATTTCTTAATATTGTTGATTAAATTAGTAATTGAGTTAAGCATGACTTTAATCAATTTTTTATGGAAAATTTCAATTACGCGTGTAATCAAGTTGAGTGAGTGCTTAATCAAAATTACATAATGTTTTGATTACGCGCGTAATCAAGTTGAGTGAGCGTTTAATCGAAATTATATAATGTTTTGATTTCTAGCGTACTCAACTTGAGTATTCTGGTAATCAAAAGTCGGTGTTCGCTTTCAATCGAAATTGGTAATTTTTAATGATTAACATTAACACCCAAAAAATTATTATTTTTATAATTAATTTCAGTTAAGCGTGTGTGCCCATGCATTTTCTTGTTTTTGCTTATGGTATGTCTTTTTTTCGTTTGAACATTTATTTGTAAATTCTCAAAGATGTGTTTTGATTTCGCAATAATTTTGAAGCACATGTGTTGTTGCTGTCATTGTGTTGACGAGTGCCGATTGCAATAACAAAACACCGTTTGTAACGGATTTTTGGTGATGCGCAAATTCCACTTGTTCTCCCTGACAACAACAAAAATTCGCCTTAAAAATCGAACAAAAAAACGTCAAATAACATATAAAGAATGTTGTAATTTCAAGTACACAAGTACTTGATTCCAGTGAAATTTTAATTGATCTTCTTCGCTTTATAAAATGTAAAATTGTTGAACCAAGTATTCAAATGATTGAGTCAAATAATGAAATAATTGAATTTTATCTCTATTTTCAAGCAAATCAGTAATTGAAATTAATTCGGGAATATTTTTTTCTGTGTACCCCTTATATTTACATCATAATTTTCGAAACATCGTGGAAATATAAGAAATCGAATGACATTCATTTTATATTTCTCATACAATAAATTCAAACTTGGTAACACTTTTATCGGGGTTATTCTCAACTTCTAAAATTATACATGTTAACGTGCAGGTTGTCATTTTGTATGAGTTAACGTGTATAAGTTACGAAAAAAACGCCACTATTGAAAAATAAAAAAACAGTTTTTGTGTTGAAGGCTCTTTTGCTATTGCACTTTCTTTTTTCTTGCATCTGCTTGAACATTAGATGTAATATTGTTAAAATAAATAAAGCAATATTTAGCTCACTGAATTAATTGTTTTTGTTTTGTCATAAACAGAGCGAGGACAAAAAGTATTGAATAGTATAGAGAACTTATTGCACTCTTTTCCGCTCTTATGTAGAGAGTCTGAGTAAAAGAGCATAAACAAGTCGTATTCTCTTTATAGAATAACTCAATATAAATGCACCATTTCGACAATGTTATTACATAAGACAATACAAAAAGAATATATGTTTCACATCAAAGTCGATCAGCTGTGTCATGGATACCCACTGGTCTTATCTTCAAAAAATAAACCGTTTACCATTAGAAGCAAGCGAAACCCCGGTTTCTTTCATTGGTCGGTTTTTAATTCACTATGTATATAATACATATTAATATGTACCCGTTTTGCAACATCAAGTTCTCCAAATGCTTGTGAAACAAGTGACGTTATATATATTTCAATGATCACCGGTTGAGTTCAGTCATTTCAGATTAGGGGATTTAAAAATAAACACAATTTTTTTACTTGGAGACTGCTGCAGACAGCAATAGATTTGACAATTGATATGAATTAGAAGTGCAGTTGATAGAACCAAAACAAGTACATATTTAGCTACTCTATTGACATAGTACATATATACATATGCATTTATAAATTTTCGATAAGGTCGACAAGGTGTGATATATTTGCTTGGAATCGTAAAATAAAATTAATGATATATCAATAAAATTGTCCGTGATTTAAACAAAAATTAACTATTATTTACTATACAATTGATTGTAAATATTCAACGAATTGGTAATGTATTTTCATTTAAAGACCTAAATGCCCTTCAATCGAAATCTCGTGTTTGGACATTTCGTTTAACCAAACATCTGTTTTTCAATACAATAATCAGCTGTTAATTTACTCGAAATCTCCAAATGAGAGAACCTCGCTGCAGTATGAACAAGTAGAGAAGAAAAACCCGGCGCAATTTGGCAACCCTAGTAGAAGAGAACCAAAAAAGGCAACGCGATTCACTGAAACGCATTTCTTTCTCGCGTCATAACTTGATTATTTCATACTTTTTACATACTTTAGGTAATTGTATTTAATCATGGTTGGAATTTTTATATATACATATATATATACTATATGTATGTACTATAACATAATCAAAAAAACTGTTCGTGTATTGAAATATGCAATAAAGAGAGTAAGAGAGAGAGAGTAAGAGAAAAGGTAGAGAAAGGAGGCGCTTCACTCGTTTTCTTTGTTGGCATTCACTCCATGAGTAAATTTTCTTCTCTATTTAAAATTCCATACTCTTTGGTATAAATGCAGGATAAAGATTAAAGTACGCCCCAAACCCATGGCATTCACATTAGGAACATGTTCCTGACCTTGTATGCTCGTACAGTGAAAGAAAAAGCTTCATTAAATTTATGAATTCCTTCATCAATTTCATGAAACATTTCCTCATTTTCCAACCTACCTACGACACTTTTCATTGAATTGAAAACATTTCATCAATCTTCTATCCATATTTCATCAATAGTTTACGTTGTTTCAACGACAATGTCATCAACTTGATGTAAATTTTTACATGAAGTTGATTTAAATTTTTCATTAATTTGATGTAAACTTTTCATCATTTTGATGTAAGTTTGCCATCAAGTTGAAGTACATTTTTCACAATTTCCATACAACTTGTTCATCAATTTGCAGTACAATTTTCATCAATTAGATGTTAGGTTGTCATCAATTTGATGTAAGTTTGTCATAAATTTGATCTAAATTGGTAATCATTTTTATGTAAATTGTTTGTTAATGAGTAGTCAAAGTCGTTGGTCCATTTTTCATTTTAAAAGAATCACAAAAACAGGGAATAAGACCACATTAAAAATGCTCAGAGCGTTGATAATATTTTCTGGCCATTGTACTATTTTATATCATGTATTTATTTTAAAATTTCTACTAGTTTTTTCCATACTTTGAATCGATACCACTAAATATTTCCAAATTCCAATGATAAAGATTGTAATAAAAAATATCATCAATTCAATGATGCTGAAAAACGTACATTCTTCAAATTGAATAACTTTTTCATTGAAATTTGTCATCAATACAATGCAGAGCAATTGATGAAGATTTATCATCGATTTGATGTAAAGATTTTCTTTCAGTGTAGTATGAACATCTATTCTCATACAGTAACTAAACAATTACATGAGGTGTCAGGAGACACCCGGAAGGAACACGCCTAAGGCGCCCGTTGAAAAATACGATAATTTAAATGGATCTTTAAGAAAGGCAAATGATAAAATGATAAACTTTTTTAAGAAAATTTTTTTTATAGATTCTATTTTTTAAAAAGAAAAGTATATTTTTGTGTCGTTTTTGTAAGAATATGTATTATATTTTCCCGAAAAGGTCCTTTTTTAAAGAGAGGTACTTCTTTTATAAAAAGCTAATGTTTTTTTAAGAAAAGGAACTATTTTTAATAAGAAGTACTTTCTGTAAGAAAAAGCCATAAGAGTAGGAATTTTTTTTAAAAAGAAATACTTTTTAAATTCTTTATATTAACTTCACCTGTCTGCTTTGGATTGATTTTTAACCCTTTTCCCGTGATCCAATCGAGCTGAAACTCCGCAGGCGAACATATAGCGACGACAAAACTGAACTATCAAAATATGGGCGGGATTGAACAAAGACGCGTAGAAATCACAAATTAAAAATCCATTATTTCTGCTCCTGTTAACGGTATTTGAACAAAATTGGTTGGTTGGCTTTTGGTTTTTTTAAGAGCAGGTTCTTTTTAAAGAAGTGGTACTCTTTTTAGGAAAAGGTGAACTTATTTTCAGAAAGGCTACATATCTCAAGAAAAGAAAAGTAATTATTTTACTTTTAAAAAAAGGTAATTTTATGAAAAGGAATTTTTGTTAGAAATATTTTTTTAAGAGATGGTATTTTTTGAAGAAAAGTTTTTTTTAAAAAATGGAAATTTTTCTAGAATTGGTTCTTTTTTCAAGATATCTATATTTTTAAGAGTAGGTACTCATCTCAAGAAAAGTTAGTTTGTTTCACAAAAAAGGTGCTCTTTAAAGAAAAGGTAGTTTTTTAACAAAAGGCAATTTCTTGTAAGAAAATGTACTTTTTTAAGAAAATATACTTATTTTAAAACAATTACTTTTTTTAAGAAAAAGTACTTTTTGTAAGAAAATGTACTTTTTATAAGCAAAGATACTTCTTTAAGATAAGGTATTTTGTTAAGAAAATGTACTTTGCTTAAGAAAAGGCACTTCTGTAAGAAAATTAGCTTCTTTTAAACTTCTTGCAATGTAACATTTCTAAATATACTTTTTATTGGGTTCAAAACTAAAATGTACACTAAATATTGGTTACAGGCTCCACCTAGAAAACTTCCCATTAAACAAGAAATTTCCCAGCATATGTTAGTCTAGACACAAACCAAAGCGAAAGTACCCATTATAGTTGATAATACTGGGGTGTAGCTAAATAGTGTTAAAAAAAGTTGTTTAATTTTTTTCATTTATCCCCCATCCTGCAACGTGCGGTAAGCAACTTCGTTCTAAAAGTCCAAAATACATTTAAATTACAGTTTTTAACCAAAATGACATGAAAAAGATAATTTAACAGTTATTGTAACTCTGTCAATATTTCATTGACACCAACCCCACGTCGAATAGTGTGAAATAAAACGTCAGATGAGCGAGAAATTTATATTTTCTTATAGGTCAAGTTGCTGTTGCTACTCTTTTTCATCTGTTTGTAAGTGGTCCTAAGCGACACTTCATATAAACTGGTCGAATATTTAGTAGTGCATTTATTAGATGTGACTCAGAAGGAAGAAGAAGAAATACCTGGTGAAACCAAAACAATTGGTATATTTTCGTTGTTTCCGGTAAATAAATTGTTCGACCACGTCGCATGAGGAGCTACCTAATTTTCTGTGAAACTGGGTAAAATCGCTTAGCTCCTCAGACAAAGTGATCGTAAAATTAGTTTAGCGGGGACAAAATCCCTCATAAAATGGCAGAAAGTCGGCTGTTTTATCGGGTAACATTCTCTCTCGTGACTTGTTGAGTGGACAGGAAATATAAAATTTTGATACACATTTGAGTTCCATATTTTCGGAAAGAACAAAAACCTTGCACTTTTATAACAAACGAACACATAAATACACTTTGTGGCAGGCAAAGGGCTGAACAAATTTTTTTTTTTAAAAAATTGATTTTTTTTTAAAAAAATTTTAATTTTTTTTTTAAAAAAAAAATTGTATTTCCTTTATTTTGATAGAGTTTGCAATTGATGGTGGATATTGCGCCGCAGGCAATTTTTTTTTTTTTTTAAATCGAGCGATTTTAATTTTTAAAATTATTATTTTTTTTTTACTATCTTAATATAGGGTTATAATATCTTAAAAGGGTTATCTCGGTCCACAGACGCCTCACAGCCGAAATATATATACGACCAAATTCGCGAGGAGAATACCTTTAATTTGAGTACAAACACTTTCTTGTTCGTAGATGTACCTAGGTGCACCCGTTTTTGACCCTAGGAGCCCCATGGGTTATCGTTATAAATTTGTTTTTTGACCCGGTCCCGGGCTCATGCATTTCAGCCTACGTGATGATGGATTTCGTAAAGTTCAGTAATGACCAGTTTTTTAGTCAGTGGTTATCTTCGTTTCTTAGTTAAATTGTAGTTAAATATTGAATTGTGTTTTTCAGTTATTGTTTAACTATGATTTAACCAACCACTGTTGGTAGGTTAACTTTTAGTCAGAACCGTATGATTTTGACAATCAAATTACTGACTGTCAAAATAAGAAATGTAAGATTGTATAAAATACATGTTTCCGATTTGCCATTTGTACACATACCTTGAGTCTAGATCGTTCAATCGTTGCGTTGAGGTTTTTGTTAAAATGACTTCAATTTTATTCATCTATTTCTTATTTTACATAATTCCATTTTGTTTGTTCCCCTTTGTTGGTTTGGTATTTATCCCAAAACAGATGTTTCTTCCAATAATAATACAAGGGTTGACATAATCGTTAACAATATTGCGACTTACATTAACTCACCAATGAAAAACAAAATGCAAAGTTAACCTCTTATTAACTTAGAATTATGTTTAAGTAATCCAATAGTTAACTACCCACTTAAAAACTGGTCATAAGTAGTTTCTAATATTAATAAACAATTTCACAATATTTATAAAGAATTTCGTAATAATTTTGAACAATTTTAAGATCGTTGCGAATTTTGATAGTTAGCCGAAGATGACCTCTGCGAACTAGAAGAGTAATTTTTGCACGAGAGTCAATTTTATTACAGACATGTAGTAAATATAGTTAAGCGTGAATGCAATCCCTAGAATGTTGCAACAGCTGTCATTGTTTTCGACTACAAAAGTCGGCTGACAGCAAAATAGCCAAATGTTTAAGTGGCTGCGATTGTGAGTGACACTGCTTTCGTTTTCATTTACGATATTTTGAATCTGTGCCAACCAATGGTGTTTTGTATGCTTTAGTTCGAATCGCACGACGTTGATAGTTCATTTACCAAATATTTCATCTATTTTCAATGAATATCATTTTGTTTGTTGCATTCTTGTTTCTCTTCTGTAGATTGTGAAAAGTTTTATAATACATTAAATGCAATACTTACATCATTAAATGCAGCATCTGTGAATAATCCCAAAAATTTCCGTACAAAATCCTCACTGGTCATAAAATATTCATCATTCTTCTGCTGTGTTGCGTACTTAAGGAAGACTTCGCGTAATTTATCGGTGTTGGCACGTTTTAAAAACGAGGGACCCTGTAACGGAGCAACAAATCAAGAAATAAATAAACAATAAATGAGATAAGGCATTGTTAACATGACAGCAGAGGCACGAAAACAATAAAAAGAGATATTGAGATACACAAAGTGTGAAAAGAAAATATGAATTATTGGCAGTAAAAGGTCGCCATAACATGTGGTTGAAATGACATTGATGAGCGTGGTGAGAATGATTATGGGAGAGGATGAGAGAAGTATTTGCATACACTGCAAAAAACAAATTTAATGTGCACTAAGAATAGACTTGATAAATCGTTGAAGAAAACATTTTCTCTAAAGGAATATAAAATGCTAAACTTGAGGTGAAGAAAAACCTCTTGTTAAATGTCAGTGTTTTACTAGATCATTTAAGTGAGTTTAGACTATAAATGGCGATTGTTTGATGCATTGCTTCAATCAGCTGCTAAATATGTATATGAGTACCGGTTGTTTTCGTGGCATTTGCCAATTTTGCCACACAATCAGCAATATCATTAGGCAAAGCAATGATACATTCCTCGTATTTAACTTTAGATCAATTACACATTGAGTCACAGTGGAAATCATAAACTTGTATTTTATTTATACAAAGCTGTATAGAAAATCGAACAATTAAAGTTTCAAATTAGTTTTTATTTTAAATAAATCTAGCTGGATAGTAGTTAAAAAATAAAAATAAACATTAAAATGTATTTATTTAAGAAATATAAAAATAAAATAAAAATTATCAATATTTGAATCTCACTATGAAAACCAAACACCATCAATAGTGTTAATATATGTACAATAGTTTTAGTATTTAGTTAGCACTCCTTTTCGGCTAATGACATCCTCCAGACGTTTTCCCATTGATCGCAACAAATTTCCGGTGTGTTCATTCCTGATTTTCGACCATTCCGCCGTTGGACATCCCCGAGCATCACCCTATCGGTGATGCTACGTTTCTCCATAACTCCATAAAACTCTCATTACTCATTGGGACCTACAGTTTTGCACCGGTTACGAACGGTATTTTTGAGAAGCTTTGTCATGGCTAAATACTCCATAGTGTCGCCATCAATAAGCGAGGTGACCGCCGCCGAAATAAATGGTAGGTGATCTGAGCAGGGATCAAATCCACGTTCTCCATTGCACCACCGACGGCCATGTTTCTCCATACCCACCTCCAAAAAAGCCACAACTTCTCGACAACATTTAAAACCAGCAATCCGGGTCATGTTCGAATAACGCCTGGACAATTATAGAGTACCCATTCCCCTACCACGTGTGGTAGGTAAAACGAAATTGTAAAATGAAATGTATGTCGGTAGAAACGAAATATAGCCTGAACACCCAGTATTGTAGAACTTCCCCAACATCACACTCAAGAAGGTCGAGACACATTTCGTTGTTCACACTTCCCTCAATAAAAATTAAGATTCCCAACTCCTGACGCCGACAAGCACTCCCAAACCATGACGTGCCCTTCTTCGTCTGGCTATACCACCTTCAATTTAAGCTCCTCGCCGGATTTCTCCACATTAACGCTTTCATCCGATCCAAATGTACTAGATTCGCCCTGGTCGTAAACAAAACAGCCAATGAGCCAAAATCCTCGTCCTCATAGTCCCTCACGAAAATGCTTCGAAGCGCTATATTCCTTCTCGATATCTATAGCTCACTTCAGGTAACACGACCATGTCTCAGCATTACCATTCATCACCACCCACCAATTGATCCGCAGCCCCAATTGTGGATCACTTAATTCTGGACCTGCCCCTCTTTCGAACAATTCTCGTCCATTCCCGTAACTCGTCCTAAACTTATCCTCACCTGTATTTTCATAGCGCTGAATTAATATACCACGATTCCGATTCAATAACCTGGCAAGATATCCGTAACATTCCCTAGACTGGTGTCGAGACATAGCTATTTCGCGTCCAGCGACAGCCCCTCTGGGTCCATTCCCGCCACGCACTATTTCCGAAATGCCAAAAGAAAAACACACCGCAGATCCCGAATGATCCAATCCAACGGTAAAAAGGCCTCCACCGTGGATAGCCCGCATCCAACTAATCCAAATCAAATGTGAATTTTTTATATAAATTCAGTTAATTTTGTATTAATGATACGAAAACATTAGCTATTTAATTTTATAATAATCTTTTAAGCTAAATTTTACAAGTGTATAATTTTCACTGTGACTCACTGTAAATCAAAATCCCCTGATTGCGGATTGCAATAACCACTCCAAAATTGATCCTAAGCAGGGGTTTTCTATGGCACAGCTGATCGAAAATGTACTAGGGAAATGATGTAGAATGAGAGACCACAGAAGACATACAGATTATAGACCATGCAGCCAACTAAGTTTAAAAGTGTTCGATTAATACTGAAGAATCCTAAATTATGTTTTATGTTGTTTGCAACGAAGAAAAATACACATTCCCTTTTATTTCTGTCCGTATTGGTCCAACCAAAGAGTAAATTACAAAAGCGGGGTTTCGGTTACAAATAACGGGGTTTCGATTTATTCGAAATTTACGTTTCTTAAAAATCCTGCATATTAATTGCAAAAATACCGGCTTCGCCGGTTTTTCGAATTTGCAACACTACACTCAAAAAAATATGTTGGTAAACACAGCAGAAAAGTCTGCTGAAAAGGGGAAAGCAAACAAATTTGCTATTACAGCAAACATTGGTTTGTTGTTTCAACAAACAGTATGTCAGCTATTTTATCAACCCTGCAAAAAGTTTGTTGTTATTGCCGTTCATTTGCTGTAATAACAAACAAATTGTCTGCTGATAAGTAGCATACATTGTTTGCTATTAATAGCAAACTTAATTTTTTGAGTGTTGTACTTAAAAAATGACTGAGCAACTTGCCTTTGCTTCTTTGCTGTTTAGAAATGTATTATGTGTTTTATATTTTCATAGCAAACTCTGTAGAATTTCTCATAATTAATCCATCATAGTAATTGATCGGGATCTACAGTTTTACACCGATTCCGAGCGTTTGTGCTTTGATGATTTTTCATGTAGAAAATTCGCACAAACACAATAACATTTTGTACTAAATTAAAATGTATCCCTCGAAGAAATACGAGGATTCCTGAATGCAATTTTGAAAAGCGACCATGCCCACTTTATGGTTGAATATTTTTTGCATAGGAGCTTGTGAAATAATAACTCCTAATCTCATATACAATATTCATGCGCGTAACCGATGCAATGTTCTTAAGTATCTATTTATTGTTTTGTTGTCACACATTTTATTGGCCGTAAGTGTTTAGTGTGCGCGACTCTTGAACGCTAGAACTTGGGTTTCATCCCTACTTTGATCACCTTGGATTTTGTTCGGCTTCTCAAACAACCGCTCGAAAATAGTGTAAAACTGCAGGTCCCAATCAGTGAGTGTAAAACTGGAAAGTGCACAGTTCACAGATTTTGAGGAGCTCTCCCTTGTCTCCTCATGGCCAAATATATTTTCCACTTGTGCAAGGTTAAAGTCGCATCTAAAACTGCAGGGTAGAGCGCGGTAATTTGTTTATAAAAAATAAAAAAATTATGAACCTCAGAAAAATTTACTTAATTTTTTAATTATATTTAACAGTAATTTGTAAATTACATGGTTTTACATTACATGGTCGCTATCCACACACTGCTGCATACGTTTTTTGAAGTTGTCATGAACTCTAAGGGCCAATGATGACTACTCATGATATGGCGCACCACACAGTGCGTACACATGACACATTCCCTGCTGTTCTCAATGAAGTTACCCAATTTACAATTGATTGCCGTCCAGGAACACTTCCGCGTGGGGGAACAGCGAATCGTAAACGAAAAGCACGCTGCACGTGTCCAATGCATGATGGCATCTGAAAGGCAGACGAATACAAATCTCCCGTCAGCCACTATAAGCCACGCACACTCTCCACTCTCTTCGACCAACAGTGCCGCCACAGTCTGCAGTGTAAAAAAGCAAATTACCGCGCTCCACCCTGTACTTTATACGTTCTAAGAAACCCAGTGTACAATTCGGAGTAAAACTGAACATCCAGTTAGTTACTGATCGTGAGAATTTTTATACAATCATAGAGAAATAGATAAGAGTTTCTATCCGTCTCTTGACATTCTTTCGATGACGATGAGGTAGTAGGCCATTTCATCGAATTCGAGCATGGAGAAATAGACAAGAGCCGCTATCTCTCTCTTCACGTTTTCTTGATGAAGATGAGGTAGTAGGCCATTTCATCGAGTTCGAGCGTAGAGTAATAATTACGAGCCTCTATTACTCTCTTCGCTGTCTCTTCATGACGACAAGGAAGTATTCCATTTCATCGAGTTCGATTTGCTGCGGTATTTTACCAATTTTACACTTTGGTTGTACATAAAACGGACAGAAATCAAAGGGAATGCGTATTTTCGTTCAATGCAAACAAAATAAAACAATTTAGCTGTCATTAGTATCAATAAACACTATTTAAACTTAGTTCCTGTCTTCTTTGGTCTGTCATTCTCCATCATTTCCCTAGTGCCTTTTCGATCAGCTGTGCCATAGAAACCCTCTGGTTCGAGTTGCTTTTGTAATTTACTCTTTGGTTGACATAATGCGGACAGAAATAAAAGGGAATTCGTTCGATGCAAACAACACAAATCAAAATTTAGCTGTCATTAGTATCAATCAAACACTATTTAAACTTAGTTTGCTGCATGGTTTGCTTCTGGTTGCTTATCGCTCTTTCGCCTATCCATTCTGTTTTCTATTAATTTCCTACGATCAGCTGGATATCCCCTGATATAATCCCTTTATTAGAAGATATGGAAATCAGACGAATCTTGAATTTGTTTCTTTCAGTGTATTCATGGCGTTAAAGAGCATTGTGTGAGAGAGAGCAAATGGTGGATAAAACTAAATGCCAAGTGTAAACGAGCATCAGCAACACAACACACACATACCGTTTGCGATTTTTTAATCGGCATTTTATTATTCTATTCGGAAGCGAAGCTTTTTACAATTTATTTTTACACTTAAAAATGGAGATTTGCACTTGTAATACTTTTCAAATGGATTTTATTTTTATATGAACCAAGATGTTCGTGGTAAAAGATTTTCACGGTTTGTTTATCACGTTTCTTGGGTTATTCCCGGAAGATGCACAATCACACGCATACGCGATAAACGAAGAGGAACCACGCGCGTTTCTCAAAACGGTATCGAAACGACGAGTGTTGACGTTTGCCGTAGAAGCACTGAAACCATTTCACGCTAAATACTTCTGAAATACTGAGAATTTACTAGTGAACACAGAACATAAAATAAAACAGAACGTTAGTTAGCTCTAGAAGGAATGCTCCACCAAAGAGAGAGTAACGTTATAATATTGTATGACTGACGACACAAGACAATGCGACAATTGAAATCTCAACGAAATTGTTTGACTCCTTTGACTTCGTATTTAAAAAGGTAAGTTTTGAATCAACGGAAAACAAGAATTATTTGGATATTCACTAGAACCCCCTACGAAACACTAGACATGTGCAGATTAGCATTCTGTGAATACAATTTGTGCATAAACATTTCATTAAATAATAAGTCGTGTTTTTCGCTCATTTTGCTTCGTTTGTTTAGAAACGATCAAAATATCAATATGTAGGTAGATGGTATGAAAAGTGTAGGAAGTGGCAGCCAAGTACGTACTATTTGATTATCTTAATTGCTGTCAACGTTATTAGAGAGACATGCTATTAAAACATGCACTGTTATCACTTCGAGGGGTATGTGTGGTAGGTTAATGTCAATGCCATTTCAAAGAAATAATTGAAATACCGTCAGACAATACGTAGACTATTATCGTTATCTATGATCTAAATTATAACGATGTGCGCAAGTCACGTGATTGCCGTGAATCACTCGTGAAAAAACCCTTCGATCTTTTCGAGAGTGGGTGTGCCTGAGTGTTTCTAACAGGGGCCAAGAAATAATTAAATGAAACATTGGAATTATCGTCGTGATTCCTTCCGCACCAAATATGGCGGGGAAGTACAAATTCATATTTTGAAAGGTTGGAGAGCTTGTACATTTGAAACAGATTGGAATATTAACAGCTTTGTTCCAAAAAGGTTGTCATAACAGAGTATTGAATAGTATAGAGAACTCATGGAACGAATTGTATGACTCAAAAGCACTGGCGACATCTGGCGAATGATTCAAAACGTATTACTCACTTTTTGTCTTAACTTGGACCATTCATAATTTTGATGTGATATATTGATAACTTTTGAAACATTTATGCTTTTTGTATATTTAATGTAATAACATTGTCGAAATGGTGCATTTATATTGAAATACATATTGTATAAAGAGAATAAGATATTCTTCTGGTTGTTTAATATTTCTTTCCATTAATGTTTAAAATTTTCCAAAAGTGCATTGACATATTAAAATAAAATTTTTTTAATTTGGTCTTTCGATTACACTGTGGAACAAAATTAAACTTTTTCAAAAATAACAGGGTTCTGACAACGGATTCTGGTAGAGGGGCTAATTTTATAGATATTTATTTATAGATATTAATCTACAGCTTTCTTTTGTTCGGTGACATAGTGCAATTGTACGTAGAATATTTTTCCAATACACACCAACCCCCTAGAATACATTTTTGTGGGACATTTTAGCGCCAACTCGGAATAAGTACGAAATTAACCTTTAAACGGATTTTTAGTTTTGACACATTTTTGGCATTGTGTTAAGAAACTTATAGTAAAATTTTATGAGGAATATTTTTTAGTACGTTTTCGGGGTGTTTTTTTACCCTTTTTCACAAAAATAACAAAATAGACCCATATATTGCGGCGGTAGAGGGTTAAACTATTCTAAAAAAAACTGGTTATAGTAAATTTTTATATAAAATTGCTGAACACTTCCTATACTTAAAATGTAAGGATAACATGGTTGCCTATGCCGATTCTTCATATGAATGTGCCAAAGGCGGAAAATTTCTCCTCCCCTTAAAAAATGCAGACGTATACTCTCTATGAGAAACCGTTGTCAGAACCTACATAGTTCATTTTTAAATTCTGTATATTAACTTCACCTGTCTGTATGAATGTATGCATATCCAAAAAAATTTGGATTAATTTTTAACTCCTTTCCCGTGATCCAATCGAGCTGAAACCTCGCAGGCAAACTAATGGCGATGACAGAAATGAACTATCAAAATATGGGCGGGATTGGACAAAGGGGCGTGGTCATATATAAAGAATTTATTATCAAAAACTATGTATTTTACGGGTTGGTTTTTTTTTGTGTTCCACAGTGTTATTGTTAACCTTGTTTTTACGTCACAAGCACCATGAAAATACATAAAACAGGGTTGGCAGTCAATTATCTGTTCCCTAGTTAAAATACTCATTATGAATACGGTACTCATGAAAAATTCCCCAAATCTTAAAGCTTTCAATAACGGAAGAATGTTTTAGAGCTAAATTTACTTTAGCACCAATTGCTCTATTATTTTTTTTTTTGGCCTGACATGGCAAAAAGGGTGTTAAAAAAAGTTCGGTGGTCCATATTTTCCGAAATATAGGCCTCCAAAGCAATTTATTATACGATCTGGTTGAAATGGGTATCATTACAAAGGTCTTTCTAAACTCTATAAATTTGTGTATAAAGATATTCATTTTTATTAACCCATTGAGACACCAATTAAAAAAACCACGTTTTAGCATCACTTTTATTATAAATAAATTATACTTTTTTGAAAGGCTCCGATAATTGGCAAGACAGTCGTCACCTTCTTTTTTAGGTATAATAAATAAATGGTTTCCTGTTACAGCCCATGAAGGGGTTAGGGTTATTGGTGAGTATTAAAACTTTAAAAAAAATGTATTTATTTATATTATCGGAACCCACCCAAAAATAAGTATAATGTGTAACTTTTTTTGAAAACTAATAAATTTATATCAAAAATGTGAGGTTAACAATTGGGTTATATACATGAATAGTTTGTACACGGATTTATAGAGTTTAGAAAGTCCTTTGTAATGATATCCATTTCAACCAGATCAGATTATAAATAACTGAGATATGAGCGATTATATACTTAAGCTGTAAAGGCCTATATCTCAAGAAGTTGGACCGACCGTTGGTAAAAAAAGCTTTCAATTTAACGCAGAAGCTTTTGTCGTTGGTGAAATTTTGGTGTAGATCAGAGAGTTCGTGCTAAAGTAAATGTATGCCAAAATTTCTCTCAGTTCATATGTATGTACATTGGCGGACACAACTGGATACATAATAGACAATTTTTGGTTAAATTAGTATAACTTTTTTTATATTGGAGATAATCAAGAAATTATTTTTACATTGTATACTTTAAACTCTCGTATTGAATTAATAAAGAAATAAAGTATGGTAATTCAAATAAAAAACACAATCAAAATTCTTGTAAACCGCATTTATCCAGTTTTGTCCATTCTAAGTTTCGTTGTTTACAATGGGACTGTTTTTGTATTGCCTTTCTTTTTGTTTCGTAATTATTTATGTGCTATTCTTTATTCTAATTCGAGCAATTGAGGAAGAAACAAGTGTTAAAGATCAGCTTAATTTTAACCAAAATCAAAATGAAAAAAATTTCACTTCAAGTAGAAAATGAAATATTAAGATTAAGTGAAAGTGGACATTCTTCTCGAAAAATAGCAGTAAAATTAAAGATACTTATGTCACCGGACAGTTAATTTATTAAGAAAACGTCGAAATTTTAAAGAACCTATGAGTCGTTGTGGCCGTCCAAGATTGTTGTCTGATGGTGATGCTCGTTTAGTGGAACGATTGATGATGACAAAGAATGCCAGAACACCTAAAATTGCTGCAGAGGCATTGCACAAAGACGAAAGTGATCGGAGAGCTTTGCGTAGGATTGGGTTGGTGTCTGCAGTTAAACAAAAAAAACCTGCCCTATCTGACAAGAATGTAAAGGCCAGACTTAAATTTTACAAGACCACAAAAATTTGACTATTGAAGACTGGAAAAGAGTAATTCGGTCAGATGAGACCAAAATTAATCGATTTCAGTCGGACAGTAAGGAGTATTTTTGGCATCGATCCGATGAGAGGATTTAAAGGCACCAAGTTAAACAAACTGCGAAGCACGGCGGTGGGTATGTAATGGCGTGGGGCTGCTTCACATGTTGGAATCTTGGCCCATTGGTAAAGATCGATGGGATTATGAAAAAGGAAGATTACCTTTGCCTTTTGCGTTGCAATTTACCCGACGTTGTCGATGAATGCCCATATCCAGTAGATGAGATTGCACAAAGGCCGGATTTATATCCAATTGTAAATTTGTGGGCTATTGTAAAAAGAATGGTGTCTCACTACGAACGTGCTCCAACTAATATGGGCGAACTTTGGGAAAGAGTTAACATTGAATGGGCAAGAATTCCACACCAAACAATACAAAATTTAGTGGAAAGTATCCCAAAACGAATTGAAAGTATTTTAGCAAACAAAGGACTATGGACAAAGTACTAATATGTCCAACAACTAAAATTAACAAAACTGGATAAATGCTGTTATCGTAGAATTTTGAATTTTTTCTTAGTTTTTTATATGGAAGAACATTCTTTACTTCTTTATTAATTTAATAAGAAAGTTTAAAGTATACAATGTAAACAAATTTATTGATTATCTCCAATAAAAAAAAGGTCAATTATGTTTCCAGTTCTGTCCGCTACTGTATGTACATATCGATGGCTTAATATAAAAAGGGCCTAACTCGATTTTTTGTTACTTGACAGGAGAAGGAAAAAACTTAATCAAATCTGTAAAATTTTAGATACAAAAAAGTTTTAATGCAATTTTTAATAAAAAGATGCAACACATTTTTGGAAATTGCATTAAAACTTTTTGTTGTATCTAAAATTTTACGGATTTTATTAAGTGTTTTCCTTCACCTGTCAAGTAACAAAAAATCTAGTTAGGCCCTTTTTATATTAAGCCATCGATATGTACTTACAAGATTTTAAACAAATGAGTTTAATTTTAGTATCTGCTCGCGGTCATGGAAATAAGGAAACAATGTTGTATGGTTTTTCTTTATATGTACATATCACTAATTTGTTTATTTTTATCCAATATTTCGACCAACTTCGTTGATCATTTTAAACAAAACAAACAAATACTACCACACTTATCGCACTACCATCGTATTTTCTCACTAACCATACTTTGACATCAAACTTAATGAATGTCATCGGTCGCCCTCATGATGTGTTTGCAATCAAGTCGGAATAAGAGAAACATATGTTTTTAGTTTACTTTTTGTATTACTCCTATACCCAAAACATACATACATACATACATATACCCAATAGGAAAGTCGAATCATCTCCGTCTGTCTACTTCATCATTTTCACAATATTGTTTGTGTGAATGACATTGCGTCTGAAGAAACGTTTAGATCTGTCTGCTTCGGTTTTTGTTTTCTTCGCCATACATAACTACATATGTATGTATGTACATAGATAATTACTGTGCTGTTTTATTTTTGAGACTGTGGATCGATCTTTCTCTTCCTCTATGGCTATTTGTTTTGATAACGTTGTACGTATGCATATAATTTTGCATCATTTGTTTTTGTTTCGCGTGTCTGGTTTGTCGAGTTGTTGCTGGGTTTTAGTCATTCGTGTACATGAGCGCTTTTCGTTTGGGGTTTCTCTTATCACATGTGCCGGAAGTTTATAAAAGCTTTAATTTGCTCAATGCAATTGGGGAGCTTTTTGAGTTTGATGTCAACGCGCGCACACTGAAAGAAAAACGGTTCGTCATAGGTAGGAAACAAGTTCAATTTGTTCAAAATTCAAATTTGAACAATTCGATAAAAAAAAATTTTACAATTCGATAAAAATTTAGAAAATACAAAAAAAAAATAAGCGAAATAATTAAAAGTGAAGTTAATGTGTGAGAAGTAAAAGTGAAGTTAAATAAATTCTATGGAAACAAATTGACGTCGCGGAGACCCCAAAAGTTACAATAATATCACTGATATCTCGATAATTATACAAATGATTTCAGGTGTGTTTTACAAAAAAGTATGGCTTAGTTCGCGGGTCCTGGTATATTATAATCCTGTCCAAAAAATTTAAAATATTTCTTTAATTGATGTTTTAAAACCTGCGCATATTTCATGAACCATCAAATTATTTAGGACCGCTTTGGCAGACATCCGGCAATCCTCGTTTTTGGTGTCCAATACAAAAAGTATGTACAACATATACACCATAGTTGCTTTTAGATATGGGAACGAGCCACGTGATCCACGCGTGAACGTGAGCCGGCCAAATTTTGCTCACGTGAGGGTGCGTGAGTAGTGAAACAATCTTCGTGCCTGAGCGTACGTGAGTCCAATCTTTGCGTGAGTGAGTGTGAGTGAGCACTATTTTCGCGTGAGTCACTCATATTTCCGAATGGTTGATATCATTTAAATTCGATTTTCTTACTACTTTGTTACACAAAATATTTTTGGAAGAATTCTAATAACATTTCCCTCTAACAAAGCATCTTTAATCATCTTCTGTATTTCAAAGAACTCTGCTACAAGCGAAGGAGTTTTTATAAATTTCACACTGGGACAGTTTGCAAAAAAGTGGTAATAATATCAGAACTTCTAAACTATAGGTCCGATTGTTTGAGAATGCACTAAAGATTTGTAGGGGAGAAGTCAGGCTTTCAGAATCTGGTATTTAGAGGCATCTTGTTTCAACGTACGTTTCGCTACAGGCAGGCGAAACTCCATTGGCAAGACTACAACCAAACGTAAGTTAAAAATATTTTTAAATTATTTAAAACCGGTTGGTAACGACAACTTCACAAATTTAAAATGTTTTCAAACTGAAAACAAAATTAAATTCGTTAATTCTTTCAAAAGTTTCTCAATTTTTTTTGTAAGAAAGACAAAATGTTGTATTTTTTTTAAGCAAGGGCCTTGCCAAATATGTTAAATGTAATTTAAAAGTTTTTGGGCATTCACCCTACAGAAAATTAATGATTTTTGAACAAAATTTTAAATTTTTGAGTTTGGGAAAAGTCTCGCTTGTTGATTTTCATAATTTTTTACACCAAATTCTAGACTGAACTGAGGTTAACTACAAGGCAGAGAAAATTTTTGTTCGTACACATAATCTTGATCAGCAAAGTTGAATTTTTTAAAAAAAAACTTGAATTTTCATAATAGACTCTTTGGGAGTAAAAATCCCAAACTTGTGTCTCTTTTTCTCAAGTAATATTAATTTCATTATATTAAACATATACTAGGCTATATTACAAAATTGCGGTATTACGTTGTTATACTGTAAATCGAATTTACACAGAATTAAAAAAAATAATTTTTTAAAATTTTTTGCGTAATTTTTCCATGCAGTAATCGGAGTCGGGGATATATGCCTGGAGTCAGAATTTGTGTCTAAAAAGACTAAACAATGTCAATGCAAAAATTGGCATGTTAAACTTTTGATTTCAACTATCATTGTAACGGTCAGACTTAGAGTGTTTTTTGTTTGTGCTGCTTAGTAGAATCTCAAAAACAAAAAATCTGGTTACAAGTTTCAAACTCTGTAGCAAACCGTGCGTTGAAACAGGGTGCATTTAGATACAATATTCTGAAGGCCTGACTTCTCCCCTATAAATACCTAGTACATTCTAAAAAAAATGAGAAATGTTCGTAATTTAGAATTTCTGACATTATTACCACTTTATTTTGCAATTGGTCCCATTGTCCGTCTGGAAGAATACTAATGAAAATAAGAGGTAAACTTCTTTAAGGTAAAGGTGATAAAATGTTGATCCTGTATAAAAGGGCTTAGTTCATTTGCTAAATTTATTAAAAACGAAATTGAATTTAACTAAGGCATTTACATTTAAGTGTAGTAGTGTCTAACTCCTGAATATGGTCCCAATTAACGTATTTAAGAACTTATTTGATACGAACACTGTTTTGTATAGTTTTTAATATTGGTTTGAATTTAAAGCAAGGGGTTCATGTCAATACCCAGTTTTATTTTTGTGAGTAATTTTTGCGTGATTGTCGTGAATCACGTGTGATTCACGCGTGAAAGTGAGTAGAATCAAATTCTGCTCACGTGAGCGTGCGTGAGCGTGAGTACCGACAAAATCTTCGTGCGTGAGTGGCTGTGTTCCTTTCGTGAGCGTGAGTCAAAACTTACTCACGTGCCCATCTCTAGTTGCTTTATGTCACATACTTGTAATTCATCGTGTTCATCGGCGGTGCAATGGTCAGCGTTAGTGAATCATTCACATGATAACTTAAGTTCAATTCATGCTCTGACAAAACTTCACACTCTTTCGAGGACAATCAGATTAGTCCCTACGAAACCAATGTTAACTACGCAAAAAACTCCTAAACTCATACTTTGTCCGCCCTGAATATCTGTGTGTTGGATCCCACAGGCATTAAGGGCCGGACAGGATAAATCGTTTGACTCCTTGGTGTAGAGATGACTGACTGCTGTAGGTAGTTCTTTAATTCAGAAATAGAGATTGTAGAATTCTAATAACCACCCGACAATTGTGTCGCAATCAAAGATGCAAAGTCTTCTAGCTTTAAAGCTCTTTACTGATTTGGTAGCATTTGTGCCAGCTTTGGTATGTGAACCTTCCAGTCCTATTTTTTATGTGGTCAAAAGTGTAGAAGTTTTTTCAAAGGTCGACAAGGATTCCTTTTAATTCATAATTTCCATCGTGAAGTATGTTTAACATGGAGTCTTACTATATATTGTTAGGCTGGAAACTAAGCTTACGTTTTTAAATCGACCCTAAATATCTTACATTTTGCTTTAAATAGGCGTCTGTTTTATATTGGAATAATATGTCGTGGTACATGGATTTGTCATGACCTAGATAATAAGTTAAGCTGTGTAATTTGAAGCGTGATAGAAATCGAAAAATGAGCGAGGTGGCCATTGTCGAAGGAAATGTAAGGTGGCAGGTATCGAAACTGGGAAAATGTTTTTAACTTTTTTTTTTCTATTTTTCCTGTAATCGCCTGTCGTTTGAGGAAAGAGCTGTGAGAAAGACCTGCAGGCTGTGTCAGAGACACGGCCATTAAGTTTAACGTAGAATACTCCATCCGATAAGGCAGAAAACATATATAACAATAAATGATAAATAACATAAGCAAATGAATTTATTTATTTGATAGTTACTTTTGATAATATACATAAGCTTATGGTAGGAAAAATAGGATAAATATGTTTTTAAATTAAAAGAGTAAGGATAAATGATAAATAACAGACGCAAATCAATTTGATTTATAGTTTTTATAATTATATATCCATGTTAAATTCAAATTCACATTTAACATTTTGTTTCACTTAAATACATAAGTAAATATACGAAATTTCAATATTTCATCAATCAAAACAACAGCCGAAGGTTTGTGTCCACACTGAAACAGCATCATAGTTTGTGTTCACGCTACAAACTCAAACACTCAACCAAACACCACACATATGTTTGAGTGTATGTGTTTAAACAATTTTCATTTGAGAAATTTAAATATTAGGAAGATATCAACCAATATGACATGTATATCAAACGAAAGATAACTTCTTCATTTACCTACAAAAAAATTTTTAAAAAAAGTTATCTCGCCGTTTCCTCATAATCAATGAAATAAAGATTACAACAATAACAATCTGACATGACTCCCTATACCGTAAGGTAAGACGTATTCTACGCCAATAAGGCGTAGTTTCATAGTTAGAACTTAAATGGTATTCCCCAATTTCCAATGTTCGTCCTTTAAATGGCTTTGCTATGCCAGCTGTTTTGAGTTTTGACACTCGTCCTAAGTATAATTTTTTATATCATTATTTTCAAATTCATTTCATGATGTGATTAAGACGAGCTTTTGACAATCGGTGTTAATGCTTATTATAATTTTGAAAATACCCCAAATTATGAACTACAGTGTTGCACCGATTCCAAACTGGTTTGCTTTGAAGAAAACAATTATTGGGTAAATACTCGATAGTATCGACCACACAAAAAATATCTAAACCCCTTCAATGAAACCAATAACCTATTCGAATGGCCACGCATTTATGGAAGTATATACTCAAACACGAATATGTGACTCTTAAAATATATAATTCTGAATATTATAGGTACTTAATATTAATATCCTCGAATATTTATTATAAATTATTTATAGAGCAAAAGCTGTGCAACACTATTTGTCAATCCCACTTAAAATATTCATTTTGTCTACCAAACACCTGGCAAATTCACAAAGTATCCTTAACACCCGTTGGCTGCGAGAGAATTATAATGCATAAATATCAAAGAATCCTGTGGAATTATTGTTGTGTTCTTGTGCAAAATGTATGCATCGCTACGTCCGTCGGTTTTTCCGTGAGTGGCATATACATTGCATAATGTACACTGAAAAAAATATGTTGGTAAACACAGCAGAAAAGTCTGCTGAAAAGGGGAAAGCAAACAAATTTGCTATAGCAGCAAACATTGGTTTGTTGTTTCAGCAAACTGTATGTCAGCTATTTTATCAACCCTGCAAAAAGTTTGTTGTTATTGCAGTTCATTTGCTGTAATTACAAACAAATTGTCTGCTGAAAAGTAGCATACATTGTATGCTATTAAGAGCAAACTTAATTTTTTGAGTGTAGTAGTTGCATTAGGGCCATTCAGAATTCGATGCAAATGATGTCATAATTTTTGAAAACAGTTATTTACAAAATAATTTTATTTAAATAATTTAAAAAGTTTGTTCGTGGTTGGGTGTTTAATAATTTTTTCAAAATTATCCCATTCCAGAATGTTTCTAACTAACACGAAAACTTCAGTGAAGGTTGGTAAAGGGGATTTTCTTGATTGAAACAATACATGAAGGTTATAAGTGCGTTTTAGTGGATCGGATCTTCCGTAAACAGAAACAATAACGGAAGCTTTGAAATCAAACGGTGAATTATGCTTGCAAATTGCCACTACTTTGGTCCATGCAAACACTTCAGAGATAAAGCATTTTCTTGAGAAGCAAAAATCCCTATCTTGCAATATAGCGCAGAAACCCTAAGCCATTTCGAAAAATATATGGAGCTGTTCTCGATGTCGACGTTGTATGAAACACGAGTTATACGATTTATATCCCGACTATAAAATACATTTTATAGTTTAATGGCATTATTCATAAAAAGTTACGAGAGGTTTGAGAGACGATTTTTGTATGTTACATCATCTCTAAAACCTATCACCACTTTTTATGAAGAAGGTGGTAAGACTATCATGCCATTTTAAGTCACTATTAAGTCCACGAAAATCCATATAGTATATAGACATTCATATCATTTCCCGCACTGACCATCATTTTTTACTTTCGACAACTGTGGTCACCACGCTTAGTGACGGCGACAAAAAAATCTATAAAAAAGTACAACAAATTTCGACAAATGTAAAAAAAATAAAGCAACTAATGGCAAAAGTTAACTAAGATCATTAAACATATTACATAAAACCAAAAATACGTACTATAATACCCACCAATACTACCTATACACATATGCAATCGCTCACTGTACAAGACGACCGGTAACTAATTATAAAATGCGAGCGCCTTCAGCATTTTGAAGATGTCTGGCACTGCAACCAACAATGTTTTTCATGTTACATTTTAATAACAAGTGAACCCGCCGGATGACAGAAAATATTATAAAATTGATAAGCCTGTACTAAAAACTGAATTCAAAATTCCCTTTCAGATTTAGAAGTCAATCATTATACGTTCTTGTTTCTGAAACGGTATTGTTTGGTTATTGAACATCGGGCAAAGTTTATAAATATTCCGTCTTTCATCCGTGTAGAAAAAATAGCAAAAATTTCGTGAACCGAAAATTTCGCTCACTTTTCATTTGCTTGGTATTCAGTTCTTTGCGATAATTTCGTAAGCAAAATCAATTACAGTGTTGTCATGCCATGGTTATTTCGATCGAAAGAAATTGTTTGACAGTTTTATGGGAACGGAATTTTGACATTTTGATTATTTCAACAAACAAAAGTAACACCACATGCGTTAAAAATTAAATGGAACCCGCAATGAAACATTTCATTTCGTACAACCAAAATTTTAGGCAACTAAACTTTAATTGATGAATTTATTTGCGGCAAACGTACGATACTGTTTATGAGAAACGAAATACGAAATGTCATGACGGTAACGCATCTGACTTGAAGACGGGAACTGTGGCTCAAGTTCAAATCCCCATGGAACCAAACACTTCTCTTAAATATTTTTTTTTAAATTTTGTTATTTTAATATTTCGCTTCGATTTTTGGAAATGGTTTAGCCAGAAAAGTCATAAATTTTGTATGCAGTCGAGTTGAGTCGACTGGAACCAAAGCGCAATAGATAAGAGTCGACATCCCCTCTTTACGTTCTCTTGGTGACGAGAACTATTTCGTCGAGTTCGAGTTGCTGTTGTATGTTACCCTTTGGTAGGACATTTAGCGGACAGAAATAAAAGAGAATTCGTATTTTCGTTCGATGCAACCTACATAAAACATAATTTGGCTGTCATAAGTATCAATCAAACACTATTTAAACTTAGTTTTCTGAAGGGTTGTGTAAATTAAATTTCCTACTTCATAGCGGTGGGTATCCATGACACAATTGATAGAAAATTGGTAGAAAACAGAGTGGATAAGCGAGAGAGCGATAAGAAACCGGAAGCAAACCAATGTAGCAAACTAAGTTTAAATACTGTTGGTTTGATACTAGTGAGAGCTAAATTACGTTTTATATTGGTTGCATCGAACAATAATGACAATTACATAATTCAAATTAGTATTGTAAAATTTAGTAATTCGTAAATGTGTTACACTTTTTAAGATTTTCATACTTGAATATATCTTTCAAATTCGAACATGATTTTCAAACTTAAATAACTTAAATGTGAATATGAATTAAATTTTACATATAGCTGTGAAGTTTTGAAATTGAAACACACATAATACATTTAATACTAGTTAACAATTTTTTTTCCAGGATTTTGAGCTGTATTGAGCAAAAAAAAAATATTTGTTTACATATCATCTTAATTCATATTCCCACGAAGCCATTGCGGGAATATCGTCTGCAGGACGATAAAAAGTTGTGTAAACCAATGTTCATAATTAAATTAATTTCAATTCAATTCAACTCATTCCAATGCAATTCAATCCAATTCAATTCAATTGTATTATATTCAATTCCATTTAATTCAACGCAATTCAATTCAAACCAACTCAATTCAATTTAATTCAATTCAATTCAATGCTATTCAATTCAATCCAATTAAATGTAATTCAACGCAATTCAATTCAACTCAATTCAATTAAATTAAATTCAATTCAACGCAATTCAATTCAACTCAATTCAATTAAATTCAATTCAGTTCAGTTAAATTAAATTAAATTATTTCGATTCAATTCCATTCAATTCAATTCAATTTAATTCAAAGCAATTCAATTCAGTTCAGTTCAGTTAAATTCAATTCAACTCAATTTAATTCAGTTCACTTCACTTCAATTCAATTCAGTTCAATTCAGTTTAATTCAGTTCTATTCAATTAAATTCAATTCAGTTTAATTCAATTCTATCAATTCTATTCAATTTAACTCAATTCAGTTCAGTTAAATTCGATTCAGTTCGATTCAATTCAGTTCAGTTCATTTCGATTCAATTCAACTCAATCAACGATATTCAATTCAATATAAATCAATTCAATTCAATCCAATGCAATTCAATTCAATCCAACATAATTCAATTCAGTTCAGTTTAATTCAATACAATTAAATTCAGTTCAATTTAATTCAACCTAATTCAATTCAATATAAATCAATTCAATTCAACTCAATTAAATTCAATTCAATCCAATGCAATTCAATCCAACCCAATTCTATTCAATTCAATTTAATTCAACGCAATTAAATTCAATCCAATTCAACTCAATACAATTCCATTTAATTCAACGCAATTCAATTCAATTTAATTCATTTCAGTTAAATTCAATTCATTTCGATTCAATTCCACGCATGTAACAATCTATTTCATAGAGCAACGATTTTCAGACCGAATCGTTCGATGTAACGTCGGTGTGATTTATTTCTTTGGGGGTTTCTTCAAATCTTTGGTTAATGCGAATAAACCACAGACAATTCCTGAGCTCAAAGCCGAGATTCAACGCGTCAACGGTGAAAGAGACACATCATTGTTAAAATGTCATCGAAAATTTCATGAAAGGAGCAAGGGTCTGTGATCAGAGCTAAGGGGGTCATTTACCGGCTATTTGGTTCCATAATGTGGAGGAATATGTCTACTTCACAATGCAATAAAAATAATTTCAATTCCATTTTATAAAAAAATCGAGCATTTTTATAGGGACACCCTATACATAGGAAAAGTAATATATTTGCGGCAAACAACCTTCAAATGTATTTAGTACAAGATATTTATTGAGAAATAAATATATATCATAAATAAAGGAAGAGAGTATTGAAAAAGGGGTAAAATTTAACATTGGCCTTCCTGCGAAACCCATTGCACCGTTACACTGAGCATCCTTATTGTTTTCATCTTTACATTTTTATTCATGCATAATTTTTAATCATAAACATGGTTGTTTGTATATTTATTGTTGATATATTTTTAATGTATTTTTGTTTTCCGCATTTTTATTTTTAATCAACAACAACGTCAAAGCCAACATCATCATCATCATCATCATCATCACCACCAGCAAAGAATAACACGTGGCTGCGCTTTAATGAAACAAACAAAAATTTATAATAAAAGAAATTTAACTAAAAGTGAACACGACAAAACAAATCCTGTCAAATTTTCAGTAGATATATTATTTTGATTCTTTTTTTTTTGTTTTTGATAAAATGAGGATGATAAATTCAACAATTTAAATTTTATTTCATAATTTATAATTTATATTTATTTGCTGAACTCAATTTTCGTGTTAATATCGAGTAGAATCCATAGTCACAGCTGAGTAAAAAATATTTATCTTTTATCACTCAATGTGGAAATTAATCAATGTGATGAATCAATTGTTTATGTGAATAGTTATTACACCGTACCAGGTCGAATCCTAACATTTATAGCGTACACGCTGAAAATCTGTATTTCTGTTGTTGTTTTGATGCAAATATAATGTGTTTGTAGCTTGCCGCAAATATAGTATACTTATGTCTGAACACATTGTGTTTGCTATTCAATATTACATGTTGGAGACACATTATTTAATAGGTTATAAAATATTTTTTTTAACCCAAACCCGTGAGAGACAAGAAAGAAACAAGAAAGCAGCATATCTTCAATTCAAGGAATCAACGTTACAAACATATACCTGTTTCCTGCAATATGTTGCTGGGCCGTTTTTGAGCGTGTACATATTTTTTTTATCGTTTTTACTATTTTTTCCAAATTTTTTTTTCTCTGGCATACTGACACAAATTTCTTTCGCAATTGCAAAAATAGTAAAATCAGTCAAAATATTACGTATGTGAACAAATTTTATGTATGAAGCTACAGGGTGACCAGATAGTAATGATACCTTTTCCATTTGTTATAAGTTAGCAATGACATCCAGATGTCAAATATTCAGCAATGTTTGCCATTTCATTGTGCATCGGTTTACGTCTGCCGAACGTGTAACAATTAATAACAGGTGATTTTCTTGCTATTTGGGTTTTCAGTGTTAAGATTTTTCCAGTTCATGCGTGATTTATGACATTTGTCAAAGTTAAAAATGTTCAGTTTGCCGTGACATTTCATAATGAATAGACGTTTGTAGGTCTAACAACACTTGCAAATCATTGAGTTCTATTATCATGGCTCATTTTTGGCTCAATGGGTACGTCAATAAACAGAATTTCCGAATTCAGTCCGAAAAACAAGCAAAGGCTTTTCAAGAGCTGCCAAAGCACCCTAAAAAAATCACTGTTTGGTACGGTTTATATGAGCTCGACAACATCGATATATCCGAGTTGTGGTTTAAACAAGACGGGCGCTACATGTGAAGAATCAATTTGGCGATTGGGTCATCTCACGGCGAGAGGTTTCAATTCGCCGTCGCGATAATGCGACTTGACACTATTCGAGTATTTTATCTGGGGCAACGTCAAGTCCTTAGTCTAGGATATAAAGCCAACTACTTTGGTTAACATTCAAAGCCAACATTCAAGACGCTATTACCGGATAAACGCCACACATATTGGACCGAGTTATCCAAAAATTGGACAGACAGAGCTTGAAGCACGGCCAGCGAAACAGAGATTGCCATTTGAATGATGTGCTGTTCCATACATAATTGCATAAATATAGCGTCAAAATATAACCACAATCAATTTGATATCTCACACCGTTATTGTTTTATTTTAATTTATTTCCCTATCATTCTTATCTGATCACCCTATATTAAAATTAGATGACGCTAGATGGCAGTACACATAGATTAACGTATATAAGATTGTCCAACTAGCTTATCCGACGATTCACTTTGTGGTTCTTCTGAGAGGAATCGAACGTCTGTAAGCTGTTTTGCAAAAAATTGATCAAACATTGAACAAAATTCATCATTTCTAAGTTTGTGCATCCACAATGTCCCTATATGTATTTACATAAATTGCACATTGACAGTAACAATTTCAGCTTTGTTTGTCAAACCTCAGCGACAGAATTCTTCTGACGTTTAATACTTCCAACTAGAGGTGGGCACGGGCCGTGCGTTTTGCTGAGCCACGCGTGTGCACGATGTGTTCGTACATGAAATTTGACTTTCGTGCGTGCACCGTTTGTGTTTGTGTAGAGTAAAAAAATATCGTGCGTGAATAATGCGTGCAAGTCGAGAGTACTGTGACACGAAAAAGCTCGAAAGTATATAGTCAGTTAAATATTGGGATATTATTCGTTATCGCTTTATCACACACAACTAGATCAAAAAATTCTGTCAGTGTAAATGATTGTTATCTTTACGTCCGTGATTGGCAATGTTCCCAAAGGAATATACCTCTGTAAGCTGTAGCCATAAAGCAACTATGGTATAGAGAAGAAGCTTTACTCATGGAGTGGAATGCCTACAAAACGAGTGAAGCGCATCGTTTCTCTGCCCTTTCTCTCTCTCTCTACTTACTCTCTTCGTTGAATATTTCAATACACGAACAGTTTTCTGATAATGTTGTTGTATCTAACTATAGAAATTCCAACCGTATTTAAATAAAATTAAATAAACTATGTAAAAAGTATAACATAATCAAGTTACGTCGCGGGAAAGACATGCGTTTAAATGAATCGCGTCGTATTTTTGGTTCTCTTCTACTAGGGTTGCCAAATTGCGGGGGTTTTTTCTTCTCTACCTGTACATACTTTTTGCTGTAGCCAAAAACGATGTACAAGTAGACAGTTAAAATTTCTCTTCACTCAAATGCCAATAAACATAACGAGTGAAACCCTAGTCATTCTCTGTAATTTATGTATTTTTACTTCAACATGGTTGGAATTTTTATAGTTATATAGTAGAATACTCGTAACACTATCAAAAAGCTGCTCGTGTATTGAAATATTCAATGAAGAGAGTAAGGGAGAGAACAGAGAATGACTAGGGTTTTACTCGTTGTGTTTGTTGACATTTTAGTGAAGAGAAATTTTGACTGTCTACTTGTATATCGTTTTTGCTGTAGCCATAAAGAAACTATGGTATAGAGAAGAAACTTTACTCATGGAGTGGAATGCCAACAAAGAAAACGAGTGAAGCGCGTCGTTTCTCTGCTCTCTCTCTCTTAGTCCCTTCGTTGAATATTTCAATACACGAGCAATGCAAACCAAAAACTCGTCGCGATTCATTCAAACGCATTTGTCTAACTAGATTATTTCATTATTTTTACACGCTTACTATGTATTTGAACATGGTTGGAATTTCGATAGTTAGATACAATAGCATCGTCAAAAAACTGCTCGTGTACAGAAATATTCAACGAAGAGATAAGAGAGAGAGAGAGAGAGCAGAGAAACGAGTGGGTTGTGTATGCTGCAAAAATCCAAAAGGTTTTGTCCCTGTTACGCATTATTTTGTTGGTAAATACATTTATCCAAACATAGTATACCCTTTAACCTAATGTTTTCAGTGCATACACACTTTTTATATTTTCGTGTTATACCGTGCTTTTTCGTGCGTACGCATGTGGGTTTGTGATTACAAAGTTCGTAACTTCGTGCTTGTGTCGGGTCCATCCTAGAGAATTAGGCACGCGCCCATCTCTACTTCCAACTACTAGATGTTCGATGCCCTTCAGTCAAAAATCAAATTGCGAGTTAGTGGATCTCTGCTATTTTAGTCTGTAGTCTGACCAACTCTAGTGCCCAGACATAACAATCACGAACATATTCGCCTTTAGGGTGGGGCATTTTAGTTCATTCAAGTGAGCGCTCTTTTTAGTTCAGCTCAGCAGAATGAACTAGTGCGTTCATTAAGTTCACTAGTTCAATTTAGTTCATTGTATCATTGTTCATATGAGCTGTAATCTAAAGAACCGATTTCAGTTCAATTTGTCGTTTTAGTACAATACATGTGAGCAGGAACTCTATTTCTGAAGTGTTTTGAATATTGTGGTAACTTTTTATAATAAGTCCGGATATAAGAGGCAATATTTGATAGATAACTAACGCGGAGTTCAAAATTAAGATCAGTATGTACAAAATGGTCAATATCGCCGTAGGCTGGATACACTTCGATTCCACAAAGATGGTAACATTAGGCACCATCTGAGCAAATTTGGGTGACACAACCTGCACAACTGAAATAAAAAACTGCTAAAACAAGTGAACTACGGAAACAAAACAGCGGTACATGGTGAACTAGTTCGTTCGTAAACTATACAACTCTATTCGCCATATCGAACATGTGAATTATGTTCATGAGGTTGATAATGTCTGGTCACCCTAAATGAACTATGTATGTAGTTTGTGAACTATCAAACTATACAGTGGTTCATTCATGACGATTCTTGCCACCGTCTTAACCATCAACGACTGCTAAATGTTCCAATCTCCCTGCATGACACCTCCACTGAAAACAGTTAATAATCATTATCATATTTGTTTTGCGTTACACTTTATGGCTCAGTGCTTCTCGCGTTTTATAGAAAAACAATTCATGTTGACTCTCAATATACCGATAAACAGTTGCTAACTAACCCCTCCGAACAATATACAAGTATTTTCAATCAATATTTTATTTTTGTATTTTTTCCAAGTTCCATTAAATCGCATGTTAAAGTTAATGTTGTTGTTCGTGTATTATTGTTTGGTATTTATTTGTTATTATTTTTCGCTGGAAGTCATGGAATCTTTCGTATCTCGAGACGACAACCAGCAACCACCAGTCATAGGGGTCCAGCCGTATGTATTTACATCAATCGTGTCTGATAATAATTATATGACGTCAATTGAATGAGTTGATAATGCAACGGATTTTAATAATTAACATTGGCACAAATTGGCCAGCGATGCATTTTTAAAATTGTTTTTCAAAGAGAATTGAATTTAGATTGAAATGTATCGATAAACACTTTGGATTTCCGCATGCCAAAACCTAGGTAATTTCATTTGAATGGAAATTGCAAAATATTTATAGTCCCAAAATTTAACAACCATATATAATAAATAGCTTTAATACAAATAATGAAGACGTAATCCGCTGCTGAAAATTAGTCTAAACACAATTGCATGGTGTTTCGCGGTTGTTCACACTCAACCTTTAACCCTCTAATGCATGAATTTTTGTTTTGACCCCTAATGCATGAGTCCGCCTCAAGGCGAACTTGAATTAGTTTCAATTACTCACCGGTTAATAATGTTTTCACCACAATAAAAGCACTTACGGAAAGAACGTAAGATTTCTTACAAGTTGGTATTTTTTTAAATTGAAATTGACAAAAAAAATATTTTTTATGTTTGCCATAAATTGCTGTGTTTGCAAACATAATAAAAACCGCATGAAAGTGGCCACCTGTCACTTCAAATTGACATTACTCGAAAGCTAGAAGGAGTGTGGCCACCCTGAAAAATCAAAAGCGTAGCTTAAACCCAGTGGCGGAATTTGCGAGGCCTTCCACGAATAAGGCATGCGGAATCCTTATTTGGTAATGACTACTTTAGTAAAGCCTGCGAAATGCATGATTTTATAAGGCTTCCTCCACAGGGCTTTTAAAAGAATGCCAGAAGATGCCGCTCGTCGTTGCGAAATCATAACATCCGATAGCCCAGTAGATAAAGCATCCGACTGGAGGTTCTAAGGTCGTGTATTCGATTCCTGTGGCTGCAGAATTTAAAAAATTAAATTATAAGAATTACAATTGGTTAAAGTATAAATCTGAAATATGAAACTAATTTGCATATATATTTTTTTATTTTTACATAACTTCTTCTAAAACTACTCTTTTTGCAGGCCTTCAAGTAGAGAGGCCTTGCATCCCAATCTCACGCAATGTTAAAAAGAAAGGAGGAGGTAATATGTAGGGAAGGCCTGCCGTATTCTATAGAATGCCTCCTGCGTCATGATTTCAGGCCTTCCAGCTCCTGATTTCCGCCGCTGGGAAGCTTCTACTACACTCTCAGAAAAGTCAGACTTTTAACATTTAAAAAAATATGTATCAAATCGGGTTTTGCGTAGGCCCCGTCTATATGCACTAGAGGGTGAATTCCAAATGGGAAAATTTAATTTCGCGTGGATCTAATATCTTTTGATCTCAAATTAAGATACTTTTTTCTTTAGATTTAAGAAACCATATGTACATACATAAATCGGGGAAATATTTCATTAAATGACATACAAATTTCCTTAAATTTAGTGCAACTGTTCCCTCTAAATGTACATTAGGGTTGTACTACAAATTTTTTTTGGGAGGGGTTCCCAAAGTTGGGTATTGTAGAGCTGAATACGGGAACGAGGGTACAAGGATTTCCTAATTTGGGCAAAGGAAATGTTTTTTTTTTTGGAAAAATATATTTTTAAAATTTTGATAAATAATTTTTTTTCACCGCAGCATTTACGAATCTGAATCAAGCACAAACCAATTATATTTCATTATTTCTGTCAATGACATAGGTCGCTTTATAAAGTTGACTATATCTCCGATCTGAAATGGAATCGGCATATATTTGGAATGTGGCTGTTATGTGCTTCCATGGGGCTAATTTGGAATATACAGGTAGTCCATTCACTTTTATCAAGATTGCCCAATATTGGCACTCGAAATCATTATTTCTGTCAATGACATTGGTCGCTTCATAAAGTTGACTATATCTTCGATCTAAAATGGACTCAGCATATATTTCTCAAATATACCGTTAGGCCATTCACTTTTACCAGGGCTGCCCAATATTGGCACTCGAAATCATTATTTCTGTCAATGACATTGGTCGCTTCATAAAGTTGACTATATTCCGATCTGAAATGGAATCAGCATATATTTGGGATGGGGATGTTGTGTCCCTCCATTGGGCTAACTTAGAATATACAGGTAGTACATTCACTTTTATCACTTTTTAACTTTAACTATTAGTTTGGTGTTCCTAATCTGTCAAATTTTCTATATGTGTGTAATAAAATTTTCTATTTGTGTGTTCAAAGTACATAATAAGTATATTCATCATAGATGGCTTCAAATATACTTATTGACTCTTTTTTCTGTACAAAACTTCTTTTTTTTTTGGCAAAAAATCAGATTACGGAAATTTTGTATAAGTGGTTTGTGTTTTCGATGAATAAATTTATCGGATAAATTTATCTTCACACTCTTCCTATGAACTCAGTAGAATTGCCTCTAACCGCGTCAATTTACTAGAATAATTTTTCATGACGTTTCGTGAAATAATCGATTAACAGTGTACTTTTCCTTAGAAATATATTAGACGGAATAGGATAAAAGCTACAATATTGTCAAAGGTTATAATGCAATATTTCAAGCTGTTTAGGATTTATTGAAGTAACATTTGAAATAGGGCCCTGATCTACCTCCAAAATTTTTTTCGATGTAGAAAAAAGATTGTTACGTATAGGAGCAAAACCGAGCGGGGTCCAAGTACTTCCATATTTTTCTAGTTTGGTTGAGGCCCGAGAGAAAAGAAATCTCAACTAAGCGAGAATTGTCTAAACTGCTACTTGTGCGAAAACATCCACAACTAAAATTGAAGTTTTACATTTATCCAATGAAATGTGAGTAGCTTTTACATCAGCACAATGTATAAATTCATAATTTTCATGTACTTTTTCTTTCAGTGTAAGACGACCAAAATTATACGACCAGAAATGTGGGCCATTTAGCAAAAAGAGGAAAAATTACATGAGGAGTCAGGGGACACCCGGGTGGAACGAAGTTCGTTTCGCTATATATGTATGTATGTACTCACTAGTTAGTTCTAACATTCTTAAGGCGCCCGTTGAAAAATACGATAATTTAAATGGATCTTTAAGAAAATATACTTTTTCTAAAATGGTAAACTTTTTTAAGAAATTTTTTATAGAATGTATTTAAAAAAAAAAGTTAAAAAAAGGTAATTTTTGTAAGAATATGTATTATAATTATATTTTCCCGAAAAGGTAATTTTTTTAAAGAGAGGTACATACTTCATTTATTAAAAGCTTATGTTTTTTTTTAAGAAAAGGTACTATTTTTAAGAAGAAGTACTTTCTGTAAGAAATTAATTTTTTTTTACAAAGAAGTACTTTTTTTAAGAACAGGTACTCTTGTTAGGAAAAGGTTATTTAAAAAAAACTTACTTATTTTCAGAAAGGCTACTTATCTCAAGAAAAGAAAAAAAAGGTATTAAGGAAAAGGAATTTTTGTACGAAAAGGCATTTTTTTCTTAAGAGAAGGTATTTTTTGAAGGAAAGGTTTTTTTTAAGAAATGGGAATGTTTTTAGAATTTGTCAATTTTCAAGAATAGGTAAATTTTTTAAATGTAGGTACTTATCTGAAGAAAAGTTATTTTGTTTCACAAAAAGGTATTCTTTAAAGAAAATGTAATTTTTTAAGAAAAGGCAATTTGGTGTAAGAAAATTTACTTTTTTATTTAAAAGGTACTTATTTAAAAAATACTTTTCCTAAGAAAATTTACTTTTTTGCGCAAAGGTACTTCTTTAAGATAAGGTATTTTTTTCAAGAAAAATTACTTTGTTTAAGAATATGAATATGTATTTATTTTGAGAAAATATCCCTTTTTAAGAAATGACACTTATTTATGAAAATTTTCTCTTTTAAAATTCTTTTAATTTGGCTTTTCTAAATTTACTTTTTATTGGGTTCAAAACTACAATATATACTTAGTATTTATTACAGGCTCCACCTAGAAAACTCCCCATTAAATAAAAAATTTCCCAACATATGTTAGTGTATACACAAACCAAAGCAGAAGTACCCAATATAGTTGATAATACTGGGTTGTGGCATAATAGCGTTAAAAAGAAGTTTGTTTAATTTTTTTTCATTTAGCCCCCATCACGAAAGGTGCGATAAGGAACTTCGTTCCAATATTTCTCTTAGGGGCATATCTCTCTCGCGACATATCTTGATTATATCATAATTTTTCCATAGTTTATGTAATTTTACTTCAACATGGTTGGAATTCGTAGAGTTGCTCGTGTATTGAAATATTGAATGAAGAGAGTAAAAGACAGAGCAAAGAATGATTAACGCTTCCCTTTTTTTTTTGTTTGTTGGCATTTGAGTGAAGATAAATGTTGACTGTCTACTTTAGTGCATCGTTTTTGTTGGTCCAAACCATGGTAGAAATATACGGTACTAATGTTAGCTGATTTCCTTTGGTAATATTTTAGCGCGCCCAGTAAATATTAAAGTTGCTTGTATGAGTTATTTTTCTTTTGATTTCATCCATCTATGTTCACAATTGTACATTAGGGTGTCCCAAAAATTTTTCTTTTTAGATTTTCATGGTTGCTCAAGCTTGATTGGAAAGCTTATAGGGCAAAGTATGTTTAAGATTTTTTTCAGATTTTTCGGAAGAGGTTTAGAGGTCGCACAAGAATTTTACTTAAAACTCAGTCAATAACCACGATTTTCTTAATTTGTAAGCCAACATTTTTGAAGCAAAACGTTCAAACTTTTATAATATATGCATAAACCACCAGTTTTGGGAATGATTTTGTTCAATAAGGTACGTTCTTTCGTAAATTTTGGATACATTTTGTTAGTAACGCTTTATAACTTTTAAAATTTCTATGAAAATTTAAAAAACTAATGATGCATTCTAAAAAACGGATAAATTCCAATCAATTTTGCAGAAAACAATTTTTAATTTGCTGTTAGTGTTCCAGAGTTATACCATTTTAAAGCTTTTTAACCATTGTATGAACCTAAAAATATTATAAACTGTTTGCCATATTTGTATCGGATTTGCTTTAAATTTCTATGAAAATTTAAAAAAGCTAATGATGCATTCTAAAAGACGGATAAATTCCAAGCAATTTTGCAGAAAACTATTTTTAATTTGCTGTTACTGTTCCTGAGTTAAGCCATTTTAAAAATCTTTAACCATTGTATGCTACTATTAATACTATAAACTATTTGCCAATTTTTCATCGGATTTGCTTTAATCATTGTATTCACCGAAAAATCTACATGCGCTAAGTAGCGACAAGCTTACACGCAGGAAAAAATGGCCCCAGTAACATATTGCAGGAAACATATTTATGTTTGCAAGCAATCAAATACAAAATTGATTGGAATTTCCCTTCTTTTAAAGTGCATCATTAGTATTTTAAATTTTCATAGAAATTTAAAGCAAATACGATGTAAAAATAGCAAACAGATTATAATATTATTAGTTTCATACAATGGGTAAAAGGCTTTAAAATGGTATAACTCTGGAACAGTAACCGCAAATTCAAATTTTTTTTACATAATTGCTTGGAATTTATACGTTTTTTAAGGTGCATCATTAGTTTTTTTTTGATTTTCATAAGAATTTTTAAAGATATAAAGCGTGATTTACAAAATTTAAATAAAATTTAAAACGTGGTTCCTTATTGAGGAAAATTATTGCCAAAACTGGTGGTTTGTGCATATACAATAAAAGTTTGGACGTTTAGCTTCAAAACTGTTGACTTACAAACTAAGAAAATCGTGGTTATTGACCGAGTTTTAAGTAAAATTCAAAAAACGGCCGGAATAACCGAGTTTTGGGGGAAATTCAACTTGCGCGACCTCTAAACCACTTCCGAAAAATCTGAAAAAATTCTCAAAAATACTTTACCCTATAGGCTTTCAAATAAAGCTTGAGCAAAACAAAATGTTATTGATGGGACACCCTATTGTACATGTATGTGTGACATTTTTATCAGCTGATTTGGACAATAACTCGGTACGAAAATTGCAACAATGCTAATGTATTTGTACCATGGTTCAAACTCTTAAATTACCTTGTATACCTCATGTAATTTTTCGAAATGTCAAACTTTTGTCATAAACAATTTAAATTTAACTTTGAATTTACAAAATCTTGCGAGGTATACGAATTTTTTAAGAATTTGAATGCAACCCCATATTGTTTTTTCCCAATTTTGCTGCAAACATAAAAGTTTTCCATAAATATATAATTTGGTTCGATGTCGCATCAATAATTCTGATTAATAATTAGGTGTATGTATATTTATTTCTGTCACGAATATGATGCAATATTAAATATTTATACTTCCTCTGCTATGGAAATGATAAATATTAATCACGAAAACTGGCATTGTGTCTTAATATCCGTGACATTGAGAATACATCACCTTCAATAATAACTCTGTCATTAAAATATATCACTGCCTGCATTCATGGTAATGACAGGCGGATAGTTTTGTTAAGTTCAAATTACATCAAAAGACATTTCTTGCCTTTAATTATTTAAAACCATACATTTTTGTTGCTACACATTTCAATCAGGCTCGAAGGATACATTTTAGGGGTGATGGAAAACGGTACACAAAGTTATAGTAATAAGAAAATTCCATCCGCTTCTTCTTCATCTTCATACTGTTTCCTAAACGTTTTAATAAAAAAAAATAGTAGAGAAATAATCCCGCCTCTCTACCGCAATGTCACCACAAGAAACATCCATTATAATACGCCAGATTATAATATTTACTTTAATTTGTATATGGGCGTCATAAACAAAACATATTTACACGATTTCATGTCATCTCAGTTGTGTCTTGTGGCGTTATTTAGCGTTTCATGTACTACGTACTGTTGTAGTACTTTATGATGAATATCATAATCAAAACGACCTTCAGCGAGGAGGGGTGAAACACCAAACCGAACAACGCGAAAAAATGTACATATGCGCCTCATGCCACGGCTGCCAAGTTTTACAGTCTAGTTCTAAATAGCAACACAAATCACATGTTTATACAGCGAACAAATACAAAATCCCATCATTAAGATAATCAAGGGAAACATTGGTTGGAAAACATAATTGAGCGAATCTTAAAATAAATGCATTTATTACAGTATTTCAATCCTTTTGGGTGTCATTAATTCAATGTTTCAATGTTTCGAATGATGCAACGCAAGTACAGTAGCATTCTGGATAAATAATATAGATAAATATTTTCGCATTACATTCCCTAAAGGGACTGAGGTGCGCTTTTTACAATCAGGGAGCTGAGCGCTTTTGAGTTTGTGCCTGTGACCTACAGCCGATTCCGAACCGGTTTCTGGGGCTCTTTTTCATGGTTAATTAGTCGATAATGTCGCTGTCACTATGTAAAGTGATCGAAAAACGATGTACAAGTAGACAGTCAAAATTTCTCTTCACTCGACTGCAAAAAACCAAAACGAGTGGAACCCTAGCCATTCTCTGCTCTCTCTCTTACTCTCTTCATTAAATATTTCAATACACGATCAGCTTTTTGATAGTATTATTGTATATACCCAATAAGCACATCGGATCCGAACCGGCTCCGGATCAGATCCGACTTCTCTGAATTGATTTCGAGATCGCGTCCGATATCGATTCGAGATCGGATACTAAAACGGCCGCAATTCCTCCTTCGATCTCGAAACGAGAAATGTGTTCGATCTCGAAACAAGAAGTGGGTCTGATCTCGAAACGAGAACGGATCCGATGTGTAAATCATATCGGATTCAGTTTCGAAATAATTTCGGAGTAAAATTTCTACCGGAAAATGAAAACGCAAACAAAATATATATAAACATGTAGATTTTTTATAAATTAATTTATGTTGGAGTGTATTTGCTTCTCTTAGTTAGTCGATCTTTGGCATACTGGAAGTATTTTTTACTTCGGCACTCCATCACTTCCAATCGGATCAGAGAAAACGAAATCCGATGTTCCGGACTCAAACCGGAGCCGAATCGGATCAGAGAAAACGAAATCCGATGTTCCAAACTCAAACCGCATCCGAATCGGATCAGAGAAAACGAAATCCGATGTTCCGGACTCAAAACGGATCCGAATCGGATCAGCGTAAGCAGAATCCGACGCGTCGAACTCAAATCGGATCCGAGTCCGACTTTGTGCATATTGGGTAACTACAAATTCCAACCATGTTGAAGTAAAATTACATAAACTATGCAAAAAGTACGAAATAATCAAGATATAGCGCGAGAGAGAAATGCGTTTGAGTGAATTGTTAGCACTTTTTGGTTCTGGTTGCCAATTTGGTTGAGTTGCCAAATTGCGCACATCTTCTAGTCTAATTCACTGACAACACTCTGGACAAGCTAAGTACTACAACAGTGAACATATATAACGACTCTTCTCCCACAGTAGATTGGGATCACTATTTTCCCACCGAACCATAATATAAGAGCAAAGACGACTTGGCTTTTCTAGGCCGATTTAAACTTTGTTCTTAAAAAATAAATCGTATTTGACCTGAGAGTCCCTGAATTCCGCCACACACATGTATGGCATGCAACAACTCTGGGCATATACATACGCAGCCATTCGTATAATTAACAATACGCCCGTTTGTTATTCCGTACTAAACTAATTTTTCTCATAAAGCAACTATGGTATAGAGAAGAAAATTTACTCATGGAGTGGAATGACAACACAGAAAACGAGTGAAGCGCGTCGTTTCTCTGCTCTCTCTCTCTTCGTTGAATATTTCAATACACGAGCAGTTTTCTGATGATGTTATTGTATCTAACTATAGAGATTCCAACCATATTTAAATAAAATTACATAAAGTATGAAAAAAGTATGAAATAGTCAAGTTATGACGTGGGAAAGAAATGGGTTTGAGTGAATCGCGTCGACTTTTTTGGTTCTCTTCAACTAGGGTTGCCAAATTGAGCCGGTTTTTTCTTCTCTACTTGTACATTCTTTTTGTTTTTCTACCAATTTGTGTTGGGGGCTAAGAGATTTGAACCGGCTCCCCATACAAACTGGTCGAAAAATTGGTTTATCACGGGATATAAAAAAAAAGACAAGTCTAATATTTTATATACTTATATTTCACCACTATTCAACTTCATACTGAGATAGCAGCCCGAACAACATATTACAGGAACCATGTACATGTTTACCAGCATTGTTTTCATCAAATCTGGTGCTTTCTTGTTTCTTTGTTGTCTGTCACGTTTTTGGTTTCAGCAGTTTTCAACAAACAAAGCCACATTTGGGGCACACACACATATATTATAACCTATTAATCATTGTGTCTGCAAGATGAAATATTGCATGGCAAACACAATGTGTTTGGGCACAAGTATACTATATTTGTGACGAGCTATAAACGCCATCACCTGAAGTATTTCAAGGTGATGTATTTCCATCCAAATAACAAAAAAACACGACTGCCAACAGGCCTGCTTAAAGGAGGGTTATGTGCATGTCTATGAGCGCGTTTTCGAAGGTAAAGGTCCTCCTGCCAGGCCTGCGTACGGACCGGAAACAAGCTTGTCTATAAAATCTAACGAAAGTTTCTCCTTTCAGTGAAGGTCTTCTTCATATTTCTCTATGGCATCGTAGTTTGGTGGAGGTCCCTCCAAAAGAAATATATTCAGAATTCCTTGATTAAAATTCAAAGATCAGCACTGATTAGCGTTAGTGGGGCAATGGGCACGACGTCAGGTACTGCACTTAGTGCTATCCTGAACATCTGTACTCCTGATATCATGGCCGAATCGGCAGCCGCTACATCCCTGGTGAGAATCAGAGATTGTGGCGTCGTCATATCGGCGCATTCCGGACACGCTGAATTACTACACCGGATCAACTCTATTCCCGTAAAAGCGGACTACTGTATCCTCTACCTTCTACCAGCGACAAATCTAAGGACTTCTATTCCGAACAGGAATACCTAGGAAAAGTCACTGGAAGGGGACACCAGTAGTATCAGATTTTTCACGGATGGATCAAAGTTGGACGAGCAAGTAGGCTATGGGGTCCATTCACAGGACCTAAATGTAAATATCTCCTCCAAGCTGCCTGATCAGTGTAGTGTATTTCAGGCGGAAATTACCGCAGGTTGCTGAACTACTGAAAAGTAGTGTCACAACCCTACGGAGCATATGTGTCTACACAGACAGCCAGGCTGCCATAAAATCCCTTGAAGCCATGTTTGCTATGTCCCTGACGGTGAAAGAATGCCACTCATCACTTAGGGTGATGGCAGAGTATTTTGACATCAGGCTCATCTGGGTACCGGGACACAGCGACATTCCAGGCAATTGCGTAGCGGATGGGTTAGGTAGACAGGGTACTACGGCACAGGTTCTTCCGGCAAAAGAAGGTGTTACTATGCCAATCTCTACCTGCCGTTTGCAGATCAGGCAGTGGGCCGATAATATGTTCAAGGACAAGTGGATACTTACTTCAACTTGCAAACAAGCCAGGGTCCTATGGCCACAGGTGGACAGGAAGAGGACTAGGCAACTACTTAACTTGCCGAGAGGCAGTTTATCCACAATCATAGGAACACTCACGGGACATTGTCTTGTAGGAAAACACGCCCTAAGATTGAGACATAGAAACTGCACTCTCTGTAGATGCTGCATGGAAGAGGACGAGGAAACGACGAAACACCTTCTCCTGGATTGCCCTGCTCTGGCAGGACTGATAAGTAGGATATTCGTAACACATTTGATTAGCACCGTAGCCTTACAGGATATTCCTGTAGGTCTTATAGACAAATTCATTGAAGGGGCAAATTGGCTAGACGACTAGTCAATAGTTGCTATAGAGGAAACTGCAGGTATCACAATGGACTTCTTTACGACGTTCAAATTCAAAGCGCCAATGATACAAACGTTGAATGAGCGAAACTTTTCATGGAAATGAAGAAAATTCTCTCTCTCAACAATATTTATGAAAAAGTTTTCATTAAATATTCATCATTTTAAGTTGGAGTACCAAAATTTTTAGGGTTTTCCCTTAAACTGCATAGATATTATTGATATAATTCTTATTATTATAATATGTATTATTGATCAAATATTCCGTGTTTTTTAATGCGTGCTATATTATTCGAGCAATTGTACACTGGGGAATTCTCATTACATTTAGAATTTTCATCACATCTACCATTAGGAATTTGTTAATAGGGTAATTCAGAACAATCGCAGATGAGGATCGGGGATGCGAAATTTCTGTATCGTACGGTTTGCTGAAAATCATAAAGATTTTTAAAATCGAGGAAAATTTTTCTAGATGTTTTGTGGCCGTCGGTGGTGCAATGGTTAGTGTGCGCACCTCTTGTACATGAGATCCTGGGTTCGATTCCTGCTCTGACCACCTTAAATTTCTTTCAGCGGCGGTCACCTCGCATAATGACAGCGACACTATCGAGTATTTAGCCATGAAAAAGCTTCTCAAAATACCTTTCGGATCCGGTGCAAAATTGTAGGCGCCAATCAATCTGAGTATTAAACAAGAAAGCGCACAGCTCTGGTTGTGAGAAGCTCTCCCCAATTCTTTCATGGGATGTACTGGGAAACCATTCATTTTATTTTTAGATGTTTTGAACAAATTTTATAGTTTTTGTTTCATAGAATCTACGAATTTCATTGAAATATTTTCATACAATCATCGAAAATGTTTCATAGATGTTAATACCGAATTTCATAGATTTATTTTGGCAGAAAACTATTTTAGCAGCAAAATCAGATCTGCACCAAAATTTCAACAACGGTTAAGGCCTTTGCGCTGAGTTGAACAATAAGATTTTGTTCGCGCTAGGTCCAACTTCTTGAGATATAGGCTTTTAAAGCTTGAGTATATAATTGGCCATATCTCAGGTATTTATCATCGGATCTGCTTGAAATATGTATCATTACAAAGCCCTTGTGAAACTTTATAACTCTTTATATAAATATATTTCCTTTTATTAACCCATTGAGGGCCCATTTAACAAATGTTTTTTAACCTCACTTTTTTGGTTTAATCAACTTGTTGTTCTTGTCTTTTGGCAATGTTGTCTTTTGTCGTTGTTGTCTTTTATTTCTGTTGCCTTTGTTATAGTTTTTACAAACCAAAATAAAAAAAATTATTTCTAAAAACTCGCGCGATTTTTCTGATTTTGCCACACATCGTCTTAAGGTACAGAGGGAATTAAAATATAAATAAATAAATATAAATATAAATTTAACGAATTATGAAATTTATTTCATCAGGATCGGATAATAAATGGCAAAGTTATGCGCGATTATACATTCAAACTTTGGAGACCTATATTTCGGAAAATATTGACTTCCGCAATTTTTTTTTTAAATCCACATTTAATGCTCTAACTAGCAAAAATAAAATCCAATTTGCTGCTAAAAGGAATTTGCTCCTTGATAATATTTATAAAGAATGTCGTAAAATTTACGAAGAACATTTTTGCAGAGTTGCAGAGCAGTTAATCTGCAAAAAATGAACAGCTCATTGATTATGTAAAGCTCTCACTAATCCTTTTTGAAAATGTCTGAAATTATTTTAATTTTAATATTTAAGAAATTAAATTCGAAAATTGCATTCTAAAGTATTGCTAAACCACTGTGCCTTTGCTAAAGTTCAGGTTGTCGCCGTCAATGTCAAACGCCAAATTAAGTCTATGTGCAAACGTCATTCGTTGTCACAGTTTTTGGCTGTGCTGTCGTTATTTACCATTTCGTACCGGCTTCGGGTTGTCTCTGACACAGGTGGTATCCCAACTACCGCACAGCATGGGCTACGTGATGGTGGTTCCCCTAGTTTTTTTTTTACCCCCTGCCATATGTTTACATATCTGCTTATGGCACAAAATGTTGATCTATTCAAAGTGCAAAATGTACAAATACAATTCAAATAAAAAAAGTTACTTTGCTGGTGTTGGCTTTTTCTGATTTCCTCCTTCTGGTGTTGTTTTTCGCAATGCTTTGTGAATTTTTCAATGTAAAGGTCATACGATTTTATTTCCACTTTCATGCATCCCATGCCATTGCAAGTAGTATAGAATACTTGCAACAGTCATGGAATTGCAAATACAGTTGCATAAAAAGAGAGGCAGTCGCAGAGATACAAACGCAAATGTGGTGAATGGCAACAAAATAAAAAAGCGTGTAGCCATGAAATATGCATAGCAGTGGTTAGCTGGGTTAACCTGTAGAGAACTGTTGCCGCCAGTATCTTTATTGGACCTATGCATTTCACGAGTCACCACCACAAACTGAAAGTTCATGATTTATTTTATTTTTGTTTTGTTTTTTTCTTTGGATTTTTATTTTTATTTTACTGTTTTGTTTCGCTGTTACAGTAATCCTTTTTTGAAGAGGGTAGTATCGTCAGCCTGGCACCTAATGGAAAAATACACTCCGGTTCACTTATTTAAAAGCACTAAAAATTCCATATTCAGAATTTTAAAATGGAAATGGAAGCTAGACATCTTGTGATATAAAAAAAATCATGACAATAGTGGTTTCTTAACTAAAAAAAAAAAATAAATGGTTTCCCATTACATCCCATGAAGGAACCGGGGAGAACTTCTCACAATCACTGAGCTGTGCGCTTTCCAGTTTTCACTCATTGATTGGGACCTACAGTTTTACACCGATTCCGAACGGTATTTTTGAGAAGCTTTTTCATGGCTATATACTCGATAGTGTCGCCGTCACTAAGCAAGGTGACCGTCGTCGAAAGAAATTTTAAGGTGGTTGGGAGCAGGGATCGAACCCAGGATCTCCTGTACAAGAGGCGCGCACACTACCCATTGCACCACCGACGGTTTCTTAACTAAGGCACTTTTTTTGAGCAATTTATAAAAAAAAAGTCCAAAAATGTGCTATTTTTTTTTGGTCCACTTGAATAAAGACACTTTATTATTTTTTTATTATTTTTAAATTAAGCGATAATCATTTTACGAGTCAAAATGGCAAAACAACAAATTTTAAATCTATCGGCAAAAACTAAAATCGATGTTTACCATTCTGAAGGATATTCTAACCGGGCAATAGCTAAAAAAATTGGACGGAGCCCAACAGTTGTCGACAATTACATCAAGGACCCCGAGGAGTAGGGAAAAAATGTTAAAGGAAGGATTTCATTGTCTTTATCTACGTATGAGAAAAGAAAAATCATCAGAATTGCTTGTAATTCTGCCTTATCCTTGTCAAAAATAAGAGCTCAAGCTGGAGTGGAAGCGAGCAAGTCATCAGTACGCAGAGTAATTAAGAGTTGTGATTATCTTAAATACCTGAAATTACAAAAAAAAACCGCCACTTAATGCTCCTCGTAAGGAAAAGCGGCCTCAATTCGCAAGAGACTACATGGTATGGGATGTGCAGCCAAGAGGTCATGTAAATGACTGGAGAACCGTTGTATTTACGGATGAGAAGAAGTTTAATTTGAATGGGCCTGATGGCTACAAATATTATTTCCATGATCTGCGCAAAGAAAGGCGTTTTTAAACCGACATCACAGCCGAGAGGGCGGCGTTATGGTGCGGGGTGCTATTACGTACTATGGCACCATCGATCTTGAATTTCAAAGTGCAATAATGACTGGTGCAAGCTATAAAACGTTATTGGAAGCGGCTTTACCGAAGTTCAGTGAACTACTTGGTCCCATATCTTGGATATTGCAACAAGGATAATGTTCCTATACACAACGCCAGAGTAGTAAAGGAGTTTATTGCTAGTCAAAATATTAATATTCTTGACTGGCCACCCTATTCGCCAGATTAAACATTATCGAAACTGTCTGGGGTTGGTTATCTCGTAAGGTCTATGAAGGAGGTAGACAATTTGATGACAAGGATTACATAAATTCTCTTTATCTCTCAATGAAAACCCGTATATTTAAAGTTATTAAAAACAACGGGGGTTGTGCCCATTACTACTAGTTCTTAAATAAAGTAAAATAAATTTTAAAAAACAAGAAAAACTGTTTTTCATTAAAATTAGTTAAAGTGCATTTATTCAAGTGAACCAGAAAAAAAATACATACCACATTTTTGGACTTTTTTCTAAATTGTTCAAAAAAGTTCTTTAGTTATCAAAAACCGCTATTGTCATGATTTGTTTTTTTATCTCAAGATGTCTAGCTTCCATTTCCATTTTAATATTATGCAATCGGTTACAAATTGCAAAAGATACAGGCTGCTGAATATGGAATTTTTAGTGCCTTTAAATAAGTGAACCGCAGTGTATACACGCTGAAAAATTTTTCAATATGATGGCGCATAATTTTAGTATCTAATCAAACTAACATATACATACATATGCGGGGTAGTCCAAGGTAAAAAAAATATTTTCCAAGTGACATGTCACTGATTTTGAGGAAATTTGGTGGAAAGTAAGCCTATGCCAAGAACAGCGGGGTTCGGAATGTCGGTAGGATGCAAAATGAGGGAGTTATAGCCATTTTTGTAAGACAACCTCCAAAATTTCAATACAAGGAAAATTCTCTAAATCAGTGGTCGGCAGGAAGAGAGTGTGAATGCATGTATGTATATGGATTTTTCACAATTTAAAGCATTTTTCTTGTATTGAAATTTGGGACGTTGCCTTACAAAATTGGCTATAACTTCCTCATTTTGCAACCTACCGCCATGCCGATCCACGCAAAATGTTTGGCACAAATGCCGCTTTAACATATTTTTTTTTTGTGTCAAAAAAATCGAAGGAAGGCTCTTTTTGCTACGCTAAGTTCTTTGAAAAATGATGTTTTTTGCAAAAAAAAAGTTGAAAATGCAACCAACATAAAACCCAATTTAGCTGGCATTAGTATCAATCAAAAACTATTTGAACTTAGTTTGCTGAATGGTTTGCTTCTGCTTGCTTATCGTTCTCTCTCCAATCCACTCTGTTCTCTATAATTTTCCTACTACTTAGGCCCAATTTTTGACTGGTTATTTAAATTGGTAATCAGTTGATTTTGATTTACGGTTGATCTGACTTTAAATAGTGCGAAAAGAGTTTTTCAATGCTTTATCAAATAATCTTACTACCATGTGGCAACAGTGTCAAATGCTACTCAAAATAACCGGTATTCATGCATTTATCGGCTAATCGTTACGATCCATCAAACTGACGTCATTTGCAAAAGAAAATTGAAGTGATGAAATCAGGGTTCGTATTACGTGGGCAATGAGTTACCCTGGGTTAGCTACCAACGACGATGGGTAATGGGTTAACCGGGGTAACCCATCCCCATTTTTGGTCGAAAATACGAAAAAATTGGGAAAAATTTCTATATCTCCGAAATGGAGATTTTATTAAGATATGACCAAACTTTTTACACTACCCTGATATCCATTTATATTATAAACATTCTATGGTTGTATAAATATTTTGCTGAAAACTGTTGCTGTGAAAATTTCCATAAAAAAATGTATGACAGCACATAGAATTAATATGTGCACGAACCTACTAACTTATAAAAATATACAACAGGGATGACCAACATCTGTGGAAAGCGGGCCACCGTAGTGTATGACCAATTGAGTAGTGTATGACCAATTGAGGAGTCCGGTTAAGACGCGGTTAAGAAAATCCGCAAAATTTTATTGGATGATCGTGGGCTGAAGGTGCCCGAGCTATCTGAATTTATAGGCTCTTCAAAAAGTGCTATACATCGTATATAGACCGAAGATTTGAAGATGAGAAAGCTGTGCGCAAGATGGGTGCCGCGTTTGCTTTCAATAGACCAAACACAACGTCGTGAAAATGTTTCAGTATAGTGTTTGGCAACCGCAATAAAGCCGAATTTTATAACCATGGATGAGACATGCGTCCACCATGTCACACTTGAGACAAAATAACAGTCAAAGCAGTGGGCTGGAATGGGAGAATCGAGTCCAAAAAAAGCAAAGACGGTTCCATCTGCAGCCAAGGTCATGGGGTTTGTTTTTTGGGATGCGCATGGGAAAATTTTTATTGATTATCTTCAGAACGGAACAACCATCAACGGCGAATATTCTGCTAATTTATTGCAGGGTTTAACTGGTGAAATTGTGGAAAATATGCCACATTTAGCGAACATTAAAGTGTTGTTTCATCAAGACAATGCTCCAGTTCACACATCCACTATTGCGATGGCCAAAAATTAATGAACTAAAGTTCGAATTGATTCACCATGCACCTTATTCGTCAGATTTAGCTCCCTCGGACTATTTTCTATTTCCAAACTTGAAAAAATGGCTCGGTGGTAAAAGATTTGCCAACAATGAAGTGGTGAAGTCTGCGGTTGATGGTTATTTTAAGGAATTTTGACAGTTCTTACTATAAACAGGGTTTCGAATATAATGAATATCGCTGGAAAAAGCGTATCGAGCTAAAAGGAGATTATGTTGAAAAATAATGAAAGTTTTTCCCAACTTTTTTGTTTCTTTTAAATTAAAAAAAAATTAAACAATTTTTTTTAACACTATTATGCTACAACCCAGTATTATCAACTATATTGGGAACTTTTGGTTTGTGTCTAGACTAACATATGTTGGGAAATTTTTTGTTTAAGGGGAAGTTTTCTAGCTGGAGTCTATAACCAATATTTAGTATATATTGTAGTTTTTAACTCAATAAAAAGTAATTTTAGAAAAGCCAAAGTGAAAGAAGTTTAAAAATTTTAAATTTAAATTTTCTGAAATAAGTGAATTTTCTTAAAAAAGGTAAATTTTTTCAAAAATATTTCATATTCCTAAAGAAAGAACCTTTTCTTAAAAAAATACCTTAACTTAAAGAAGTACCTCTGCTTAAAAAAATACATTGTCTTAAAAAAGTAACAAATAAATTGCCTTGTCTTAAAAATCTACCTTTTCATTAAAGAGTACCTTTTTTGTGAAACAAAATAAGTTTTCTTGAAATAAGTACTTACTCTTTAAAATGTACAAATTCTTGAAAAAAGGACCAATTCTAAAAAATTCCCATTTCTTAAAAAAACCTTTTCTTCGAATAATACCTCTTCTTACAAAAATTGATTTTCTTAAAAGTACATTTTCTTAAAAATAAAATAATACCTTTTCTCTAGTAGCCTTTCTGGAAATATGTACATTTTCTTAAAAAAATAACCTTTTCCTAAAAAGAGTACCACTTCTTTAAAAGGTACCTGTTCTTAAAATAATTACTTCTTTGTAAAAAAAAATCATACTCTTATGGCTTTTTCTTACAGAAATTACTTCTTCTTAAAAATAGTACGTTTTCTTAAAACAATATTAAATAACAGGGACCGTAACAGTTACGACTTTTTTCAAAAAAGTCAAAATATAATAGTTATTTTTTGACTTTTATTTTTTCGGTCAAAAATAAAAGTTAAAATTTGACTTTTATTTTGTAAGTCAAAAATAAAAGTTAAAATATGACTTTTATTTTTTAAGTCAAAAATATAAGTTAAAATATGACTTTTATTTTTTAAGTCAAAAATATAAGTTAAAATTTGACTTATTTTTTAAGTCAGAAACCAAAAAAATTGATTATGCCATAATAATAACAAAGTAATGGAAATATAAGAAAAATAAAAAAAAATTAAAGGCAGCGGCAACACTGATAACAATATTATTTTACCGTTATTTATACGGTTGTTATTGTTATTGTTATATTATTATTATCAACTCTTCTTTGACTTTGCTTTGCATATCCGTAAACAGTTCATTTTAATGTAGTTGACAAATATTTGACAACGTGATTTTTTTAACTCATTAATTAATTTTTATTGATAAATCAGTGAAAGATGGGTCGTAAACGGAATATTTTAATCCGCGAATATTACATTGAGAGTGGTGGAGAAACTATGTGTAAAATATGTAAGAAAGTCATCAAAATCACCAATTTAAAAAGACATTTGCAAAACTGCCATGCAGACATGTATACGGACTACGAAAAATTGAGCAAACAAGGATTTAAGTAATGATGATTATCGCATTAAATTTACAATGGAAATGTCCAGAAAGGAGGTCGTAGATGCTTGCATTGATATGATCACCACCGAAGCACGGCCTCTGAAATTTTTTGATTCTAAGGCTTTCAAGACTTTAACAAATCCAATTTTTAATGGTTTAAAAATGGAACCAATAACTTCAAGAAATGCTACGGACTTTATTACCGAGAAATGTGATCAAATAAAACAGTGCAAAATTAATAACTTAAAAGGAAAAATTGTTAGTTTGAAGTTGGACACGGCCACACGAAATGATCGGTCTATATTGGGAGTGAATGTTCAATTAATAGTAAATAAGAAGATCGTAATTTACACTTTGGCTATGGTTGAACTAACGAAAAAACATACTGCTCAAAACCTGCAGGCAGAAATTGAGAATATACTTAAAAACTTCCAGATCAACATTAAGCAAATATATTCAATTACGACAGACAATGGTAGAAATTTAAAAAATAAGTCAAATTTTAACTTATATTTTTTACTTCAAACATAAGTCATATTTTAACTTAAAAACTAAAAGTCATATTTTAACTTTTATTTTTTACTTAAAAAATAAAAGTCAAAATTTAACTTTTATTTTTGACTAAAAAAATAAAAGTCAAATATTAACTTTTATTTTTGACCAAAAAAAAATCGGTCAAAAAATAATTATTATAAAGTGACTTTTTCATAAAAGTCAAAAAAATTAAAGTCTTTCAACTTTATTATTCCTTAGCATAGCAGCATCAATATGCTGTATTCAAATATCTGATAGACAAATTATATCCACCTGACGTTTTGATTTAAAATTTTAAAAATAACTGTTATTTTCGGTCCCTGTTAAATAAGTACAACGAACGAATATTCAAATTGTATTCGCCTGAAAGTATACCATACAAATTACGGGGTTCTGTAGCAAGGGTTTAAATAATTAATTATTAATTTTTCTGTAACAATTTTTACATCCAATGAAGGAATCGGGGAGAGCTTCTCACAACCAGTGAGCTGTGCTCTTTCTAGTTTTATACTCACTGATTGGGACCTACAGTTTTACACCGGTTCCGAACGATATTTTTGAGAAGCATTTTCATTGCTAAATACTCGATAGTGTCGCCGTCATTATGCGAGGTGACCGCCGTCGAAAGAAATTTTAAGGTGGTCAGAGCAGGGATCGAACCCAGGATCTGAAGTACAAGAGGCGCGCACACTACCCATTGCACCACCGATGGCATTAGCTTTTAATGAAAGAAGTACCTCTCTTTAAAAAATAACCTTTTCGGGAAAATATAATAGATATTCCTACAAAACAGACCTAAAAATATACTTTTTTTAAATACATTCTATAAAAAAAAATTTCTTAGAAAGAGTTTATCATTTTTCTTAAAGATCCATTTAAATTATCGTATTTTTCAGCGGGCGCCTTAGGCGTGTTGGACTAGTACATAATATATAGCGAAACGAACTTCGTTACAACCCGGTGTCCCCTAACACCTCATGTGATTTTTTATTCCAAAATTTCATTCATACATTTATTCCTTAAAGCTAAACATTCTTAAGATAATCGGCCTTATTTATAAAAAGTTGTGAGCAGTGTTACCATGTTGACATAATTTGTGCCGTTCTGGCACAATTTTTTTTGGTTTTGGCACTTGTTTTTTGAAAAATTATGCCAAGTGCTGTTTAGCACAATTTCCAAAACATTTTTGCAATATTTTCCAATTTAAGTGTAATTTTTTTGGCACAATTGTTCTGCAAACGGCACAATTTTTCGTACTAACATTTTCTTAATTTAATTTTTTTTTTTTGTGTATTTTCGGCAATACGAAGGATTCATACTGCTTCTAACATATATTGTGTCAACTTGTTTGCATCAAATACGCACAATACAACTATGACTCTTCCGCGAAGTAGACGGTTTGATCACTGTTCTCTAGGATAAGTGGGACGGATTCCAAAAGCAATTATCCAAAACTTGAAAAATTCTCTTCCAAGAAGATTGAAAGAAATTGTTAAAAACAATGGATTTTTTGAAAAATTTAATATTTATTAGATCTGAAAATAGTTAGCTTTTAATGTTGTAGAAATTCAAAAAATATTTTTGGTTATATTTTTTAATGAAATTAATATTCATGCTGTTGGAAATTAAAATCATAATACTACTTATTTTTAAGTTGGAGAGTTAAGGTATAACTAACCTGACCAACCGTTCCACTTTTCCGCATTTTGGGTGTCGCAGCCTGACTTGAATCTATAAGTGTAATCACAAATGATTATATTATATCGCTTTTATTTATATATTTAGTCTTATTGTAACCAAATACATGTACGTATTTTTATTTAAAACCAAAAAATCAGTTTTTTACCCATTGTGTCCCGCTTTTTGGTCGCAACCATTAGGTGAGGTTAGGTATAACAGCTGTTTAAATTTTCAAATGCAGATAAGCACCCATTTCTTGTAGTGACTTTGTGTGTTCTGGACACAGAATTAAATGCCAATTTTAGCATAATGGTTTCGCAAACGGCACAATTTTTGGGGACATTTGGCATAATTTTTTAGTCAATCTCTGGCAACACTGGTAGTGAGAGGTTCGAGAGACGATTTTTGTATGATAAATCTTCTCTCAAAAGTCTCATAAGTTTTTATGAAGAAGGCGGCTAATTTGTAAATATATATTATACATTTTCCAGAACAATCAAATTCATCCGATGGTATTACCGTCGTGTCGTGGTTTTCCCCGTACACATTAACGGCCTTATTCATAAAAAGTTATGAGAGGTTTGAGAGACGAAACTTGTTCTGAATAATGCTGTTAGTATTTAGGTATATCATCACACATTATATGGGTACACAATTCTCAAATTATCGAGAATTGTTTCAACAACACCTACTAGTGCGAAAACATCCAAAACAATACTTCACCGAAAACATCAATATTCACAACTTCTTGTCTATGTAGGTTTTCATTCACAACCAATTCACAAGCCAATTGTGAATATTGATGTTTTCGGTGAAGTATTGTTTTGGATGTTTTCGCACTAGTAGCTGTTGTTGAAACAATTCTCGATAATTTGAGAATTGTTTATACGTATAATGTGTGATGATATACCCAAATACTTACCCCTTTTTTATGATACTATTTGGATGATACTGCTTGTCAGTTAGAGGGCAAAAATTTATTGTATTAAGGATATGCAAGCAGCTAAGCTGCAGTATGTAAGCATATTAAGGTAGATTAAGATAGTTCTAAAAATATTGTTTAATGTGTGGAAAGTAGAAGTATTGAAGGATTAATGTTAGATTGTAAGTTATTTTCCATCGGATGTCTCAGTATTAATAAAATCATAATTTGAAAACAAAACAAAACCTAAATACTTGTTGCGCACGGATAAAACCGGGAGAGCTGATGAGATACATAGAAATAGCAAAATGCTATATCATTAAGATATTGTTCGACCAAAGTTTCAAAAACCTTCGTAATTGAATGTTCTGCGTTCGAATTCGACTTCTCGATTTTGAATCGAAACCCTAGCGAAATCATCAATTAATTATACTTTTAAAAATTTCGTTGCCGGGCCTATCTTTGGTCACCTTTGGTACAGAAACACTTCTGTCTGTATGAAGGACATGAGCAATAGATACAGCTAAATCTAATTTATTATTAGTTTTATTAAATTTAGGATTAAAATTTAACAACATTTTATTTGAATTATTGAGTTTCTGTTAGAATGTGTGCAATTTGAGAGGATATTTATTATTTTTTATATCGCATATCAAATTTAAACATAATTGTATTGGAGAGAAATAATTCTTTAAATAAAAAATTAATAATTTTTGTTTTTGTTTAGCAAAAACGAATGAAGCCATAGAGAAATGATGTATAGAGATGCGATTATTCTCATCTGATATTTCCTTTCACACTATTCGTGGTACGGTATATGCGACAGAGAGTTATTTGAAGTAGATTGACTTAAACCAGGTGGAATTACAAAAATTGTTGTGTTAAATTGTTCATATCATTTTGATGACAAACTGTGAAAATTAAAAGTATTTTGGACTTTTTGTTATATTTTATTGTTAGTATATGTTTGGGGTGTATTTACACAAACATTTTAACGCACAAATCGAAATACCGTTGCTGATTTATTGTTGGATGGTTTGAGCCATTGCCTCTATTTGGCATTATTACCAATACTTTCCAACATGCAACGTCCTTATGCAACACACTAAATGTAATCAAAATACTGAGAGATATGGCGTCTCTATAAACCATTACTCTATGAATGAAGCATATGAAGAACCTTTTTATCGCTCATATTTTTTGGAAATATAGTTTAGAAATAAAGTTTAGTAGCGTTATAGCATTTTCTCACTAGGCCACATCTTACATCTTCAATCAGGCAATTGTTAAATTGTTAATATTTCCCCATACACATTTGACACTATTGGAGTTCAACATCTTTGGACAATGCTCGCATCTCATTTTGTTTCACCCAACATTATTCGATAATTTTACACTAGCGTACATTTGGGGGAACGCATGGAATATGTTAAAAAAATTAAACATGCGTTCCCACTTCCAATATCTTACATATTCCATCTGCCATTATTTAATATTCATTTATTAACATGCCACATCGATGTAGCCAAATTTTTGTGATCAAAAATAAACGAACTAAAATGGTTTAGGAAATATAAATATGCATTGAATTATAGTCTATTTTGACCCCGGAATCGAAAAAATTGAGAATGACGTTCACCAAACGTTTATTTTTTAACATTTTATATTTATTAGAATTGTTTTTTTTCCTACATTTATTTCGTCAAGATGTATTTGTATCAGGGGGTGTTATTGCGACAAGACAATAGCTATTTTATATATGTTTGGTTTCATTCCAGTGCCAAATTCAGAGCAAATTTGTTATACAATTGCAATGGAAGATTTGGCAAAGATTTTAAAATATTTAAATCAGTTGTTCAAGCGCTACCACCTGATATAAATGTGTCTTGGATTTTTTTTTTGAATTTCTGTAATTTTTTTTAATATTTTTCTGGTGATGGACTCAAAATTATTGAATGATGTAGGGTGAAACGAAATGGAATAGGAACATTTTTCAAAGATGTTGAAAGACGTTGAGCTCACAAAGTGTCAAATTTGTTTGAGGAAATGTTAACATCTTTGGCAAATTGATTGAAGATGTAATATGTGGCCTAGTGTGAAAAGGGTATTCAGTCCCGAAAAAAATTTTAAAAAATTAAGAAAAATACATAATGAAATCAAGATACATTTGTAGCAGGTGGTAGCGAATAAAATAAATAAATAGTTGGCTTCCCATTACATCACATGAAGGAATTTGGAAGAGCTTCTCACAATCAGTGAGCTATGCGCTTTCTAGTTTTGTACTCACTGCTTGGGACCTACAGTTTTATCCCGGCTCTGAATGGTATTGTGAGAAGCTTTTTCATGGCTAAATACTCGATAGTGTCGCCGTCACTATGCGAGGTGACCGCCGCTGAAAGACATTTAAGGTAGTCAGAGCAGGGATCAAACCCAGGATCTCATGTACAAGAGGCGCGCACACTAACCATTACACCACCGCGACAACAACTGACTTTAAAATTTAAAATTTATATGTATTTTTATTTTTTACTTGTATTGTTGCTATATGTTTGAGTTGAATTTGACAGTTAAATGCAACTAATCAAAAATGAAATGGCTGTTGTTGTTGTCGAAATAAAACCACCTGGTAAAATACATGTTGACAAAACAAATGTAGTACAGAAGAAAACGAAAATACAAAAATGTAAAACATATAAATAAGTATTCATCGAACGTACATACGTATTAAAGCGAACCACGCACTTGTCATTCTTGAGCATGAGCTTGATCGATAACTTTTCATCTGACTGATGAATTTGAAAAAATATTACCAACAAATTTTGTGAACATGTTAACAACTGCGAATACATTTTTATTTGGTATCAAGAAGGGTGGTAAACCAACAATAAACAGCAACGATAGCTGATGTTCGTGCTCATGAATGACAAGTCTGTTAAGGAATTCTCATTAAAGTAATATGAGCGTTTCGATACAAATAGTTTTGAGGAATTCACCGCAAAGCATATCAAAAACGTCTGCTGATGAAGATCTTGGCAAGAGCCGAAATTGCTATACAGACAGCCCTGGTGTTGCAACATTTTTTTGTGCTCGACTTTTTCGAAAATAATATAAATCTAACAAATAAGCTTAAAAAGGTATTGAGCTTGAATAAATTTAAAAAATTTCAACATGTAAAGAGTACCCTAGTGCAATAATAGATTCCTAGATTACAGCTTTTCGCTAAAATATTCCATTTTATTCTTTTGCAAATTTCACGGGATTCTCGGAAAAAAATCCAATTGAAAGTTTAAGAAATTCCCGCCCGGGATGCTTTCCCGTTCGTTACTCAATAAGAACTACTACTCGACGTTGCATAATTTTACGCGGTTTTACATCAGACATCAGGGAATAATTCTCGACAGAAAACTGTCTTGGAAACCGAATGTGGTGGAGAGGGAGAAAAGGGCGTCTGTTGCTCTTTACTGCTGTAAACCAATACTTCTCTACACCGTAAAGAACTATATTCTGAATTCCTTGATGAAAATTCAAAGTTCAGCACTGATTAGCGTTAATGGGGCAATGGGCACGACGTCAGGCACTGCACATAGTGCTATCCTGAACATCTGTACTCCTGATATCATGGCCGAATCGGCAGCCGCTACATTCCTGGTGAGAATCAGAGATTGTGGCGCTTTGATATCGGGGCATTCCGGACACACTGAATTACTACATCGGATCAACTCTATTCCCTTAAAAACGGACTACTGTATCCCCTACCTTCTACCAGCGACTAATCTAAGGACTTCTTTTCCGAACAGGAATAGCCGGGAAAATTCACTGGAAGAGGACACCAGTAGTATCAGATTTTTCACGGAAGGATCAAAGTTGGACGAGCAAGTAGGCTATGGGTTTCATTCACCGGACCTAAATGTAAATATCTCCTTCAAGCTGCCTGATCACTGTAGTGTATTTCAGGCGGAAATTACCGCCATACTGGAGGTTGCTGAACTACTGAAAAGTAGTGTCACAACCCTCCGGAGAATATGTATCTACACAGACAGCCAGGCTGCCAAAAAATCCCTGGAAGCCATGTTTGCTACGTCCCTGACGGTGAAAGAATGCCACTCATCACTTAGGGTGATGGCAGAGTATTTTGACATCAGGCTCATCTGGGTACCGGGACACAGCGACATTCCAGGCAATTGCGTAGAGGATGCGTTAGCTAGTACCACGGCACAGGTTTTTCCGGGAAAAGAAGGTGTTGGTATGCCAATCTCTACCTGCCGTTTGCAGATCAGGCAGTGGGCCGATAATATGTTCAAGGACAAGTGGAGACTTACTTCAACTTGCAGACAAGACATAGTCCTCTGGCCACAGGTGGACAGGAAGAGGACTAGGCAACTACTTAACTGGCCTAGAGGCAGGTTATCCACAATGATAGGAACACTTACGGGACATTGTCTTGTAGGAAAACACGCCCCAAGATTGGGACATAGAAACTCCACTCTCTGTAGATGCTGCATGGAAGACGACGAAGAAACGACGAAACTCCTCTTATATTGCCCTGCTCTGGCAGGACTGAGAAGAGGATATTCGGAACAGATTTAGTTAGCACCGGAGCCCTACAGGATATTCCTGTAGGTCTTATAGACTTATAGGCAAATTGGCTGGACGACTAGTCAATAGTTGCTATATCTTGCAATCAGCGATATCAGTAGATTCGTGATTTGGGTGTTTCTCGATGCTTCTCGTTGATTCTACATTGGATTCCATTGGTAATGAGTTCTTGTAACAAAAGCATTCTTTTAAGCGTAACTAATTATAGCTTGATTTTGTATTCCCTGCTAAACCAATTTTTCGACGACTTTGTATGGAGTGCCGCTTAAAATCGCTTAATATCGCTTAGTTCCCCTACAAAGTCGTCGAAAAATTAGTATAGCAGGGAAAACAGGCTTATTACCAAGTTACAATATAACCAACATTCGAACCTTATTCTGAGTTAATTGTTTGTTCATCCAGCCAAACCATTTGTTACGATACATATGATCATTTCTAACTGCTTTATGATGAAAATTGTCATATAATGATTGATTAATGACCGGCTCATTATCATATAATGATCTCAGAAATTTTAATATACTTCTGGTTAAACTTTGTATAACTTGTTAGTTAGTAATACTATAATCTTAAAACAGATAACCCCATGTACTCAGGTTACTTATTGTCAGATTTGAAATATATCAAAAAATTAAGTTAATTAAATTTTAGTTACCTTAAAAAAACAGGCTGTATTACATATTTGTCTTAAATACTGTTGTGATAAATGCTTTACATGTTTGGCTCAACGAACAGTTATTCCAAAATAATGACACAATGCCAACAAACAAGGGTGGTTTATAATGTAATTTGATAACTTATGACTAAAAGTATGCCGTCGATATACATAAGTCGAAAGTTTACCATCTACCGACTCACCACAAACATTTGATGCTATTGCACAAAAGATGTTTACAGACCAATCTAGATATGGTAATATTATGCGAACTCACCACTAGCAGTATTTCGAATACACGAGGGCAGATGGCAGTACTACAAGATGGTTCTGGAATCGGCTGTCGATATGATATAATTGATATAAAAAAATAGATAGCCCTGCGGCGGGAAGGATGACGAAACTTCGAAATGACTTTGTGCAAAAGTGTAACTGATATAAACGACGATTGGGGGCACAACAAAACAGTCTGAATTAAAACGAGTAAAGGTATACATCGTCGAGTAATAGCTCTTATCCTGCGTCATAACAATTGAGAATATACAGAAAATATATATATATAGTATAAAGGGTTTTCCAATTTGAGTGATGTGATTTCTTTTAAAAAAACACACTAATTGTTAAGGAACTTCAAATGTTTTTTTTATTTAATGTGAAGTACAATCGATACAATTAAGTTCTGAATAAAACGTCTTTCCAATGGTCTCCACGTCTTCTTTTGCAGCAACGAATTCGATGAACCCAATTTTCGAGCACTTTTTCCACTAATTCAAGTCGTATGTCATGAATAGCACGTTCAATATTGACCTGTAAAGTTTGAAGAGAGTCTGGTTTATTGTTAAAGACCAATGACTTCAAATAACCTTACAAGAAATAGTCTAATGGCGTTAAATCACAACCTCTTGGAGGACATTCAATGTCACAATTTCTTGAAATAATTGAATCTCCAAACTTTTCTCGCAATAATTCGGTTGTAGCACGTGCTGTGTGGCACGTAGCCCCGTCTTGTGTGGAACCAGATGTTGTCAAGATCAAGTTCTTCCAATTTCGGCTATGAAAAGTTGGTTATCATCGATCTGTACCGCTCTCCATTGACAGTAACGGTGTTACCAGCTTCATTTGGAAAGAAGTACTGCCCGATGATACCACTGGACCAAAAACCACACAATTTAGGTGAATGTAATGATTGTTCATGAATAATTTGTGAGTATCGACAGTTTTGTATATTTACTGCACCACTCAGATAACAGTGAGCCCAATCGGAAAATATGATTTTCTTAACAAATCGTTATCGTCTTCAAGTTGTTCCAAGACAAAATCAGCAAATTCATGACGTTCATGATATCTCTCCATGATGAAATTTTAAACATTAGTGAATACAACGAAAAACTAAATTACAGATCATGACAGACTACAAATGGCAGTAACGTCACTTGGAAATCATATCACTCAAATTGGAAAAGCCTTTATAATTGACGAGACAAATGTTTATGTAACGCCGTCAGTGTCGTTTCGTGAGAATTCAACATCATTTATCAAAACATCCAAATAAAAATACGATTATCCAAATTGTGGGGTATTTTTCACTAATGACCTAATTGGTCACTTACATCAAATCCTTTGCCGAATTTACTGTCTTCGAGAACTCGGAGACAGTCACGAAGACAATGAGGCAAAAACGTGTGACAAAAATGTACTGTCTTTGAAAATTCTAAGACAATGAAACAAAAGCATGGTACAAGTGTGAATATATTGCTATTGTCTCCGCAAAACTGTCTTGTGTAAACGCCAGGTTAGTGAGTTAACACCAATTGTGAATGTTAAGTTTGTGTAAATAAGGTGAACTGTCGTACTTATTCTAATTTATAAGTAAACTTGTTTTAGTAACGGAAAGAATTAGTAAATTCGTAACAATATAATAACTCGATTCAGTAATATGTAATCTGATATTTGTATAAAATCAACTGCCATCAAGAATATAAATTATATTCCAACAAAAATGAGACAGTATTACAATTACATATTTGCAATATCGTGCAATTTTGTATATCGAACAATTTCACCAAATACATGACATCACAATAATGATAGCATTAATCAATTAAACAATCAAACACGCTTCTCGATGTAGCAATCACAATTTGAAAGCTGAACTGAAACTTGTTAAATCTACGTAAAAACAATGTACTCACATGCAATACAAAGTAGAATTTAAACGTTTTGTTTTATTTTTAGTTTAACTATAGGAAATACAAATCGAATTTACTGACATCCATCCACAGAGTGACTCAAATCATCGTACAGGGGGATTTTCTAACTGTAGCGGCACTCGACACACTATAAAAACATTCTTACAATTTGCACCAGAGTGTAAAACAGCGGGCGGACGTTAAGTGCACTTGCTGAGATAGTACTTACTATGTACTCATATAAAATTACATATTATCTATATAGTTAAATGTATGTATATGTATGCAGTGCACATTAGGGATATGACTTTTTGTAACACCGTAGTTACTTGGCCGAATGCTGTGAGGAATAAATAAATAAAAATAAAAACCACCTTCCCTATGAAATCTAAGTTTTCGCATTTCGAATGTTTTGAAGTTTTTGCATTTTTCCTAATGCTCTAGAAAATTCTCAATGTTTATTTAATTCCGCAACATTTCCTTGGAATTAATTAAGCTCAATCCAGATATTAAATGGTGAAAGTTTTAAAAAATTCCAACTACTCTAAGAATTCCAAATCTGAGTTTGAAACCAAAAAAGTTTTTGAAAACATTGAAATTTCATGTTTTTAACTTTTTCATTCCAATTCATATCCATTCCATTCAATTCACTTTAATTCATTTCAACTTATTCCAATTCAAATCAATTCAATTCGATTCAATTAAAGACAAGTCAACTCAATTCCAACAAATTCAAGTCAACTCCATTCAATTCAATTAAATTCAATTCAATGCAATTCAATTCAAGTCAAGTCAATTCAAATCAATTCAATTCAATTAAATTCAAATCAATTCAATTCAGTTAAATTTAAATCAATTCAATTCAGCTCAATTAAGTTCAATTCATTTAAATTCAATTCAATTCAAGTCAATTCAATTCAAATGCATTCAATTTAATTGGATTAAATGCAAATCAATTCAGTTCAATTTAAATCAATTCAGTTCAATTCGATTCAATTCAATTCAATGCAATTCAATTCAATACAATTCAATTCAATTGAATTGAATTGAATTCAAATCAATTCAATTCAGTTCAATTTAATTTAAAACAGTTTTTAAAAACATTGAAATTTCATGTTTTTCACTTTTTCATTCCAATTCCTATCAATTCAATTTATTTCATTTCAACTCAATCCAATTCCAAACAATTCAATTCGATTCAATTAAATTCAAGTCAACTCAATTCAATCAAATTCAATTCAAGTCAACTCCATTCAATTCAATTAAACTCAATTCAATTCAATGCAATTCAAGTCAATTCAATTCAATTCAATTAAATTCAAATGAATTCAATTCAGTTCAATTTGAATCAATTCGATTCAATTCAATTCAATTCAATTCAATTCAATTCAATTCAATTCAATTCAATTCAATTCAATTCAATTCAATTCAATTCAATTCAATTCAATTCAATTCAATTCAATTCAATTCAATTCAATTCAATTCAATTCAATTCAATTCAATTCAATTCAATTCAATTCAATTCAATTCAATTCAATTCAGTTCAATTCAATTCAATTTAATTTAATTTAATTTAATTCAATTCAATTCAATTCAATTCAATTCAATTCAATTCAATTCAATTCAATTCAATGCAATTCAATTCAATACAATTCAATTCAATTGAATTGAATTCAAATCAATTCAATTCAGTTCAATTTAATTTAAAACAGTTTTTAAAAACATTGAAATTTCATGTTTTTCACTTTTTCATTCCAATTCCTATCAATTCAATTTAGTTCATTTCAACTCAATCCAATTCCAAACAATTCAATTCGATTCAATTAAATTCAAGTCAACTCAATTCAATCAAATTCAATTCAAGTCAACTCCATTCAATTCAATTAAACTCAATTCAATTCAATGCAATTCAAGTCAATTCAATTCAATTCAATTAAATTCAAATGAATTCAATTCAGTTCAATTTGAATCAATTCGATTCAATTCAATTCAATTCAATTCAATTCAATTCAATTCAATTCAATTCAATTCAATTCAATTCAATTCAATTCAATTCAATTCAATTCAATTCAATTCAATTCAATTCAATTCAATTCAGTTCAATTCAATTCAATTCAATTCAATTCAATTCAATTTAATTTAATTTAATTCAATTCAATTCAATTCAATTCAATTCAATTCAATTCAATTCAATTCAATTCAATGCAATTCAATTCAATACAATTCAATTCAATTCAATTCAATTCAATTCCATTCGAATTCATTCAATTTAATTCAATTCAATTCAGTTCAAAAATCACTCTAATCTAATCTAATTCAGTTTAATTCTTTATATCCTTATATGAAAAAATAATAATGGACGTGATTTATTTAAATTGAAGTGGATTAAAAATCTGGACAGGGAAAAAAAGTCAGGAACATTTTAATTTGTGTTGATTTTTCAACGAAAATTTATAAGCGTTGTTCCCATGCAAAACGAAACACCGTTACATGAATCGTATATAAAGCGGAAAATGAACCAGCTTCACCCGTTGTTTCCATTCTCTAAACCTAAAACCGGTTATTTTTTGAACATCCTACTTCCAAATAATAAGGTTCCTCAACGTCCTCAAAATACTCGTTTGCTTCAGGAATTTCGTCAGGTTTGGAAATAGAATATGGTTGATGAGGTACCAATTCGTGGTCCATTTTATGGATTTTTTCCCATGGCGACTACACACCGGTACGTCAGTGCGTTTTCATGATGGAAGATAACTTTTTTCTACTCCGAATGCAGTCGTTTTTGTTTCAAATCAATGTCGTATTTGTCTAACAGCTATAAATAATATTCATCGGTAATCGTTTTACCTTTTCAAGGTAATCGAAGTGAATGACACCGCACGCAACCTTGTTGGCCGACTGACACACCTTGGGCTTCGTTGGTACACGGTCACACGGAGAAGTCCACTGCTTTGAGTGTTCCTTGGTCTCTGGTGTATTGCCCACGGTTACAAAATGCCACAAAAAATATGGTTGAACATCCCCAAACACTTCATAGAAGCGGTCATACGGTTACGTTTATTGCCACCGGATCTGAGTCCGACGTAATGGTTATTGGGATTTCTCATAACTTACGGCCATCTATTTGTAATTATTTTAAAAAAAATATTAAAAAGTCATAACCCTAGTACTCATAGATATGTATGTATGTATGTACATATGTACCTATATCTGATTATGAGAAATTGCCGAGTAGGAAATCACATGTTGGTTTAAGTAGAGAATAGAACTGAAAAACAAAACAATGTGATAAACTAGTGCAAACACGGGTGGGCAGTGCGAAAACAAAATCCCACCCTCTCCCCAGCCACCAAATGACTTTTTCAAAGTCAAAGCTGTGAAAAAGCTTTTCTATTCTATAATTTTTAATTTATGAAAATAATGAAACGAATTAAATAGATCAACTTGCAATATCGTATCATTTGTAATAATAATAAATTTGCATAAGTAGCAAATAGAAGTTAAGATGAGTATGATACTAAGGGCCTGTGTCAATCGGCAGCAAAGTACTGTGGTGAAAAAAAATTTGTTATGGTGAGAAAAATTTTAATTTTTGCAGTGCCATGTGCTGTGCCAATTAATAACTTTTTGACCATAGAAAATTTCATCATAAGAAGAACACTTAAAGCGAACCACAGACTTGCCATTCATGAGCATACACGTTTGATGATGAATTTGAAAAAATATTACCAAAAATTTTTGTAAACATGATAGTGATACTCATGCTGATGCTCTCGCTCACAAGTGAATGGTCGCTTAAGACGCTATTGAAATATAATTTTGTACAATGAATATTTTTGGAAAATATTTCTCATTGCAAATATTCTTCAGCAATTCTTTTACAAATCCGATCTTTACAATCCATGCTTATTTTCTTTCTGTAAATTACTTCCAAATTGCTAAAAAAAATTTTCACAAATTGCTACCATATTTCTTCCTCTTTCTTTGTTTTGTTTACAAATAAATGATAATCACAGCTACAAGTCGACATAAAAAACGCAAACGACGATGATTAAATGCAATTTTAAAAACAAAATTATGTTATTACCAAATATAAACATCCCTCAAATTCGATAATACTGATAAATATATTTATTAAAATTGATTGAGGCCCAATTTTTGACCGTTTTGACCGGTTATTTAAATTGGTAATCAGTTGATTTTGATTTATGGTTGATCGGACTTTAAATAGTACGAAATGGGTTTTTCAATGCTTTGTCAAATAATCTTACTACAATGTGGCAACAGTGACAAATGCTACGAAAAATAACCGGTATTCATATATTTATCGGCTAATCGTTACGATCCATCAAACAGACATCATTTACAAAACAAAAGTGAAGTGATGAAATATAAAATTTTTAATGAATTTGGAGAATATTTGAGCAGAAACAAAGTTCTAACGGCACTACGAGTTAAATGACACGTTTTTATTGTTATTTTAACTAGGATGGTGATTATATTGTTCACATTAACATTTAACGAAGTTTTATGTTTGTTCTTCTTCTTGTTTTCTATCAAAATCATATGGTCATTTGATCATAGTTAAACAGCAATCAACTGTTAACCTAAAAAATTAATTCAGAGTTTAAATTATGTTTGATCGTTGATTAAAGATGATTTTCCACTCAAAAATTAGGCCTGCGTCATCGTAATCAAAATCAAAATCTGAAAAACTTCGGCGGCGCCTCACCGTAATAAAAATATCGGCGGCGGCGGCAATTCCCTGTCACTCTACACAACTTGTTTGGCCGCTGTTGTGTTTTTACTAATGCCCCGTATTCAGTTCTTGCGAAATTTTCGTCAGAAATTTTGTCATTTATCTCTAAACGGAAAATGTTGTTGCAGAGAGTTGAAACATATCTCTGATTTACAAATATTTCATTAATAATTCATCTTTGCACTCCATTCTATGTTTAATTCATGTGGTATTTTTTTTTTGTTTACTAAAATAATCGAAATGTCCAAATTGCAGTCAAAAACCATTGTTTTCGTACGAAACAACTTCGGCGTAACAATCCTGTACTTGACTTTGCCTACGAAATTTTCGCAAAGAGCTGAGTACCAAGCAAATGAAAAGTGAGCTAAATTTTCGGTTGATGAAATTCTTGTTATTGTTTATACACGTACTTCTTATGGCAACGAAAATTTCATAAAAGGTGAATACCGGTCCTAGCCTTCAAAAATTTCCTTACACTTCGTTGATATCAAATTATCGAAGACGGCGGCCCAACAGACAAATTAAATTTGCGGTTCTTGGTTTTGTACAAAGTTGGGATTTTTGGAAAGGTTGAACCTTTTAAATCGGATCAGTCGGTCAAATCGGATCAATCGGCTCACATTTTAAGCCGATGAGAGCTAGTTATGCGGCCGGCTTCCGCCTGTGGTGGCCTGCAAAGCAGCTGATTTTTTGTATGTTGTTATTATGGATGCATTTTTTTTTTGTTAAAAAATTAACCTTCAGTTTTTACATATTAAAATTATTATAAAAGTATTCTAGGTTATTATTATAAAAGTATTCTAGGTTAGCTTGGATAAACGAAATTAGCCTTCGAAATGCGCTAATCTTGGTCTGTATAAATACTGCATAATGTCGCAATTACACGGCAGTTGACCAAGGCCAGGTTAGCGATAACTTTGTTCTCCTATCTTTGGCGTTTACGCCACCCAATTTGACATTAAATTGGCATGTGGCAACTTTGTGCTTAGACCAATCTAAAGCAAATTTAATACAGATAAATTATTGGACGCTCTTTGTTATGCCTGTTTTGTGCAAATTTTGGTATGTTTTCAAATACCTGAACCGTTAAAATTGGATCCGTCTCTTAAATCGAGTAAGTCAGCTAAATCGGCTTAAATTTTAAAGCGAGGAGAAGGAATTATATCGGCGGCGGCGTGAGCTTCAAAAATGTTTGATCGGCTTCCGTTTCAAAGACTATCATGAAGTAGATGACGAGAAGTTGTGCGCAATTTGGAAACCCTCTTAAAAGAGAACCAAAAAGTCGATCCGATTCACTCAAATGTATTTCGCTCGCGTTATATCTTGATTATTTCATACTTTTTGTATACTGTATTTAATTTTACTTAAACATTTGGAGTTTGTATAGTTATATATAAGTACAATAACATTATCATAAAACTGCTGGTGCATTGAAATATTCAATGAAGTGAATAAGAGAGAGACAGAAATGTAACACTTCAATCATTTTCGTGTTGGAATTCGGTAGGAGAGGAATTTTGACTATCTACATTATGATTCGTTTATGTCCGTTTCAAAGACGATCAAGAATTAGACGACCAGAAGATGTGCGCATTTTGGCAACCCTGGTAAAAGAGTACCAAACAGTGGTAGCAATTCATTCAAACGCATTTCGCTCTCGCGTCATATCTTGAATATTTTATACTTTTTGCATAGTTTATGTAATTTTACTTCAACATGGTTGGAATTTGTGTAGTTATACACAATAACACTACCAAAAAGCTGCTCGTGTATGGAAATATTCAATGAAGAGAGCGAGAGAGAGAGTAGAGAATGGCTAGGGTTTCTCTCATTTTGTTTATTGGCATTCGAGTGAAGAGAAATTTTGACTGTCTAATGGTTGCATTTTTTTGGAATTTTTGTTTGTAATTAGCAGAGTTGCATCAAATTGTACACCAGTTTAAAATGAGGTTAAAAATTAAACTTCCGTTTTTACAGATTACAATTGTATGAGTAATCTTCTGGGTTAGGGTGGGTTAATGAAGTTAACCTTCGAAATGCGTTAATCTTGGTTGGTGTAAATTCCGTATAACACCACATGCGGTAAAATTAAAATGAAGTTCGAAGAGAAATTATTCATGAAATATTTGCACGACAAATCAGCGGTAGGTGGTAACTCCCTACAACAAAAAAAAAATAACAAGCCTGTGTTAGATAACACGGGCGCATAGGTCAGACGTAGAATACGTTAGCGTATACATCGCCAATCCTTTGTATTAATGTACATACACACACATTTACACGCTGCTCGCAGAAGTAAACAAACGACAGCAAAGATCTGTAAACTTTCAAGCACACACAAGTGTCCACGCTCCCCTCCCTTCATTTTATGTTCCCCTCCAAACGAACTAATAACCGACCGATCCAACAAAACGAAATGTACACACACTTCTCGATAAATAAACAAAGCACAGCAAAGCCAAAATCATTTGATTTCACAACAACAACAAAAACAACAGCGGCATTTACAAACCAACAACAACAGCGGCATGTAGAAAAAAAGTCTAAAATATCATGCGCTTAAATATTTATTTCCTTAACTACATAAAACTTTTATATATAGACATATAATTTTTTTAATGTAATTCGAAACAAAACATATTACCAAAACTGAGTAACATATAAAAATTGCTAAAATATGTTTTAATATTTAAGTAAAAGTGGGTGAAAGTTGACAAACATTTTCTCAAAATTTTGTGCTCCAGATCAACACCCCTACCTTACCGTATAACGTGTTCTACGTTAAAATTTCGGTTTAGAGATAAATGACAACATTTCCTACGAAAATTTCGCAGGAGCTGAATCCGGGGCTTTATGAAGTAAACACCATTTTCGCAATATTTTTCAAACTGTAGGTTTACTCCAAGAACTGAAAAAATTAATGAAATTTTGTGCATGTTTTAAAAATTATATTTTCGACGAACTATCTAAACGTACAATGGTTACCGTGCGCGGCTCTTTTACATGATAACGTGGATTCGATCCCTGCTCTGACCACTTTACATTTCTTTCGACAACCGTCAGTGATGGCGACTCTGTCTAGTACTTAGCTGTAAAAAGGCTTTTTCAAATTACTGTTCGGAACCGGTGTAAAACTGTAGGTCCCAATCAGTGAGTGTAAAAACTAGAAAGCGCATAGCTCAGTGATTGTGAGAAGCTCTCCCCAGTCTCTTCATGGGATGTAATACGAAACCATTTTTTCTATAAAAGTAAACGATCCGCTCTTAATTTATAAAATTTACTTGACTACAAAATCTCAAACCCAGATTAAAATATATGCTTTCCAAATTTCAAAACTTCCTAAAAAAATCATAATATTTGCACAAAGTCAAACAGATTCACATTTGACCAGTTTATTTAAAGTAAAAGAGTTCATTTAGAGTTTTGAAATAAATTTTGGCTACCGACGTTTAGAGAAATGTTTACTTTCAAATGGACTTACAACTTTTCAAATTGGTAATCTGTTTATTTTTATTTTTTTTATTTTTGCACGTCTTTTCATAATAGGATCAATAAGTCCGTGATTTTTGGAATGAAACAGTTTTTTTTTGCAAAAAAAAAATATTTTTGAACAAAATCTCAAATACACTTAGTCCAACGTTTTTCCAATTTTTGTATCCCTTCCAAAAAATAGGATTTTCGAGGTCCATAAAATAGGCATTTGTTTGATCAATAATTTCATCGTTGAAGCTAAATCTCTTTCCACCGAGCCATTTCTTTAGGTTTAGAAATAGGAAATAGTCACTGGGGGCTAAATCCGGAGAATATGGCGGATGAGGTACCAATTCGTAGCCCAATTCATGGAATTTTGCGATTGAGACTACAACCGTGTGCATCCATGCGTTTATGGTCAATTGAGAGCAAACGCGGCACCCATCTTGCAGAAAGCTTTCTTAAACCCAACTGATCATTTAAAATCGAAACCACTCTGCCATATGAAATGCCTATGGCATCAACAATCTCACGCACTTTTACTCTTCGATCGGCCAACGTCATATCGTGGATTTTTTCGACATTATCGGGTGTATTGACCTCAATTGGCCGTCCACAACGTTCAGCGTTATTTGTAATTGTGCGACCACAACGAAAGTCAGTAAACCACTTTTTTACCATTGAAATCGATGGTGCAGAGTCCCCATAGTATTTACCAAGCCTTTCTTTGGTTTGGTTTTTTCGCAAAAAATAATGTTTAATGAGCAAGCGAAATTCACTTTTTTCCATTTTTAAATAAATGTACCAGGTTGTATGTTTTTAACAGCTGTTAAAAGCAAAGTAAATGACGGAACTTGTTCAAAATTGGACAGTAGTCTACTAACAGGTGGTACTTGATGGGAACAGTGTTGCATTTCATATAACTTCGAGGGAAGTTCGAAAAGTCACGGACTTATTGATCCGCCCTCGTATTAATTTCAGTTCGCTATTTTTACCCTACTGTAATAATCGCGACCACGGTGCGATATTTCAAAAGTACTATCCGAACTTCAAATGGAATCGTTAATTTTGAAGTGTTGATATTTGTTTTTTTTTTCTTCTAGAACACATTTCTGGAAATTTGGGGCAAAAAACGATGAGAGTATGAGAGAGAGCAGAGAAACGAGACCCTTCACTCGTTGTCTTTGTTGGCATTCCACTCCGTGAGTAAATTTACTTCTCTACCCTTTTTTCTTTTTGGTTGAGTGATGCTTGGCTTTATATTAAATACAAATTTACCACAACTTTAGAAATAAATAAATTGTGAACTTTATTGGTGTTCAATTGAATTTAATACTCGTGTGTAGATAACTTGTTTTACAGCATTTTTTTCTCACCGAAATGCAGCACGTTTGTCACGATCATCGTCGACAAAAATATACTCGTAATGTAATCATATAATATTTGTTTTTATAGTACTTTAAGTATAACTATTGCTGTTTGAAATGGTGAATAAATTTGATACATCGGTAATGCTTGATTGATAATATGTTGTATATTTAGATAACTGACAATGATCATGCAATTAATTTTTTCTATAGACTTGAACTGGCCAACAATGGGTTAAGAACTGAAATTTTTGTATTAGCTGTAGTTTATAAGGGTTTACTTAAGTTTAATTGTATAATATTAATTTACTTTGGGTCATATCTTGTAAAGTGTTGTTTGAATTTTTTTAATATTTGTTCTTAACCCCTTAAAGTTCAGTAAAATGTATGTTAAATATGAGCTAAATGGGATTTTAATTTTTTTTATAATAGAATTAATAATTTTCTAGGATTACCAACCTCTTCAATTTCCTTAGGCATTGTAGGTGGTTATACTATGGAAATTATTTACAGGAAATTCAAATTTTACAAATTAAATAGTTAGCAGACTTTTTAAGGAACACACTTTTGAGTTACACTCTTCACAGCACTTTATCACTAAATGCAATTATTCATTGAAATTTTTCAATAAGTTTTCAAAATATTTTTTTATTGATTTACTATTTACAGTGCTAATTAGATGTTTAATTTAACATTGAAATTTAATTGGTGATGAAAGACCTTCAAAACTTTCGTTAACGTATGTTGTTGTTAGGTATTTAAAAAAAGCACATGATTTTGAATTTAAAAAAAAAAAAACACAAAATTCCAAAAATAAATATTTTTTCTATATTTTTCATATAAAATCTCAAACGGTAACAAACTTCCACACTCTCAAATTATGGGAAATTCGCGCGCGCTTACCAGCCAACAACGTACAGAATTATCGCAATTTTCCGAAATTATTTTAGGTTTTCCTATTTTTTCTATTTTTTTTTTTTTGGTATTGACAAAAATATTATTGCGATGCCCGATAAAGGCGAAATTCCGAAATATCAAAAAAGACGTCTCGTTCTCGTCTCGTTTATTTAGTAACTGTTGCAGCAGCGAAATTCACAATTCTATTTGACTTTCTCGACGTTTTCCGTTAGAATCAAAATGTGAAAAACACATCTCAATCTGCAATTACAAACGGTGTTTGTATCTCAATGGGTGGTCGATTGCCACACTCTCTTCCATTATTATTCTCTTCATAGATAATATGAATTTCTATATTAAATATGAAAAGCTTTTTATTTTCTAGATGATTTTGTTGTGGGTTTTACTGACCTTCTTTTATTTTATTTGCAAATAAAATGTATTTCAGATACGTTTGTTTACAAAGTTATAAAGAGACTATACGTGTGTTCAGTGGTTGTAAACGACCCATGAATATTTCATTCATGATCGGACAACATCTTAATTGTGTGGATCAAGCTAGCACATAGCCTCACCCTACACGCTAAAAAAAATATAACTGTCTCAAATATAACGGGTTTTTCAATAAGAGCGCTACAAAAATTTTTTTTAAATAAAACAAAACCGGTTTTAGATACCAATTAAATTCTTTATTCCTGTGAAAGTACGTTCGATGCCATTATGTATGGAACTCAATTTCTTTTACATGGCCACCACGGGCACGCTTGCAGAAGTCCAGACGCTGAACCCAATTTTCGACGGTTTTCAAGCATAAATCGGCTGATACTTGCAATTTCACGTTCGATATTCGTACGAAGTTCATCAATCGTCGCTGGCTTGTTGGCATAGACCATAGACTTTACGTAGCCCCACAGAAAATAATCTAACGGCGTCAAATCGCACGACCGAGGCGGCCAATCGACTGGGCCATTTCGTGAGATAACACGTTCACCAAACTTGGTTTCCAATAAATTGATTGTGGCATTCGCTGTGTGGCGTGTGGCGACGTCCTGTTGGAACCACATGTCCTCCAAGTCCAAAAATATTCGGTTATCATTGAACGGTAGCGATTCGCATTCACAGTAATGTGCCGGTCTTGATCATCACGGAAGAAGTACGGCCCAATGACGCCGCCGGTCCATAAACCGCACTAAACCGTAATTTTTTCGGGATGCAATGATGACTCATGGATTACGTGTGGATTGCTGTCTGACCAATAACGCATATTTTGCTTATTGACGAAGCCAATCAGCCAGAAATGAGCCTCATCGCTGAAGATGATTTTCCGATGAAAATCCGAATCATTTTCAAGTTGTTGCTCAGCCCAATTCACGAACATACGACGCTTATGGTGGTCAAGCTGCTTCAGTTCTTGCGTCAATTTGATCTTCTAAGGATGTAGGCCAAGATCTTTTCGCAAAATTCGCCACAACGACGTCACAGAGATGCCCAACGCTTGAGACCGACGTGTGAGAGACACATTTGGGCTTTCTTGAACTGAAGCCTCAGCGGCAGCAATATTCTCGACACTACGGGCACTTCTTTGTGAACATATTATGTTTGATGCGAATTCAAATAATTATACTTTGTATGTCATAAACATATTGTATTTGATGGGAATTATAATATATAATGCGGGCCCTGTAAAATTTGGAATTTAATTTAATTTCGCTTTTACAAAAGTACTAATAGATATTTTTTTCAAAATTATGATTTTATTGGTTAGGCCCATCATTGACATTCATGACTCAAACACAACATCATTCAAATCGCTTCCACGCCTTGCTTTACAGAACCTCATTAAATTTACTAAATTTGGGCTCAATGTAATGAACGACAGCGTCCATTTCGTGTATTAAGGCCGTAATGGACGACGTGTGGATTTTCCGACAATTTGTTTGTTAACTTTAGCCCCCGAGGTGAAAATTAGCTTCATCAGAAAATACACTTTTATCGACAGAAAGAAATTTGGAAGAAATATTTAAAATTTCCCAATTTTCGTCAATCGTATAGCGCCCATTACGTAAATTTCTAACATTTAACTAATAATCTGTCACTTCATAAATGTCAGATTGACCATCTGCCGTAGGCGTCAAATTCTTATAATATAATAACACAGTGCAACACGAAAAAATATACCCATATACGGACACCACTACGTGGTAAAAGACCAAAAAAAAAACAACCCGCGTCTCCCAGTTTTGCCCAAAATCATGGACTTTTTGTTATGGCCCCCAAATAATTGGGACCATTCTTGCAAAAAAAAGTGATCATTTTGTTAGGCTCATATCTTGCAAACCGTTCGGAATTTTGATTTACTTTCTGAGGAAAAGTTGTTGCTCTTGTCATAAAAAACAAAAATTGTGAACATAACTTCATCTTCAAGTTCAAAATCGCAAATAACTTTAAAAAATTTGATTTTTTTTACCTTTTTTCCCCTGTTCAGCTCCATAGGAAGCAAACAGTTCAAAATTTAAGGAAACCATCATCTACAAAAATGTACCTAAGATCCTAGATCCTAGAGCATATGAACTTCCTAGGAATGATTTTTAAAACCGTTTACTTCAACATTGAGACAGACACTATGCTATCTCACCGACCGCAGAAGCACACGCAAAGCAGTAAGCTCAGCACACGCAACAAGGGACGCAGCACACCATATAAGAATCATTCCTACGAAGTTCGTATGTTCTAGAAAGTTGTTTACAGAGATCTTAGGTACATTTTTGTAGTTGACTGTTTCCTTGGATTTTGAACGGTGTGCTACCTATGGACCTACATGGGGAAAAAGGTAAAAAAAAATCGAACTTTTTGATTTGACCTTGATTTGATTTGATTTTGACCTTGAAGATGAAGTTTTTTTGATTTTATATGTTCACAATTTTTGTTATTTATGACAAGAACTACAACTTTCCCCCCAAGAGTAAATCAGAATTCCGAACTATTTGCAAGATATGAGCCTGACAAAATTATCACTTGTTTGCAAGAACGACACCGAGCCCCCAAATCTTTGGGGGCCCAAAAAAGTCCATGACTTTGAGCAAAACTGGGAGACACGGGTCTTTTGTGTTGTCTTTTATCACGTAGTGGTTACCGTATATGGTTATATTTCCATGACTTAAAAAATTACACATAGTGAAATTAAAAAATTTTCGGAAATTTTTCACTTTTGCGGCTACGTAAACGCTACCTAAACGGTGTTCAGAATCATTCCTAGGTATTTCATCTGTTCATTCCTACGTATGTCATCTGTTTTCATCTGTTCATAGGTACATTCTTGTAGTTGATTGTTTCCTTGAATTTTGAACGGTTTGCTACCTATGGACCTGAACAGAGGAAAAAAGGTACACAAAATTTAATTTTTTAAAGCTTTTCGCGATTTTGACCTTGAAGATAAAATTATGTTCACAATTTTTGTTTTTTATGACAAGAGCTATGGTTTGCAAGATACGAGCCTGTCAAAATGATCACTTTTTTTTGCAAAAATGACACCAAGGCCCCAAATCTTTGGAGGCCCATAAAAAAAGTGCATGACTTTGGGCAAAACTGGGAGACGCAGGTCTTTTTTTCTGTCTTTTATCACGTAGTGGTTTCCGTATATGGTTATATTTCCATGACACACAGTGTAATACGTTCATGACACAGCTGATCGACAATGTAATAGGAAATTGATAGAAAACAGAGTGGAGAGGCGAGAGAGCGATAAGCAACCATGCAGCAAACTAAGTTTAAATAGTGTTTGATTGATATTAATGACAGCTAAATTATGTTTGGTTGCGAAAATACGCACTCCGTTTTGTCCAACCAAAGAGTAGAATACAACAGCAACTCGAACTCGATGAAATGACCTACTACCTCGTCGCCATTGAGAGAACGTAAAGAGAGGGATAGAGACTCTTGTTTATTGCTCTATTGCTGTACTAATTGCAATTGGACATGATGATTTTGATTGTTGCACTCAAAAAAATTATACTAGTCAACACAGTAGAAAATAAAAGGGTAAAGCAAACTTGTTGGCTGTTTCAGCAAATATATGTTTGTTTTTTCAGGAAACATTCATTGGTTTGGTGTTTTAGAAAGTATTTGTCGTGTGTTTTATTAACACTACCAGAGATTTTTATTATGACAGTAGATTTGCTGTAAAAATAGCAAATAAATTACCTGCTTATAAGTACGCAAATGGTTTTTGCTGCAGATAGCTAACTTTATTTTGTGAGTGTGTCCTTGTATCGCCAGGATACATCTAATTCCTCTAGTTTGTATATAAGAATTAATATTATTTCATAGTTAATTGATATTTTTGTTAACATTATCTACTGGCATCCGTTAGACCTCTCTAAACACAGAATACCTTTCCACTAAAAAAATCATGACATTTAATAAATCTGATTAATCATCACGTTAGGTGAACATCAATCAATAAATAATATAAATTTAATAATAAATTCCACGCAGGTGCTTAGGGAAATAATTTTCTCATCGCCTTTGCTGAATTGAAAACAGAAATTGTAACGAAGGAACTGAATTGTTATTTGCTGAGCATAACGAAACAAATCTATCTGATTATCGTTTTATCAAACGCCCAAACAATTCCCAAATCGATATTGGAGGTTATGTCAGAACGGCAGCAGGAAAATTTAAGTCGTAGATAAAATCCATGGAATGATATTGGGAGATTTGAGAATGAAAGTGAGTGAAGTGGCTGAGGCTGTAGACATCTCAACTGAGCGGGTACATAAAATTTTACATGAATATTTGGACATGGAAAAGCTACTTATATGATGGGTGCCGCAATTACTCACACTCGACTATGAGTGCAACCGTGTGATCACTTCAAGGAATTATTTGGCGATGTTAACCCTGAAACCGAAGGGTTTCCGTGTCGTTTAAAAGCCGTAGACAAAACATAGATCCATTTTAACCCACCAGAGACGAAGACAGAATACAAACACTGGACTTCTCCGGGTAAACGTGTAGCAAAGAAGGCCAGGGTGGGTCTGCCGACCAACAAGGTTATGGCGACAGTTTTTTGGGATGAATGTGGTGTCATTCACATCTATTGCCTTGAATAGGATAAATAGATTACCGGCGAATATTATTCACAGCTGTTGATACAGATTGTACAAAGTGTTCTTCCACCATGACAACGAACCGGCAAACTGGTGTGTAGTTGCCATGGTAAAAATCGATAAATTGGGCTACGAATTGCTACCTCATCGGCTATATTCTCCACATTTAGCACCCAGTGACTGCTCTATATTTCCAAACCTGAAAAAGTGGCTTTGCGGAAATAGATTTGGGTCGAATGAAGACATCATCACTGAAACAAATGCCTATTTTAAGAATGGTTAGAAAACCTATTATTTGGTAGGAATAAACAAATTAGAAAAAATTTGCTCTAAATGTATCGAGTTAAAAGGAGACTAACACCCATGTTGGTGGTGCAATGGCTAGTATGCGCGGCTCTTGTACATGAGAACGTGGGTTCGATCCCTGCTCAGACCACCTTACATTTCTTTCGACGACGGTCACCTCGCTTAGTGATGGCGACACTATCGAGTACTTGGCCATGAAAATGTTTCTCAAAATACCGGTGTAAAACTGTAGGTCCCAATCAGTGAGTGTAAAACTAGAAAGCGCACATCTCACTGATTGTGAGAAGATTTCCCAATCCCTTCACGGGATGTTATGGGACACCATTTTTTTTAACACCCATGTTCTTTCTTCCCTTTGAAAGTGAAACTGGAACGATTTCACGAGACCATGTTCGAACTTCCAGTTTACCGACAAATATCGAGTAAGAGGCTCACTTTCCTAGGACTCAGTGGAAGTGAAATGGAAGCACCTTTTTGTATGTTTACATTCTCTGTATAAAAAAAAATAATACGTAATACGACGAAATAGCTCAACTTGCTCATCTGACTTTTTATTTTGTGCTTCTTCCGAGAGGAATTGATCGACTGTCAGCTGTTTTGCTGTACTATCGAATAAAATCTTCCATGTTTAATTTTGTGCATTCACAATGTTCATATGTTTACATAAATTGCACATTCACAGTAACAATTTCGGCTTTGTTAACCAAACCTCAGCGACAGAACTCTGCTCTTGATGTTCAAACTTGTAATTTCCAGACGTGCGATTTCCTTTAGTCAAAAAAGCAAAAGCGAGTTGGGTGAAAAATGTTCCACGTGTAATGTAGAAAATGGGATATACACTTGCGTGAAATGAATACTTCAAGTGAAACGAATTCATGGTGAACGATAGAACATGGGTGTATGTTGAGAAATAAAACGTTTTTTCCCAAAAAAATATCTTCTATTCAAAAGGTCGTGAAGTTGTGAAATTAGTTATACTCTAGCCAGAACCAAAAACCCAGAACCAGACACAGCTGATCGACTATGTAGTAGGAAATTTGTAAAAAATTGAGTGAATTGGGGAGAGACCGATAAGCAACCAGAAGCAATCACTGCAGCAAATTGCAGCAAAACGTCTTTACGTTCTCTCGATGACGACATGGTAGTAGACAGAGTTGGGTAGGGTAGTTCACGAACTATATAAAGGGTTTTTCAACAGAGACGCTACAAAAGTAAATCGATAAGGACAGCAAACGACTTCATATTTTTTCCCGCTCTTTTGACATTTCTCTTCAGTAAGGTTTGCCATTTCATCATGGAAAGATATACGAGCCAACAACGAGTCGAAATTATTAAAATTTACTACCGAAATTTGGAGTCAGTGGCCTCAACATAAAGAGGCCAACTTTAAGAGGCCTCAACAATCAGCGATGAGGCTCATTTCTGGCTGAATGACTTCGTCAATAAGCAAAATATGCGTTATTGGTCAGACAGCAATCCACACGTAATCCATGAGTCATTATTGCATCCCGAAAAAATTACGGTTTGGTGCGGTTTATGGGCCGGCGGCGTACTTCTTCCGTGATGATCAAGACCGGCATATTATTGTGAATGCGAATCGCTACCGTTCAATGATAACCGGCGCAACAAGCCACAGAGGGAATGCCACAATCAATTTATTGGAAACCAAGTTTGGTCACAGGAATAAAGAATTTCATTGGTATCTAAAACCGGTTTTGTTTTATTTAAAAAAACTTTTGTAGCGCTCTTATTGAAAAACGGACAGAAATAAAAAGGGAATGCGTATTTTCGTTCTATGTCATTAGTAGCATTCAAACACTATTTAAACTTAGTTTGCTCCTGGTTGCTTATCACTCTCTCGCATATCCCCTCTGTTTTCTATCAATTTCCTACTACATAGTTGATCAGCTGCGTCACGAATACCCCCTGAGCAAACTAAGTTTAAATATTTTGTTTCAGCATTTTGTTTATACCTGCGAAACTGTTGATTACATCGAGAAATAGTATAGGAATAGATAAAGAGTATTGTAATTCTAAATTGTTCTAAGCTTATTCGGAAAAAATCGGACACGTGCTTCTCGAGTAATGATAACATATACATACAAATGCCAATTTTTAAGATACAAAGTGGTCTTTATGTGATATTTAGGGTACTAGATACCTTCAGATTGTATTAATATGTTCACAAAACTTGTTCGTTTTTACCAATTTTTCAAAAAAAAGTGTGGACATTTTTTACAAAAAATTGATGTGATACAGGCATTTCATGGGTATTGATTAACTCAGTAGACTTGCCGCTGACAAGTCTTTATTGTTTATCACATTTTTATTTTCAGCAGTTTTCAACAAACAAATTCACATTTTGGTCACACATATATATATATTATAACCTATTAATCATTGTGTCCTAAACATGTGATATTGAATAGCAGACATAATGTGTTTGGACACAAGTATACTATATTTGCGACAAGCTACAAACACGTTATATTTGTATCCAAACAATAAAAAAAGGTAAATTATTTAGCGTATGGTGTTTAAAATAGCAAGTGGAGTGAATTTGACTTGTGTGATAAGGACGCGGGATGTTATTTGTACAAACCGAATATCGGTTTAGCCAAAATTCGAAATTTGTAATAACCAGTTTTTGGATGCGCCGAAACCGTAAACAAAAATCAATGCGCCGAAACCGTAAACAAAAATTTGTTCTATAAACAAAATCAACAACCGTGTTTTAAATCGTGCTCAGTCGATTTATTACTATTTTTTGTTTTACGTTTTTATATTTATCCGGGTTCGCTCTGTGATCGAAGTGGCTTAATTTGTTCTCTCACTTTTTTATAAGGTAATTTATTTACCACCTTCCTAATTCTGACCACACATCAAATTGTTTACAATTGAAGTAATCTCATGACTTCCTCATAACCGTCCAACATCAACGTCATCATGTGTTTTTGTGACACATTAAGTTGACACGAAGTAGTCAACAAGGTTTTTTTTGTCGTTCATATTTATTTTAATCATTGCAAACAAAAAGCTCTTTGTTTTTGCATTTTAAGTACAACACGAATTAAATTTGCAAAAGCAGTAAGCGGTTTTGAAAAAGCACTACCGTTCGCAAAACCACATTTCTTTTGGCTTTTTTTTTTTATTTTCATCGTTTTGAGTAATTTACTCAACTCTGTTTTATTATGAAGTTTTTTTTGATGCCTTCCAATTTTAAGTCCCATAAGTACGAATTATTTTGGCGGTTGTTCAGTTGTGGTGTCAACTCAAGTTCGTTCATTCAGTTTGCTGGGTGTTCCAAAGGTAACCTTGACCCATATACGATGTAGTATGTGCCTGGTGCCACGTAAAGCGTGCGAGAATTTTTATTTTGTATTAGTATTTAGTATAATATCGTACCAGAATATTTTTAGAAATATTTGTTTTATTTGCAGATAGTTTATATAGATATAACACGAAACAAAGACGTCATAAAAAAAACAAAAGTTTTTTAAGGTGTCAACATATAAGGCGGGCACGAATTTAAATTGTTGAAATTTGTTTTGGTCCTTGATTGTTGGACACGTGATCATCATTATTAGTGCGTTTTTAGGCCTGGTAAATCTACAATAGACCAGCCCCCTTATTCATAAAAAGTTGTGACAGGTTTGAGAGAAGTTTTTTGTATGAAAAATCATCTCTCAAAACTCTCATAACTTTTTATGAATATGGCCGCAGATATTTACATTACACAAAATCTAGGTAAAATTCCACGAAAAGCAAATCGACAATTACACGGCATTTACACACAACTACATAGATTATTGCCAATGGGATTTAAAGAATTTTTTTGAATGGAATTTGAAACTTGGAATCCTCCTAATGCGTTAATCTCCGTTATGTAAACGCCGCATTACCATAACTTTGTTGATTATAAAGGCCAAACCAGAAGAAATTTGTTAACATCAACGTAGATGCATCGTGACACTGTCGGTGGTCTCCGTTGAGTTTCAGGGGCATTTGATATTTGACAATAGTGAAGCTTAAGGAAATGCAGATCATGCCTGTATGTTAGAAGCTGATGCTTATGTTCTCACCAGGAACGGTTGATGAATTCGCTAAGTAATGAATTCGCTAAGAAATGAGAAGTAGATGTCGCTCTTACTTTATCCAGTGAGGTGGCTGTATTATGCGTTGCGGAAAGTTGTAACTGCAATTAAAACCAGTACATAAGTTTCAGTCGGGTGAACCGACTTAATCATACCCTCACCCTAAGTCATCCATTGCGTGGGAGTTCTGTTAAAAACGACCATACTTAAAAGTGACCATATTCAATAGCAGATTGACATTGCTCTAAATATTATTGAATACCCAAATTAGTTAGTTTCACTCCGAATATTTATATGCGGGGTACAAAAATGGGCATAGCAAGTTGTTGCCAAAATTTTGATCAGTACCAAATTTTATTAAAACCGGTTATGATATTTTGGAGATATCGAGTCGGCAAACTGCAAATTCGACCAACTTTTGTACGGGTTGTACGAAACTGGGCGTGGCACAATAGTCAGTTATGAATTACACAGTAGCTTTTAGCAATATATTGCTTAGTACCGAATTTTATTAAGATCGTCTAATATGGCTCCTTCTATGTGTTACATTTTTTTACGTATTAAATGATATATGCCCCATCCCTATGGGTGAGGGTATAAATATAAGTGTTGAATATCGAGTAATTGTGAAGTTTTTACGTTTTTGTCCCATGTAAATAAATTGTACTATTGACATTATCGTACTTTATATATTGGGTTGGCAAGAAAGTAATTTCGGTGTTCTCGTATACACGCTGAAAAATCTTTTTGTTGTTTGGATGCAAATATAACGTGTGTTTGGAGCTTGTCGGAAATATAATATACTTGTGTCCAAACACATTGTGTTTGCTATTCAATATTAAATGTATGAGACACAATGATAAATATGTTATAATATATGTATTTGCGACCCAAATATATCTGTGATTGTGATTTCTCGAGAGTTTGAGAATAAAAGAGGGATAACGAAAGAGTCTCGCAAGTGTGTATTTGTATTTTTCCATTATTGTTTCAGTCAGTGATTCATAAATATTCCTGAATGTGCATGTACATTGCGGATGAAGTCAGTGTTTCTATTTTAGGCTGATGTTTTATTTTCATGTATTCAGTCGTCAATGGTTCGCCGGACAGATGATATCCAAAGCGCTTGATCAGTGAAAAAACAATAAACAAAAGCTCGGGATGTTAAATGGTTTTTGATATTGGTTTGATTTTTGTGTATGTGTTTCGTTTACACGTATGTCTGCTACCAAAGTGGTAAACGATTTTGAGGAAAGAAACTGGAAAGGGCAACAAGGTGAAGCTTTTTGTCTTACACAGCCTTTATTGAGAAAATCGGAACGGCGGACAATTTGTTAAAAATAATGAAAAACAGACACGTTTAAAGCCTTTAATTTTTTTTATTAATTATTTATAAATGTGCATTTATATTGATAAAATTAAGTTAATTAATAATATCTACATATATTTTTAAATCAAAAAATTATTTATTTCTAAATATTATTATGCTTGGGATTAAATACGCATATGTTTCCACGTAAGTATGTGCAGGTTTGGGGGAAACAAGCGAATGCTTCCACTTAAGTATGTATATGGATGTGTGGGATGAAGAACGCACATATGTCCACGTAAAAGCATACATGTTTGCCAGTAAACATGCTACTGTTTGCATTTAAATACAAGTGAGTTTGGGACTTGCAAACATATGAATGTTTGAAGTGTACTTCAAACATATACATAGTTCCTGCCGAATATGTTTGGGAGAATATGTTACAGAGGTCATTTTTTTCAGCGTGTAAATGGTGCTTTTGTTATTTTGAAATGCTTTTGATCTGCTGACTAAATTCTTTGTTATAGAGTTTCACAGTCGTCATGTCAAGCTTAAATTTGTGATATGTCACACTATTTTCAGTGCTCAGCTTTCAGTTAAATCGTGTTGTGAATACATATGATCAAAATGAGCATTTTCGGCATATTTTGCTCTTTTATATCCGAAAAGTCAAAATAACCGCGGAAGCACATAGGGATATTGGTGACGCAAATGGTTTGGACACGTTAACAAAACCCACATGCAAAAGCTGGTTCAATAAATGTCGTTCTGGAAATTTCACGATCAAAAATGGTCACAGGAGCCGCAGGCCAAATGACGGACTAAATCAAAGCCGTTATCTAATCTGGCCGACACGTTCCTGTTCGAGAAGTTGCAGACAAGCTGAAGGTGTCGCACACGACGATTGCAGATCATTTGAAGCGCGTGTCAAAAAGCTTGATATTTGGGCTCCCCTCGAGCTTAAGGAAATCCACTTTTATTGCTCAAATGCAATAAAAATGATAACTTTCGAAACGCACTGCCACTGGAGAAGAAAAATTGATTCTTTAAAACAATGTCAACCGAAAGAGATACTGGCCCAAACTTCGTCAAAGGCGGAACTGCACCAAAACAATTTTATGTTGTCCATTTGGTGGGATTTCAAGGGAGTAATTGATTTTGAATTGCTTTGTAAAAACCAAACCATAAATTCTGACGTCTATTCGACCTGAATTGGTAAATCGTAAAAACGCAGATTTCCATCACGCTAGGCCTCACACATTTTTGCAGCCTCAGCAAAAAATATTGGAACTTGGATGGAACTCCACCTTATAGTCCTGAATTGGCACCTTCGGATTTTAATTTATTCCGGAGTCTGCCAAACTTTTTGAATGGCAAATCCTTTAATGCAGAAGAGGACTTACAAACCGAGTTGTTCAAGTATATTTGTGGGACGGACCTGTCATCCTATGAATCTGGAAATATAAAGTTGCCTGAATAATGGCAAAAGGTAATTGAACAAAATGACACCTACGTGATTGAAAATTACTTTGAACAAAACAAATCAATGAGTGTTCGAACTCATTGGAAAATAAAAATGAGAATAGTTTTTGTGCTGAAGGCTCTTTTGCTATTGCACTTTAATTTTTCTTACATCTGCTTTAAGATTAGATGTAATAGTGGTAAAATAAATAAAGCAATATTTAGCTCACTGAAATAATTGTTTTTGTTTTGTCATAAACAACAGAGCGACGACGACCTGCTGGTTTGAACTGACTAAAAATCAATATTTAGCTCACTGAAATAATTGTTGTTGTTTTGTCATAAACAGAGCGACGAGAAAAAGTATTGAATAGTATAGAGAACTTATTGCCCTCTTTTTCCGCTCTCATGTAGAGAGTCTGAGTAAAAGAGCATAGACGAGTCTTATTCTCTTTATACACTCTTTCAATATAAATGTACCATTTCGACAATGTTATTACATAAAACAATACAAAAAGCATAAATGTTTCATAAGGCATCAATGTTTCACATCAAAGTCATACAATTCGTTCCATGAGTTCTGTATACTATTCAATACTCTTTGGCGACGACGACTAACTTGTTTGTTCGCTGCTGCTACATTAATACCATCATACTTATTTTCAGGCAGAGACTATTGTTGTACAACAACCTCGTATGTGATGCTAACGCTGTGTGTTGTTTGCATGTGTTCACTTTGATAGATCACTTTGATACGGTAACACATAAAAAAACTGAAATTACTTTCTTGCAAACTTAATACCTGTGTTGATCTTGGAGATTTTGAGAGATTGAGATTTTGATGTGAATGAAACACAATTTCAAATTTATATCCGAGTGGCAAGTTTTGGCGACATAAAGTCACATGATTCCTATTGCGCCCAATGCAAAAGAACTGAGTTTTTTGGCCCTTCTGAGAATTGTTCTTTTACGACTTGTGTCGTTATATGAGAAAACTCAAAAAACAACTTAGTTCTGTAATATGATTTGATGCTGAACTGTGGACAAATTGGAGTAGATAATTCCAGAGACGACAAAGTCAGTAGACGGCAGAAGAAGTCCCTATGTTGGTCAAGTGCGCAAATGCGAGAACTTTTCCTGTTTCGATACAGTGGGCAAAATTCCAAAAAAGAATGTGAAACTAAAAACCAGTACCTAAGTTTCAGCCGGGTGGGCCGACTTAATCATACCCTCACACTAAATCATACACCGCATGGAAGTTCTGTTAAAAAACGCCCATACTCAAAAGTGACCACATTCATATTGCTCTAAATATTATTGAATACCCAAATTAGTTAGGATCCTAAGTGGTTTTTGGGAAATTTTTCCCTCCCAATATTTATATGCGAGGTACAAAAATGGGCATGGCAAGTTGTTGCCAACATTTTGATCAGTACCAAATTTTATTAAGATCGGTTATGATTTATTGGAGATATCGAGTCAGCAAACCGGAGATACGCCCAATTTTTATATGGGAGGTACCAGAGTGGGTGTGGCAAAACAGCTCATTTTATATAGAAGAGTTTCATTTGACTAAATATTGACTAGTACAAACTTTCATAAAGATTGGTTCGGTTTTGGGGGAAATCTCGTGCCGAACAATCAGTCGGCCAAACAACTTTTGTATGGGAGGTACCAAAATGGGCGTGGCAAAATCACCATTGTTTTAATCGGTGATTGACCTTTGATAACGTGAAGCCTTAAACCTAATTTCATTACGGTCGGAAGTGTTTCACGCGATTTATTGGATTGACAACCCGGACGAACACCCTGTTTTATATGGGAGGTACCAGAATGGGCGGGACAATCTCGCCATTTCCTCAAGTTAAATACACAGACATATGATTTTGTGCTAAAAGTGTCGATTTGTATGGGAGGTACCAGAAGGGGTGTGGTCAAAACACCCATTTTAAATCCCAAACCCAATATTGGCAAATAATAGTCAATGACAAAATTTCGCGGTGATCTGTAAAGATTTACGGCAGTTATCGTGTTGACCAGCCAGCCAGACAAACAGACAGACGGACATGGCTCAATCGTCTTAAAATGTCGTAAAACAAATTTCGTCCAAAGATACTAAGGGCCTAAAGTGGCTCCTTGGATGCGTTACATTTTTTCCGTATTAAATGATATATACCCCCTTCTTAGGGGTGAGGGTGTCTTACTTAGTTCCCATTGAAAAATTCGATGATTTAAATGGATCTTTAAGAAAATATACTTTTTGTAAAATGATAAACTTTTTTTTAGAAAATTTTTTTTTTCATAGAATGTATTTTGGAAAAAAGATATATTTTTCGGTCCTTTTTGTAAGAATATGTATTATATTTTCCCGAAAATGTACGTTTTTATATAACGGTACTTCTTTTATTAAAAGCTAATGTTTTTTTAAGAAAAGGTGCCATTCTTAAGAAGTACTTTCTGTAAGAAAAAGCAAGCTTCTTTTTTTTTACAAAGAAGTACTTTTTTTAAGAACAGACACTTTTTAAAGAAGTGACATTCTTTTTAGGAAAAAGTTATTTTTTTAAGAAAATGTACTTATTTTCAGAAAGGCTGCTTATCGCAACAAAAGAAAAGAAAAGAAAATTTATTATTTTATTTTTAAGAAACGGAATTTTTTCAAGAAATGCCATTTTTTAAGAGAAGGTATTTTTTGAAGAAAATGTTTTTTTTTAAGAAATGAGAATTTTTTAGAATTGGTGCTTTTTTCAAGAATAGGTTAATTTTTAAGAGTAGGTACTTATCTCAAGAAAAGATATTTTGTTTCACAGAAAAGGAACTCTTTAAGGATGACGTAGTTTTTTTAGAAATGGCAATTTGTTATAAAAAAATGTTCTTTTTTAAGAACAGGTACTTATTTCAAAAAAAAATAATTTTTCTAAGAAAACGTACTTTTTGTAAGAAGATTTACTTCTTTTTATGTAAAGGTACTTCTTTAAGATAAGGTATTTTTTTAAGAAAATTTACTTTGTTTAATGCTGGAGTTAATGCTGTTAATGTCAACGCCGTCGACGACGTTAACGTAGCTGTGTACTACTGCATTCTTACGGCGTTGAGATTAACTGCTCTCATACAATTTCATATGATTAATGCCGTCAACGACGTCGACATTAAAGCATGAAACACATAGACGACGACAGGCTACATGAACACACGACTACAAATGCCGCTGACTGCAAATGGAGACGTGTGGCAGCTACTGAATTATTTTCAAGACGGCAACTGCAAAGTAAACAGCTGATCTGTAATGTTGACGTTTGTGTTATTGTGTTATTTGTGTTAGAAGAAAATAAAATGTCTGGAGAATATTTAATAAATATTATTACAAACATAACAAAAATTGTGAAAACAGTTGATTATTCTGTCAGTGGTGCCACTTCAGGCAATGACAGCTCTAACCTGTTGATTGTCGCCCACACAAATAGAAATTAGTTTAATTCAACTACAGCTACATAAGTAGCATAGACAACAACCTGCAGTCGTGTCGCCTTGCCGTCGTTAAAATGTTCACTTGCATATAAACGCGTGTATTTTATTTTTGACAGGTTGTGGTCGGTAGCCTGTCGTCGCCTATGTGTTTCATGCTTAACTCCTGCAGTATGTTTTTGTCTGAGCAACGCCGCAACGACGCCGAAAAAGTTGAAACAGATTGAACTTTTTCGGCGTCGAATTTCTTACGGCGTTGAGATTAACTGCTCTCATATAATTTCATACGATTCAACTTTTTTTTGACATTTGACGCCGTCGACGATGTCGACATTAACTCAAGCATAAGAGTATGAATATGTATTCTTTCACTTGGGCTTTTCTAAATTTACCTTTTATTAGGTTCAGAACTCCAATATACACTAAATATTGGTTTCAGGCTCCACCTAGAAAACTCCCCTTTAAACAAGAAATTTCCCAACGTATATTAGTCTAGACACAAACCAAAGCAAAAGTACCCAATATAGTTGATAATACTGGGTTGTAGCATAATAGCGTTAAAAAAAAGTTGTTTAAGTTGCGATAAGGTAGGTTTGTTTCAAAAATGCAAAATATTTGATTCTGAAATTCGTCTGAATTGTGCGAAATAGTTTTTCCCATACCAAATGCTGAACCCTTTCTAAGGGTACATGTGGGGTTGCACAGATTCGAATCAAACATAGTTGTTGTGTACATGTGTGTGAAAAATACGAGGAAAATTCGATTATTGTCTGCCTCGCGAGGCTATGGGTTGGTTACCACTGGTCTATGGTTACTCTTTCAAACGGTATACATATGTGGGGTTGTGGCAGTTTGCCTCGTTTGGACACAGTGGGCATAAATGTTGCGCGCTGTGTTTGGTAATCGTGAAATTAATCGTTTTGGGTAATGAAAAGATTCGTACATCCTACGGGTTTTTGATTGCAGCAATACACACTTTCTTCGTGAAGCCTTAAACCTTCTTAATGCTTTTTGGTAATAACAGAAAAAAACAAACACAAATTAATTGCAGTGACATGATATTTAGTTTATTTTGAACTGTGGAAATATGTTTTGATCACTTGTGGAATATGATATCGCTTAAATGGTCGCCGCCAGAGTGAATGGCGCAATGTGGTATTTTCCCACATTTTCGTGTTTCGGGCTGTTCATGTCGAATATTGTCTTTCAAGGCTTCCATGATTCGTGGCTCGTTGACGTAAACTTTGGACTTCAAATAACCACACGGGAAGAAGTCTGGATCAGTTAAGTCAAGTGATGCGAAAGTTTTAAATGGTAAACTCGGTATATTCGCTCGCTTTCTGTGGAACTATACGTCAAATTGGCGAAGCTGTTTGTTAGCGTAGAATGGCTAATATCGACGAAAGAAATGAAAGATAGTAAAAGCTCTACCCACGTAACCGTGCCAAGAGTTTTGCAAGCCATCGCACCACCTTAGTTTATATTTTGTATCCTATATTCACCTTTATGACTCAATTTTGTAAATGTACGTTTTTTATAAAGTTGTATAGTTTTCTCTTTGATTTATTTTATTCATCCAGCTTCCACGGATTTAAAAAGTTTATGAAGAGTTCTTTTAAAAAAAAAGTGAGAAAACCCCTTAATGATAATAATTCCAAGAAATCGTTATCTGAATGTGTAGCCAACAATTAGCACCTGTCCTTTCTCAACTTAAGTGCAATCATGACTGGCACCATAATTCGTTTGTACATCTCATTGTGGTGGACAACAGAACTATATTTAACAATACGCCCTCAAAAACAGATGCAGCAGAAAACCTCATATCCTACCTCCCACTCTCACAAGTGGCCAGAGTTAAGTAACAAAAATAAAAGCGAAGAGAGGAGAGGAATATGAAAACACTTTATGCAATTCGCCGTGATGCAATAAAATTAAAATCTCAAATTACAAAAAAAAAGGAAGAAGGGAAATGAAAGAAAAGTTCGAATAATCGTTTTGAGAAAAAAAAATCCTATTACGATAATTACCGGATTTAAAATGAAAATGACACAAAAGGTTAAGCATGCAAGTTCACAACAAAACTCAATAAATTTGAAATTCATCGAATGTCATTTGCATTTACAGGATCCAATAGCAAAAGCATTAAAAGTTTTGTGTTACACCTTTGATCAAGGTGGTAAAGGGCAATTTCCTTAATTGTGCCGGGTAATGAATTGCATAATTTGTTTAATAGCTTTCACTTTGTTCATTTAACTCAAGTTATAGTTCAGGATCTTTTGTATGTTATCAACAGTTTGTCGTACAAAACGTGGTAGCAAATGTTAAAAGATTAAAAAAGTTAAAATCTTTTGAAATTTTATAGAATGAAGATAATAAAATCAAATAAAATTCAATATAACGCGAAGATACACCTCTTTATTCGTGAGAACACAATTTGATGGAAAGCAATATTCATTTGTACACACAGAGCAGAGATTCGTTCTCACAACTGTATTTACAGCCAACTAAATTTTGGCGGTTCCTTGGAGTATCACATTTTTCAGTTGTGATTATAATAATTGTGTTCAATATCACCAAATGTTGTGCATATCAATTGATTTTTAATTCAGTGTTGGTTGCAGGAACTGAAATACTCGTATTTGATTGAAGCCACAAAAACAAGAAGAAAATGTGATCTGTCAATCGAGTTTTAGTTCTACCAATCAAATTATACTGTAGTGGTGAATATTCTATTAGTTGGATCAACGAAGAATTTAGAAACTAATTCTTTTGTACCAAATAATATATTGGTATGCTCAACTAAAGTAGTTACTTGAATTTGATGGTTTTCTCAACCATTTGTTGATGCTTTAACCCATTATGAATTTTATAGAAAAACAGAAAAAAAAAATATTTTTTATTAAAATTGTGTATTTTATAATTAAATATAAACAATATTATTATTATAATTTATAACCAGGGTTCGTATTTCGTGGCCATTTTTGATCGAAAATATGAAAAAATTTCTATATCTCGAAAACGGAGCGTCCAATCGAAAAAATAACAAATTTTTACGGGGTTTTAAGGGTTTTGTCACAAAGTGTTCCAATTCGCTTGAAATAATGTATTTTCAAAAAATAAGAAAATCGCTAAAATAACAAAACGGCTATAACTCGGAAACGGTGCGTCCAATCACAAAATTAATAAATTTTTTAGCTACAAAGGAGGCTTTAACCATACGGATGCTTCTCATAAGTCATCACTTAAAATCCGTTAAACTAACAGTTTTCCAATAAAAAATCGCTAAAACGCACATATGTACGTGTTAGCGATTTTTTTAAACAAATGATGTCGTATTAAAGATGTCGTATAAAAGATTGGTTAAAGTCTCTTATAGATGTAACAAAGCTATTTTTTTTTGGCGATTGGACACACCGGTTCCGAGTTATAACCATTTTTTATTTCAGCTATTTTCATATTTTGATGATTTTTTGAACAAAATATCTTCCATACTATTGGACCACTTTATGAAAAATCCTTAGAAACTCGTAAAAAATAGTTTAGCGTTTTAGCGATTTTTGATTGCCGTATTGAAGACATCCATCCATAGGTGAAAGCTTCCTAAGGAGGTAAAAAATTTATTATTTTTGGGATTGGACGCACCGTTTCCGAGATATAGCTATATTTTTATTTTAGCGATCTTCTTATTTTGGCGATTTTTTGGATATTTTCGGATCAAAAATGGCCATGAAATACGAACCCTGGTTATAAATTATAATTATAATTTTGTTTATTTTAAATATAATATATACAATTAGAAACCCCTAAAAACCCGTAAAAAAATTATTATTTTTCCGATTGGACGCTTCGTTTTCTATATATAGACAGTTTTCTAAATTTTTCATATTTTCAATCAAAAATGGGTATCATATGTACACGCTGAAAAAACGGCATCTGTAACATATTATCCCATACATATTCTGCAGGAACCATGTACATGTTTGGAACACACGTCAAACATTCATATGGTTGCAAGTCCCAAACACACTTGTATTTAAACGCAAACAGTAGCATGTTTACTGGCAAAGATGCATACTTTTACGTGGAAACATATGCGTATTTATTCCCCAACACTAATAATATTTAGAAACGAAGTATTCTTTGAATTATGTATACGTGTTATTTATTATAATTAAATTTATTAATATAAGTCCTTATTTATAAATAATTAATACAAAAAAATTAAAAGATTTAAAGCGGTAATTTTTACATTTACTTGCATCCAGTTTCTTTCTTCAAAATTGTTTCTCACATTGGTAGCACACATATATACTAAACACATACACAAAAACCAAAGCAACATCCCAGCGGCGGAATTTGCGAGGCCTTCCACGAATAAGGCATGCGGAATCATTCTTTGGTAATGCCTACTTTAATAATGCCTGCGAAATGCATGATTTTATAAGAATGCCAAAAGACGCTGTTGTTCATGAAACCCTGTCTTTCCACATGTTCGCAATTCGTCGTTGCAAAATCATAACATCCGATAGCCCAGTAGATAAAGCGTCCGATTGTAAGTTCTAAGGTCGTGTGTTCGATTCATTTATGTAAATATAAGAATTACAATTGGTTAAAGTATAAATCTGAAATATGAAACTATTTTCCATATATATTTTTTTATTTTTACGTAAGTTCTTCTAAACCTACTCTTTTTGCAGGCCTTCTAGTAGAGAGGGATGGAAGGCCTTGCCTCCCAATCTCACGCAATGTTAAAAAGAAAGGAGGAGGTAAGGTGTAGGGAAGGCCTGTCTTATTTTAAAGAAGGCCTGTTCGGTCATGATTTCAGGCCTTCCAGGTCATGACTTCCGCCGCTGGGATTACAAACCATTTTACCGTTCGGGCCTGTGTTTATTCTTGTTTCACTGATCAATCGCTTTTGATATCCTCTGTCCGATGAACTATTGACGACTGAATACATGAAACAAAAACGCAATACATCAGCCAAAATAAGAAACACTGACTTCATCTGCAATTTGCACACGCATTCAGGAATCACTGGCTGAGAGAATAATGCCAAAAATACAGAAATACACTTAAAAGTAGACTCTCTCGTTACCCCTCTTTTATTCTCTTGCTCTCGAGAGAGCTTAAACAGTGGAACCAACACAACTGTATTTGTATCAGAAACACATATATATTTGGGTCGCCAACACATATATTATAACATATTCATCATTGTCTCAAACATGTAATATTGAATAGAAAACACTTCGTTCTATTGATTCTATTCTACTTGATATTTAAAAGACATCTATTAAAATTTAAAAGGCGTCAATTGAAATTAAAAGACACCATTTAAAAATTTAAAACACATCAAACGAAATTTAATCGAATCGAATTTAATATTTATTTTAATTGAAATTTAAAATTCGTCAATAGAAATTCAAAAAGCAATAACCCATTTTATGTATTAGGATTTTAAATTTTGATACATTTCAGGAATTTTGAATTTCTTTTGATTTTTTTTCCAAATTTCAATTGAAAATTGTTTACAGAATGATTGTTAGCTATGACAGAAACAATCAGAGAACAATTTCAGGTTTAAGTGTGACTTACTATATAAAGTGGATTTTTTTTTGTCCGACAACCAATTTACAAATTAATATGTTATTATGAAACTAATTCCAAAAAATTTTCTGGGTTATTATAGCAAGGGGTTTTTGTCCACCCAACAATTGTTAAATTTGTTTCACTTTGTTTTTGATATTCCTCATCGTCCTTAGTATTGCTAGTACGTAACATCAAATATCAAAACAATTTAAAGGACTCTAATTAAATCATGATAAGAGTTCGACCGACAGCAATGTCATGGCTCAAACAAATAATGCTGGCGTTAACTTATATTAACAATGTTATAAATAAAGTCCTTCTAACCTTATGATAAAAATTAAGATCCTACCAACAAATGAAGGATATAACAAATTTGTAACTAATCTAAAGCCCATAACCGTTAAAATCATTCACGTTCTTACAATAGCCAGAAAATAGACAACAAAAATGAAAAAAGTAAATGCCAAACAGCTAAAGGCGTTGGCGAAAGAAACGAAGAACATCAAATAATCACTCGAGTAGTAAAAACAATAAACTAAAGAAGTGGAAAATCACAAAGTACATAAGTATTTGGAAAAACATTTTGAATGTCTGCCAGTTGTGTTTATTGTGGTGCTTGTGTGGCCGCGGTTGGTTGAACTACAATCCACCTTTTGCAAGTCTAAATGTTTGTAACGCTATAAAAACAAATAAAATGATTTTCCCACCGCACTTTTTTTTATTCTTATCGCACATACAACCAAAGTACCGAGTTTGACATTCCACAGTCAAGGTCGTGAAATAACTACGTAAACCAAAACAAAAACCCAAGAGTTTTGAGGTAAAATGCTAGTTAAACAAATGCCAATCGTGATAACCGAATTACACATACCCATCCTAAGATCTTTTATACGTGGCATGTTTAGATTTCTGATGTCATTTTTGATTTCCCATGCCCTCACCTGTTTAAAGATAAAACAGTGGTTGGTTCCTGAAGACACCATTCAACAAATTTTTGAATGGTTGTAGACCCTGAAAAAACCAATAACAGCATCATATCACAGGAACCATGTATATGTTTGCAAGTATTCTTTTCCTGAATTGAAGATCTCCTGCTTTTTTTGTTGCTTTGTTGTCTGGCACGTTTTTGTTTATAGTAGTGTTCAACAAACAAATCCACATTTGGGCCACAAAATAATATATTATAACATATTAATCATTGTGTCTCAAACATGTTATATTGAATAGTAAACACAATGTGTTTGGACACAATATTGCTATAGAATGTGCAAACTACAAAAATGTTATATTAGCATATAAATAACAACAAAAAATACACATTTTTCAGCAAGTAGTAGAACTAACACGACAGCTACTCCCAACATAGAACCGTTTGAACCGTTTGAGTACCACTTTAACATTAAACAAAAGCCTAGGATGTGCCCTTGTTGTTTGGACAAAATGTTGACTCATTTTAATTTCGGAGTTTCCTTTGACTTTTGTACGGAAGAACCCAAAATGGATGTGGCTAAATTTACTATTTCCTATTATTTTTATCTTGACACAAAGATTCCAAGAGTTTTAAGCGGTTCAAGAACATAAGCGTTGTACGTATTTCCCCGGTTGAAATGGTGAGTATGTGCACTAGGGTGGCAATGAAAAAACAACTTCGGATTTTTAATAAACCCCAGGCGGATTCTTGTTCCTTATGGTCTCAAACTAACTTGGTGAAAAGTTGAGCCGAATCGGACAACTCTAAGCCGTGCCGCATTTTAGTCAAACTTTTCGGATTTTGGGTGAAAATTCGTATGCACTAGAAAATCTTCATTCCTCGGTGCATTTGAAAAAAAATTTGCACATTGATTTAGTTTAACCTCAATATAAACTAGATAAAGCTTGAGTAAAATCCGACCACTCTGAGGGTTCCAATTTTTAATTTGAAAAAATTTGCAATTTTTAACAAAAATTAAAATTTGAGTTTTCCGGTTTTTTTTCCCAAAAATTGTATCGAAATGAAAAAATATATTTAACTTGGATTCCAATACCTTCTAGCAGAAGTCTATACGCTTCCAACAAGCTATAACACGATATATTCATGCAACGGTTTCATGGTGTTATCGTGCGGCAAAGTAGGCTATCTCGAGAAAAAATCGCCAAGATGGCCTTATAAGGGTACCACATTAAAAAAAATTCAAGTTATAAGTTAGAAACATAAGCCATGTGCTCAAACCGATTCTATTAAATCTGATGTGACAGTTCGTTACAAAAATCGGTTTTAAAAATCGGGTTAAAAACCCGGGTTTATATATAAATTATATATAAATTTTATAAACCGGGTTAGAACGCTGGTTGCGTCACACTGATCAGATTTCAAAAAACAATTTTATAAAATTTTTTTAAACCGAGTTTAATACCGGGTTTAAAATTCCCCCGGTTTATTAAAATTCGAAAATATATTTTCCTCCAAGCATTTCATTGCCACCCTAATGTGCAATTATACCCATAAGGGCGGAAAAATCCAAATAATGGTTTTTTAAACAAATTTTATTCAAATTCGGAGTGCATTTTCTAAAGCCGAAAGCCCAATTTTCGAACCCTATATTTTTGCTTGTCATTTCAATCACTAGGATTCGGGGTAAAATGGTAGGTCTCGATCAGTGAGGGTAAAAATTGATAGAGCACATCTCATGGGTTAAAATGGAAGAAGGTTTTGTTCACATAGCACGGCCGACCTACTCAAAACCAAAAATTCTCGATATTTACCCGCTTTTTGATCATAACCGGTTTGTCAGGTTAGTTATGAGGCGTAACATTAAGGCTTCGATGTCTCTTTTTAACTTCACAGGTCTGTACTCGTATGTATGCATGCATGGAGAGGAAACTTTGAATTCATTTTTAAGCCTTTTCCCGTGATCCAATCGAGCTGAAACTTCGCAGGCAAACTAATGGCGACGACAAAAATAAACTATCAAAATATGGGCGGGATTGTTAAAAGGGGTGTGGTACCTCCCACACAAATCACAAATTAAAAATCCATTATTTCTGATCCTGTTAACGGTATTTGAATAAAATTGGGTATGTTGGTTAGGTGTACATATTATAAGATCTGCTGCAAATATGGGCGGGATTGGGCAAAGGGGCGTGGTCACATATAAAGAATTTATAGTCAAAGACTATGTTTTTTACGAGGTGGTTTTTTAACATTATCTAATACAGGATTACGTAAAATCTATCACCCCCTCGGAAGATGCTATAACTTTTTGTTTCATATTTTTAAAGTAAGCAGATACAGAATACACATTTTGACAATTCATGGAACGCTATGCTGCTGAAGCACCCGGAATACTCCTGACAATTTCTTTGCGGAGTAATTCGTCAGTGATTTTGGCGGAACGTGAATTCGACGCATATTTCCCGGTTATCCTAAGCCAACTGGTTATGCACTAAGGCCTTAATCGTAGAGATTGGTAGTTCACGAACTATGTACTTATATAGGGGCATTTTGGTACATTAATTTTCGGTCACATTAATTGCTTATATTTTAGAACCAGACAGTTCGATTGTGTTCTCTTCTTATACTAAATATAGAGTTTTTTATTTAGTAAAAGAAGAGAAATAATCGAACTTCCTGGTCCTAAAATGTAAACAGTTAACGGGGCAAACAGTTGACTTTTCTATGACCCATACAAATAGTTAATTTAGGGTGACGAGCAGAACTGGAAACGAATCATTCCTTTTTGAATTAATTCACGAATCATTCATGCACTGAAGTAGCAAAAGTTTGAATTAATTCTTTTCTGTAGATTTACTTACAAATTATTTATCAAAATCAATTCAATTCAAATGAATTGGAAATTAATTGTACACAGAAAAAAATTCTATGTATCGGACAATGTCGCGTCCGATTTCAATGAATTTTTTTTTTATAATTTTCAGTCATAGAAATAGTATATCTATTGAAAAACAAAGCAAGATTTGTTGTTTATAACTGTTTTAAAACTGAAAATTAATTCATTAGTTTCAAGAAAAGATTCGTAAATATTACAAACATTTAATTATTTTTTTCAAAGAATTCTATTTGTCAATCTTTGATTCAACAAACACATTCTTTGGTTTAATTAATTTTATGTATTGATTGACGAATTACAATTAGAAATATTATTCATAAATTTTGAAAGTTCAACGAATATCTAAAATTAAAATTAGTCAAATTAAGGTAATATTTCTGGCTTTTAGAAATATTTTTTCTCAGTATTGAAGAAAACACTCGGTAAATTCTTCAATTAATTCCTACAATTTTCAAGTGATTTTGGTGGATACATACAACTTAATTTAAACTTAATTTGCTTTACAGACACACACAGCTCGCGCGGCGATGGACATTTTGATGGATGAGTTTTCGGGTCGTTTAATGCCTCGTCTTGAAAAAAGTTTGTTAAGAAAAAAAAATTTGTTATATTTCGTTTGAAATCGCGTTTTAGCGATTTTTTATTTGAAAAATTTAAATTTTAGCGATTTTTTTTAAAACAGTGATGCCGTATTAAATATGAAAAAAATGCGTATCCATTGGCTACATCATCCTGAGGAGGTAAAAAATTAGTTTCCTTGCGATTGGACGCACTGTTTCCGAGTTAAATCTATTTTGGCTTAAATACGCTTTAGTTATTATTCTCTGATCTACACCAAAACTTCACCACTCAGAAAAGCTTCTTTACAGCTTGAGTATATAATAGCTCATGTCTCAGGTATTTATAATCCGATCTGGTTGAAATGGGTGTCATTACAAAGGTCTTTAGAAACTCTATAAGAGCCTATACAAAGTTATTTTTTTGTTAACCCATTGGAGGCCACTAAAAAAAAGTTTTATTTAACCTCACTTTTTTGAAACTCCTTTTTCCCCCAAAAATGCCCTATATACTTATTCTTTCGATAGACTCCGATAATAGGCAAGACTTTCGCCTTTCTTTTAAGGTATAATACTCGACTGTAACCATTTAAAGGCCGGAGATATTCAAAGTTTCGATAAACATTTGGCACTTTTTCCCTCTAAAAATAAAAAAAATTATTTCAAATTTTTTGCCGGGGGCGCTTTTTGTTTTATAAAAAATATTTCAAAAAATACGGCAAAATGCTATGCCGAAGCCGGTGTTGGGCCCACCCCAGAGGAGAAAACGCCTACACCCGGCCACGCAGAAAGGCTTATATCACAAAAATACTCTGCCGAAGCCGCGAAGCCGGTGTTGGACCCACCCCAGAGGAGAAAACCCCTAAGCCTGGCCACGCAGAAAGCTTTATGACACATAAAAACTATGCCAAAGCCGCGAAGCCGTTGTTAAATTAAATAATTGATTTCGATAACTGGTTCTGAAAAACGTGTAAAAAATAAAGGTTGATTTGAGTTATGGGTTAATTTTTTATTTATTTATTTTTTAAATTGAATATATTGAAGGCTTATAGATGAGTATGAATACTAGGACTTGCGGCCAAATTTTTTATTTTTTTTTCATCACCGTTTAATGCTGTATCAGGCAAAAAAAATCGAAAAAAATAGGCGAATCGCAATTAAAGTGTATTTGTTCCAAAATCCTTAGAAACCATCAAAAATTAGTAATTTTTTCGATTTCGAAATTTTTTTCATATCTTCGATTAAAAATGGCGATGGGTTACCCGTTACCCACGCAATACAAACCCTGGTTACAAATAATAATAATTTTGTTTATATTTAAATACAAAATACACAATTTTAATAAAAAAATATTTTTTTTAGTTTTTTTTTATATAAAATTCATAATTGATTAAAGTATCAACAAATGGTTGCGACAGCCATCAAATTCAAGTAATTAGTTAAGCATACCAATGTATTATTTTGTTTGGTAATATATTATTTTGATTTGTCTAAAACTCCTGGAGATTCTCGATTTAACGATTTATCTAAGAATCCTACAAACACAAATATAATAATTTCTTATTACTAAGCAATTATATTTAAAACATGTCGGTTTTGTTTTTTTAAGTTATACGTTCTAAAAAAATTCAAATGTTAATAACAGTTTTCATTGTATTCCTACTTTATTAAGATATAACGTCAATTAATTTAGCATAAAACTGAAAAAGATAATTAAGTACAAAAATAAACTTATGTTCAGTGACATTGAAAACGACAGTAACAGTGGAAGAAAAGTGTAAGTGACACACAGTCCCATCGCACAAAAGGCTGACAACAATCGGTGATATCAAAACCCACTTAATTCACAGTTTCATAATCATCCTCCTTATCCTTCTCTTTTGTCGAAATGTACACACAATTACACAACAAAATACAAATTTCACAAGAAAACGCTTAAACACAATGAGATGGAGAAGAGCCTTTTGTTTGCTTTGTTTTGGGCTTACAAAAAAAAGGATAACAAAACAGGAATAATAAAACAACAACGGAGAAAAGGGAAGCGGAAATTTATTTCCAACTCAATGTTTTGTTTAGCTGACTTCGTGACAAGTGAATATTTTTGATATTCATCATAATGTCATAGACAATTTCAAAAGTTTGGTCTTTATTGTCTCTTTACAGGACGACAAACACAGAGGTGAGTATACAAATTGTACCAATTTCAAATTGGAGGTCATAAAAATATATGTATGTAAATTCACCATACAGCATGTTAATTTCATATTCACCGTATATGAGGGTACATGGAAGCAATAACATTTCAAAGTCAATGCAAGGATATACATAATAACATTTTTATATTTTATGTCATAAAAGGATATACATATACACAAATTAATTAATAATGTGGGGAAGTAGTTACATGCTATTTTTATCGCAATGGATATCACAAAAATAAGAAAACATAGAGCGTGGAAGAAGCTATGAACAGAGATGAAATTTGTAGGTTAATGGTTCCACATCTATTATCTGAATTCTAAAAGTGATTTAAGAGTTTCATCAAACTCTAAGTTTCAGTTTCATCAAGCGGCAAAGTGAACGAAAACCAATGCGTGTTAGTAGAAACCATATCTTGGTAACAAATTCATAGGGACATATAAATAGTCTTATCGTTCATGTGCCGTCATTGCAAACTCTTAAATTTAATTGGAAATTAAGCAACTATTTTTAAAATTTTGGAGAACACAAGAAGTGGTAGGTTAGGTTGAGACAGATTAGTCGCGTCACAATCGCGTCACAATCGTGCGTCCAATCACAAAAATAATATATTTGTTATCTCCGTCGGAACCTTTAACCAATGGATGTGTACAATATGGCATCACTTTTTAAAACAAAAATCACTAAAACTAAAATTTTTCTAATACAAAATCGCTGAAACACCCTCATGACTATATTTCGGAAACGAAGCGTCCAATCGAAAAAAATAGCCAATTTTTATGGGGTTCTAAGGGGTTTTCAAGTTCAGTCCTTGCAGCGATTTCCAAAGAATGGGAGATGTGCTTCCACTGCGCATCTGGGTCTTCGGGAGGGGGGTATTCTGATCTAGCTCTAGAAGCGAGAGTTTCTGTCGATAGGACATTGATATCTGCGGTATTGCAACTGATGAAAAAGACGCTGCACGTATGGCAACGAAACAGTCAGTTACAACGTGTGCTGCGAGTGAGCGGTACAAGAAGCTGAGAAGGGAGGAAAACCAACTATTTAGGCGAAAAAAATGGCAGTGGGAGCAGAGAGAGAGGAAAGAACCGAAATGTGCAGGATGAATGTTGAATCTCGAAAGTTTTTTCAGAGGGTAAGAAGATCGACCAACGGGCCTAATAATGGGCTGCCCTCCTGCAAGGACGAGAATGGGAATCTGGTGACTGAGAAGCAGTGTGTGCTCAAAATGTGGAGAGACCACTTTTCAGCACTACTCCACTCAGATTCTTCCACTGAAGATCAGGAGGATTCTTCCACTGAAGATCAGGAGGATTCTTCCACTGAAGATCAATCCAGGATCTCATGTACAAGAGGCGCGCCCACTAACCATTGCACCACCGACGGCCACTACAAATCTTAGTCAATACAAACTATTAATAAATATTTATTACAAATTAGGTTGAAACCTTCCGAAAGGATTCAATATCGATGGTACTGCGTATAAAATAAATTCAGAATTCAATAGGTTGATATTTATTTATTCGGTCTGTATTTTAAGAACTGATAATTTTTAATTTTCTTATTCAAGCTCAAGACCTTACTATAATATATCAATTAATAAAGATATCGTTTTGAAAAAAAAAAAAAAAAAAATATTTTCTTTATCAAGACCATTTCTTGTCTCTATTAATAGTTATATACATAGGTTTCTAATAAGACGTTTTGCAAAATGCATCCTCATGATCCCTGGCAAACCGTATAGCTATTTCAGATGTAACCATATATCTTTATCTTTTTCAGTTTGAAAATGATGCTACTGAAAAATGCAAACGAAAACTCAATTCGTATGAGAATCCATTATAATGCAAATGTTCGAAAAATATCGCAATATCGGAAGCACATACACCCTAGAAAGCATTCGCAAAACTTCTTTAAATATCCAGAGGACCAGACATGGTTTTGTTGTTGCTTAAAAAACAACAACGATTCATACAGGCAATACAATTGCTTGCAGTTCCGACATGTTTTACGTTCAATTTCATCAGGGATGATATTTATTTATTCGGCGTTTTCATTGACATTTGTCTTCCCAGGAATCATGAGGAAGGATTTTGCAAAACTTTCTATTATTAGAGATATGGGATGGTCTTGATCTTGAATAATTAATAAATATAATAAATAAAAATAATTGAAATACACTCCGGTTCACTTAATTAAAGGCACTAAAAATTCCATATTCAGCAGCCTGTATCTTTTGCAATTTGTAACCGAATGCAAAATTTTAAAATGGAAATGGAAGCTAGACATCTTGAGATATAAAAAAAATCATAACAATAGTGGTTTCTTAACTAAAGAATTTTTTTGAGCAATTTATAAAAAAAAGTCCAAAAATGTGCTATTTTTTTGGTTCACTTGAATAAAGACACTTTAACTAATTTTAATAAAAAACAGTTTTTCTTGTTTTTTTAATTTATTTTACTTTATTTAAGAACTAGTAGTAATAGGCACAACCCCCGTTGTTTTTAATAACTTCAAATATACGGGTTTTCATTGAGAGATAAAGAGAATTTATGTAAACCAACGAAATTTGATTCCAAGCATCCTAAATGGCCTGAATTAGTGGCTGCTTGTCATTAAATTGTCTACCTCCTCATAGACTTTACGAGATAACCAACCCCAGAAATTTTCGATAATGTTTAGATATGGCGAATAGGGTGGCCAATCAAGATGGCGTTGTGTATAAGGACATTATCCTGTTGCAATATCCAAGATATGGGACCAAATAGTTCACTGAACTTCGGAAAAGCCGATTCCAATAACGGTCTATAACTTGCACCAGTAATTTTAGCACTTTCAAATTCAAGATCGATGGTGCTATAGTACGTAATAGCCACCCACACCATAACGCTGCCCTCTCGGCTGTGATGTCGGTTCAAAAAAACGCTCTTCTTTGCGCAGATCATGGAAATAATAGTTGTAGCCATCAGGCCCATCCAAATTAAACTTCTTCTCTACAACGGTTCTCCAGTCATTTACATGACCTCTTGGCTGCACATCCCATACCATGTAGTCTCTTGCGAATTGAGGCCGCTTTTCCTTACGAGGAGCATTAAGTGGCGGCTTTTTGTAATTTCAGGAATTTAAGATACTCACAGTTCTTAATTACTCTGCGTACTGATGACTTGCTCGCTTCCACTCCAGCTTGAGCTCTTATTTTTGACAATGATAAGGCAGAATTAGATGCATTTCTGATGATTTTTCTTTTCTCATACCTAGATAAAGACAATGAAACCCTTCCTTTAAATTTTTTTCCATACCCCTCGGGGTTCTTGATGTTTATTGCCGACAACTGTTGGTCTCCGTCCAATTTTTTTTAGCTATTGCACGGTTAGAATATCCTTCAGAACGGTAAACATCGATGTTAGTTTTTTCCGATAGATTTAAAATTTTTTGTTTTACCACTTTGACTCGTAAAATGATTAAGATGTAATAAATTGTAATAAACAAACGCTCCCTACAAAAAATCATCGCTTACTTTAAAAATAAAAAAAAATAATAAAGTGCCTTTATTCATGTGAACCAAAAAAATAGCAAATTTTTGAACCTTTTTTTATAGATTGCTCAAAAAAAGTTATTTAGTTAAGAAACCACTATTGTCATGATTGTTTTAATATCACAAGATGTCTGGCTTTCATTTCCATTTTAAAATTTTGTAATCGGTTACAAATTGCAAAAGATACAGGCTGCTGAATATCATCCCTGATAAAGTTTTGAAGTTTTATAAAATGTATCTCCATGATTTCTCGCAAACCATATAGCTCTTTCAGATCTATGCACAGATCTTCAGCAGCAGTTGTTTGGAATGATGCTATTAAAAATGTCATCAAACTGAATGCTAACAAAAACTCAATCAAATTGAGAATTCCCCACTATGCAAGTGGTTGAACAAATATCGCGACCACAAACGCACAGGACAATGTTCCCAAAAACTTCTTTACATCCCCAGAGAACCATCGGTTCTAGACTTGTGTCGAACTCGTTCACTAGTGCTCGAACTCGTTCATATAGGGTGCCCGAAGGTAACAATCACGAACACTCGACGTATCGAACATGAGCATTATGTTCGTGAGGGTGATGTCTGATCACCGGGAATGAACTATATAGTTCATGAACTACCCAACTCTAATCGGTTCCCATTAGAGATAATTTCTGCTGTTGCCTAAAACAACAATTCATACCGTCAATTTTATTTTTATAATATTATATATAAAATTTGTTCAGAATATTTTTCTGATACCATTAAGGTGTAGTATTCTCAAAAAAATATCAAATAATTTTTTCACGACACCCTAATACACAAGTATAAATTGTTACAAATGCATAGCCCCACCACACCTATAATTGTAGGTCAAACAAACGAAGAACATGACACAGCTCACTTAAGTCCTTAACCTCTCCTCTTGCACTCATTCAATCTGAGAATGCAGAGCAAAGGAAACGTGGCAACTGTCACATGTTGTTATTTTGCAGCTATTTTTATTCTATGGATAATTCTTGTCATATGCATGTTCATACATTAAATCCGCAAAAGGGTGAAATAATTGACATTTGTATTGCTTGACACCTTCAGCCACAGTTAGTTATGCATGTCGTTTACCTTGCACTAGACAAGAGGTCGATTAAAGTCAAGCTAGCACAAATGGAACCGATAGGTTTCAAAATGTAGCCCAAAGATAACCACTTTTTGTATTTTTCGATTTTAAAGAAAACAATATTTTTTTTGGCAATTGTTCATAATGCGCAAACAAAATTTAATATCTCTTGATTTAACAATTTTCGCGATTTTGAAAATTGAAAAAATTTTAATTCTGTTTTCAGCTTCCGCGAGCTGTATCTCATACAGTTTGGAACCTATTCTACTCAACTTGCTTTTATTTTTACTTTATCAAATATAAAATATTAACATATTTGTGTTATTTAAAACCGAACAATAAAAGAGTAGTCAACTTTGGGTTAATTTCTAAAATATATCAAATTATCGGATTTTCAATGTTACATATTTCAAAATAATCCTTGAATAATTTTACTTACAATCGGGTGTTTACAGAACTCAAACATGTTTGCTATATTTAAATTTACCGAATTTTGGCCGATGAAAATTAATTCTGAACTACTGTGTGCCATGTCAAAAAAATACACTCAAAGAAACCCGTTGGAGACATAGAGTAAATATGAAGTAGAGCCGCCATTTGTCTCATCTGACGTTTCCTTTCACACTCTTCGTGATGCGGTCGGTGTGATAGAGAGATGTTTGACGAAAAGTGACATACACCAGGTGGGATTAAAATAACTTCTTGCTTTAATTTTTCATGTCGTTTTGGTGAAAACTGTGAAATTTAAATGTGTTTTACACTTTTTTATTGACTGTTATTGTTAGCATACATTTGTGTTGTATTTAACACAATAATTTTAACACACAAAACGAAATGCCGTTGTTGTTATTTTGTTCGTTGTTTTGAACCATTGCCTCTATCTAGTATTAGTAAAGCAATTCTTTTCAACATCAAACGTATACATCACACGAGGACAAATGTCAGAAATTTGGTGAGTGAAAGATTTTCTCTACCCCTATTTACTCTATGGTTGGAGAGCTATAGTCTATAGAGCTATATCCCTCAAAAACTTGATAGTTTTCACGCGAATAGAAAAAAGTTGATAGTAAAAATCGAATATTTTGTTGGAAACGAATTTCCATTTACCCCAAAAATTTTAAAAATTAAAACATCCATATACTCTCATGAATTGTTTCTCTCTTCTAATTTAAGAGATATTTTGGAAAGCCTTTACAAAAATTTTACTAATGGTTATTTTTAGAATTTAATTTATTTTCCTTCAACGATCTTACTATATTTCTTTCATCAGGTAAATGTTTTTGGTGCCGTCTTTGGAACGTGGAATATTGACTTTCAAATACCCAGAAATTCAAACTTTTTATAGTTTAGTTACCTGAAATATAAAACGTTTCCGTACTGAAACCATTTGAATACGTTTGGTTTATTTGTGGTGTTCGAGTCGAAATTCAGCATTTTAATATTGCGTAGTCGTAGTTTTAAACATTTTAGGAAAACTCCACACACCTGATTTTTAGGGTCACTGATCGGAAAATACGCTTTTAGACCCATTCCGAACGGATCTGCATTAATAAGTTCGTTTATGGCTAATTAATAGTTTCGCTATCCATAGTGTGTGAACCTTGCGAGAAGACGTTCAAAAATCAATAACTTTTAAATGGGTTGGAAGTTTTGTATCCAGTTTCCATTCATCGAATTAAGGGGCTTTAAGCTTTAATTTTGATGTTACGACGACTGCGAAAAAAAAAATTTAACTTAGAAAAATGTGTCAGACCATGAAAGCTTGCAGTATGAACTTCTCATACATTTTGAGAGGACGGATTTATCCTAATTCGGGTACGATGAATCAAACTACGTCATTGGGGTTTTGAGTTAATATTACGGTTTCATACAAATTTTTGGCGTAAATACGTCTTACCTTACGGTATAGGGAGTCATGTCAGATTGTTATTGTTGTAATCTTTATTTAATTGATTATGAGGAAACGGCGAGATAACTTTTTTAAAAATTTTTTTGTAGGTAAATGAAGATGTTATCTTTCGTTTGATATACATGTCATATTGGTTGATATCTTCCTAATATTTAAATTTCTCAAATGAAAATTATTTAAACACATACACTCAAACATATGTGTGGTGTTTGAGTTTGTAGCGTGAACACAAACTATGCTGCTGTTTCAGTGTGGACACAAACCTTCGGCTGTTGTTTTGATTGATGAAATATTGAAATTTCGTATATTTACTTAAGTATTTAAGTGAAACAAAATGTTAAATGTGAATTTGAACTTAACATGGATATATAATTATAAAAAATATATGAAAAAATTAATTCATACATTTTTATGTTAAATGAAAGTGCTGCCAAGTAAGCAAAATAACAATGCTGCTTGATGCTGTTTGACAGCAGCTGACAGTTGACGTTTAGTAAATTAAAATAAAAACTACTAATCAAAATGGCACCTACACGAAATACAAGAAAGCAACGAGTGGTTGTTAATTTAAAAACATATTTATCCTATTTTTCCTACCATAAGCTTATGTATATTATCAAAAGTAACTATCAAATAAATAAATTCATTTGCTTATGTTATTTATCATTTATTGTTATACATGTTTTCTGTCTTATTGGATGGCGTATTCTACGTTAAACTTAATGGCCGTGTCTCTGACACAGCCTGCAGGGACAGTCCGTGGCCGAAGGCTGTTTTTTTTACTTTGACTTTCCAGCCACTAACTTCTATTTGGTTGGTTGTACCGGTAAACTTTCTTTAACGAAATTGTTCCAAACGTTTTTGGCTTCAACCTTTGAGAACAAAGCTTACCTGTATAACCAGGTTTTATTTGGTCTTTGAAGAAAGAAAAGAAAGAAACGAAAAGTAATTTTCCAACTTTGTTTGAGTTTTCCGTTCACAAATTGCTAGTAATCTGATTATTTCGCCAAATAAGAGAAAGCCTTTCTCTAAATAACTATATTTGCTTACTCATCTTCATTTTCAATACCGAATTCCACTTAATTATTAATTTCATTTAATTTTACACCTGTTTAATTGGGTTTGAACTAAAGAAAAACATAAAATTCCATCAAAAAAAGTACAATGGCTGAAAAAAGTACTCTCGTCTACTTTTTATGGGCTATAAAGAAAACAGTACAACGAACAAAAAAGTATGCGTACTACTGAAAACAGTACGTCTGGCAAGCCTAAATATATTTTGTAAAAAATCGCAAATGTAACTCAAAAAACTAATGATGCAGTTCGATTCCACGTACACGAGTTAGGGTAAAACCTTGTCTCATTTTTCGACTTCCACAGTGTTATCATTGAAAATATTTTTATGTTTTGTGGAATTTTGTTACAAAATGTAACCACATATTTACAAAATTTAAGACTCCTTCAAGCTTAACAAATATATTTAAAAAAAAAAATAAAATAAATTTGATACTCAACCAGTAAAATACATTTAAACTAAAGTAATGTTCAGGTCTACCGGGATTTCGCAGTTGTCACGATTTCATTCCTATAAACAGCTGATTTTTGTACGGCAAAACATTTGTTTCGAAATCGTTGTATACCTGAACGCTGTTTAACCTAGATACCGAAAGAAAAAATAATTTGGTTTTTATCTTAACAAACGTTTTCAATATTTCAACCCACCAAAAATATGTTTTGCAGTACAAGAATCAGCTGTTGATTGAATTAAAATTCCGAAAACTGCGAAATCGCAGTATACCTGAACACAGCTTTACTCTATGTGTTCTGTTAGATCGGATATCACACTCTCCGCCATGGGGTTACCGCTACCATTTTTTCAGTAACTTAAAAATTATTTTTATCATCCGCCTGCCACCCTACAAAATAAGTCTGTGAAATACTAACACTGAACTCATATCGAGTTTCTTGACACAAATTACAAACAGTGCTGAAATGCGTGTCTACATCAATAGGGTACACAAACAAATTGAAACTGTCATAAAGCAGAAGACTTAATGGCAATTGCTGCACCATTTTAAATGGAAAAAAGAAAAGAAACAAACATTCACACATGATGTGTCTCTTATCCCGCTTGCTGCACCTTAACGCACCAAAATGCCCAACAGAACACAGAATAGGACAAACTTGAACACAAACATTCTGAAGCTCACACTTCTCCCTAGACACAGGTTATAAATCGATAAAAGTACAAACAAACAAGAGAAATGGAATGGAGGCCATACAGACATAACACAATAAGGGGTTTCAGCGTACTGTGCGAGTGGCTTTGCAACGGAGCAATTGTAACCTGCGGGAGATTTTTTCGTACTTCAACAAAATATAGCAAATACAGGATATATATAGGATTGAATTTGCTCACATTTTCCTTTTCTTACACATCTAAAACTCAATTACTTAATTATTCTTTCTATGTGTTTGCAAATCAAACAGCTGACAGTTTTTTTTTCTTTTCACTCAGCTAATGGTGTTCACACTACAAAATTACAAAATATTTCACGTATTAAAGGTTCCACAATACTTTCTGGAATAATATTTTCGACGTTGTAGCAAAAACAAAATGTATACAGTTTAATTTATTTGTTTCAAGTGATGACATAAATCAGCTGTTTCCTTGTTCCAACAGGGGGTCTTTGTTGAACTCTTCCCTTTTTTCTCCACTAGGGGGAGCCATGAGAAGACTTGTGCTTGGAAATTTGAGGTCTGTTCATAGATATTTTTTGTTCAGTTAGTCCCAATTGCCAATCAGAGTATACTTCGTTTAATAATCAAAAAGAAAATTACAAAAAGGCATTCAGAATATATGTAATTTGTTCTTGAATTTAAAAAGCATTTAATAACTACCGTTTGTTCCTGATGGATTCTATGCCACAGCTGATCAACCTTAGAGTTGGAAAAACATTCAGAATAAAGTATGAAAGAGAAATAGCGATAGATGACTGGGAGAATTTGGGGTTGCTCAATGCTCTTTTCACAAATTCGCCTTTGTGCATTGAACAGGGCGTTTCTATGGCACAGCTGATCGAAAAGGTATTAGGGAAATTATGTAGAATGAGAGACCAAAGAAGACAGAGATTATAGACCATGCTGCAAACTAAGTTTAAATAGTGTTTGATTGATACAAATGAAAGCTACATTATGTTGTTTGCATCGAACGAAAATACGCAATACCTTTCATGACTGTCAGTATTATCTCCAACTATAGAGAAAATTACAGAAGCAACTCGAACTCGATGAAATGACCTACTACCTCGTCGTTATCGAGAGAACGTGAAGAGAGGGCTAACGGCTCTTGTTTATTTGTCTATGATTGAACCAAACGTACAAATCTCATCAACTGAGAGTGTTTTTGTTATAATTTAATCGCGGAAAAAAGAGATAACAAGTGAAATAAAGCAAAATTTAATGAAGTGTTAGATTAAAATTATATATAGATAGCAATTAAAATGCTAATTTATTAAAATAAAGATTTTTCTCTTTCTGCATGGGTTGCCCAGCCTGTATAACTCTATGCTGCAAATTCTCCAATGACTTTTCTTGACTTTCTTTTTTCTGTTGCAGACTCTTAGTCTACTACTTTATGATTTGTTCCTTTATTTTAATTTAGTTCACTAAATGTTACATAACAATTGACATTTTGCTGACCAACACATAGAATAATACATACCATAGAAGCTTTTATTCGCTCAATAAATTAGACGTCATAGGTACGATGGAAAGTTAACATTGGATGGCGGAAAATATGGGTCCAATAATACCAGATAGTGGCAATAGTATACAGCGAACAACAAAGGAACAACAACCGAATTTCGTGTTGTTTTTTAGCAAACTAGTTGTGTTAAATACAATACAAATGTATACCAACGATAAAAGTCAACAAAAAAGTGCAAAATATATTTAAATTTTTCAGTTCTGCACCAAAACGACAGGAAAAAGTTAAGTGAACATATTTTGTAACTCCACCTGCTGGAAGGTAATTTTAAATTTAATTGCTCTCATTTCCACAAACCTACGATGAGGAGTGTGAAATGAAACGTCAGATGAGAGAATAAGTTTATCTATGTATGTTTTTATTGTATGGACCAACATCTATCGACTTGTCAGCAAAACTCTCTTCCTGCAGCAAATGGCACAGGGGGCTGTTCGACCTCCTGGCTGCAAATTTGATACAGGATACCATTTGAAGGAGAATAAGCGATAGGCAAATTGAGAAACCTGACTTTAAATTTGATTTTATTGGCACTTCTTAATTTTAAAATGACCTTATACGCAATACATTAGTTTTGATTTGAAGCACAATTTTAATTAATTTTATTTGTAATATGTCCAAATCCTGGTAGAAAAAATTTGATATAAAAAACCGTATCAATCAGGGGGTTAGCTGTTCGACCTCCTAGCTGCAAATTTGATACAGGATATAATGTGAAGGAGAATAGTGATAGGCGAATAGAAAAAATTACTTTAAAATTGATTTTATTGGTACTCATGACTTTTAAAATAATTTATATGCAATAAATTAGTTTTGATTTGAATCATACAACCGTTTTCTTTAATTTTTACTTATACGTCCTAGTTCTGATATAGATAAAAACTGCCGTTAGCCCAGTGATTTTCGACGAGAATTTTGTGGAACTGAAACACTCATGCACGGCTGCTCAAGAAGCTCATACAGCAACTATGGTATTGAGAAGAAAATTTACTCATGGAGTGGAATGCTTACACTCTTCGTTGAATATTTCAATACACGAGCAGATTTCTGACGATATTATTGTATCAACTATAGAAATTCCAACCATGTTTAAATAAAATTACATGATGTATATAAAAAGTATGAAATAATCAACTTATGACGCGGGAAAGAAATGCATTTGAGTGAATAGCGTCGATTTTTTTGATTCTCTTCTACTAGGGTTGCCAAATTGCGCCGGTTTTTTTCTTCTCTACTTGTATATCCATTTTGAGAAGGTTGTGGTATAAAAACAGCTGATAGGTTTTTTTCATTTCGTGGTGGCATCTTGGTGCCTACTAGCTGTAAAATGTTGATTACTTTTTTTGAGTGGAAATCATCTATGATCAACGATCAAACGTAATTTTTTAGGTTAATAATTGATTGCTGTTTAATTGTTAATGTGAAAAAATATGGTCTTTATCTTAGTTGAAATAACAGTAAAAAGGTAAAATTTAACAATTAGATTTACAATTAGACGACCAGAAGATGTGCGCAACTTGGCAACCCCGGTGAAAGAGAACCAAAAAGTACTAGGAGTTAACTCAAACGCATTTCTCTCTCGCGACATATCTTGCTTATTTCATACTTTTTGCATAGTTTATGTAATTTTACATCAACATGGTTGGAATTTGTATAGTTATATACAATAACACTATCAAAAAGCTGCTCGTGTATTGAAATATTCAATGAAGAGAGTAGAGAAGTACTAGGGTTTCACTCGTTTTGTTTGTTGGCATTTGAGTGAAGAGAAATTTTGACTGTCTACTTGTACATCGTTTTTGAGTAAAATTACATAAACTATGGAAAAAGTATGAAATAATCAAGATATGACTCGTGAGAGAAATGGCTTTGAATGAATTTCTAGTACATTTTGGTTCTCTTTTACCAGGGTTGGCAAATTGCGCACATCTTCTGGTCGTCTAATTCTAAATTGTCTTTGAAACAAGTAAACAGTCAAAATTTCTCTTCACTCAAATGCGAACAAACACAACGAGTGAAACCCTAGTCATTCTGTGTTCTCTCTCTTAATTTTTTGATAGTGTTATTGAACATAACTATGTATACAGATTACAACAATATTGAAGTAAAATTACACAAACTATGCAAAATGTATGAAATAACCAAGATATGACGCGTGAGAGAAATGCCTTTTAGTGAATATCTAGCACTTTTTGTTTCTCTTTTACCAGGGTTGCCAAATTGTGCACATCTTCTAATTCTAGATCGTCTTTGAGACGGAAGCCGAACGAAAATTTTCCGACGCGTCGCCGCCACCAACATTTTTTTGAAGCTCTCACCGCTGCCGACATTGTTGACTCTCATCGGTTTAAAATGTATGCCGATTTGACCGACTGATCCAATTTTGAATGTTCATTTATTTCAGAAACATCCCAAATTTGTACAAAACAGGCAAAACCAAGAGCAGCCAGTTTAGTTTTTCTGCTGTGCCGCCGTCTGCGATAATTTTTTTCCCGGCACGGAGTTGCGCTAAATTGGTATAAGCACAAAGTTGTCACCTCAAATGCCAATTTAATCTCAAATTGGGTGGTGTAAACAGCAAAAATTGGAGAACAAGGTTATCGCTAACTTGGCAGCGATAAACTGCGGTCTAAAAGCGACATAAAGCAGCATTTACGCCGTTTTATCTTATAGAGTTTGACATTTACAATCCCGAAAAGGCGATAATCTTTTTTTAATGCAGTTATAGCTTAATTTCTGCTCAAATATTTTCAAATTTCAATAAATATTTAATATTTTATCACTTTAATTTTCTTTTAAAAATGGAGAGAGACTGATGCATTCTAACGATCACTGTTGCAATATAATACTGCATTCACACTGCAGCAGTGCTCTTTCATTTGGAGACTTCGAGTAATTTACGAATTTGTCTTAAACGAAATCTCCAAACACGAGATTTTGATTGCAGTGTATTCAGGTTTTAACCAGTAAGATTACTTAAACTAGCACTGAAATGCACTTTTTCGCATTTAAAGTCAGATCAAATATAAATCAAAATTAACAGATTACGAATTTAATTAACCATCAAAAATTGGGCATTACTATTAATACTCTTTGATTGGAAACAGTGTTGTAAACTGACATCAATTTTACAAAAGTTGTGCTATTGCAAAATGTTTGCAATTGCTTTAGCAATATACCATGAAAACCCTTAATGAATGGATATGTAAATGGAAACAGTTTTGAGGGGTGTATGGAACTAAGGTTGGTGGTCATTGCAAGGAGAGGGAGAGAGTAAGTAGAAAGGTGGAAAGCAACGCAGCGGAGGGGTGTGTGTATGTTAAGGGTATTTAGGGAGAAGTTTTTAAATTAGTAACGTGTTCGGATGTTGAACTTACATCTTGACATTGAACTGACTGTATTATCCAATCGATTGGATGGAAATTATTAAACATTATAACTCTTGTGAGTAGGGTGAGCTAAGGAATTCGTTGGTCGATTGATTTTCCTTATTTATTTTGTTTCGATTGGTTCAACTCGAACTTATGACTTAATTGGGAAGCGATTGCTTAGCTCACTCAAAATTAAGTATAAACCGAAATTTGTAATCCAAGTTGCATCAATTTTTATTTTTAAAATTTGCTTTCTTTTTGATTTTCACACAAATTCTTTTTTATATCGCAATAAATTTCCACTTAAATATGTTTTAATCGATTTCCGTAGCTTTCACTTCATTTGCAATTACACTTCGTTGACGTTAAAGTGGTTGGTAATTTGAAGAATCCTTTGGTTTAAAGGGATTCAATTTTCTAAATAAAATCCCTTTAAATATCGTATTTCACTCCGTTTTGTTATTTCGTTTTCCGTAGACTTATAATTTGGCTAATTTCACACCGAAACTGAAAAACAGAAACGCTTCAATTTTTATATCTTCTTCTTTTGTTTGCTGATTTATTATTATTTCCCGTAATTTCTTATGCTTTAGACCTCGATTTTTTGCTTATTTTGTTATTTTTTTTTCGCAGGCGTTGCTTAACACTTGACCAACCACGATGAACTGACTAGAGTATCGAAAACAAGGAAGCAACGGTCTTGGAATGACAATAAATACTCTTGGAGGGAGGACTGGAAATGTGTACTATGTGCTGCAAAGGTATGTACAACAACAGCTGTGGTATATGTACAGTGGTGGATAAAAATATGCTAAACATACTAAGTACCAAAAGTGACATAGTAATTTAAGGTGCGAAAATTTGTGAAATATTGAACAACCAAAAAAATGTAGGTATTTGTTGCCAAATCGATTAACGTCATCACCAATACACCTGTGGATACTGAAGTTTCCAGTGTGTTTTCAAATTCCACGTTATTTATAAATTCAAATTTTCATTATATATTATTTTACTAGAGCTGTATTTGTTATATAGTGCAAACTTAAATCTACTGACTAGATTCGCTTAACCAACAGACATTAATATATCAACATTTTTGGAAAAGTGGAGTTAATTAGTTTGGCTTTTGAACGTGTCAAAAGTTTCTCGGGATATTGGTCGAAAAACAACAACCGTTGTATTATTCTGTATAGTTGTAGTCCACAATATTTTTTATATGTTAGTAAATGTAAACTAAACTAAAAATCACATACAAGAAGCGGAAATTGATGAATTGTTGTTAATAAACTAGGTATTTTATTGTGGTTTTTAACCATAAACTGTCACATCATCGATAACGCATAACTTCTGCAAAATTGTGGTTCACAATACTATTGACAACTAAATATGTACAAATGAAATTAAAATTAGAAGAGTAAGCAAAAATAAAAATTGTCCTTCGAATACGGAATTTTTTGAAAATGTGCGAAACATTGAATTATCGTGACTCTTTTTTGATTTTGGTAAAACGTGAATGTCGGCGCAGATTTCCCGGCTGTCCTACGGCAACTGGCCAAACACCACGGCGTTTAGACGCTGGCCTCGAAGGGACTTTGTAGTGCTCGTTCCGACGAGAATATTGCCGCTGTGGTTGAACATGTCACGCATGAACCAAGGGGTTTCTCAAAAACGATGTACAAATAGACAGTCAAAATTTTTCTTCACTCAAATGCCAACAAACCAGTGTTGCCACCAGAGTATGCCCAAATTACACAAGGGATGTTCAAAGGTTATCCAAAATCACTTGAAATTACACAGAATGTTTTAAATTTTTCTTTCAACGAATAACACTTTTTTCGATTTAATTAAAATCCATCGCTTGAGCCTGTCGATTGCTACCATCGATTGAACCTTTCTCGCTTCATAATATCTTCGGGCTTTGAAATGTCAACGGGTCACAATAAATCTTAAAGTCTAACGAAAACTTTTTTGCGTTGGTCATATTTTGAAATTATTGTACTGTTTACTAAAAACTGACTTCCCAAAATTAAAAATTTTTAATTCTTTTCGCAATAGAATAATGAAAATCCAAAGTTTTAATAATATTTTCATAAAATTCCACACTGAAGTTTTTCAAATACATCAGATTATATATCCCAACTCTCGAGACCATTAACCAGATACAAGGAGCTCTCATGTTAAAAATATAATAGACATGTTGACGAAAAATTCCCAGCAGAAACCACCAAGTTTTATATATTAAAATAGCAGCACTATGCATCGAACAATATTTGAAACATATTTGTCCAAATTGACATGTTGCTGGTCAACAATGTTCCAAAAACAGATTTGTGGATCAAAGTTTTCCTGCAAACGGTGATATCAAAAAGGTTATGGAAATGGAAATTTAATGTTTCAACACACAACATGTTCTTACAAGTACAATTACACAATAATTGCACAAAAAATTCATTATCCATAAATAATTCAAAAAGTTTGAAATTGTCCCATTTTTGGATAATTATCCAGAAAGTGGCAACACTGCAACAAACACATAGAGCAGTGTTGCCAGTTTAGCATAATTAATGCTTTTTTAGCATAATTTTTTTGGCGTGAGCATACTTTTTTTGAAACATGATGCTAAATGCGTTTTAGCGTAATTTTCACGAAATTTTTCGAAAATTTTATGTTTTTCATGAAATGTTTGGCATAATTTTTTAGATATTGCACAATTTTCAATCAAAATTTTTTTGTATTTTACTTTTTAATATCATGTAATAGGTATATTTCTGAATAAATATCGAATCTTTAGACTGAAAACACACCGAACGATTATATTTTGATTCATGGAACAAAACATTATTTCTTATGAGCCAACACACACCAAAGGATGAGAAACGAAACATCTATTCAATACAATTTCTTGCCTCATGGGTCAAAAACGATTCGGCTGATTCGGTTTTTTTTCAGTTTTAGAGGCGGATTACTCCCGCACCATTAATAAAGCTTTAAGATTAAGAGAAATTTATATCTATGCTACTTATTTCACACTTTTAAATTACATTTCGTGCAAAATTGGTATAGTGACCTCTTGGATTACATCCGGAATCTTTTTAGCAAACAAAAATTAAACACAATGCAATTATTTGGAAAAAATAAATGTATTAATGTATTCCAATTTTGCGAAGATGAAGTATTTTGTGTTTCCCAAAAAAATGTTTCCTTGATTTTTCTAGTTTTATGTACCAACATTTTTTTGGAAACAATGTAAAGCGTATATGTGGGCACCAGAGAATGTCGATAAGTACCATTTAGAATACACTTACAAGTATTATTCGCAAAAAAAAATACAAATACATACAAGTAATAGCCCAGCGGACCAAAACTTCGTATACGATATCGCATACGAGAGTTACGCGAAACTTTTGCGGGTAAAACTCTCGAAAACAGATCCGAAAACGATCGGAAAATGAATCATCAGTCGCTCAGTTTGTGGCAGTAAAAGTTTCGTTTACGATGTCTTGCAAGAGATTCGTTTGCGAGACTTTTGCAATATGTTTTGCGAGAACAACACGAAAAATAAAACAAAATGCAATTGCCAAAACATTATTGTTGTGTCGTGTGCCTGCACGTGTGTGCCTCTGTTTGGCGCACGACACAACGACAACAATGTTTCTCTCTCTTTTTTCGTCCGTTCAGCACCCGTTTTTAAACCAGTTTGCGATCATTTGGGCGAGTTTAATTTCTCTCCCGGTTTTGGTCCGGTAAATACTATTTTCTGAGCCCGTTTGCGAGCATTTAGCGTAACACTCGCTAAGGCTCGGTTTTTTGCCCGCTGGGAGACGAAACGCATACAATACTCTACATATTTATGCCAACGATAACTTAAGTAGCTACAAGTGCTAACATTCGATGGGTAGTACATAAGTACAATTGCGAGTTAGGGTTGTTGTTGGGCGCTTGTTAAACGAACCCAGCGGACCAAAACTTCGTATACGATATCGCATACGAGTTACGCGAAACTTTTGCGGGGAAAACTCTCGAAAACAGATCCGAAAACGATCAGAAAATGAATCATCAGTCGCTCAGTTTGTGGCAGTAAAAGTTTCGTTTACGATGTCTTGCAAGAGATTCGTTTGCGAGACTTTTGCAATATCTTTTGCGAGAACAACACGAAAAATAAAACAAAATGCAATAGCCAAAACTTTGTTGTTGTGTCGTGTGCCTGCACGTGTGTGCCTCTGTTTGGCGCACAACACAACGACAACAATGTTTCTCTCTTTTCGTCCGTTTAGCACCCATTTTTAAACCAGTTTGCGAATATTTGGGCGAGTTTAATTTCTCCTCCGGTTTTGGTCCGGTAAATACTCGCTTCTGAGCCCGTTTGCGAGCATTTAGCGTAACACTCGCTAAGGCTCGGTTTTTTGCCCGCTGGGAAAGTAAACGAAAACACTTGTGTGTGTTAGGTTATACAGACCCAGCGGACCAAAACTTCGTATACGATATCGCATACGAGAGTTACGCGAAACTTATGCGGGTAAAACCCTCGAAAACAGATCCGAAAACGATCGGAAAATGAATCATCAGTCGCTCAGTTTGTGGCAGTAAAAGTTTCGTTTACGATGTCTTGCAAGAGATTCGTTTGCGAGACTTTTGCAATATCTTTGCCGAGAACAACACGAAAAATAAAACAAAATGCAATTGCCAAAACTTTGTTGTTGTGTCGAGTGCTGCACGTGTGTGCCTCTGTTTGGCGCACGACACAACGCCAACAATGTTTCTCTCTCTTTTTTCGTCCGTTTAGCACCCGTTTTTAAACCAGTTTGCGAACATTTGGGCGACTTTAATTTCTCCCCCGGTTTTGTTCCGGTTAATACTCGTTTCTGAGCCCGTTTGCGAGCACTTAGCGTAACACTCTCTAAGGCTCGGTTTTTTGCCCGCTGGGGAAGTATACAAAAACACTTGTGTCTGTTAGGTACTTAATACCCACTGGGTATGAGTAAAAAATTGGTTGCTGTGTAAAGGAACGCTGTTGTACGGTGAAATTATGTGGAAATATGTATGTATGTATGTATGTATATACATTTACAAAGTGTGGAAAAGTGAATAATAGAACTAGAAAATATTGAAAATTAGCGCACTGGTTTTTAATTAACATTTGAATATTGGGGCTTATGCAGCAAGACCAGGCAATGCATTGTTTTGACGTAGTTTAGTGGCCTTATTAAAAAATCGACAACAAAAATTAATCTCATTCTGGTCCTCAAACAAAATAAAATTGAATTAAAAAATTATTATTTTCGATGGGTTTGGTATTAAGGACCATTCAAGCCATTCAACATTTCTCAGTTTCTCACTAAATCAACTACATTTTTCCGTTTCCACAGCACTTGCTGTATACTTATAAGTACTTGTGTGTACCCATACTTATAACACGACTCTGTATACAAATTATGAAAAAATACTTCAGTACATGTGTGTACAATCTTCTTTAGATGTATTCTGGCGAAGAGAGCGATAGGAGAGGATGTGTAGAGAAAATGTTCCTTATAAGTATAGAGTACATCCATAAATTGTACAAAGCAAATATGTGGTGGTATGTATTCTGCGTGTTAAAAATTTGGGTACACACAAGTATGAAAATTCTGTGTACGTACTTGGGTATACTTTTGCAACGAGTACTTATTGCTATTCTCTGGTGGGCACTTCCAATTTAATATGGACGGAAATGCAATACTAAAGTATGAAAATGGCTATGTTTCTATTACCGTTAGGGGTTTGCTGTGAATTTTTGACAGTTTTTATTTAGCAACAGGTTATACTTTTGAAAGAAAAGAAAAATGACACGTTTTTTCAGAATAATCAAAGAAAACTGTAGCTTAAGGTACCTTACAAAAAAATAGAATTTAACTTTTCATTAATGCCAAAAACCTGAATATACTTATACAGAAAATAGAAAATATTTCAAAAATCCTTATCATTGAGGAATGTTTTTCAAACATTTAATATTGAAAGCACAAACCCGTAGGTATGTTTGCATTGTTTCTCAAAAAGTTATAAATCCCAGATTAAAATTTCAGGACTTCCTACTAGTAAGTGTAGCTACAACTAAAAACCGAAAATGGAAATGGTCTTAAAATTATACCCAAGAAACTTCTGATAAATCATCGGAGCTTTTGTTTTATAAAAAATAAAATTTTTGAAACAAAATTGATTTTTTATTTTAATGTTTTTATGGAATTTTTTCTATCAAGAAGAATACACATCTCTAATTTCAAAATGTTGTTTTCTTTGTTTATAAAAATTATACGAATTTGTGAAATCATACTTAAAAACGTACTAAATAATACACACAGAGGCAAATATATACAAATTTAACTTTTTTAATTTTAGCATAATGTTTTTGCGTTTTGCACAATTTTTTTTGGAGTTTTTAGCATAATTTCTTTCCATTTTGCACAATTTTTTTGGGCATTTAGCATAATTTTTTTGACCGCTTCCGGCAACACTGACATCGAGTGAAACCCTAGTCATTCTCTGTTCTCTCTTACTCTCTTCATTGAATATTTCAATACACGGGCAGCTTTTTGATAGTGTTATTGTATATAACTATACAAATTCCAACCATGTTGTAGTAAAATTACATAAACTATGCAAAAAGTATCAAATAATCAAGATATGACGCGTGGGAGAACTGCCTTTGAGTGCATTTCTGGCAATTTTTGGTTCTCTTTTACCAGGGTTGCCAAATTACGCACATCTTCTGGTCGTCTAATTCTAGATCGTCTTTGGGTTTCTATGTACTAGGGAAATGATGTAGAATGAGAGACCAAATAAGACATACAGATTATAGACCATGCAACAAACAACGTATAAAAGTGTTTGATTGATACTAATGACAGCTAAATTATGTTTTATGCTGTTTGCATCGAACGAAAATACGCATTTCCTTTTATTTCTCTCCGTATTATGCCAACCAAAGAGTAAATTACCAAACTCGAACTTGATGAAATGACCTACCAAATCGTCGTCATTAAGAGAATACGAATAGAGGCATAGAAGCTCTTTTATACTGCTCCGTCAACGTCGAACAGATGACGTTCCTCTATGGCACATCCGATCGAAAAGGTACTAGGCCGATGATGGAGAATGAGAGACCAAAGAAGACAGGAACTAATTTTAAATAGTGTTTATTGATACTAATGACATCTAAATTATGTTTTATGTTGTTTGCATTGAACAAAACTACGCATTCCCTTTGATTTCTGTCTCCGTTTTATGTCCAACGAATGTGTAAAATTGGTAAAATACAGCAGCAAATGAAACTCTATGAAATGGCCTACTACCTCGTCGTCATGAAGAGGCATCGAAGAGAGTAATGAAAATTATTAAGTATTACTCTATGGTTCCTCGCAATTGGCGATTATACGTTCGTCTCCGCAGTTCATTTTGGCGCAAGACTTGAATATACATATTCCCTTACAAAGTGCAGACAATCCATCAACTACTGCCTGCAAACCGTCAATAGCGTCTAAACGTGACCATAGTACTGAACGACTTTCGGTCGAAATTTATCATGGGTGGTCAGGCCCAAGGAACAAGGATCAAGGAAATGTATCACCGAGCACTATTTTTTGGAGAACGCATCTGGGGGCACTGAGAATCCATGCGTCATTCACGAAGTGCCATCTCTTCCATTCAGTTACCATTGGAGGTTGACACAACCTAATTGGAAATTGATACAACCTCATTGGAGTTTGACACAAACTCATTAGAGGTTGTTGTAACCTCATTAGAGGTTATCTCAGCCGAATTAGAGGTTGCTACAAACGTATTTAGATAGATTTTGAAATGTTTTAAATTATTAGCTGATGATTTATGTTCCTGAATTTTTATAATAAAATTACAGAAGGAGAAAAAAAAATCTTTTATATAGTGTAATCTTTGCGGTAACACATTTATTATACATGCCACTTTCAACCGCTTTTGAAGTGCAGGGCATAATGGGCCACCGCACTAATTCTGACGTGTAGTATCTGTTGATTTACCTAAACCGTTTTATATACAGACGATTACAGCACATCTCAAACGACCGCCCTTGAAAAACGTCGAAACCGTTGATATTTGATTTGACATTTTCTGCAACAAAATACGTTTTAAGATATAAAATATAATTACAATATTTTCATTTACCTTTGTTAATAACCACAGAAAAACTTGATATTAACGCGACATCAGCAATTATACATTCTTAGTTGATTTGAATATAATATTTCTATTTATAATTTTAAACGTCAGGTTTGAAATACATAGAATTATGTTGCGGTACCCCAATTGAAATTGAATTCGATTGTAGCTACAGAATTCATTAGAAATTCGGTTACAGCAACTGAATTGACGCCAAATTCGATCGTTGCAACCGTATTAAGGCTAAATTCGGTTATTGCGACTGATGATAGTTACAACCGAATTGATGACAAATTCCGTTGTTGCTACAGAATTGAAGCCACATGTGGTTACTGTAACCAAATTTGTATCCAATTTCGGTTGTTCCAACCGACATTTTAGAAAATTTAGTCGGAAGAAGAAATATAATTCAAGATTCAGTTATCACAAGAATGAAACGAGGTTTCTTCAACCGAATTTCAGTTGTGGGGACTAAATTCGGTCGTGACAACCTCAATTCCACCGAATTGCGGTTGCTACAACCTCTTTTCAAACAATTAGTTCTCTGGTCTCAAGTTTTTATTACCGCAAATTGATGAATTGGGACTAAAGGGCATGTGATTCCACCAGGAACGTGTAAGTGCAACACAGCTCGCGTGATAGTGAATATTTTTTAGGATGCGTTTCCGGGTCCGGGCCTAATATCTCGTTTTGGTGTTTTCCAGTGGCCGGCAAGATCGCCCTATTTGACCCCTCAATACTTCTTTATTTGAGGGATTTTGAAGTCACACAGAATCTGGAAGCTATCAAAGAGAATATCCTACAAGAGTGCGAGAACTTATGGCACGCCACAACGATTGAAACCGAAATAAGTTAACATTGTGGTACTTATATAATGCATTCAGAAGCCAAACCGATCAACTCCACTTTTCAAAAATTTTGATTTATTAGCGTCAGGGGGTTAAAATTTAACAAAGCTTTTATTAAAAAAGAAATACAGCCACGTAGATCAACGCATCGCTCGGAAGTAAAATTTTTTCATTCAGTACCAAATCAGAGTATCTCCACATTAATGTAAATATTTGCAAAAGTTATATTAAAAGAATGAATGTAACAAATGCAATCTCTATTTTTAATGAGTTAAATGCAAATATAAAAATAATATTCTGCATTAAATTAATTTTGTTTTTAAATCAAATATAGAACAACTTTAACTTTTAACTTTTTTAATTTAACTTTTTTCAGTTGACAATACGAGTAACCCACTAAAATGTAAAAAAATTGCGTGAAACATAAAGATTAGTCCAATATTTCTGCATCATTTATTCTACAAAGTTCACTGTGTAGAAGCTAAATAGTAAATAATATTCATTTGAATATATAATGCACATGTAATTTTAAAATTCACTAGAAACTTCTGAATGTATATCGAGTTCAGAAAGCCGAAACATTATAAAATGTCGATGGCAGCTTAAGGCCCAATTTTTGAGTGGTTATTTAAATTCATAATCAATTGATTTTGATTTATGTTTGATCTGACTAAATACGAATTTTTAAATTTTTTGTCAAGAAAAATAACTGGTATTCATACATTTATCGATTAATCATTACAATGTATCAAACTGACGCCATTTCAAACGAAACAACAAAGTAATGAAATTACAGGGTTCGTATTTCGTGGGTATCCCAGGGTAACTCATTATTATTGCCGTGTGGAATGTGTAGCGATCGTTTACTCATTACCCACAGGGTATGGGGAAAACAATGGGGAATTACCCATCCCGATTACTCATTACCCTCAGGGTAATGGAGAAAATAACCCATTGCCCAAATTGTAGGTATATTATCAAGTCGACATTCTAAGCGGAATTTTCAAAATCTGTCGAAAATTGTTGTTTACATTTTTTATATCGGTCATGAATGCGGAATAAAATTTTTTTGAAAAATTGTGAGCACCTGTAGCAAATCAATATACTTATGCTATGCCATGACAGTTCAGCTACATCAGTTGTGCTACGTTTGAACCATTTATAATAATTATTAATTAAATATATAATAATTATTTGAAAAACTCGTCATAAAATATGAATTTCCAACTAATTTTGTATAGGGCAAAATTGTATTTTGAATACAGCATAAGGGTTAAGTATTTAAATGTTCTGCTTACCGTCAATCCCTCTTACCCTCCATATTCCAGTAGACTAACTGGAATGTTTGAGAGGCGCATGCCTGAAATAAACAGCTGAAAGCAAAACTTTTAACATGAAGACTGATTGTAACTTAACATTTTTATGTACACATTAGTGTGGGCCACCATGAATGTTTTTTTTTTGTACTTTGCGTTTACACGAGGCAGTTTTGTGGAGACAATAGTAGTAATACATATGTATGTACATTCAAACTTCTTTCCTAATACACCTGTAATTTAGAAAAAATTATTTTTATTTGTAGATTTTGGTAAATGATATTTGAATTCAAACGAAACGACACTGACGGCGGTTGCTTAAAAGTTTATTGCCTTTATAATTGCCTGGACAACATTTTTTTCTCTTCTTTGGCAGCTAATACATATTTGGCCTGTTCGGAAATAAAGGGTTTTTCAACAGAGACACTACAAAAGTAAATCGATAGGGACAGCAAACGACGCCATATTTTTTCCCGCTCTTTTGACATTTCTCTTCAGTAAGGTTTGCCATTTCATCATGGAAAGATATACGAGCCAACAACGAGTCGAAATTATTAAAATTTACTACCGAAATTTGGAGTAAGTGGCCTCAACTTTAAGAGCGCTTTTCATCGGAAAATCATCTTCAGCGATGAGGCTCATTTCTGGCAGAATGGCTTCGTCAATAAGCAAAATATGCGTTATTGGTCAGACAGAAATCCACACGTAATCCATGAATCATCATTGCATCCCGAAAAAATTTCGGTTTGGTGCGGTTTCTGGGCCGGCGGCGTCATTGGGCCGTACTTCTTCCGTGATGATCAAGACCGGCACATTACTGTGAATGCGAATCGCTACCGTTCAATGATAACCGAATATTTTTGACCCCAATTGGATAATATGGACTTGAAGGACATGTGGTTCCAACAGAACGGCGCCACAAGCCACACAGCGAATGGCACAATCAATTTATTGGAAACACAAGTTTGGTGAACGTGTTATCTCACGAAATGGCCCAGTCGATTGGCCGCCTCGGTCGTGCGATTTGACGCCGTTACATTATTTCCTGTGGGGCTACGTCAAGTCTATGGTCTATGCCTACAAGCCAGCGACGATTGATGAACTTCGTACGAATATCGAACGTGAAATTGCAGCAGTATCGGCCGATTTATGCTTGAAAACCGTCGACAATTGGGTTCAGCGTCTGGACTTCTGCAAGCGTCCTCGTGGTGGCCATGCAGAAGAAATCGAGTTCCATACATAATGGCATCGAACGTACTTTCACAGGAATAAAGAATTTTATTGGTATCTTAAACCGGTTTTGTTTTATTTAAAAAAAACTTTTGTAGCGCTCTTATTGAAAAACCCTTATATCACTGCTTTGCATCTGATGCGCAGCTTTGCAGGTGTTTTGAGTTGGGCCGAAAACCAGAGTAAGTAAAAATTCCGCTCGCTTATACGAGTATGTATTCACAATTTAGTTACACGAATGGTCGTGGCAAATCTGCTCATATTCAACAGCAGATTGCTCGAAAAGAGTATCTAATGCCAGTGTTGGGATTTTTTAATTTGTATTCGATGGTTATTTACATTACTTTATCTAATGCAAATGCAACAGAAGAAATTATCATTAGGTCAGGCAATGCAAATGCAGGTTGTGGAATTGGATGCCAATTGTAATAAAATATGGAAATGGTTTTCATATTTTGAATTTGTCTGACTGCCCACAACAATAGTTTTTTTTAAAGTATTTTATTTAGAGTTTTGTGGCTTAGATTGGTAGTGCCTCGTAGTACTTTCAAATTCATAAACCTGTACATATGTATAAAATACTTGATAACCAAAATTGACAGATATTTCGACCATATGTTTTCAAAATAAGTGCAATTGCCAAAAGTATTTAAAATTTTTTTGGATTTGCATTTTTAGAGCTCATTCAAATTAAGCTTCAAATAATAATTGTCATATAATTAAAATTGCCGTTTGTGACCCCAGACTAACCAGCCAGACAGACTGATGGACTTGACTCAGTCGTCCTAAAAAATACATGGTAATAATATCACAACTTTTGAAGTATTGTTTTTGATCATTTTGGAATTTACTTACTTAATTATCCGGTCTCGGACAATCCCGGGTGGTCAGGGACCTTACAAAACGTAGATAACATCTTTCGCCAACCAGTTCGACCTTTTGCTTTATTTTTCCAGTTGACAATACCAAGTGTACGCAGGGATTCGTCAACCTGATCCCTACAGCGGAGCTTGGTCTTCCTATTTTTCGTCTTCCTTCGAGTTCGGTTTCCAAAACCCTTCGTACTGGTTCGTCTTCATCCATTCTACTTATATGGCCTAGCCAGCGAAATAGCGTTATTTAGATCCGCTTAAGTATGACAATGCCGGGATATAGCTAATACAGCTCATGGTTCATGCGTCGCCGATACTCGCCATTGTGCACTATCGGGCCATACATTTTTCGGAGTATTTTCCTCTCGAAGACTCTTACAGATGTTTCGTCTGCTTGCCATAAGATCCAAGATTGTGCACTATAAAGCAAGACAGGTTGTATGAGAGTCTGTTATAGTTGGAATTTTGTTACCCGAGAATGTTACCTAAAATAACAGTTATTCGCAAGCACAATTCTCCGCTTGATCTCAACGCTGACGTTGTTGTTTTTGTTTACGGCAAATCCGTGGTACATAAATTCGTCCACCACCTCGAAATTTTAACGGTTGTCAACGTTCACGCTTTGGTCTAATCGTATGAAGGACCTGTTCGTTGAAACCAGGGCTTTGGAGCGGAGCAGCTACCTTTGAAGTGGAGGCTGGAGCGGAGCAATGGAGCTGGAAAATTTTAGTTGCTCCATTGCTCCGTTTCGAAAAAAAAAATTCAGAACAATTAGATTTTTTTTTAAATTTAAGTGCCATCTGGCGTAAAAAATGGTTTTGTAGATCAGTAATTTTAGTGCAAACTGACAATGCTATTTTGTGTGTAATGGTCAGAGCCAGTGATGGAAAAGTTAGTACTTTAGTACTTTTTTCAATACTTTTTCACTTGCAAAAATATCGCAGTACCCCCGTAAGTACTTTAGTACCTTTTGTTGTTCGTCTTACTATTTATTTGCACTTAAGTACTTTTAATTTATTTGCGTAATCTTAGTCCCCATCCACAAATGTTTCCCTGTGTGTACGCTACAGAAAACTTCAAAAGAGAATGTGATAACCTACGGCGACAAATGTCTTCCAGTGTGGATCGGGACTTACTGCGATTTTATGAACATTTTTTGTGTAGTATTGGCAACACTGTTGTAAATGATATTGCAATCGAAATTTTTGCACACAACTAAAATTATCCAATCCAACTGTTATCGTTAAAGGGCTTCTTTTTGTGTACATTTCCTGACATTTCCCGCATAACTTTTGCAATTTATCAATACCCCATTCTTCAGCGAATGTCGAGCGTATTTTTTCAATCCAAAATTCCACCAAAATCAAGGAAAGAAATCGTCTTCACGTACAAACAGTTTCAAATTTAATCCAAACAAAAGATTTGTTAAAATCAACCGACAGTTGCTGTCACAACTTCAAAATTTCAAGCAATCTCATAAAAATCAAGTATATTAACATTTTTATATATTATATTTAGATAATAAATAATTTTTATGAACACTATTATAATAATAACTTACAAAGTTACGTACCTTTATAAATATTGAATACATATTCTTTAATTTTTTGACCTCTATAATTTTGATGAACCTTATTTTTTATATTATATGTACTTATGAATTTTCCTTTTTATGTTTGAATTCTTATTAAATCAATTAAAATATTAAAAAATTCCATTTTTTTGAAAAAGTACTCTTTTGGTCGAACTTCAGTACTATTTTCAAAATCGAGTTTTCCATCCCTGGTCAGAGCATAATATCAGCTGATCTGCCGATATGTCAATGCATTTTTTGTATGAACCGTTGTATTTATCCCGTTATTTATACATGTGTTGAACTAAACGCATTTACGATGGCAAAATTAATTAGCGAATTTAAAGAAGTTTATAATATTGTAGAAATTGAAGGTGAAGTTTTAAGTGCTGTATACCAAGTTAAAAAAAGATGGCAAAAAATGTGGATTAGTCATAAAAGCAGATAAGGAGGGACATTTGAAGAAGTTTAACTTATGGCGTCATGTGAAAAGACATCATGAGAAAGAATATGACAGCTTATAAAACAAAAAAGCACGCGCCGCCATAGAAAATGCTGAAGTAGAACCTGTACGCAAAAAAAAACAAAATTGACCAGAAAGAAGTAACACATTATTTCAAATCCACAAAAATAAATATAACAATGGATACTAAAACATTTCAAGATGGCTTAATTGAAAGAAAAAGGTTCGTAGAAAATTATAAATATTTTTCTGAAGTTATTTTAAATTGCATATACATATATACATTGCAGGTTTTCAGAAAATTGCTGGTAGTATGGCAAAGGAACTAGGTATATCACTTGGACATGATTCAATTCGCCATTTAGTGCTTAGTGCTGTAAAAGAAGCACGTGAAGAGTTAAAAGAGGACTTAAAGTCAAGCCTCGTGTTTATTAAAATGGACGCAGCTACGCGTGGCAGCCGGAACCTTTTGGCAGTAAATGTCCAGTTCTGGTGTAAACAAAAAAACAAAATGTTAATAGCAATGCTAGGCATTATTGAAACAGCCAATCAGCACGGCTCCGAATATATAAAAAAAGAAGTAAAAAATATATTGGGAAAATTTGATATTAAAGAATTTCAAGTGTTAAGCATTTGTGTTGATAATGCCGCCAACATGGTCCGCGCGGTGAAGACATTTTCAGAACTGGCTGTTGATGAAGACTTAACTGAAATTGAAATGGATGGCAATATGACTGAGGAATGGTGCACAGGGCCAAGACTGATCATACCGAGTCAGTTTTTTGATAGTGAAACTCCAGTTCAACTAATGCGTTGTGGAATTCACACGCTGCAATTGGCTGTGTGGGCAGGACTGAACACAGATTCAGCTAAAAACCAATTGAAAAAAATTCGAAAGGCGGTCATTAAGCTGCGCACACCAACTTTTCGCTCATTCATTGTTAATAAAAAAGTTTGGATATGCACAAACATCCGAATGTGTGACACGATGGGGATCAACATTTTTAATGATTGATCGATTTTTAAAATTTGAGGATTTTTGTGAAGAGGTAAAATAAACAAATTTTGAAAGCAGTTTAAAAATAATTCACTCTTGTTAATTTTAAAGGGACAGCAACAGGGATGGAGGAACTTCATTTCAGCCACAATGAGTGGGAATCAGCCAAAAAAATCAAGAATATCTTGGAGAAGCCGTATTTGGCAACACTGCGATTACAGTCTGCTGACTTGACACCTGGGATGTTTTTTAAAGAATGGTGCTATTTAAAACAGTTTCTCCAGGAAGATGGAGACAGAATTTCACTTACAATATATGCTGTCATGAACGAAAGAGAAATTAAACTAATATCGAACACACATTTTCTTGCAGCTGTATATGTATGCAGCTGTTATTGACATATGAACAGCAACTTTTGGCTAAACAAGGTCTTTGGATATTTCATTACGCATTGAAAAGCTAAAAGCCGTTGAAAACATTTGTTTACTTTCTGACAATGAAATTTAAGATGTTGAGAGCATTTCTAATTCTGATAATGACGAATTTGAAAAGGAGTTAGATGTTTTGGCAAGACAACAATGTACTACTTCAAATTCTCTGTCTCAGGAAGTCAATTTTCAGGATGAATTTAAAAAAAATTGTTATCACATTGAAAAACTAGGAAGAATAAAATCATCAAATGTTTTCGAAGCCTTGCAGAAATATCCAAGTAGTTTTCAATTGCCTTGTCAAATAGTTTCCTCCATGCCAGTTTCCCAAGTTAGCGTTGAACGACTTCTCTTCTCTAAAGCTCGTAATGAGCGATTTAAGATTTGCTTTAAATGACGATTTATTGTCATCTATACTTTTTTACAGAAGTAATTGTAGTTAAGCATAAAATTTTACAACTACATATTTAACTGCTTACATTTATGTAATTTTTTTTTTTCGAAATATATGCATTTATAAACATATTAATTCAACTAACTACTTTAATGAGTATACGTTTCATATAATAGTACTGACTCTTACTATTTTTTTTTATTTGGTACATAATTAATATATAGATATGTACATATGTACGCAAAAAATTGAATTAATAAAGAGCGCTTTATTACTAAAAACATTTTTCTTGATTTTCAATGTTATAAGTAACAACATAATAGTATTTTTATGAACAAATACAAAAAATTATTTTAGTCAAGTGGAGCTGGAGCGGAGCCCGGAGCAACTTTTAGAGCCGGAGCGGAGCAATGCAAAAAAACCTCTACTGCAAAGCCCTGGTTGAAACCATTAATTTTGCCTTGTCCTCATTTACCGTCAGACCCACTTTTGTTGACTCCTTCTCAATTCTCGAAAAAACCGCAGTAACTTCTCTAATTGTGCGCCCAATAATATCTACATATATCATGACCATACGCGATCAGCATGTGACTTTTGCTGCTGATGGTTTTATTCATGTTGACTGCTGCTTTTATCGTAATGATCTCTATTAAGATGTTAAAGAGATCGCATGATAGGGTGTCGCCTTGCCTGAGGCCTCGTTTAGTTTCGAAAGGTTCGGTAAAATCCTTACCAACTTTCACTGCGGATTCGGTGTACGTCAATGTCATCCTGCAAGGGCGTATGAGTTTTGCAGGAATACCAAGCTCAGACATTGCTTCGTAGAGTTTCTCCCGTATCGGGCTATCGAACGCCGCCTTATAATCGACAAAGAGATGATAGGTGTCGATTTGTTTTTCGTGGGTCTTCTGCAGGATTTGGCGTAGCGTGAAAATCTGGTCAGTTGTCCATTTTCCAGGCCTAAAGCCACACTGGTATGGTCCAATCAGGTCACCGATAATTGATTTTAGTCTTTCGCACATTATACTTGGAAGAACCTTATACACTCACAGAAAAATTCGGTTGAGACAACCGAATTAGCCGTGATCAAATTTAGAGGTTGTCTCAACCGAATTAGATGTTGACACAACCTCATTAGAGGTTGACACAACCTCGTTAGATGTTGACACAACCTCATTAGAGGTTGACACAACCTCGTTAGAGGTTGACACAACCTCATTAGAGGTTGACACAACCTCGTTAGAGGTTGACACAACCTCATTAGGTTAGAGGTTTATGCAACCTCATTAGAGGTTGATGCAACCTCATTAGAGGTTTATGCAACCTCATTAGAGGTTGATGCAACCTCATTAGAGGTTGATGCAACCTCATTAGAGGTTGATGCAACCTCATTAGAGGTTGATGCAACCTCATTAGAGGTTGATGCAACCTCATTTAGAGGTTGACACAACCTCATTAGAGGTTGACATAACCTCATTAGAGGTTGACATAACCTCGTTATAGGTTGACGCAAACTCATTAGAGGTTGACACAACCTCATTAGAGGTTGATGCAACCTCATTAGAGGTTGATGCAACCTCATTAGAGGTTGACATAACCTCGTTAGAGGTTGATGCGACCTCATTAGAGGTTGACGCAACCTCATTAGAGGTTGTTACAATTGCATTTACATAGTGTCAGAAATTAATTTTGAATGTTTTACAAAGTATTACAAAGCGAGGAAATAAAGTCATTTAAATCATTCTGACCTTGAAGTCCCGGCCATCATTTTGATTTAGGCCCTAAACCGTTGTACATATCTACAGACGATTACAGCATATCTCAACCGACCGACCTTGAAAAACTTGAAAACTCTTCATATCTTCCTGGATATTTTCTGCAAAATAAGAAAGTCAATTTAATACAAATCCCGTAATTAAAATATTTTTATTTACCTTTCTTAATAACCACAAAAAAACCTTGATATCGTTGGGACAGAAATAATTATACATTCTTTATCTTTCTTTAACATAATATTTGTTTTTAGAATTTTAAACGTCAGGTCTGAAATACTTATAATACGTAGAATTCGGTTGTACCTACAGAGCTTATGAGAAATTCGGTTACAGCAATCGAATTGACGCCAAATTCGGTCGTGGCGACTGACTTAAGTCTAAATTCGGTTACTGCAACCGAATTGATACCAAATTCGATAGCTACAACCGAATTGATGCCGACTTCTGGTATTCCAACCGAATTGATGCCACATTCAGTCACTCCAACCGAATTTGGTGCCAATTTCGGTTGTCGTATCCGAATTGATTCCAAATTCGGTTGTTCCAACCGAAATTTTAGAAAATTTAGTTGATAGGACGAATATAATTGAAGATGCTGTTGTCACAACTTTGCATCGAGGTTGCTTCAACCAAATTTCAGTTGTGAGAACTAAATTCGGTCGTGACAACCTCAATATCGTTGTAGCAACCTCAATTCGGTGGTAACAGCCATATTTACGGTCGCTACAACCTCTTCTCAAACAATTAGTTCTCTGAGTGTATGCTATGGATAAAAGGCTTATTCCACGGTAGTTGGCACAGAAACTCGGGCCACCTTTTTTAAATATGGGACATGGTACACTGAGACTCCAATCGCCGGGCATGCATTCATCTTACCAAATGTTGCTAATGAGCTGATGCATGCACCTTATCAGCTCATCGCCGCCAGTCTTAAACAGCGGCTTTGTTGTTCTTAAGCCGGGCAATAGCTGTTTTGACCTCGTCTTGGTTAGGAGGGGGCAATCGACGTCGTCGTCCATATTGTGATCAATTGTCCCATTGTCATTGGATATCTCAGGTACTAGTAGCGCGGAGAAATGCTCTCTCCATATTCCCAAGATGCTCTGTACATCTGCGATGAGATTTCCGACCTTGTCTTTACAGAAGGGGGACCTGAACCATGTCCATTAGTTCCATTTTTACTTTTTGGTAGAATTTTCGGGCTTCGTTCTTCCTTCTCTATGTCTCAATTTTCTCACTCTCGCGCTTTCTCCACTGCCGTTTCTTACGCCTAAAGAAACGGTTTACCTCCTTTCCCTTCTACCCATACCGCTCAGTTGCAGCTCGCGTTGCAATTGGCTGAAGCATTACCATACGTGCAGCGTTCTTTTCGTCATTTGCAATGCGACACTCTTCATCGTACCACGGTTTATTGCGAAGCGGTTTTTCGAAACCAAGTACGGTTGTTGCGGCAGTTTTTATAGAGTCGGAAATGGGTTTCCATTGCGCATCAGGATCGTCATCATGAGGGGGTGGGTTCTGTGCCAAAAGTTGCGAGAGCTTCCTTGAGTAGGCTGTGGCTACCTCTGGTAATTTCACCTTTCCGATGTCCAGCTTCCTCTGCGTCTGGTTTCGTACGATTTTCGCTCTACTTAATCTTGTGCGAACCTTTGCTGCTACCAGGTAGTTATCAGAATCGATGTTAGCTCCTCTGATCACTCGTACGTCCATTACACTGGATGAGTGCCTTCCATCAATTACCACGTGATCAATTTGGTTCTTCGTTCTTTGATCAGGGGATACCCAAGTAGCCTTGTGGATGTCTTTATGCTGGAATCTTGTACCACTATGACCATGTTTTTTGCCGCGGCAAAGTCAATCAGTCTCATACCGTTGTCGGAACTGTCAGCATGTAGACTGAAATTGCTAATAGTTGGATGAAACACATTCTCCCTGCCTACTTTGGCATTAAAATCTCCTAGTACAATCTTAATGTCATGTCATATGTTTTCTCTAGGCGCTCATAGAACATGTCTTTGGCATCGTCATCTTTGTCTTCTGTCGGGGCATGCACACAAATTAGGGAAATATAAAAATATTTAGCTTTTATGCGGATTGTGGCTATACGTTCACTCACAGGATTGAACCTAGAGACTAGATATCCCAGTCTTTTGCCAACTACAAATCTTCAACCAAACTCAAGTTTTTTCTCATGACAACTGTAGTATATAGGTCTGTCTGCGTACTTTTCCAGTAGCAAATACTCAGTAACTTTTTTTTGGGAGAGTAAGAACAATTTTACTCTCTCGGTTGAAAATATCTCGAAAAGTACACAGACAGCATCCAGTGAAATCTTGCAAGAAAACAGCTGATCGGTGTGTAAACAATTGAAATAACAAAGCAAAAGAATTTTAGCATATGTATGTGTCGCACGGTCGCACTGTAGATTTGCACGTTTCTAGCATGAAGTAAAATGTTTTGTTTATTATAATTTATTATAAACGTTAAAAATCGACACAATTCTAACTACTTACCTCTGCCATTGTTAAATTTCAATTTTTATTTTCATTTCACAAAAATTATTTCATTCAAACAGTAAATAAAAACAGCTGTTCAAACTAGTTGCAAAATCTTGCAAGCAGAAATTTCCCCAGCAACATTTTGCACAAAATGATGCAAAATATGTGTACGCAGACAGAGCTTATATCTGTTTCTTTTTCTTGTGCAGCCATGTCCTGTCCATCGCATTTCCTGGATAGCGGTAATGTCAGCCTTATAACTTTCGAGGACATCTGCCAGTTGTATACTTGCAGATTTTCTTTAATGACAAAAGAATATGGCCGATTGTTTGATGAGCTTCAGTGACATCAGTCACCTACTAAACCTGATTTGCTGCTCATTTGTTTCGCCTTCTCACTCTAGCTAGCTAACGGAGGTTTCCGATAATTCATTGCCCAGAGCATACTGCGTGGAAGTAGTGAGCTGCTTGGACTGTCCATTTTGGTTAATGCACAAACGCAAATGTGTGAAAAACGCATTGAGCAACCCTACATACTACTTCCAGTCATCTATCGCTATTACTCTTTCTTACTTTACCTGCAATTTTTTCCCAACTAACTCTAAGGTTGATCACCTGCTACTTCTACACCCCCTGATCAGAACAGTACTTTAAAGTTGTGATATTATTAAAACCTTAGGCCGGCCCGGCCGGCCTTATTCATAAAAGGTTATGAGAGGTTTTTTGAAAGACGATTTTTGTATGGAAAACCATCTCTCTCAACCCACTCATAACCATTAGAGTTTATGAATTACATTAATTTTATATTAATTTTTCAATCGGGCCCCACTGTGCAATGAATGATACCCAGCATTCCTTTCTTTTTTCCTTTCTTATTCTTTCCTTTCACACACTTTTTCCATTTCAAATCATTTTTTCCCATATAGTGTACCACCGCTACCCAAAATAATAGGCGCCCATAATAACGAAAGACGCAGCACTTGCTTATCTTAAAACATTAATTTGCGATTCACCTTGTAATTGTAAAAGTAGTTACGCCTGAAATTATGCTATAGATATTGTTTAAACATCATTTCGAAACACACTGTGCGCTTAAGAAAATTTGTTTTAGCATCATTTTGAAACACCCTGTGCGTTTAAGAAAATTTGTTTAACCATCATTTCGAAACACCCTGTGCGCTTAAGGAAATCGTCTACCTACTGCTCACGACATTATGGGCGCCTATTACAAATTATTTTGCAAAAGTATAGATAGGATGGCCGTCAAAAATACGGGTGGCCAAAAAAAAAGCAACAAACAAAAACAAATTAGGTATGGGGTAGAAAGAAATCGATCAATTCAAATCGAATTCAATTTCAATAATAAATCTCCAATAATTAATACTCGATTCGATCTAAATTTCAAATATTTTCGATTTTAAATCGATCGACTTTCTCGAAATTTTTAATTTAATTAATTAGTTTTTATAATTTTTTTAGTTTAATATTTATATATATATAAATTAAAAATAAATTTCATTTTGAAACAAATCGTGTTTCGTATTTCTCTTTAATTAGATCTTCATTTTCAAATAATTAGGCTCAAGGTCAGGTCAACACAGTAAAAAACCGATGACGGAGGGTAGCGGTCGCTGCGCTACTTTACTTTTACATGTTGTGTTGTACCAAAGACTTTCGATGAAAAACGAAATATTGAACAAAATTGACCTCGAGCGTAATTATTTGAAAATTCAAAAAGGTTGAATAAAAAACGAAAAATAGAATAATTTATCTTTAATCTTAACATTCGAAAGAAATAGGGTGTTAATAATAAATAAACATCGACTTTATCGAGCATCTTCTCAGTTTAATCCTATACATTTATTTATGTCATCTGAATATGCTGTTGTTTGTCATGTGATTAGCAAAGCTTTGCTTCAGTAATATAAGTAAAAATATACTTACTGGTTTCTCCAAGCTCCTCTTTGGTTTGGAACATCATCGTCTATTTTGTCTAAAGCCCCAACCAAAAAATCTTTATAATGAATTATGAAGCCACTGACAAGTAAAACTTCCAATTAAATAGAGTTATAAACATCAGTAGTAGTTTTTTTTGTTTGTTTGTTTTACGATGCATCATCTATATTTCAATAAAATACAAGCTTTCATTATTTCAAATATAGTAGTAGTATATAGTAGGTATGTGTGTGTATATAGTACTTATGAGTACCATCTAATATCAAACAAATTTCAATTTTAAAAATATTGATTACTTTGCACATTATTTGTTTTTTATTTTTATTTGAATTTTTCTTTGTCTTGTTTGTTACATAAAATAAAGTTATATATCCATCAAATATCGGTTGTTATTTCCAGTATATCTAAGAGAATCTCTTACAAAATATACAGATATAGATAGGATAGAGAGTGACTTTAATGAAACACTGGATTTCAACATTTAGCTTTTTAGTATAGTAACAGTTATAGTTGTTGTTTATGGGAGGGCGTTTTAGATTGTTCTTACCAAACAAACAAAAATTATTCTATAAAGCAAGTATTTAAAAATAAATCAAGGCGCTAACAAAATAAATTACAGTGTTGTAAATAAATAATATATTTGCGTTTAGCAACTAAATGCGTTGTGTTATATATAGGCTATTTAACAAAATAAAACAAGTAACTACACAGTAACCACTCGATTGATGCAAATCATTTGCTTAGATCGAGTCATTAATGGTTTTTGTGTATTAAATAAACTCTGCTTAAAATTAGTTAAAAAAGAAGATAGAAAATAACAATGGTAATTGCAAATTAAAGTGATCATCTAAGTTTAAATTTTAAAAATGTTTACTTTAAGTTTAAGTTTAGGAGTTTGTTACAAGAGAAGGCATTTTCAATCAATCAATCAATCAAATTTTAACAATAACGCCTAACTTAGACGTTATTTAAAGCTTTATAAGTTTAGTTAAGGAATATTAAGACAAAACTGCTAAGGTGGCAAAATATGCTTTATAAACAGCAATACAAGTTTGATTTCTTTTTCAGCTTTAGTATTTTTTTCTTTATATTATCATGTGTTGTTCTTATTCTTTGTTTGTTTTATTAATAATATTGTTTTTTTTTTCTTTTCACTACTGCAAAATATAATCTGCGAAAAAAAAAACATTTCTCAAAAAATATCGAGTGTCATCAATATCTTTTTGTTTTGTTTGTCCATAAATATTCTATAGGTTTGTTGTATTTGTCATATGTTTTAAACAGGTTTCATGGTTTAGTTTTTACATATTTAATTTTCATTTCTTTTCTGTTTTTTTTTTTTGTTTATTAAAGCACTTTTGTTTTACTAAAGATTTTGTTTGTTTTCATACAATAAGTTTGCCATTTATTTGTAGGGGGTTGATCTTGTTTAGAAGCCGAAAAAGTTATTATGATTTGGATTAAATTTATTTTTAAATTTTGTTGGTACTGACTTTTGGGAGTTTTTTAATTTTGCTGTTTAAAGTTACAACTCAATTTTTTCGATCTCTTTTATCCAAATTATTTTGCCAATTACATTTTCAAAAATTTCTTTGTTCTCAATTTAAAATCGTTTGATGTTGAGATTTAAATGTATTAATGTCTTGTATTGTTGTTCTTTTTGCTTTTCCAGCTTAGACATAAAATTCCTGGAACTATCTGCGTAAATCAACAACCTTGATTTTTTCACTTGCATCCATTTGTATGTGTTGCGCATCCTGCAAAGGTATAAAATAATTTATTTTTTTTGTTAATAATATTATCAACAACTCTTATGCTACTCTTACCATGAATAGCGGCGGATCATTAGGATGGGGGTGAAAACCAGTTTGCCGACATTCGGCGATGTAATTCAGACCATATGTTGGGGTAAGTACAAAGAAACCAGTACTGTAATATAGAAACAAGAAGAAAAATTAAAAAAAAAAGGAATTGAAGTGGCTCAAGGATCTGATATTGAACATTAAATGCTATGACAAATTAAAAAAAAAAAACAATTGTAAAATACAAAAGAAAACGTTGCATACCTAGTTTAATAGACCCTCAAAACCCATTGTCAAGGAAAAAAATGTTCGGAGGCTTTTTTAAAAATTGAAGCGAATTGAAAATTAACAACATTTGTCTTTCTTTTCCAGCGGTGGACTGGGATTGCCTTCCGCCACAGTTACTCGGGGATCACACACGTCAAGCTTACTTGCGCAATTCTCTCTTCCCCTCTCTCTCTCTCCTATAAACTCAAGTCTTGCGCAAGGAAAATTGTCGTGTGTGCTCTCCGAGCTATATTGGCAATGAAACTACAAAATGAGAATGGGGAACATAAAAACCCTCCTATTTGTCGACGACCCCCGTAAAGGTTATAAGGACCACTGCACATATCCGGAGCCACTATCCAACAGACAGATGTCCTCGATAATTATAAGTTATAAGGCTGACATTACTGCTGGTATCCAGGAAATGCGATTTACAGGACAAGGCTGTACAAGGACATACACTCCGTTTCACTTATTTAAAGGCACTAAAAATTCCATATTCACCAGCCTGTATCTTTTGCACTTTGTAACCGATTGCAGAATTTTAAAATGGAAATGGAAGCTAGACATCTTGAGATATAAAAAAAAATCATAACAATAGTGGTTTCTTAACTAAAGAATTTGTTTTGGGTAATTTATAAAAAAAAGTTCAAAAACGTGCTATTTTTTTTGGTTCACTTGAATAAAGGTACTTTAACTAATATAAATAAAAACCAGTTTTTCTTGTTTTTTAAATTTTATTTTAGTTTATTTAAGAACTATTAGTGATGGGTACAACCCCCTTTATTTTTAATAACTTCAAATATTCGGGTTTCATTGAGAGATAAAGAGAATTTATGTAATTTATGAAATTTGATTCCAAGCATCCTTAATGGCCTGAATTAGTGACTGCTTGTCATCAAATTGTCTACCTCCTTCAAAGACCTTACGAGATAACAAACCCCAGACATTTTGACGTAGAATACGTCTTACCTTACGGTATGAGGAGTCATGTCAGGTTTTTATTGTTGTAATCTTTATTTCATTGAATTTGAGGAAACGGCTAGATGAATTTTTTTAAAATTTTTTTTGTAGGTAAATGAAGATGTTATTTTTCGTTTGATATACATTTCATATTGGTTGATATATTTCTAGTATTTTAATTTCTCAAATGAAAATTGTTTAAACACATACACTCAAACATATGTGTGGTGTTTGGTTGAGTGTTTTTGGTTGCTCAACATTGCTTAGGAACATGTATCTAGTAAAAAGTGAAACGAACAGCAAGCTAATGTTGCTTGGCAACATGTATCTAGCAAAAAGTGAAACAAACAGTAAGCTAACGTAATAAAGCTTTTTTGCGAAAGCTTCAATAAAGCTGTTGTAACATTAATTTTGAATTGTAAAGCGTAAAGCTTTCACACAACGCTCGAATGCTAATGCGAAGACTCGAGGTTAACCTTTTTTAATATTAGGGCGGCCCTCTCAACATTCGCAGAACTTATTTCAATAAAAATATTAATTAAAATACATAAATTAAATTAAGTTTAAAAATTACAGCAGACAGTTGTCCGAGGCCTTCGGCCACGGACTGTCCCTGCAGGCTGTGTCAGAGACACGGCCATTAAGTTTAACGTAGAATACGCCATCCGATAAGACAGAAAACATATATAACAATAAATTCATTTGCTTATATTATTTATCATTTATTGTTATATATGTTTTCTGTCTTATCGGATGGCGTATTCTACGTTAAACTTAATGGCCGTGTCTCTGACACAGCCTGCAGGGACAGTCCGTGGCCGAAGGCCTCGGACAACTGTCTGCTGTAATTTTTTCGATAATGTTTAGATCTGGCGAATACGGTGGACATTCAAGAATATTAACATTTTGGCTTGCAATGAACATCTTTACTACTCTGGCGTTGTGTATAGGGGCATTATCCTGTTGCAATATCCAAGATATGGGACCAAATAGTTCACTGAACTTCGGAAAAGCCGATTCCAATAACGTTTTATAGCTTGCACAAGTCATTTTTGCACTTTGAAATTCAAGATCGATGGTGCCATAGTACGTAATAGCACCCCACACCATAACGCCGCCCTCTCGGCTGTGATGTCGGTTCAAAAAACGCTTTTCTTTGCGCAGATCATGGAAATAATAGTTGTAGCCATCAGGCCTATACAAATTAAAGTTCTCATCCGTAAATACAACGGTTCTCCAGTCATTTACATGACCTCTTGGCTGGACATCCCATACCATGTAGTAGTCTCTTGCGAATTGGAGCCACTTTTCCTTACGAGGAGCCTTAAGTAGCGGCTTTTTTTTATAATTTCAGGTATTTAAGATTGTAACGTACCCCTTGATTTAAAGTGCGGATCGGCACTAGGCTGTGGCTGCGGCTCAACTCGCCGGATGGGGGGGTTATCTCCGCGGGGTAGTACAAATGAAAATTATTTGTGCCGAGTAGACTAACAAACAAAAATACATATAACAGTGGACACTTATGACAATAATAGAAAACCGAAAAATGAAAAGGGAGAGTTAAGTGATAGAAACCGAAATACAAAGATAACTAATTTATTTGATTTGAAATTATTTGTAGAAGACCACAGCAAGAGCAGAGTAACCAGAAACGGAAATAAAATTAATCGGTTACGACAGTAATTTTGTAATATGAGGTTGTATCGAATTAGGAAGTCAAGAGATTACACACCAATACACCGGACGAAAACCAAACCAAGAATTTTAAATAATTTTGTTTTTAACGAATCGGAAATGAAAAGAATGATAGGATTTTAAAGGATGGCATAGGAAATATATGGTATTGGAAAGGAAAACGATGGGTTTCGATGATGTACATTTTTTTGTAGTTGATATAACATCAGCACGATTTCCAGGATTTTCATTATGAGGATATCGATGGCATTATCCTTGCAAGCTTGCCCGCCCTTGATATGACTTTTCAGTCATCCTTGGCAGCTTCTTTGCCCGCATTTATTTTGTTGGAAGCTACCCCAAACACGATTCACCCAACCTTCACGTATCCGCTACGTTCAACTTTTTTTTACACAAATTAACATATTGTGTTCTATTTATAACATTCTAACACATATTTATTTTAGACGTAAAAATAAGCATATTTCACAAAAATTTATGGCAGTTTTAATCTTAACTTCTAATGGTGTGGACTGGAAAAGAAATACAAAAAAAAGAAATTGAACATATAAGTATATATCTTTGCTTTTAATTCATTGTCTGCTGGTTTTTCTTAATTTAATTACTTTGTTAATTTGTTAAATTTAGTTAATTATTTCTTTGTATTTATGTATTTCTTTTAATGTGTTCACTGCTAATTTAAATAATCGATTATTTAATAATGATAATACTTATAATTTTCTTAATATTTTAGCATTTTTATTATTTAGACGATATTTACGTTGTTTCATAATTAATCTTTTTTTTAGGGAAAAAATATAGTTTTTATTTTGTAACTGTTTTTAGTTAAAGAGAATTGTCATTATTTTTATTACAATTTTTTTCTTATGTCATGTTTGTCTTCAGTTTTCAGTTTAAACCTTAAAATTTTTGTGTTTTTTCTTTGCAACATTTAAAATTTTTACATTATTTTAGAATTTTTTGGTTATAGTTTTTAGTGTTTTCACTAATTTTACATGTATTTATTGTTATTATTTTTGTATTTTGATTGTTCTAAAGTTCGTTATATGTTATTCTTTTCAAGTATTAGACATTTACTACACTCACGGACACATTTTGAACAAACAGGTTTAGGTTAGGTATGTCAATTTCAACTAATTTTGTTACAACACGGACATTTTTATTACTTTTTTTCCTTTTTTATTTTAATTCTGGGAGCGTTACGGAATTTTCCTTTTTCCTCAGCACTTTTCTTTCATTTATTGCACTTTTTCCACTGGTTGGTACTAGGTAACCCTTACGGAACTGTCTTACCCCAAAAAATATATACTTGATGGATCTGCACTGCTTGACGGTAGATGTCGATGTCGGCCGCTGGTAGTGGTGACTATTAATCCCCGGAAGCTATTATCCAGAGAGCTGTGTACTGTGATGGTTTCAACCAAAAATCGTCCGTACTCGTCCACGCCGTCGGTATTCTTCCTCAACTCACCACTTTTTAGGTTGGGATAGGTGGTAATTCCGATGGTGTTCCAAAATCTTTTTTTTTTGCTATGTCGCAAACGAGAGTGTCTTGCTGAACTTATATCTCAAACGGATGTTTTACAAATGACCTCGACTTTCAGTTTCCCTTGACCTTGTTACCTACTATGGATAGTTTTAATCAATTCTGTATCATTTTACCGACGTGGCAATATGGCCCTTTCACAGTTACGATCTCTTGTTTGTGTATAATCGCCCAATAGTGAATGATCACAATGGCATCATTAATTTTGCCAACTTAACACTTGGTCCACAGATGGCGTCCTCTTCACAATAAATGTTGTTAAAAAAATGTTGTCTAGACAATAATTAATATCACGGACACGGTCGTCACAAGATACTCACAACTCTTAATTACTCTGCGTACTGATGACTTGCTCCCTTCCACTCCAGCCTGAGCTCTTATTTTTGACAAGGATAAGGCAGAATTAGAAGCAATTCTGATGATTTTTCTTTTCTCATAAGTAGATAAAGACACTGAAACCCTTCCTTTAAAATTTTTTCCATACCCCTCGGGGTCCTTGATGTAATTGTCGACAACTGTTGGGCTCCGTCTAATTTTTTTTATCTATTGCGCGGTTAGAATATCCTTCAGAACGGTAAACATCGTTTCTGGTTTTTTCCGATAGATTTAAAAGTTTTTGTTTTGCCATTTTAACTCATAAAATGATTAAGATGTAATAAATTGTAATAAACAAACACTCCCTACAAAAAATCATCGTTTACTTTCAAAATAATAAAAAAATAATACAGTGCCTTTATTTAATTGAACCAAAAAATATCACTTTTTTGGTCTTTTTTTTATAAATTGCCCAAAAAATTTCTTTAGTTAAGAACCCACTATTGTCATGATTATTTTTATATCTCAAGATGTCTAGCTTCCATTTCCATTTCCATTTTAAAATTCTACAATCGGTTACAAATTGCAAAAGATAGAGGCTGCTGAATATGGAATTTTTAGTGCCTTTAAATAAGTGAACCGGAGTGTAGTTCTAGGTGATTTTAATGCTAAAGTCGGTCGGTAAATTCAGTCTACACGCCATATTTCCAAAAAATTTTGTGAACAACTTCGATTACATTCTAATTGGGTATCAACAAGGGCGGTAAACCAACAATAAACATCCACGATAGCTGATGTTCATGCTCATGAATGACAAGTCTGTGCTTTGCTTTACATTCTAAACTAGTGATGCGAACAACGTCGATAACATTCTTCTTTGGTATCAAGAATGGCGGTAAACAACAATAAATATCAACGATAGCTGATGTTCATGCTCATGAATGACAAGTCTGTGGTTCGCGTTAGATTTTGCCGCGGCGAAAAACATGGTTTTCAGTAGTACAAGATTCCAACATAAATACATCCATAAGGCTACGTGGATATCCGCAGACCAACAGACAAAGAACCAGATTGATCACCTGGTAATTGATGGAAGGCACTCTACTAGAGTAATGGACGTACGTGTGATTCGAGAAGATAATATCGATTCGGATCAGTACCTGGTTGCAGCAAAGGTTCGTACCAGGGTAAGAAGACCGGAAGCCGTACGAAACCAGACATATAGAAAGCTGGGCATTGGAAAGCTGCAATTACCAGAGGTGGCCACGGCCTATGCAGAGAAGCTCACTCAGACACTGGCGCAGAACGCACCCACGCCTCATGATCCTGAAGCGCAGTAGAAGTACATTTCCCACTCTATGAAAACTGCTGCAGAGACCGTACTTGGTTACGAAAAACCGCTTAAAGACAAAACATGGCATAATGAAGAGTGTCGCATCGGAAGTGATGAAAATAACGCCGCACGTATGGCAATGCTTCAATGAGTTGCAACGCGAGCCGTGACAGAGCGGAATAAGGAGAAAAGGAGAGAGGAAACCCGTTTGTTTAAGAAGAAAAAACGAATGTGCAGAAATTTTCCTAAGGAAAAATGAGGCCCGTAAATTCCACCGAAAAGTACAAAGTCAAACCAACGGCAATGGGTCAGACCCCCACTTTTGTAGGGATAAGGACGGAAATCTTGTCCCAGATGTGCAGAGTATGTTGGGAATATGGAGAGATCACATCTCGGCTTTACTTGGCCCAGGAGATTTCAATATAGATGTGGGTGTTGAGTCACTCCCTACCGATAACGATCCTGAAGCGCAGTGGAAACCCATTGCCGACTCTATAAAAACTGCCTCAATTACCATACTTGGTTTTGGAAAACCGCTGCGCAACAAACCACGGTACGATGAAGAATGTCGCATTGCAAATGATGAAACGAATGCTGTACGCATGGCAATGCTTCAGTAAATTGCAACACGAGCTGCGACTGAGCGGTATAGGGAGAAAAGGAAGGAGGTAAACCGTCTCTTTAGGCTTAAGAAACTGCAGTGGAGAAAGCGCGAGATTGAAAAAATTGAGACATACAGAAAGAAGGAAGAACGAAGTCCGAAAATTCTACCAAAAAGTCAAAAGCATAACTAATGGACATGGTTCAGGGCCCCCTTCTGTAAAGACAAGGATGGAAATGTCATCGCAGATGTGCATAGCATGTTTGGAACATGGAGAGATCATTTCTCCGCGCTACTGGTTGCTGAGATGTCCAAGGACGATGAGACGATCGATCACAATTTGGACGACGACGTCTTTTGCCCCCTCCTAACCAAGACGATGTCAGAACAACTATTGCCCGGCTTAAGAACAACAAAGCCGCAGGAGCCGATGGATTACCGGCGGAACTATTTAAGGCTGGCGGCGATGAACTGATAAGGTGCATGCAAGGCTGCTTAAGAAGGTTGTGGTATAAGAACAGCTGATTTGTTTTTTTACATACTGTGGTGCCGAAGTGGTGCACACTAGCTGTCAAATGCTGTTTACCTTTGTTTTGTGTCCGTTGTTCGTAGTACATTGATGTTGACATAAACTACACACCAAACAAAAACAGAATGCTGGTTGTTGTTGCCTTGTTGTAATTTTTGTAGTATTGCTTCTACCTTTTCAAGCTGCCTTGGGTGCATGCATCAGCTCATTAGCAAAATTTGGTTAGATGAATGCATGTCCGGCGATTGGAGTCTCAGTGTACTATGTCCCATATTTAAAAAAGGTGAACCGAGTATCTGTGCCAACTACCGTGGAATAAGCCTTTTATCCATAGCATATAAGGTTCTATCAAGCATAATGTGCGAAAGACTCAAACCAATTATCGCTGACCTGATTGGACCATACCAGTGTGGTTTTAGGCCTGGAAAATTGACAACTGACCAGATTTTCACGCTAACCAAATCCTGGAGAAGATCCACGAAAAACAAATCGACGCCTATCACCTATTTGTCGATTATAAAGTGGCCTTCGATAGCCCGATACGGGCGAAACTCTGAGCTTGGTATTCCTGCAAAACTCATACGAGTACGCCTTTGCAGGATGGCCTTGACGAACACCAAATCCGCAGTGAAAGTTGGTAAGGATCTTACCGAACCTTTCGAAACTAAGCGAGGCCTCGGGCAAGGCGACACTCTATAGTGCGATCTCTTTAACATCTTAATGGAGATCATTAAGAGTGCAGCTGCAGTCAACATGAATAAAAACATCAGCAGCAAAAGTCCAATGGTCCTCGCGTATGCTGATGATATCGATATCATTGGGCGCACAATTATAGAAGTTAGTGCAGTGTTTTCGAGAATTCAGAAGGAGTCAGGAAAAGTGGGTCTGACAGTAAATGAGTACATGACAAAATTAATGGTTTCCATGAACAGAGCATCCCCGCGTGTAGACCAAAGCGTGAACGTTGATAACCGTTATAATTTCGAGGTGTAGTAGGAATAACGTCAGCCTAGAAATCAAACGGAGAATTGTGCTTGCAAACAAGTGGTATTTCAGGCTAAGCAAGCACTATAGAGATAAGACCTCTCTCGAGAAACGAAGATCCAACTATATCAGACTCTTATGTTTTTTATCCTGTTTTTTATCCTTCAACCGATACCAACAGCAACTTTCTTAAAGTGTTCACAAATTTGTGGATACTTCTCTTTCTAGGTCCAACTTTATTCTTAGCATTGTATGGAATCTGACCACTCTGGAACTGGATTTTTAAGGGCATATGTAACATTTTGAAACTGGAGGTGTGTTCTGTTAAACTGGACCTCCTGCAACGACATTAATTCACACAAAAGTTAATTGAAAAGATCAATCATTCAATTTGTATACCCTAACTCTAAGATTCCATTCCGGCATAATCATAATCTGTTTTTATTTTATTTTAAGAATTCGTTGTAACAATTGTTTCTTTGTTCCAAATGACTTCATACCCAACAATACAGCCATGGAAACTCAAAAATCCTCTTTTTTGAATCAAATGGAACAAATTGATTTCTCTATAATAAATTTGCTTAAAATCCGTAGTGAAAAAGGGCATACAAAAACGTGAACCGAATAAAATTTAAACCTTTAATCTTGACCAAATATGTGGACGATTTATTTGTTGTTATCAGAAAAACTGAGGTGGGGAACTCTTTTAATAGACAACTACAATTCACGCTCAAAGAGGAACAGGTCAATAAGCTATGGATTGTTTGGTTATCAAACAAGGAAATGTTCTCAAAATGGACTGACCCTACAGCGTCACGATGATTGATAAATTATTATTGCAAACACCCCAGACGGCATAATTATTAACAAGAGAGTCGTGGAAGTAAGTGATGCTGAATTCCAAAATAGGAATAAGGGGGAAAATGGTGGAAATACTTAAATTGAAGTTTCCCCAGGAAAATTATAGACAATCTGACATCACAGGCAGAGACGATCTAGCCGATAGAACGCCATACAAAATCTGAGAGAATGTATAAAATCACAACTTATGTTTCAGCTTCTCTGAAAGATTGAAAAATTCTAATAAATACGACAAAGAGAAATATGAATTGGCTCTGAAATTGAATTTTACCGTCAACAAGACAAAGTCTATTCTTGACAAAAATGACAAGCCAAATGTTGTGTTGATCAGGTGACATAAGCTTACGGAAAAACTATCTCAAAATGTAATTATAATTAATCCTTCTCCCTTTGGGGGAAAATTAAACAATTGTTTATGTTGATTCTTGTTTATACTGTTCACTAATGTTCACGAATACTTTATGTTTATTCTTGTTTTATTAGATCATTGAAAATGTTCAAAGAAGTTGGTCGAAATATTGGAAAATATTATTATGTCATTTTCTGCTTCTGGAAAATAACGGAAAGTACCGTTTTTCAAATTTTACGTTTGAGCTATGTTTTTGGCTTTGAATAAGTTGTGTTTAGGTTTTTTGGAACAGTTGCGAAAATTATTTCAGATAGAGATCATGGCTCCTGGAAAAGAAATTTCAATTGAAGTCAGAAAATTAGTTTCAAAACAAAGAAGTGAAAAAAAATTATTTGGTGAAATAGCAAAACTGTTGAATTTAAGCAAATCAACAGTTCAAACAATATTTCAGAACTTTAAAAACACCGGTACTATTGAAAATAAACCACGCAGTGGACGTCCAAAGAAGCTAAATCGCAGAGACTTCAGCTTCTTTATGAAAGAAGTGAACAAGAATCCTAAAGTGACTGGCACAAAGTTGGCCAAAGATCTATTTAGAAATTAGATCAAATGTGAATACAAGAACTATTCAAAGATGTTTAAACAACAACGCTTTCTACAGCAGAACTCCACGCAAAAAACCTCTAATAAGCGAAAAAACCGTAAGCTTCGCTTGGAATTTGCAAAACAGCATATTATGAAGGAAACTGATTTCTGGAAACGAGTTTTGTTTGCAGATGAATCTAAATATAATATATTTGGAAGTGATGGTGGCTCCGTAATGGTTTGGGGTGCCGTCGCTGCATCTGGAGTAGGAAAGCTGGCTTTTATAGAGGGCAACATCTATCGTTATCAATATAAATCTATATTAGAACAACATTTGAAGCTCTCGGTGGATATCTTGAATCTTGGTGCCACTTGGATTTGCCAGCAAGATATTATGCCCCACGACAGCTGCACACACCACATCAGAGCCCGGATTTAAATGTCATTGAGCACGTTTGGGAGATATTAGAACGTAAAATCAGAAAACACGAGATTACTAGCGCTCCAGTACTAAAAACGAAGCTGCAAGAAGAATGGAATAATATAACGCCTACAGAATTGGAAAATTTAGTTGATTCAATGCCCAGACGATTACAGGCAATTATAGGTGCCCAACAAAATACTAAGTTTAAATTTCATAAATATTGTTAATGCTTAAATGAAGTTATTTATATTAGTTTATCAGTCGTACGTAGACTTTTGTCAGTGCTTTTTTTCGTTTTTCTTAAATAATTTTCTAAATTTATATGGAACAAAGTAGGTTTTTTGGAATTACAGTGGTGGTCCAGTATAACGAATGGTATAATGTCCAGGGTCGTTCGGTATATCGAAAATTCGTTATATCGAAATATATATTTCTTTTCATAAATATTAGCATAGTAGCAAGTTAAACTCTATTCGTATTAATTATATTAATTCATTTATTTAAAAAAAGGAAAAAATTTACATACATGAGCAAAATTATTTATTTATAGAAAAAAAATCTCCAATATGTGTTTTTTTTTTAATTGTTGTACTGAAGTCAATAGCTTGTTCTTGCAATCTCCTTAAAATAACGCAACCAGCGGTGAACAAATCTCACAGTAAATAAACGGGGACTTCCCATTTTAAAAATTAGGCAAATGAAATGTTTTCTATGTGTAAGTGCACAAAGCAAACAAACAAAAATAACAAAGAATAAAACAAAGCATAGAAAAAGAGAGCATTCGTTATATAGAATACTTAATTTTTCAACCGTTCGTTATTTAGAGTCATCAATGGACTAGAAAAACGCGTTCGTTATACTGGGCATTCGTTATATCGGCGTGCGTTATACTGGACCACCACTGTATAGTAATAAAATAAGATTTCAAACATAACTGCATCATTACTTTTCTTCATTAAGTTTTCAGACTCGTCAGTTAGAAGAAATGGTGGACGTACGTAGACTTATGTCTGGCACTGTATGTGCAAAATAATTTTTTTTCTTTCCTTCTGAGAACTAACTGTAATTTAATGTCGACCATATACAATTTTTTCGATAATATCCCTCTCTCTTTATCATATACTCTTTTCTCTTTTGGAGTTTATTTGTAGTCCCGTTATCTATGATTATCGCTGTAAGTTTGCAATTCGATAGAAAATAATTATATGTATGTATGTGCAATCGCGTTCCGGAAACTTTAAAGTCAACAATTCTACTTTTCGTGAGTACATGAGTAAAGTGATCGTATCGTTATGAATATATTCGAAGAAACGTTTTATTCACAGTTTTGTTTCTAGATGAACATGCAACGTGGAAGTGAACTTACGGATGAGGAGCGCGGACAAATTGTTGGAATGAGACTTGCAGGTTAAGGAAGTTGCGAGATTGCTGCTGCAGTAAATCGCAATCGCAATACAGTTTCGAATGTTGTATTAAGTGCAGTGGACGCATCCCAACTGTAGACCAGAGGACTAAGCGGCGCATTTAGCAGCTAATTAGAATATTGGAAGGAAATAAAGGTGGAATTGGGTCTAAATGTAAAGAGACAGCGTGTCCAGTAACTTCTAAAGAACGATATAGGTCTTCGGTACCAAAGCAAAATGGACAAACCACGCTTAACCCAGCACCATCAAAATGCGCGTATTGCTTTTGCAGAAAAGTACAAGTTTTGGGAAAACGAATTTGAAACCGTTATATTTAGTGATGAGAAAAAGTTTACTTTGGACGGACCTGATGGTCACCATAAATATTGAAGATTTACGACATCCTCGGCAAATGTGCTACAAGCGAAACCACGGTGTTGGATATCTTATGATATGGGCTGCATTTGGAGCACGAGGGAAGTCAGAAGTATGCTTTGTCCCAACTAAAATGAATGCGGAAGCATACGTTGATCTGTTGGACAGCAATTTAACTGACTTTGCTGGCGAAATACGGATATAACTGAACTTTTCAACAAGACAACGCCCCGATCCACATTGCCACGCAGGCTATAACAAGTTCTTATACACAAGGGCAACTTAATATCATATTAATTACATATTTTAATTGGATCAAAAAAATAAATGGTTTCCCATTACATCCCATGAAGGAATCGGGGAGAGCTCCTCACAACCAGTGAGCTGTGCGCTTTCTAGTTTTATACTCACTGATTCGGACCTACAGTATTACACCGGTTCCGAACGGTATTTTTGAGAAGCATTTTTCATGTCTAAATACTCGATAGTGTCGCCGTCGAAAGAAATTTTAAGGTGGTCAGAGCAGGGATAGAACCCAGGATCTCAAGTACAAGAGGCGCGCACACTACCCATTGCACCACCGATGGATAAGAATTAAATTTAAGTTCCATTTTTGCATATATAAATATTTTCTATGTAGAATACATACAACATTTTTTTTGTTCTAAAAATGAAATGAAAAAATATGTTTTCTTATAATTTTAAAGAACACATAAATATAAACTAATATATAAAATGAAAATAAAAAATATTTTAGTTTTCAAAGCTCCAACTCAACATTATACATTGCACATACAAATATTTGACATTGGTATATCGACACACAATAAACAAACACAGCAACATAAAATTTAGTTGAAGAAAGATGGCAGACTAAGTGGAACTACGTTTTTTTTTTTATGATTTATAATACATGTAATTATTGTTATTAGCGAGCAATATGTTATTAATGTTTACAATTTTCGAATGTAGAACCCTAAGAATGTATTGGTAATATCTAATAAGAGAATCACCCGGACGAGTGTTTGAGTCAGGCCACTGACTACATGCTGCCGACTGTAGACTTTGGGCAATGCCCGGAGATCACGATGCCAGATAGGAGTGATTGGGTGGGAGGTATACCTCCCTCACTCTCTGGTCATCTGATCTTTACAGATGGCTCAAAAATGGAATCGGGCACAAGAGCGGGGATCTTCAACTCGGGCTCTCGATAAGTTTGTGTGCGAATTGTAGTGTCTTCCAAGCGGAAATCGTGGCGATTATGAGAGCTGCTACTGAAATAATGGATTCACGCTTGTATTCACGGGTGAATTCGTTATCTGCGTTGATAGTAACCCAGCCCTCAGTACGATCAGGTCACACATGTGTAAATCCAAATTGGTTAGGGATTGCAACGGGACTTGAATAGTATAGTGCCCGGCAAGTTAAGACTCTGCTGGGTTGCGGGACATAGTGATGTCACAGCAAATGTTGCATCAGACTGTCTCGCCAGAGCAGGATGCACTTCTGCTGATTTGAGATTGACTGCCTCTGCAAATCCACCGATCTGTTACTTGTATGGCTTGATCGATCGCTGGACGAGATCAACGCTGCCTGGCGGGCCAGGGTAGATTGCAGAATTTCGAGGGATATATGGCCGTCGGTGGTGCAATGGTAGTGTGCGCGGCTCTTGTGCATGAGTACGTGGGTTCGATCCCTACTCTGACCACCTTAAATTTCTTTCGACGGCGGTCACCTTGCTTAGTGATGGCGACACTATCGAGTATTTAGCCATGAAAAAGCTTCTCAAAATACCGTTCGGAACCGGTGTAAAACTGTAGGTCACAATCAGTGAGTGTAAAACTAGAACGCGCACAGCTGACTGGTTGTGGGAAGCTCTCATTAATCCCCTCGTGGGATGTAACGGGAAACCATTTATTTATTTATTTGTATATGGCCAGCAGTGGACTCAGGGAGAACTAAGTCCCTTCTTCGACTGGACAAGGCTGACTTGCGACTCCCCACTGGGATAATCAAGGGTCACTGTGATCCCGGAGGCTTCACTCGCAACTGTATTATGAACGGAGCTGATTACTGCCGTGCTTGTGGTGATGAAGAAGAGGTGGAAACCATTGAGCACCTTCTATGTCAGTGCCCAGCCTTGCAGCGTTGGCGTCGCCATTGTTTTGGTTGGTTTCAGGCAGAGGGCCTGGCCTCTTTGCGCGATGTGGCCATTGAAGATTTGATGGAATTCTCGCGGGGTCTGCCATGGATCCAGGCAGGCGATACCATCATCATATGGATCCTCATCTCGGATGGTATTGTATGTATTTATCAGGGCTTATCAGGTGATGTATGTACATTAAGGTCCACTTGATTTTTTAGATTTTGCGCTATAAAGCCTTTTTGGAAGGTTTTTGCATCACTAAATCTAATGGCGTTTTTATTTTTTTTAAAATTCCAACTCCTTGGCCTGCATATCCGCTGCTAAAAACGCGGATTTTGGGCACCATTTCCTACAGAGCAAAAACGGCATAATATATTTCAAATCTGATTTTACCATTCGATTCTTTAGGACAAATTATTAAAAATAAGCGTTATTTGAGATTTTCAGGATGGACCTGTTAGTCGTTAGGGTGTACCAAAAAATCACTTTTTCATAAAAAAAAATTAAAAAAATTTTTTGAACGCGCATATTGAAATTATGCAGTCTCCTGCAAAAAACGGTGAAAAAACTTTTATTATAGTAGTTCCGGCTTAAAAGTTATCAAGTAATATGTAAATAAAAAAAGAGAAATTTTTCAAGTTTTGTAATAGATATTAGAAAGTTTATTTTTTTTTCAAAACAACATTATTTAATTTCTTTTTCTACTGCACATAATGCTAAATTGTTTAAATCTTCTTTATTTTTTATTATATTTGAATTATTAAGCCGCGAAATTTCACAATTTTTTGCGTTCAAAATTTTTTTTTAAGAAAAAGTGATTTTTTGGTACACCCTAACGACTAACAGGTCCATCCTGAAAATCTCAAATAACGCTTATTTTTAATAATTTGTCCTAAAGAATCGAATGGTGAAATTAGATTTGAAAAATATTAAGCCGTTTTTGCTCTGTAGAAAATGGTGCCCAAAATCCGCGTTTTTAGCCGCAGATATGCAGGCCAAGGAGTTGGAATTTTAAAAAAATAAAAACGCCATTAGATTTAGTAATACAAAAACCTTCCAAAAAGGCTTTATAGCGCATAATCAGAAACAAAAATGATTTTGAAAGTGGACCCTAATGTACTATATATACACTGGGAACATTGAGTTGTTCTTCAGACTGTCCTACGTCTATCTATCTTTTAAAATTCCCGCTATCAGCCCTCTCTTATCTCCTCTTCATATACATTTAGCTCATCTGACGTTTCCTTTCACACTCTTCTGTATGCGGTCGGTGTGATAGAGAGATGTTAGACGGAAAATGACATACAGCAGGTGGAAATACAATATCTTCTTGCTTTAATTTTTCATGTCGTTTTGGTGAAAAACTGCGAAATTTAAATGTGTTTTAAACTTTTTTATTGACTTTTATTGTTAGCATACATTTGTGTTGTATTTAACACAATAATTTTAACACACAAAACGAAATGACTATTGTTTGTTCATACTTAGTTTGGGATTGAAAATTAGGCATTGTGACCACGCTCCTTCTGGTACCTCCCATACAAATCGACACATTTATTACAAAATCATATTCTTTCAAAAACTTTTTTCTCGCTTCATTTCATTTATTTATTTGTAATACCAAACACAACAAGACTAATTAATGTCTTATATATTATACTGTGATATTATAGTTCAACACAAACATTGCTTAATATGCTGAAAATGTATACTGAACTGGAGAAAAATGACAAGGTTGCCACGTCCATTCTGTTACCTCCCGTAAAAAAGTTGTGGGGCCGGCTAGTTGGTCGACATTTATTCTCTGCGCATGTGGGTTTACTTTTGTTTGTTAAAATAATTAAAATGTACCAACTGTTTTCGTATGAAATAGCTTCGACATAACAACCCTGTAATTGATTTTGATCACGAAATTATCGCACAGAGCTGAGTGCTACTTGATTGACCAGAATCTTTTTTAATTTGAAACACCTACATATTTATACATACATACATACATAAAGGATGTTCCATAGTTCACACAAGATAGAATGTAATTGAATTGTTTCTCGAAATGTATGAAATGTGACACCGTTTTGATGAAGCCACATGTGGTCTACATCCATATCATTCATTTTGGTACAACAAAACTAGATTATCATGTCGCGACTGAGCACCATTAACTGTTATTGCCCAACCAGCTGCATTTTCGAAAGCAAATTCATAGTTCGATCATGCCCTAGTCCAAATTCTACACACAACAATTAACGAAGATGCTTTTGTTCGAAAACCCTTCTTTGTTTTTAAAATTTTTATCAATCAGGAAAACACATTGTTCATTAATTTAGAGTTCCATGCATGTTTGAATTATCTAACAGGTAAACGTATAAGCCCAGCTGATTTGTGATTTTCTTCGTTTCTGTGTTTAAGCTGTCCAATTTGGATTTGTTTCTTTTGTTACCATTTGGTTTGTTGATAAAATTCACAGAATTTCAAATAAGATTGAATTTAAATCCGTTTAAGTTTATATTAATCGACGTTTCACTTGTTACGTTCTTTAATAATTGTTCGGTTCAAGATCAGTACATATAAAAAGTATTTGTTCTATGAAAAAGTAAATTTTAATAGAAATGTTGTGAACATTGATGGTTTATGGCAAAGTAAAGGGTTTTTCAACAGAGACGCTACAAAAGTAAATCGATAGGGACAGCAATCGACGCCATATTTTTTCCCGCTCTTTTGACATTTCTCTTCAGTAAGGTTTGCCATTTCATCATGGAAAGATATACGAGCCAACAACGAGTCGAAATTATTAAAATTTACTACCGAAATTTGGAGTCAGTGGCCTCAACTTTAAGAGCGCTACGTCCAATTTATGGTCGTCATAATCGTCCTACCAGATCAACATTTGAGCGTCTAGTGGAAAAATTTGAATCCACAGGCACAGTACAAAATGTTCCCGTGCCAGTGAGACAAAGAAGTGCCCGTAGTGTCGAGAATATTGCTGCCGCTGAGGCTTCAGTTCAAGAAAGCCCAAATGTGTCTTTCACATGTCGTTCTCAAGCGTTGGGCATCTCTGTGACGTCGTTGTGGCGAATTTTGCGAAAGGATCTTGGCCTACATCCTTACAAGATTAAATTGGCGCAAGAACTGAAGCCGCTTGACCACCATAAACGTCGTATGTTCGTGAATTGGGCTGAGCAACAACTTGAAAATGATTCGGATTTTCATCGGAAAATCATCTTCAGCGATGAGGCTCATTTCTGGCTGAATAACTTCGTCAATAAGCAAAATATGCGTTATGGGTCAGACAGCAATCCACACGTAATCCATGAGTCATCATTGCATCCCGAAAAAATTACGGTTTGGTGCGGTTTATGGGACGGCGGCGTCATTGGGCCGTACTTCTTCCGTGATGATCAAGACCGGCACATTACTGTGAATGCGAATCGCTACCGTTCAATGATAACCGAATATTTTTGGCCCCAATTGGATAATATGGACTTGGAGGACATGTGGTTCCAACAGGACGGCGCCACAAGCCACACAGCGAATGCCACAACCAATTTATTGGAAACCAAGTTTGGTGAACGTGTTATCTCACGAAATGTCCCAGTCGATTGGCCGCCTCGGTCGTGCGATTTGACGCCGTTAGATTATATCCCGTGGGGCTACGTCAAGTCTATGGTCTATGTCAACAAGCCAGCGACGATTGATGAACTTCTTACGAATATCGAACGTGAAATTGCGAACGTGAAATTGCATTTATGCTTGAAAACCGTCGAAAATTGGGTTCAGCGTCTGGACTTCTGCAAGCGTGACCGTGGTGGCCATGCAAAGAAACCGAGTTCCATACATAATGGCATCGAACGTACTTTCACAGGAATAAAGAATTTCATTGGTATCTAAAACCGGTTTTGTTTTATTTAAAAAAACTTTTGTAGCGCTCTTATTGAAAAACTTATTGAAAAATCCGACCACTGGCTCAGAAGTTAGCAACTTTAACCTACTACCCTCCGACCGCCAATCCGAAAATTTTGAACCCGCTGTCATTTCGCACCCTTGCATTTTCCGACATGGTCCTACTGGACTTTTCTTCATGAAATGAGCCAAGGAATACGCTGGAGAAATTTGTCCGGAACTTCCTGAAACACCCTGTACACTAAAGTACTTATAATAGTCTTTCATTGTTCAATTTTTAATAGCTCTGAACTGTCAGCTGACTTTTACACACACATTGTTCGATATTAAAATCTTGCGTAAATCTTCGGGACACGATTATGATCATTTTTTAATTCATAATTTTTTAATACTCACGTTTGATATTTTGGCGCACAAACAATTGCAATCGCTTCGGGCATCATTATTTGATACGAGCAATGGGTATGTAAGTCAACTGACGACAAAAAGGCCGTCTGACTGGGATGAGTCTGAAATTGAAATAAAAATTTGAAATTATTACGTTATTCTACCACACATGACCAGTTTCACAACTCACATGAATCCATCCCAGAGTTATTAAATTTTGCTCATCTTGCACTTCAAATATTTCCTCCTCATTCATTGTTGTACAAGAATCTGGTGTACCCTGTTGCTTTGGAATTATCACGTGCGTGATATACAAACGATTCTTGGCCAAATGACCAGCTAGAATACCACACGTCTCTACATTTTTTCCGGTATTCGATTTAGCTAGTTGCAAGAAGATTTCCATTGTATTTTGCGGGATGACAACTGTACGCAAAGAGCCTGCCAGCAGGGAATCCGAACGATCATATGTTGGCTTTTGGGAACGATCAAAGGATGGCTTTGAGGGAAGGCTAAAATAAAGCAAGCAAAATTATAAAGTAACAACTAAAATATGTGAATATAAATAAATCAGTAGATTTTAAGCAAAAAATCAAAATGCGAAAGATAGGTACGACTGAGATACGACTATTCTGTTGTTAGTGAGCGATATGCTTTCTAAAAGCAATATAAACTGTAACAACCGCCTGACAATTGCCAACATAAATTCTTGATATGCCTAACAGAGAGAAAATAAAACTTCAAAAATCGTTGTGGCTTCAAAATGAATGCCAGTTTAAATTAAATATTATGGTAAAATATCCTCCGCATCTAAAAATAAAGCTATGAGCATTGATTGCAATTGCGCTCAGCAGTATTTACAGGTACGATTTTGAAGTTTCCTTACATGCCGCCATCAACTTAATTATCATTAAACAACTTTTGGACAATTTCCTTACAGTCTGCCTCCTTGCGACTAATTTGTCTTTATGCACTTTTCAAAATTCTCACAATTATTGTGACTATGACCCTGATTTATGTAAAAATTATCCTACATGTTTTCTTACTTCGTCCTCCTGTCCTCCTTATCCACACCGTCGTTCGACAGCAGCAGATTTCCTTTGTGACCTCCACCTGAGGGGAAATCATTGGGATACACAACTTGATCAAGTAATGTCATATCCGGTGCTGATGGCTGATTATGTGGATCGATTTGAACGTGCAAATTGGCGGGTATGATTGAAGAGCCTTTTGTTGAATTATTTGAGGCTGCATCTCTCTGGCGCCTTTCCCGCTCTCTTTCTAACTCCCTGGCACGCTCAGCTTCTTTGTTGGCCAGAAATTGTTCATATTCACGTTGATAACGATCCATGAGTTTAAGTCTCAACTTCTCCGAAGTAGGCATAACCTCTTCTTTAATGCGACGATTGATGTTTTTCATTTCGGGCTTGATGCTACCGTAATCCGGATGAGAACGTATCTTCTCCACAAACAGCGTCAAGTATTTCATGTATAAAATGAATGCATTCTCATGGTTTCCTTCGCCCAAGTACACCTGGGCCATGCGTAGCATTTCAGTGCCAGATCGATAGTAACTGCAATGGAAGAACACATTTTTGCACATTAACAAGTCATTCGACAACTAGAAATTGAATATTTTATGAAGGTCTTTCTTGTTTTTGCATTTTGGCTTTGGGAAATCAACAGGAGGCTAACCTTCACAAAAAGGATTCACATAACCTCATTATAAGGTCACTTCCTTGATGACCTTGTTTTAACTTCACCCCTAACCACTCCATCAAGGCTTTCTTTTATTATTTATCATCCAAACACAACAGAAACAGAAGGTTATTTCCATTCTCGGCTGGATGTTATGCAAAGTTTAGGCCAGCCAGATATTAATTATGTAGCTTTCAAGGAACTCACCGATTTATGGACTGTTTAGGGTCCACCTCTATCATGTTGCCATAGTTTACAAGATAGCGAATGCGTTCCTGCGGTTCCACTATACTCATTCCCATGTAATTAATGGCTTTTGAAGACATTTTCTTGTTTTTGTGAAATCTTATGAAATCATCTAAATTCACAAATGTTTCATTTGATTTCCCCCACTTGTTCCACCCTTAGTAGTTGCTGTTGTTTTTCACGGTGTTTTGAAAGTGTTGCAGTAAGTATTTCCTTCCAAATTTGGTTTTATTTCTTTCTTTAATTCTGGTTTAAAAACAATTGTTATAATTACTCATTTTTCGATTATTTCGAGAGAATATCAAAACAAACTGCGAAATATGAATGTCAGGTTTTGTCAATTGGAAAGATAAACAATACAGCGGGTGTTTTGTAAGCTTCAAATAAAAATTAGTAGTGAACATATAATTGTAAAAACAATGTAGATGGCGCTAGGTACACTTACAAATGGAATTGTGATTCGTTGGGATACAAATATGCTAAAAATCACAAGTTAAAGTAAAATTTAAAAAAATTTAAGAAAAATTAATATTTAGTTAAAAAACGGCAACCAGTGTTTGTACTTTACTTTTATTGACTATTTTACAATCTCATCAGGTCAGAAGTCGTACACATATTAATTAAACAAACAAATTTCAACATAATCCTAACACCAAGCATATGGAGCGGAGCGATTCTTTTGTGAAATAAAAAATTAACATGCCATGCCCATTTTTGCACCACCCATATAAATATTGGGAGGACAATAGTTTGTTGGTGGTCAGAAAAATTCCCCAAAACCACTTAGGTTCTTAACTAAGTTTAGCGCAATATCAATCTGCTATTGACTATGGTCACATTTGCTACGCCTATCGTTCAATGTAAGGGTTTTTTAAACAGAATTTGGATGCAATGGATGACTTAGGGTGAGGGTATGTTTAAGACGGTTCACCCGACTGAAATTTATGCACTGGTTTAGCATTCGATAACTCGATAACTAAGCTAGTGATCGAACAATTTATTTAGGGTAGTATTCTAAAAGTCCCGAAAGAGACCGTTACGTGCCAATTGGAGGTATGTATTGATTGTTATTGATTGGTTCTTTGTTTTATTATTGTCAACATCAACTGATGTCTATAATTTTTAAATATAGTTCTAATATTATTTGAAAGTTCCATTTCTAATTTTATTATTGCAAAAAGGAATTTCAGTGCGTAAACAATATAATTTTGAATTATTAAAAAAAAAAAGTTTGAATGCATTTCAGGCAAAATTGGCAACTACTTATAAGCAATGAAATAAATGCAAAATCCTCGATCGACATTTTTCTTTAAATTTGTAATTTCTTCAACTAACGCGAAGAACTGTGGCGTGTTAAATTTGACAGCTGAAGTGATCAAAAACGTTGCGCTGCGTTTTATAAAAACTTTAAACTCATTACTTTGTTTATAATATCTTAACTATTAATACATTACTCTAATTTGTTTATTGTTTTCTAACTTCTAAAACTTTAACTTCATTGCTTTGTTTATTTTTTTTGACTATTACAAACTTTAAACTCATTGATTTGTTTATTTTCTCTTAACTACTAACTTTATTCTTCTTAATTTGTTTATTATTTCCTACCTACTTGTATTAAATTTTAGAATTAAAAACTTTAGACTGACTGATTTGTTTATACTTCTTAACTATTAAAACTTTAACCTCATTAATTTGTATAAGTATGTTATTTCCTATCTACTAAACTTTAGATTCATTAATTTGTTTCTTATTTCTCAATTACAGGAACTTATCATAAAATGAATATAATGTTTTTATCTATTTTGCACTAAAATATCTCATTTTCATCATTTAGATATTAGGTCTGTCTGCGTACTGATAGTCTGTAACAATTTGTTGGCGTTTTGGTGTAGCCAGTTACGAGAGAGCAAGAGAGTTTGACAGTTCGACGATAGTTCGATGCCAGTTAGAATTTGCAAGAACTAACATATGTTTTATGTAAACAAACAAATTTAGGAAATATGAAGAACATAAAATATCAAATCAATTCATCTATAGGCACGGGTAGGGCAATCTATCAAAGTGAACACATGCAAACAACACATAGCGTTAGCATCACATACGTGGTTGTTGTACAACAACAGTCTCTGCCTGAAAATAAGTGTGATGGTATTGATGTAGGGGACATGGGACTGTCCGTGGAGGTGGAAAGTTTCTGATTGCCATTCACTTGGGAGTGGCCAGAAATGATTCCTTCATTGTACAGTTCAAGCAGCTCACTACTTCCACGCAGTATGTCCTGGGCAATGGCTTTTCGGAAACCTCCGTTAGCTAGCTAGAGTGAGAAGGCGAAACAAATGAGCATCAAATCAGGTTTAGTAGGTGACTGATGTCACTGAAGCTCATCAAACAATCGGGCATATTCTTTTGTCCTTAGAAGGCGGATGAGCCAAACATACGGGCCAACGGCGGATAGAAACTAAAAGAAGAAAATCCAGGTTCAACATATCGCATCCTGGTCAGCGTCTGATCCATAATGGGCGGCTGCAATCAAATATCCTGGCAGTAGGTAAAATGCAAAAACCCGGTGGACTGGGTTTGCCTCCCGCCACCGTTCATAATGGCAGTGAAAATACAAAATCGAAACAGAAAACATAAACAACCCCTATTTGTTGACGACCCCCGCAAACGTTATAAGGACCACGATTTACGGATATGCACTTGGAATGTATGCACTTGGAATGTAAGAACTCTATATAGATCCGGTGCAAGTATCCAACTGGCAGATGTCCTCGAAAGTTATAAGGCTGACATTACCGCTATCCAGGAAATGCGATGGACAGGACATGGCTGCACAAGAAAAAGAAACTGCGATATATACTACAGTTGCCATGAAAAAAAACATGAATTTGGTTGCGGATTTGTAGTTGGCAAAAGACTGCGACCTCTGGTCTCTAGGTTCAATCCTGTGAGTGAACGAATAGCCACAATCCGCATAAAAGCGAAATATTTCTATATTTCCCTAATTTGTGTGCATGCCCCGACAGAAGAGAAAGATGATGATGCCAAAGACATATTCTATGAGCTCCTAGAGGAAACGTATGACCGCTGCCCTGGCCATGACATTAAGATTGTACTAGGAGATTTTAATGCCAAAGTAGGAAGGGAGAATGTGTTTATCCAACTATTGGCAATTTCAGTCTTCATGCTGACAGTTCCGACAACGGTATGAGACTGATTGACTTTGCCGCGGCAAAAAACATGGTCATTAGTGGCACAAGATTCCAGCATAAAGACATCCACAAGGCTACTTGGGTATCCCCTGATCAAAGAACTAAGAACCAAATTGATCACGTGGTAATTGATGGAAGGCACTCATCCAGTGTAATGGACGTACGAGTGATCAGAGGAGCTAACATCGATTCTGATCACTACCTGGTAGCAGCAAAGGTTCGCACAAGATTAAGTAGAGCGAAAATCGTACGAACCCAGACGCAGAGGAAGCTGGACATCGGAAAGCTGCAATTACCAGAGGTAGCCACAGCCTACTCAAGGAAGATCTCGCAACTTTTGGCACAGAACCCACCCCCTCCCGATGACGATCCTGATGCGCAGTGGAAACCCATTTCCGACTCTATAAAAACTGCCGCAACAACCGTACTTGGTTTCGAAAAACCGCTTCGCAATAAACCATGGTACGATGAAGAGTGTCGCATAGCAAATGACGAAAAGAACGCTGCACGTATGGTAATGCTTCAGTCAATTGCAACGCGAGCTGCAACTGAGCGGTATAGGGAGAAGAGAAAGGAGGTAAACCGTCTCTTTAGGCGTAAGAAACGGCAGTGGAGAAAGCGCGAGAGTGAGAAAATTGAGACATACAGAAGGAAGAACGAAGCCCGAAAATTCTACCAAAAAGTTAAAAACGGAACTAATGGACATGGTTCAGGGCCCCCCTTCTGTAAAGCAAGGACGGAAATCTCGTCGCAGATGTGCAGAGCATGTTGGGAATATGGAGAGAGCATTTCTCCGCGCTACTAGTACCTGAGATATCCGATGACGATGGGACAATCGATCACAATATGGACGACGACGTCGATTGCCCCCCTCCTAACCAAGACGAGGTCAGAACAGCTATTGCCCGGCTTAAGAACAACAAAGCCGACGGATTACCGGCGGAGCTGTTTAAGGCTGGTGGCGATGAGCTGATAAGGTGCATGCATCAGCTCATTAGCAAAATTTGGTTAGATGAATGCATGCCCGGCGATTGGAGTCTCAGTGTACTATGTCCCATATTTAAAAAAGGTGACCCGAGTATCTGTGCCAACTACCGTGGAATAAGCCTTTTATCCATAGCATATAAGGTTCTATCAAGTATAATGTGCGAAAGACTAAAACCAATTATCGCTGACCTGATTGGACCATACCAGTGTGGCTTTAGGCCTGGAAAATCGACAGCTGACCAGATTTTCACGCTACGCCAAATCCTGGAGAAGACACACGAAAACCAAATCGACACCTATCATCTATTTATCGATTATAAAGCAGCCTTCGATAGTCCGATACGGGAGAAACTCTATGAAGCAATGTCTGAGCTTGGTATTCCTGAAAAACTCATACGCCTTTGCAGGATGACCTTGACGAGCACCAAATCCGCAGTGAAAGTTGGTAAGGATCTTACCGAACCTTTCGAAACTAAGCGAGGCCTCAGGCAAGGCGACACCCTATCGTGCGATCTCTTTAACATCTTAATGGAGATCATTACGAGAAAAGCTGCAGTCAACACGAATAAAACCATCAGCAGCAAAAGTCACATGCTGCTCGCGTATGCTGATGATATAGATATCATTGGGCGCACAATTAGAGAAGTTACTGCGTTTTTTTCGAGAATTGAGAAGGAGTCAGCAAAAGTGGGTCTGACGGTGAATGAGGACAAGACAAAATTAATGGTTTCAACGAACAGGGCCTCCACGCGATTAGACCAAAGCGTGAACGTTGATAACCGTTATAACTTCGAGGTAGTGGACGAATTTATATACCTCGGATCTGCCGTGAACAAAAACAACAACGTCAGCCTTGAGATCAAGCGGAGAATTGTGCTAGCGAATAGATGTTATTTTGGGCTAAGCAAGCACTTTAGAGATAAAGCCCTCTCTCGAGTAACAAAAGTCCAGCTGTACCAGACTCTCATTCAACCTGTCTTGCTTTATGGCGCAGAATCCTGGGTCCTATCGCAAGCAGACGAAACATCTGTAGGAGTCTTCGAGAGAAAAATACTCCGAAAAATTTATGGCCCTATAGTGCACAACGGCGAGTATCGGCGACGCATGAATCATGAGCTGTATGAGCTTTATCCTGACATTGACATAGTTAAGCGGATCAAGATAACGCGATTGCGCTGGCTAGGCCATGTCAGTAGAATGGATGAAGATGAACCAGCGCGAAGGGTTTTCGAAACCGAACTCGAAGGAAGACGAAAAATAGGAAGACCAAGACTCCGCTGGAGGGATCAGGTTGACGAATCCCTGCGTACACTTGGTATTGCCAACTGGAGAGATAAAGCAAAAGATCGAACTGGTTGGCGAAATATGTTATCTTCGTTTTGTAAGGTCCCTGACCCCCCGGGGTTGTCCGAGACCGGATAAGTAAGTAAGTAAGTAAGGTATTGATGTAGCAGCAGCGAACAAACAAGCAGGTTATCGTCGCCAAAGAGTATTGAATAGTATAGTATTTGTCGAAATGGTGCATTTATATTGAAATATTCTATAAAGAGAATACCACTCTTTTATGCTCTTTTACTCAGACTCTCTACATGAGAGCGGAAAAGAGTGCAATAAGTTCTCTATACTATTCAATACTTTTTGTCGTCGCTCTGTTTATGACAAAACAACAACAATTATTTCAGTCAGCTAAATATTGCTTTTTATTCAGTTGTATGCCAGCATTCAAACCAGCAGGTCGTCGTCGCTCTGTTGTTTATGATAAAATAAAAACAATTATTTCAGTGAGCTAAATATTGCTTTAATTATTTTAACAATATTACATCTAATGTTAAAGCAGATGTAAGAAAAAAGAAAATGTAATAGCAAAAGAGCCTTCAGCACAAAAACTATTGTTTTTTATATTTTTCAATGTAACATTTACTAAAGTGTTCATAGAAATCGAACAGGTATCGTGTAACAAAGAGGTGTTAACACATCGCCCGTGAGTTCGAACACTCACTATCTGGAACGGAATGATCTGTTTGGGTGCCGCCACATTCCGTGATGGGTTGGAGTTCCAATTATTTAAGACCCACTGGCATTTATACCGCTTCCGAAAGGAAATGCTTTGTGAAGCGCTTTCATAGCTAATTTTTTTTTTCATACTGTGGGTTTGTTTTTATTGAATCTGCTCTTAAAGAGCCTAACAATAAGTATTCGAATCTTATATTCTAATCAGTTTAATTCAATTATTATTAATTAAATTGTTGTTTAAGCGGGCCTCTGAATTATAGCGTCAGGGATTGGCTGATTTATAAAACTGATGGGAAATCTCTTCTTCGTAGTCGGGATGAAGTTGTTGTTATTGTCAAGTTTCTTGCCAGAGGGTTTGTGTGCTGTTCCAGTTTTTGATTATGACTCTGTTTGATGCGCTGGAGTTCGTCTCTTACAGCAGGTATCTTTAAATCTTTGTGTAGGTTCTCATTTCTAACATACCAAGGGACACCAGTAATTAACCGTAGTATTTTAGACTGCACTCTTTGTATTACTTCGATGTTACTCGCGCTAGCGTTTCCCACTATCTGGGCCCCATATGACCAAATAGGCTTAATCACAGTGTTGTAAATCTGGATATTATATTCTAATCTCAGCCTTGAGCTCGAGTTAAGTAGCCAATGCAGTTGATGCGTCTTCAGCTTTATTTGTGCCTTCTTGGCTTCTATATGCCTTTTCCAGGTAGATGTATACCCAGATAAGTAATATCATCACATAAGGGAATTGATACACTGTTGAGTTGTATTTGTGGGCAAGTTCTTGCGTTTAATGTGAACGTGATTTAGCAATCCAAGATTAGATTGTTTGGACATGTAAGCTAAGGATTTCGGCGGCTTTACCGGGGTTTCTATGAGAGCTCAGTATTGCCGTATCATCTGCAAAGGTAGACGTAAGCAGATCGCTTCTCGTGGGGAGGTCAGCTGTAAATATAAGAAAAAGAAACGGACCGAGAACACTTCCCTGCGGGACCCCGGCATATATTTTGTATTTATCCGTAATTATCTCTCTCTGCTTGACTCTAAAATATCTATTTTCCAAGTAACTTTCGAAGAGGGAATGTGTATTAACTGGCAGATATTTTTTAATTTTATGTAATAGACCCTCATGCCTCATGCCAGACCTTGTCAAATGCCTGAGCAACATCTAAGAATACAGCACAACAATATTCTCTTTTTTCATAAGCTTTTCTAATCTCGTTGGTCAAACGATTTACTTGTTGTAGAGTACTATGGCCCTCCCTAAAGCCAAATTGGTGATCAGGGATTATTATAAAGGGAAGTGAGGCTTTTAAGTTTTGAAAGAAATGCTCTCTTGAAGAGTTTTGATAGGCATGGTAACAAGCTTATCGGTCTATATGATGAAGCTTAAGTTTTGTCCTTTCCTGGCTTTAATATCATTTTCACTAGAGACATTTTCCACGCATTAGGGAAGTAGCTATATTTTATTATATTATTGAACAGACGTACGAGGAACTCGATAGCTATTAGCGGAAGTTCTGATATCATCCTCTGTGTTATTAGATCATAACCAGGAGCTTTTCTAGGATTTGCTGTTTGCTTAATAATATTGACAAGCTCCCCGACCGTTATATCCAATGGGACTATAGATGTCTCCGTGTTGCACGCTACATTCGATAGGCCAAAACTGTTAGTACATGGATTGGGACGGAAACTTCACTCAAGTGCTCTGCTCTGACTTAAACAAAGAAAAATTTGTGGATATCGTGGGAGTCAATCCCTCAACATATTTTCCATGTTGAAGATCATCGTCGTTTTTCAAGGCTAGTCGTAGTCTTCTTGTGGCAAGTTTGAGTCGAAGACTTGTAGTAGGGGATCTATATGCCTGCCAGTCTCGCTTGGCCCTTCGTTTCTGATTTACCAAATATTCTTAAATTGGTGATGTGATTTTCAATATCAAGCTCATTGTCTATACTTTTGTTCAAAATTGGGACATGGCTGCTTACATATTTTATGTATTTCAGCCAGTTCGTTTTCTTAGATGTAAGCATCAAAGGGGATTCTATCTCCCATAGCTTATTAATCAATAGTGTGGCGGTGACCATTATAGAAAGAGATGCCGGTCTGAGGTACAAGAGTCTCCAACAAAATCGATATTGTATCAGTTTCACTACACAGTGTAATGTGGGTAGATGTCGTATCTGCGCCCACCAGATAAAGCGACTAATGGACTCGTAGGACGAAATTTAGGCCGAAAAAATTGTTGTCTTTTATGGCCGACATTTCCGAAAACTATATCACGGGAGAGTGGCCGTCGGTGGTGCAATTGTTAGTGTGCGCGGCTCTTGTACATGAGAACGTGGGTTCGATCCCTGCTCAGACCACCTTACATTTCTTTCGACGACGATCTCCTCGCTTTGTGATAGCGACACTATCGAGCATAGATAAAGTAAACAAATAGATGAAACACAAGTGTTGGGAAAATTTTAGTGTAATGGGTAATTTGTCGTTGAAAGCAATAAATGGGAATTTTTTTGTTCCCAAAAAAAAAAACGTCAAAAAATATGACAAAAGAATCTAACATTTCACATCAAAAAAAAATTAATTTTCAACAAAATTATCAAGAATACAAGAACACAATTCGTTACTTAAAGTAGAATATCTGATGACCATCGAATTGCAAAGCCATGTCACCACCGTCTATATCCTAATAAATTGGCTCTTCTTCATGGCTTTGAAATAGTTTTTTATATAAGAAACAAATGCTATTATGTAAAATCACATACATTTTGTAACATTTTCCACTGTTTAAATTACTTTCAAAAAATTTCCCACAATTTTGAAGAAACGTCAATGAGGTGTAACCAAAACACGCTTAATATTGAAAACTGTGATTTTGATTGGAAAATTTTTTTGGGACAACGAACTCGGTGCAGATATTGTCTGCACACACGGATAGAAATAAGGCGCTGTTAATTCTTATGTCAGCGGCGTAGATAGGCAGGAATTCATACGTTGACGGTTTTTTGGTCAGCATTAGGGAATGCAAATTCCGGACTTTTTCATATCCCGGGAAAGCGGGAAAAATAAATAAATTTCCCGGGAATTCTCGTGTGAAATGTGAGTGCCTTATTTTTTGAATGTTCTATGTCAATTTTGTACCACAAAAGAGAAAAAAAATGGTACAAACATCTTAAATATCACAATGTGTTTCGTAAACTTACATTTGGTGCATCTAATACTAAGGAGGATTTTCGTCTATTTTAAATTTGCAATGAAATGCAAATTAGTTTAGTTTCTCTGAAACTTACCAAATAACATTCACACCAACCATATTTATACCATAAATAAAGTAAACAAATAGATGAAGCACAAGTGTTGTGAAAATTTTAGTGTAATGGGTAATTTTCTAGATGTCGTTGAAAGCAATAAATGGGATGTTTTTTGTTCCCAAAAAAAAAAAAACTTCAAAAAATATGACAATAGAAATCTAAAATTTCATATCAAAAGAAATAATAATTTTCAACAAAAATATCAAGAATACAAGAACACAATTCGTTACTTAAAGTAGAATATCTGATGGCCATCGAATTGCAAAGCCATTCACCACCGTCTATGTCCTAATAAATTCGCTCCTCCTCATGGCTTTGAATTAGTTTTTTATATAAGAAACAAATGCTATTATGTAGAATCACATAAATTTTGTAACATTTTCCATAGTTTAAATTACTTTCAAAAAATTTCCCACAATTTTGAATAAATGTCAATGAGAATTATGGGAAACCTAGTGAATAAAGTTGACAATGGTCGCGCAAATTTATCTATGACTTATACTATCTATACTTAATATTATAAAGAGGAAGTGTTTGTTAGTTAGTATGTAGGGGGTAATCTTCTAAATTACTCATCCGATTTTACAAATTCTTCCACCAGTAGAATGCTACGTTATCACTGAGTGATATAGGCTATATTTTAATTTAAAATACAATAGGCATCCCCACTAAAATTAAGGACGAAGTCTGCCGGATTTACTGGTCTAAATATATAACTGATGTGGATAAAACCAACGCAGTTTTATAACGTATCACTTATCTGTCCAATGACAATCAGCATGATATGTTCATATTTAACTGACAATTATTTAGCGCCGACAAACATTTTGAACTTTGACAGGTTTGTGAAACATTCTGAGGTGAAATTATTGGTGTCGATTTTGTACATTAAATTGTAGTTTAAATTCTACAAAGTGTGAATGACTAAAAATTTAAAATTTAATATAAAATCTAAAATTTCTTGTTAAGCAATACAATGTTTTGGTAAATATTTGCAACGATCGAATAAGATTTACATAAATAAGTCCTCTTTCAAGATATAAAATGATTTATTTACCCTTCAACGACAGGAGATATTAAACTTTAAAATATATATCTATTGATATATATGTATATTTTGTATAAGCGCATGCGCCTTTCATAGGATATTAAAACAATTAATAATACTGACTGTGATGGATATGTTCCATTGTTGCGATTAATATATTTCATTGATGCAAGAAGCTGAATTGGAAATATAATTATCCGTATGTGGCTGATGTCCAAATATTAACATCTAGCACCCTTTTCTGACCATTTTATATTTTCCACTTTTCTATTTCGTGGAAAAATTAAAATTAATTATTTTTATTTTGATAAATGACGCAGAATATATGTATGTATGTAGTTGCGGGCAATTTGACGGTTATGTGTTTCAGCATTGTTGCAATGGTACAATAATATCTTCATGGTAATAGCACACGCGCGTTGTTGTTGTTGTAGGCAGCAATAACAGGCATTTTGTTTTTGTTCTATTCGCTTCAGCTGTCAAACTCTACCCAAAAACATACCAACAACACAAGAATGCGAAAGAGTACAAAAACAAAATACATGTGAGTGTGACAGCCGAAGGGAAGAACCTCATGATAAAAATGAAAACAGCTGTTCTTACGACTTTACCATGAACATATTATTGTACCATGATTGTTGCTAAAAAAAGTAGTAAAAGTAAACAGAGTTGCTATTATTTGAAAAAAATCAGTATCGTGGCTTTAATGACTGACACGTTGCAGCAACACATTCATTTTGTTAATTTTAAACGTCTGACTAAATATAGTAATAAACTAATAAAATTCTGTAAAAATCAACTTTAACAATTAAACTTTTTTTCCCTAAAATCCACAATTGATGAATTCTTTGTAGTAACAACAATTGAGTTGCTGGAGCAACGCAACGATGAACATTCAAAACATGTTGTAGAACATGCTTTATTGCAGCAACGATACTATCGTGGGGGGTATGAAACTTTTCATTCTATCAATGTAAACCAACTAACGAAAATGTCGCATCCCTACGAATAATCGTTTTTATTTCAGTGAACTGATACTAATGTTTTACGAAAATACAAACATTTAAAATATTCAGAATACCCAAGTGCAAGAAGAGCTTGCTGGATTACACTTTTCGGCTAAAATATTCCATTATATTGTTTTGGAAATTTCCCGAAATTCCCGATTAAAATTCCCGGGAAAGCGGGAATTGAAAATTAACAAAATTGCATTCTCTAGTCTCGTATTATAACATTTTTCTTCCAAATCTGATTCGAACTTCTTGCGAAATTTTCGTAAGAAATTTTGTCATTTATCTGTAAACGAAAAATTTTGTTACAGAGAGTTACCACATATCTCTGATTTACCTTGCAAATATTTCATTAATAATTCATCTTTGCACTCCATTTTATTTTTAACGCGTGTGTTATTACTTTTGTTTACTAAAATATTCGGAATGTCTAATGTCTTCGTTCCAAACAATTATCAAACAATTGTTTTCGTGCGAAATAACTTTGGTGTAACAACCCTGTACTTGATTCTACATACGAAATTTTTGCAAGTGGAAAGTGAGCGAAATGTTCGGTTCATGAAATTTTCGTTATTTTTTATAAACGTACTTCTTATGGCAAAGAAAATTTCATAAAAACTGAATACCGGGCTTAAGCTGCGACTGTCGTAAATTTTACAAGAGTGTTAAAAGATACCGCCAAAGTTTGCCGCTTTCAGACGACGCTTCACTACTCTCGTCGTAGTAGATGCCGCGATATCATAGGTGCCTCAATCTGATAACTTATTTTAGTATATTACATCCATATAAGCAGAAAATTTTAAATAAATGTTATCGATAACTCCTTAATTTATAGGAGATATCAGGGATTTAAAGCAGGGAATCTACAATATGTATGTACATCACCAACGTCAATCTGATGTATCGTGTATTCCCTCCCTACGTAAGTTATAAAAAATCGATAACTTTTTTCCTATTTGCTTGACCTGGTTTGTTTTATGACTCCCTAAAATAAGACAAAAAATAGGATAAAATATATTCTCGCTATATATTTAAAATTTTCAAATTTGATAAATTTTTTGAGGTATAGTTTGACTTGATAAAAATCTTAATCTTAATGCGTGGACAGTTTTCAGCCGGGATGAACAACACTGGCTTCGTTGTTTGTTTATTGCTCCTTTCACCGTGGACGGGCTTAGGGGTTTAGGTGTCTACTGTACAAGTAGACAGTCAAAATTTCTCTTCACTCAAATGCCAACAAACAAAACGAGTGACACCCTAGTACTTCTCTATTCTCTCTCTTACTCTCTTCATTGAATATTTCAATACACGAGCAGCTTTTTGATAGTGTTATTGTATATATCTATACAAATTCCAACCATGTTGAAGTAAAAGTACATAAACTATGCAAAAAGTATGAAATAAGCCAGATATGATGCGAGAGAGAAATGCGTTTGACTGAACTCCTAGCACTTTCTGGTTCTCTTTTACCAGGGATGCCAAGTTGCGCACATCTTCTGGTCGTCTAATTCTAAATCGTCTTTGAGGCGGAAGCTGATCGAAAATTTTCCAACGCGTTGCCCCCACCAAAAATGTTTTGAAGCTCACGCCGCCGCCGCTATAATTGGCTCTCATCGGTTTAAAATGAGTACCGATTTGGCCGACTGGCCCGATTTGACCGGCTGATGCAATTTTAAAGGTTCAGTTATTTCACAAACATCCAACATTTTATAAAAACTGGTAAAACCAAGAGCCGCCGTAATTTTTCTGTTGTGCCGCCGTCTTCGATAATTTGGTCTCGGCAAGGAGTTCCTCAAAAGTGATTTAAGCACTAAGTTTGCACCAGAAATGCCAATTTAATCTCAAATTGGGTGCTGTAAACGGCAAAGATTAGAGAGCAAGCTTATCGCTAACCCAGCCGCGATAAACTGCGGGCTAAATGCGACAGTGTCGGGGCTATTGTATTTTATTTGCGGATTATTATTAGTTGTTAAGTGCGTCTGCAAAAATCAAAAATATTGATACATAATCACTTGTAGGCATTAGTGTTGGTAATTTAATAACATTTTCCTAACATTTGGATCCCTTAAGCCCCGTATTCAGTTCTTGCGAAATTTTCATAGGAAATTTTGTCATTTATCTTAAAACAGAACATTTTGTTCTGTTGTGTGACCACCGACGATGGAGCAATGGGATTGTGCGCGGCTCATATACATAAGTACGTGGCTTCGATCCCTGCTCAGAATTAAGCCATGAAAAACTTCTCAAAAGTATTGTTCGGAACCGGAGCAAAAAGTGAAGGTAAATCAGTGAGTGCAAAACTGTGACTGTGAGAAGCTCTCCCCAATCCCTTCATAGGATGTAATGGGAAACCATTTTTATTTTATGTTTTTTTAAGGTTACCACCTATCTTAAATTTACCTTGCAAATATTTTATTTACATTTCCTCTATGTAATCCATTTTATTTTTAACGCATGTGGTGTTACTTTTAGTTAGTAAAATAATCAAAATGTCAAAATTTCAGTCAAAAATAATTATCAAACAATTGTTTTCGTACGAAGTAAATTTGGCGTAACAACTAGAGTGTCCAAAACCGAAACCGAAAAACCGGGGAAACCTGTTAACCGGTCTTTTTGCTATTAACCGTGTGCCGGTTTTTTAATAACCGTAATTTTCGAACAAAACGGAAACCGGTTATTTGATGTCGGTTAACCGGTTACTCGGATTTTACTTAATTTGTGTTAATATCCTTACAAAAATTAATAATAAATGATATAATTTTCGAATTTAAGGGAAATTTTGGAATTAAGAAACATGATTTCCATTTTGAAATATGATCTAAATGACAAATCAAAACAATTTTTGTTTTCAAAATAATTTTATGATTTGAATTAGAATTAATTAAAAATTAAGAATTAATTAAACTTTTCAAACATTTCTTTTTCAAATTTCAAAATTAAAATTATTTGATAACTACATAAATGTTTTAAACTTAATAAGATTTTCATGTCTGAAATTTTAATATGATTTTCGGTTTTAAATCAGGTTAAAGCGAATTTGAGCAAAACTTTTAAATTTGATATTAAAACGCATTCCAAATTCCATTCGTATTATATAAGTAGGCATTTAAAATTAAAATGTTCGAGCGTTAGGTCTATTTAAAATTATTTTAATCTTCAATATTTCGCTACCCATGGGGTAGCATCGTTAGGAAAATAAGCACAATTATTAATTACAAATTTAATATTTAATTTGATTATCTTTTTTAATTTAATTTTTAATTAATAATTGTGTTTATCTTTCCGACGATGCTACCCAATAGTTAGCGAAATATTGAAGAATAAAATAATTTAAAATAGATTTAGCGCTCGAACATTTTAATTTTAAATATATAGTTTTTATTTAAAATTAAAACGTAGTTAATTAATTACATTTGCGAAATTTTGAGTTTACAATGTGAATAAGAACAGAAATGGTGGTTAAACAAATGTATTATAAGTTCTACATGTGTAATTTAATTTAAAGTAAAAAACTGACAAAACCGGTTCCACCGATTTTTGCCAAAATAAAAAACCGAAACCCGGTTTCTTGAAAAATTGATTTTTCGAACAACCCGAAAACCAGTTTCCAAAAAATGTCGGTTTTTTGGACACTCTAGTAACAACCCTGTAATTGAGTTTCCCTACGAGTGGCAAGCAAATGAAAATTGAGCGAAATTTTCGGTTCATGAAATTTTCGTAATTTTTTATACATGTACTTCTTATGGCAATGTAAATTTCATAAAAACTGAATACGGAGCTTTAGGGAAATATTGATACTGAAGCGAAATTGCCATCAATTGGTAGTAAATAGTCACGAAGAAACCCAATGTACACAAAAACTGATACGGGTCCAGTGAAAAAGGCGAATCAGGCAAGTTGCGATTTGACGCATCCGCTTTGAACCCGTTGCGAGCCCGTTAAAAAAAAGAAAGCAAAGTACGAGTTGTGGGACAAATTTCGAAGCCGTTACGAGTCCACAAAATTATAAAAATGAGAAATGAAATGTTTGGGGACGCAATTTTAAAATTGGAAACACCGCATTGGGAAAAATCCGAAATATTGAAAGTAACACAAGACAGCGGACACCGATTCTGTGTGTCACATTTGAGGAGGTTCTTTTCAAAACTTGACTATTCCACTTTAGGACTGCAACTTTTTACGAAAATTACTTTTATTCTTTTTTCCGATTTAATTATAGAAATTATAGAAAACAATTTTGTTTTCGATGAGGTTTCATTTCAATGTTACCAAACAAAAATAAATACAAAATCATTTATGTTGAAAGTGGAATAGTCAAGTTTTGGAAATAACCTTCTCATTTAGCCTTAAAAACCTTATATTTAGACCAAATTTCTAAAAGGAATATAAAACACATTGAAAGAATTATTTTCCAAAAATATATTACTTTTGAAGAAAAGCTACAAATAAGTTTTGTTGCAGTACCAGATGCCTCCGGTCGGAGAAAAAATTGGGGTCCTTCAAATGGCAATTGTTTGACATTTTGAAGAGCCGATATCGGTGAAACTATATGAGATAGCGAAACTCAGATTTGATTTGAGTTCAGCGGACGCTAATTACCTAATTTCCATAAATAATAAATTTTCAATAAAAAATTCAAAACTTTTTGCAACGCGGCTCAAAATGGGTTAAATTATATGTCAAATTATGATTGTTAAAGTAAAACCTTACACACTTAAAACTACAATAAATATTATACGATATTTTTTTTTTGTATAATTTTATTTAAAACAGTATTTATCTTAAGATCTAAATATTTATTAATTTAAGATGTGGTTATATACAACCTTACATCTACATTATTAATACAAATTTCAAATAAATTATAAATAATTACAAATAAAAATGTATTCAAGAAAAGGAAAAAGTTAACAAAATCCTTTATTAAATAATGAATATTACATTACATTCTATTCATTAGATTAGAAATTAAAATGTTTTCATTTTGGGAACACAAAATGTAAAAATTGTTTGAAATACGAGAAATATTCGTTTTTATTAGTTCATTCCTGCTCAATTCATGGAGCCTTCGAGTGCTAAAATGCCAAGGTAAATTAAACATTAGCTTTAAAACTTTGTTTTGACAAACTTGTACTTTATTAATGTGTGTTTTGGCACAGGCACCTCACATAGGGCATGCATAAAGAGCTATTGGCTGAAATATTGATTTATAAATGCAGATTTTATTTTCAAAATTTAATTCAGATTTTCCATTTATTAATGGATAAAGAAGCTTAATGGCCAGATTTATTCATACAAATAACACTAACCCCTATTACTAAAAGTTCGAATTCGAAATATAAATTGATAGAGATAGATGTATCCGTCTTGAATTCATCATATTATTAAAAAAAAAAACAAACAAAAAATGTTTTCCCAATACATCCCATGAAGGGATTAGGAATCCATTTTATTTTATTAAACGGATTCAAAGATGTGCGTTCCGACTTCGAGGTGGATCCGAAAAAGTAGATTCGCGTTTTCGAAAGCAATTCCATACGCAAACCGATTAGTTATGGATCCGCAACTAATTTTTATAAATCTGTGGTCACAAACAATAACTGCCTAACTCGAGTTAGGACAAAATTGAAAAAAATGTTTTGAGAAGTCACCGTGCTCAATTAAGCAACTCTTTTTTGTTAAGAAGCAAGTAAAAGAATTCGTTTCCTTGTTATCTGTAACAAAGTTATCGCAAAAACTCCGACTCCTGATGTCCAGTAAAGATACTGCTCTCCCTGAAAACTTTTAGAATCGATTTAGGCTGTGACCACAGAAATATAAATATCTGTGTACACTGGGGGGTACACAAAATTCGACAACATCAAATCGTACGCATTTGAAATGCATTTAGTTTCCTAAACTTTTTCGCGATAACATTTATTTTATTGAAAATAAAGTCGTGTGTTTTACACTTTCTATCGCCGTAATCTAAGTCTAATCGGATTACAAAGTCGTTATCAAGTGATAACTACTTAAGATTGTATATTTGAGAATTGTATAATTTATCTTTGGAATTTGTTTCAATTACCATCAATCGACGACCAATTAGTAGGGCCTTGGGGGTTCATATGAGCGCGCGTTATATTTTCGCTACTCGGTTTAAGGAAAACAAAGTAAGTGCGACAAATAGAATATATTTGAAATTGGTGAAACTGAAAAAAGAAGAGAACAATACACATTGTTCAACATCATTAAATTTGGGAATTTTGAAATCGAAATTTACGGAAATTATATACAGGATGTTTATTATATCGTAAAATATTTAATAATTCGTCATGCTTAGGTTGTTGTTATTCAATATGTTATGGGTTGAATGCATGTAATACTCGTATACAACAATTTACAGTAGCATATTGGATCGCCATTTAACTATTCAAGCGTTCATTCAATCTTCAGTTCTTGTACCAATATGATATTGGAAGTACACAAACTACACCCCTTGGGCAACATTTTCCACAAAGTAGATGGATATAGGGTAAGACATTATGGACGGCGGCGAATCGATGATTTGGGGGGGTCTTCAGCCACAGCGGCTCTTACATATATTTCCTTGGATCTCGAACACAGAAACAACAATTTATTATTTGCATCGATTGATTTTATGAGTCCCAATAAAATTAATTAATTGAAGTTCACCGATTACTAAATATTTTAATCGAAAGTCAACAAACCTACAATTTATTAATATTTGATTGAAATATTTTTGATGCAAATTAAAAATTGGATTTTTTTTACATCAAATTTTTTTTATTTATCTCAAATTTTTTTTATTCTTGATATCTGATTAAAATATTTAATTAATGCTAATAAAAAATTTGCCAAGAATTAGATTTTTATCTTTTAATAGGCTTGCATTTTTTCTGTGCAATGAATGAAATTCTGTGCAATTTTGTGAAATTGATTAGTCGCAATCTTTTTACTAGATGACCTTAAAACACTCTCCCGATGTTGTGTTGCTATACCTGTACAATTAATCGCCATAATTTCTGATTTTTTTAAGGTTCATTTTGATCTTGAAGTTTTTTTCCATTACTTTTTGAAGATGATATCGGCCAAGTGGGCAATGCCATTGTTGATGTCCAATTTTAAATCGTTTTGGCGAGAACTATGAGCGATTAGTTCTCGCAATCTTGTCGTATGTATGTATATTTTCTTTGATAGCTTCTAGATAGCTACATAGAACCTTGAAAGAAGACTGGAACGGTAAAATCGAACGATCTTGCCGGCCACTGCTAATCGACAAAACTAGCAATTAAGCGACCAGGAAACTTACTATTCTTTAAAATGCCCATTATCACGCGAGCTGTGTGGGCAGCTTCACCGTCCTGTCCTCCAGTCAAAATTCATAAATTTGTGGTGATAGCAACTCGTTGATACCTTCGGCGTAAATGGAGCACCACGCAGTGACTTTAAGTGGATGCAATGGCTCTTCATGAATTATGCGTGGACTCTCAGTGCACATTTTGTTTGGTTACTTACATTTTAATTTAATTTATTAAAATATGTCAATCTGACATTTAAATCAGAAAAACCTAATTACCAAAAATTTTGCAGAATATCCCTGAAAAAAGAATGTGTGAGGACATGTTTCGATATCATTTATACCGTTGGACGAGCCTTAAAAAAACTTTCTTTTCACTTTCAAAAACAAACCTCAAAATCCCTTCTTGGGATGTAATGGGAAACGGGGTTTTTAAGCATGATTTGTAAGTGGTTTTCGTGAGTTGTGGGCATGATTCGTGAGCATAAGTACAAAACATTTCACTAACGCACGAGGTTGAAATTTTTTGTTTTTTTTTTTACTTTTCTCTTTGCCCGTAATAAGGATAATTATTATTCAGAAAATAAACACCAATAATCATATTTTTTATACCAGTCTAATGTAAATCAAAACACATCAGGTAATATTTTTCTTATAAAGATACGATGAACTGAATTGAATTGAATTGAATCTATTAAATTAAATTGAATAGAATTGAATTGAACTAAATTGAATTGAATTAAATTGAATTGAAGTGAAGTGAATTGAGTTGAATTAAATTGAATTGAACTAAATTTATATAAATTATCTTAAAATAAATTAAATTAAATTAATATGAATTGCATGGAATTGAATTGAATTGTATAGAATTTAATTGAATTGAACTGAATTCAATTGAATTGAACTGAATTTAATTGAACTGAATTGAATTGATCTGAACTGAATTGAATTGAATTGAATTTGATGGGATTGGATTAGATTGGATTGGATTGGATTGAATTGAATGAATTGAACTGAATTGGATTGAACTGAACTGAACTGAAGTGAACTGAATTTAATTGAATTGAATTAAATTAAATTGAATTGACGTGAAGTGTACTGAATTCAACTAAATGTAAATAAATTAAATTAAAATTAACTGCATGGAATTGAATTGTATGGAATTGAATTGAATTGAACTGAATTAAATTGAATTGACCTGAATTTAATTAAATTGAATTGAATTTAATTAAATGGAATTAAATCAAATTAATGTAAATTAAAGTGAATTGCATGGAAATTAATTGAATTGTATTGAATTGAATTGACCTGATTTTAATTAAATTGAATTGAAATGAATGAAACTGAATTGAAGTGAAGTGAATTGAATTATTGAATTTAATTGATCTGAATTGATTTAAATTGAATTGAAGCGAATTGAATTGAATTGAGTTGAGTTGAATTGAATGGAGTTCAATTGAATTGCATTGAACTAAATTTAAATAATCTAAATTTAAATAAAATAAATTAAATTAAATTAAGATGATTTGCATGGAATTGAATTGTATGGTTTTGAACTGAATTAAATTGAATTGAATTAAATTGAATTGAACTGGGGTCAATTGAATTAAATTCAATGCAGTGCAGTGTTGGCGAAGGAAAATTGAGGGAGTGGAGGGTGAAAGGAGGGAGTAGTGTCTGTTGACATTTGCCTTGAATCTTTGTATGTCACAATTGGTGAGAAATACACTAGCCGGAAGTTTATACCACATACGGACTGTACGGCTGAAGAACGCATTTTCCCTATAGTGTATAGTGCGGTCAACCGGCCATTCGATAAAAAACGGATGAGAGTTCCTGGAAAGCCGTATGCTTCGCCTAAATATCCTCACGTCTGGCATAAGTTGACGGATGTCCCAGGATCACATACCGTGGAAATATCGATAGAACAGCGACACGCAACCCACATTTCGACGATGCTCAAGGGAGACAATAGAGTTGGATACCCTACTGTCCCCTATCAACACCATCGCTCTCCTCTGGACACGGTCGAGAAGCTCAAAAGATGTCCTAGGAGCACCTGCCCATATATGGGAGTTATATTCCATCTTAGGCCTGATGTAGGTGGTGTAGATATTGAGAACATCAGATGGAGTGAAGTATTTATTGCACCGCTTTCAAAAGCCCAGACACTTGAATGCATCCTTCGACACTTCAAATACATGTTTTGCCCAACGGACATCATATTGTATTTTCATGCCCAGAACATCAAGAGTGTCTGATTCATCAATATACACACCGTCCATTGACAATGACGACACACCTGGGTCAGCAATCCGCTTATGCGGCAACAAACAACACTGACATTAAAATCTACTCTATTCATTCGACCCCATTCTACAATGCACACCAGATCCCGGCCGAGTGTTTCATTCATCGTCCGGCGTTTGACTTTGAATTGTATTGAATTTAATTGAATTTGCTTGGATTGGATTCGATTGACTTGAATAGCACTGAACTGAAGCAAACTGAATTGAATTGGTTTTAATTGAATTAAATTGATTTGAATTGAGTTGAATTGCATTTGATTGGATTTGATTCGATTCGAATTGAATTGTATAGCATTGAACTGAATTGAACTGGATTGTATGGAATTGAATTGCATGTATTTTAATTGAATTGATTTAAAAAATTTGAAGTATTTGACGGCAATGAAAGTTTGAATTTTTGAAGATTAAACACACACCTAGTATCTATTTTGTTTAAAATAAACTGAATATTAAATGTATTTGAATATTTTTGAATGCCGATGCTGAAAGCAGCACACATATTAATCACCCTAAGACAACGCAAATGAAAGAAGAAGAAGAAGTCGATAACATTGCAATAACTTGAATAAATAGGTTGATTTCGGAACACTTATCGAATTTTACTACTTGTATAAAAATATGGAAAAATAAAACAATAATAATAAGCATCACAGTAACTACCCCTAGTACAAGATTGAAACATAAATTGTATCAAGTTAAATAAGTATATCACTATTAAATATAGTAATGGTTGGATTAGAATTTGGATGGTTATTTAGGGATAAATGAAAAATTAGGTCAGTTATTAGTTATTATACAAATATTTAGTTATTATACAAATTTGTGTTAATCAAGACACGCGACTGAAGTAAAACTTCATACAAGTAGTCGAAATAAAATTTGCATACCGGTTTTTTGTCTGATGACTATGAATATTTGTTAGTACTACATGCTACTGCCCGAACTTTTGTGTTAGTAGAAGACAATATCTCGGTTATTACTTATACTTCATGTTGAATCTAACAGACTTTCAGCAGGTTAAGCTGAATGATCTTATAACTTTTTTGCAGATTCCGAATTGGTTCGCTAGAGACTAATGCGCAGCTCTGCTTCAGCAACATTCCAGAGTATCGGGATGAGCTATCATCCAGCTTTAAAGTTCCTTAATCCTAGCAGGTCAATTTAAAGGTCCTCAACGATCCTCACCCGACTAAGTCTGTCAATAGAGACAGCCGCTTCTACGTTCCTAAACTAGCCTAACATGTACGGATGTTTAAACATGTGAGTCCGTACTAGAGTGTCCCAAAACTGGCATTTTCAAATATCCGGACTTTTTTGGAAACCGGTTTTCGCTTTCACGGATTGAGACCGATTAATTTACGGTTTCTTTTCGGTTTTATTCATCTTATTTGGGAAAACAATTTGTAAATGTTTGGGAAAAATTTTTGGTTGTAAAAATTAAAACAAAATCAACACAAAATGTAATTTTTTGGATTTTTTCCTTCTGCCCGTGAAACCAATCACTATTTTTCAGAAAATAGAATGCCATTAGTCATATTTCTTATACCATTTTTGATAAAAAAAAACACATTATTTATTATTTATTTTTATATGAAGAATTGAATTTGACTTGAATATATTACATCGAGTTCAATTGCATTGAATTAGACTGAATTGTATTGTATTGAATTGAATTGGTTTGCATTGAGTTGATTTCAATTGAACTGAATTAAATTGAAATGAGTTGAACTGAATTGAATTGGACCGAATTGTATTGTATTGCATTTAATTGAATTGATTTGAATTGAAAAGTGAATTGAATTAAATTGAATTGACTTGAACTGAATTGATTTGAATTGAACTGAATTGAATTGAAGTGAATTTATTTTAATTGAATTGAATTGAAGTTTAGTGAAGTGAATTGAATTGAATTAAATTGAATTGAGTTGAACTGATTTGAATTGAACTGAATTGAATTGATTTCAATTGAACTGAATGAAATTGAATTGATTTGGATTGAACTGAATTGAATTGAATTGAAGTGGACTGAATTGAATTGTATTGAATTGAATTGAATTAAATTGAATTGAGTTGAACTGAATTGAATTGAACTGAATTGCATTGAATTTAATTGCATTGAATTGATTTGAATTGAACTGAATTGAATTAAATTTAAGTGATGTGAATTGAATTAAACTGAATTTAACTGAATTGAATTGATTTGAACTGAACTGAACTAAATTGAAGTAAATTGAATTGAATTAAATTGCACTGAATTGAACTAAATTGAGTTGAATTGATTTGAATTAAATGGAATTGAATTGATTTAAATTGAACTGCATTGAGTTGAGTTGAACGGAATTGAACTCAATTTATTTAAATTGAACTGAGCTGTATTGAATTAAAGTGAATTGAATTGAACTGAATTTAATTGAATTGAACTGAATTGAATTAAATTGAATTGCATTGAATAGAACTAAACTAAAGTAAACTGAAATGAATTGAAGTGAATCGAATTGATTTGAACTGAACTGAATTGAAGTGGATTGAATTGAATTAATTTGAACTGAGTTGAACTGAATCGTATTAATCTGAAAAAAGTACCTAAAATTACACAGTATACCAAAAAAATTACATAAAAAGGAACACAATTACATTTTATCTACTTTTTGGTAGACAATTCACTTTTTGCTCCTTCCACTTTTTATACCCTCACCCATAGGATGGGGGTATATATCATGTAATACGTAAAAAAATGTAACACATAGAAGGAACCAAATTAGACCCTTAGTATCTTTGGACGAAATTCGTTTTAGGACTTTTTAAGACGTTTGAGCCATGTCCGTCTGTCTGTCTGTCTTTCTGACTGGCTGGCTGGCTGGTCAATACAATGACAATGAAACTATGTCAGTGACTATCATTTGCCAATATTGAGTTTGGGATTGTAAATGGGCGTTTTGACCACGCCCCTCCTGGTACCTCCCATACAAATCGACACATTTACCGCAAAATCATATCTCTTTCAAACATTTCTTCTGGTTGATGTGATTAGCTTCAACTCCCATGCCGGTTAATAATCTGTAAATGCCTACTTAACTGGAGAAAATGGGCGAGATTGTCACGCCCATTCTGGTACCTCCCATACAAAACAGGGTGCTCGACCGGATTGTCAATCCGATAAATCGCGTGAAACACTTCCGACCTTAATGAAATTAGGTATAAGGCTTCACGTTATCAAAAGCTAATCACCGATTAAAACAAGCGTGATTTTGCCACGCCCATTGTGGTACCTCCCATACAAAAGTTGTTTGGCCGTTGGTTGTCCGGCACGAGAAGTCCCGCAAAACCAAACCAATCTTTATGAAAGTTTGTACTTGTCAGTATTTAGCCAAATAAAGCTCTCCTATAGAAAATGAGCTCTATTGAAACACCCATTCTGGTACCTCCTATATAAAAGTTGGGCGGATGACCGGTTGATCCACACGATAATTCTCATAAACAACAACCGATCTTAATAAAATTCGGTACTAGGAAATATTTTGCTAAAAGCTAGTGTGTAACTAATAACTGACTATTGCGCCACGCCCAGTTTCGTACATCCCATACAAAAGTTGGGCGTATTTGGGATTTGCCGACTCGATATCTCCAATAAATCATAACCGATCTTAATAAAATTTGGTGTTGATCAAAATTTTTGCAACAACTTGCCATGCCCATTTTTGTACCTCGCATATAAATATTGGGAGGGAAACTAATTTGGGTATTCAATAATATTTAGCGCAATGTCGTCAATCTGCTGCTGAATATGGTCACTTTTGAGTATGGGCGTTTTTTAACAGAACTCCCACGCAATGGATGAGGTACGGTATGGTGAGGGTATGATTAAGTCGGTTCACCCGACTGATACCTATGTACTGGTTTGGTGTACGTTATGTACTTCTTGTAGTAAAATATTTACTTTTAGTAAATTTTTTATTATACTGCCTGTACATTTTGGGGCATATTATGTACTTTTTTCGTACACTTTATGTACTTTTTGGTATATTCTGTATAATTTTTGGTAGTCTTTACTACACTTTGATACAATCTATTAGTATACACTTTTTGGTACAACTTTTCTGCTTGTTGTCACCTTTTATGTACTTTTTGGGTACATTTTGTGAACTTTTTCATATATTTTTTGTAACAGTTGGTACACTTTATATATTCTTTTTGCTACATTTGTTTTATATTGTTTGCACTTCGGCATTTTTTTTATTTTTTTTGTGCATATTACGTACAATTTCCACGATATTTATCTTTTTCACTACACAGAAAAAATATCAATTAAGCGCTTTGTTTAAACACAAAAAACCGATCCAATTACTTTTTAATTGAGTCAATTACTCGACTTATTGAGTCAATTACGACGAACTTACGCAAAAATCAGGAAATAAATAAATACGATTGACACCAAATACTATTGTGTGCTTGAAATTACAAAATAGACTTCAAATCAAATTTAGTTGGAAAGTGTTTTGAAAATTCTCGTACTAGTTTGTGTTGAAGCAATTCTCATTAAGTTGGTGTTTGTTTATCCTTATGAGGTATTACGATATATCCCTATACTTGTGGAGAAGGCACCTGATGAGATGTCTGTGGGCATCGAAATAGCGACACACTTATTGAATTGTATTTATCATCGTAATCGTGTTGATTATGCATGTAATTGAAAAGTTGATTAAGTATATAATTGAAAGAAAAAAGAAATAAATTTTTGATTACCTTTGTACTACACGTACACATTTAATTGAAAATATTATAAAGGATTGATTAATTTTATATTCAAGCTGATTGTAATGTAATTAAAATATATTTAAGTGCCGAGTTGTGTACTTGAGTTAACCATTTTCTTCATTAACCAAAATCCAAATATTAAAGTACTTGAGTTGACAAATTTCGTGATTGATTTGAGTATTAATTTTTTTCTGTATATGATGGTATTTTGGCGAGTGCGAACAATGAGTTGTTGCTCAACGCACACGCACGCGGTCGGGAGCGAAAACATTTTACAGAAACGAAGGTATTCACGATTTGTTTTACTTCTTGGTTTATCGCACCTACTCAAGAGTGAGTGCGTGCGTTTAAAAATATAATTTTAAAAGTACTCGCGTGCACGAGCTACTCGAATCTCGCGAGATGTATTTTCAGTAGTGAGAGGGATTTTAGTTATCACAAAAGTTCGTGGCATTACCTATTTAAAAGGAGAATCTAAATTTACAGGTACATATGCGTACACTCAAAACAATATGCTAGTAAACATAACAGAAAATTCTACTGAAATGTGGAAAGCAAACATGTTATTACACTAAATTCGTTGTAGTATCAGATAAATTGCCGGCTGATATGATTTTTGAGTGTATGTATATGATGATAGGTACATCAGCATTTTGTCACAGTTCATGTAGGGTGCACAAAGTCCAAGTTCAATCAAAAAAAAAAAATTTAATAACCTGTTGCTACATAAAACCAATAACAATATCAAACTGACGCACATAAATATGCGCTAACACGTGGTACTCATCCAAGTGAGAAACGAAATGTGCTCTCAAATGTTAGTTAATTTGACTTGATTCGAGGTGTGAAGGAAAACTGCAAACATAATATAAGTAAATAAGAGAATATGATACAAATTAAACAAATAATGAAATAAACAAAATATACAAGTTTCTCTTGTATCAAATACAAATAGTAAATTGGATAAACAAAATGAGAAATGTACATATGTATGTAGTATATGAGTATGCAATGTAGTATATGGATGTGTGTTGTGGCGCAAAATACAAAATCATAAATTTTAGCATAGACTTAAGAATGCGTCAGTGACGTGTTTTAAAAACAAATCCAGAAGGAAATTAAATAATTTACGTTTTGCGTTTAAAATAGTGATATGCACTAGATTATATGTATATACGCATTATTTGTTTATTTGTACCAAAGTTATGGACACACCTCAGAGGTGTACAAATAAGCATTTCTGATAATTTTATCCTCTGCTATCATTGTGGTAGAGGTTTTGACGAACCGATTACATTACTGCAACGAAGCCGTTGTTTATGCGACGAAACTGATTTACTGTTTTCAGTTCGCTAAGTGTACTTAGATATTTTTTTTGCAAACAACATATGGGCATCAATTGACAGTTAAATAACAAAAAAAATACAAACCCGTAAAAAACATAGTTTTTGACTATAAATTCTTTATATATGATCGCGCCCCTTTGTCCAATCCCGCCCATATTTGCAGCAGATCTTAGAATATGTAAACCTAACCAACATACCCAATTTTGTTCAAATACCGTTAACAGGAGCAGAAATAATGGATTTTTAATTTGTGATTTGTATGGGAGGTACTACGCCCCTTTATCCAATCCCGCCCATATTCTGATAGTTGTCGTTGTCGTCACCATTAGTTTGCCTGCGAAGTTTCAGCTCGATTGGATCACAGAAAAAGGTTAAAAATCAATCCAAAGTTTTTTCGCCCTAAATTTAAAATAGCCCTAAAATTAAAATGAAATATACCCCAAAATTTAATGAAAAATGACCCAAGTGGAATATGAAAAATTTTTTAAAAAATTTTTAATTTGTCTTTCATGTATTAAGCGCCGCAGCCAAAAATATTTAAATAAAATCGCGCGATTTTTTTTGAAAAACTCTTTAACTCCTATTTTAATGTATTTGGCGCCGCAGGCAAACATTTTTTAAATAAAATCGCGTGATTTTTTTAAAAAAATTTTTAATTTAATTTTTCATGTATTAGCGGCGCAGGAAAAAATATTTTAAATAAAATCGCTCAATTCTTTTTTACAAAATTTTTAATTTAATTTCTCATGTATTAAGCGCCGCAGGCAAAAATAATTTAAATTAAATCGCGTGATTTTTTTGTAAAAAAATTGTAATTTACTTTTTTATGTATTAAGCGGCAGGCAAAACTATTTTAAATAAAATCGCGCGATTTTTTTTTACAAAATTTTTAATTAACTTATTTATGTATTAAGCGCCGCAGCCAAAAATCTTTTAAATAAAATCGCGTGTCAGGGACGTTGGCAGCAACAGTTAAAGGCTTGTTGAAAAATACACTTTTAGTTACTATTTGAACCCCAATTGACCAGTTTCTGGTTACGTCTATGGAGACAACTGTAGCAAAATTTCAAGTGTCTATCATCCATCTGCCTAAAATATCTGTAATTCTAGCATTTGTTGTTGCGAATACATTCCCACTTTTTACAAAATCGACCATCGGAATGTGGGCGATTTGTTTTCATTACGAAAAATCGCCCAAATAAAAAAAGAAAAATTGCCCAAAAAAAGCGAGAATATGACCCACTTTTATGGTTTTTCATATGAAATTAGACCCAATTTTGTATGGAAAATGTTTGGCCCATTTTTAATTTTTTTTTGGCGATGCGAGTGAATCTGACCGAATATTCGAAGGCGAATTGCGTGACTATCACGCCATCTAGGGATGCGAGGTAGGATGGGACACTGACACAAACACCAAAGGGGAAACAAAAAAAGAAAAATAGGGGAAATAACAGGTTTACGATTTTTCATTAAAACTCCGGCGACCGAAACCTACCTACCAACTTTAAAGAGCAAGTTCGCAAGTTGTTTGGTATTTATCCCAGCTGTTGTTATTAAAAATTTAAATTGTCATTTATCTCCATAAGTTATTTATTGGAAAATTAAGCTGACTGTTATTAGGGAAATTTCATTAAATCCAAAAAATTTATCTTCGCATGTATAATCCAATCGTTGATTGCAGCAAAAACTGATTAATTAGTTTGTTTATTATACCCTCCACTGTAAGTGATAGAGGGTATATATCAGTTTGTCATTCTGATTGTAACATATACATAGAAATAAGGCTTTGCGACCCCATAAAGTAAATATATTCTTGATCCTTATAACAACCGGAGTCGATATAGCCATGTCCGTCTGTCCGTCTGTTGAAAACATTCTCACGACTTCAATCGGCGATAACGCGGTTTGGTTTTTGGCCAGAATGTTCCACGTATTCCTGAGCAGTTTGGTATTGAAAATCAGCGAAATTGGTCCATTGGAAAATATTTTATGATTGGAAACGTAAAAAAACTCATAAAATTTTCACATTCATTTTTGTAGTTTTATACTAAACTACTCCTTTTGCCGTGTGGTGAATTTCCATGTTGAAAACCTTTGTTGTTCTTTATAATAGGTAAGTACTTTAGAATGTTTTAGATGTACATACTTTCATGTGTTCACACATTTATATGAATTTTGTCGCACTTCATCTAAGGTCGCTGTGGCCTGATGGGTAAAGGGTTGCGTGGGAGTCTGAGGGTTGTTGATTCAAATCTCGTCCCAGCTTGTTTTTTTTTAACAGTTCTTCAAAAAATGCTTTTTTATTTTTAAGCTTATTTTTATTTTTTTTAAAAAAGTACATTTTCTTAAAAAAGGTCCTTTTTAAAATGTAATATTTTGCTGGTTGACACTAAGGTGGAGGGTATCAAAGATTCGCCACAGCCGAACTTAACACTTTTACTTGTTTTTTTTTATTATTTTGTATAATTGAATCGCTGATTGCAGAAACCACATGAGACAATAATTTCAAACTTTTGGAAAATCGCAAAAACCGATTAATTGGTTTATTTATATTTTTTAAGTTTGGATAACTATACACGCTAAAAAATCTGTATTTTTTGTTGTTTGAATGCAAATATAAAGTGTGTTTAGAGCTTGTCCCAAATATAATATACTTGTGTCCAAACACATTGTATTTGCTATTCAATATTACATGTTTGAGACACAATGATTAATATGTTATAACATATGTGTTTACGACCCACATATATTTATGTTTGCGATACAAATACAGCTGTGTTTGTTGCACTGTCTATGCTCTCTCGAGAGCAAGGGAATAAAAGAGGGACAACGAGAGAGTCTATCTTGTAAGTGTGCATCTGTATTTTTGCATTATTCTCTCAGTCAGTGAGTCATAAATATTCCTGAATTTGCGTGTAAATTGCAGATGAAGTGTTTATTATTTTGCCTGATGTATTGCATTTTAGTTTCATGTATTCAGTCGATAATGGTTCATCGGGCAGAGGATATCAAAAACGCTTGATCAGTGAAAAAGAATAAACGAAGGCTAGGACGGTTAAATGGTTTGTGATGTTACTTTGGATTTTTTGTATGTGTTTCGTATATATGTATGTGTGCTACCAAAGTGAGAAACGATTTGAGGAAAGAAATTGGAAAGGGCAAAAATGTGAAGCCATTTGTCTGTCCGAGCCTTTACTGAGAAAATCGGAACGGCGGACCATTTGTGAAATAAGTGTAACAAAAAAATACAAGTAATTAATCCACGCTTGGCTTGCATGAACTGGATTTGTATATAAATTGTGTACCAACGAATAGTGATACCCAACGCATACCTGAAACCTTCTAAAAACAAAATCGTGAGAGACAACAAAGAAAGGAGAAGCAAAAGAGCAGCAGATTCTAAATCCATAAAAAAAACAATTCAATGCAAATAAAGGTAAAAAGGGTATATTTAAAACTAATTTTTTGTATTAATTATTTATAAATGTGGATTTATATTTTTAAAATTAATTATAATAAATAATACATATACATACATTGAAATCTAAGAATAATTCGTTTCTAGATATTATTATATTTAGGAGGAAATTCGCATATGTTTCCACGCAAGTACATGCAGGTTTGGGAGGAAAAACGCGAATGCTTCCACGTAAGTATATGGATGTTTGGGATAAGGAACGCATATGTTTCCACGTAAAAGCATATTTGTTTGCCAGTAAACATCTACTGTTTGCATTTAAATACAAATGAGTTTGCTACTGTTTGCATTTAAATACGTATGAATGTTTGAAGTGTGTTCCAAACATGGTTCCTGCAGAATATGTTTGGGAGAATATTTTAGAGACGCCGTTACTTTTCAGCGTGTAGTGGGACTTCTAATTTAGCAGTTAATATATTTTACAAAGGGGCCCAGAGTAAATTTAACATTAGGTTCTACACTCAATGAGACAAAATAGACTCATGTGTTTTCTGCAATCAGCGATTCAATATTCAATATCATTAGATCCGAAAAATCGTGTGATCTTCTACGCTGACTCACAGGCGTTTGCGATGCCTGGTTTAAAATAAATACCGGTTTGACAAGCATTGTTATTAATAATAGTCTGTTCCGTGAATCCCATAATTTACAAGCCAACCCCCAGTTATTGAATTAGAATTAGCTACGCCCCTGGTACCATCCATCTACGTTATATGATAGTCACTTATCCAATACTCAAATTGCATACATACAAACATTCGTATGTATGTAGTACTACAGTAGTACTACTAACGAATATTGAAATGAATTGAATCTCCCGCTACTTGTCAAACAATGAGCTTCGCTGATATAAAGAAAACAATAACACTTGAAAAGCAGTAGCTGTAACATTGGAACTGAGAGATAAACAAAGAAAGACCAAAAGTCCAACGAGAGTAGAAATAAAGTACGGGTGCGACACCAAAATAGTCGGCTAATCGATTTTCCAGCATACATATTTAACCATCCAGACGCGGTCGTATCGTATCATCACACATTGAATGGTGGTAACCTTATTAAGCACTTGTACACTCAATCTCTGATTCTCTCTCGCTCTCTCTGTGTGGTCAAATGATGAATGTATGTAAGTGGAGATACAAAACAAAAGAAGTGCTAACTGAAAAATTTTGAGAAATATGTACAAGAGTACAAAGAGCACCAACTATGCGCCCCAATGCAGCACAACGGTCTGATAATGATCACAAGTGAATTAAACGGTCAGTTTTGTAAAGTCTATGCCCGGGGTGTGAGCTCGTCTTCGTTGCAAAGGAATACAGAAAAAATAATAAAAACTATAGAAAAGCGCAATCTGAAATAAAAACTTGGCACGTTGTTTGAAATTCAAATCAATTATAAATAAATAAAGAAATAATTAACAAAGAAACAACAAAAATTTAAAAAATAATCTTGATAGCCAAAATAAAAAATGTTTAAATTAGTGCAGTTTCGTTGATATTGAAATATTATTTAATTGAAAAGTGTGGGGGGAAATTTGATATGATTTTATGCTCTGTGCTGTCAATGAGAATAAGTACCCTGACGAGAGAGTGAGAGATCTAAAGAGATTAAGATAATCACCGCTTGAACGAAACCTATCAAATCGAATCATCACCACCATAATACTCATGTAGTGCAAATTGATGAATAACGTGTGATAAATGTGATTTTGACATCACTTTTTTTTCTGTTCATTCCGCCCAGCGTGTCGGACTCTCTCGTGTACGAATCGGATACGAATCTCTGTTTGGGGATGTGTGTGTGAATGGTTGCTTGGTGATATTCAAATACAAATGAATAAAAAATATAATACAATACAGAAAATAATAACAATTCAGCAATAATAAAAGAAAAAAATTGTGTAAAAAGCGCTTTTATTTTATTATTAAAATTAGTTGTGGAAATAGTTTTGCTTTGGAAAATACATTCCGGTCATTTAAAGGTGCGCCAATCCATCAACACCGATCATTTCAAAAAGGGAAATCTAAATTTGTAACTTATTCAAGTGAAATTGAAATCATATTTTTTTTGCATTATTATTACGTCTTATGTGCCAAAGTGACAGTGCGAATGAAATAAGTGAAAACTGAATAACAAGTGAATTGAATTAGCTACAATTTTCTCCAAATCTAAGCAAAGTTTCTGGGAATATTGAATAATGTGAGTGTTAATTTTATTAAATTTGTTATGGGGGTTTTGTTTTGAATGCGAACGTTCAGAATGGCTGGTACACTGTACTTTAGTTCGCAAACTTTTGACAAAAATTGTGTTCTAATAATAGTGTTTTAATTTTGGACGAAATAATGTAAGTTACTATTCGGCAGGTTCACATTTTCCCACCTGACAATGTTGCCTCAATAAGTTTAAATATATTTCGCATACCGCCCTTTAAACGAATTACGAAGGAAGAAATTTTGGCATTTATCGGCGATGGTATACATACGTCCTTTTATTCTTTTTGATGGAAGCTAGCTTCCTATCCTACAAAAAAATACCTTGAAACAGTTTTTTCATGCTCGCGGAATTTAATTTGCGACTTCCAATTAGTGCACGCGGTGATGAATAAGGTGAACTCGGCATTCACCGATTACCTGATTAATCAATCTCCTCGCATAGGATACATATTTGCCACCAAACAAAATATATCAATTCAAAGTTTAAATAAAAGGTTCATGAAGATCTTAGGGCGTCAACGAATTGATTCCATAAATTTCTGTCTCTGGAGAGTAATTTCATTTGATTCCATGTTAGTCGAGTTACGTTTAGTTGAAAGCAACGACTCTGTTAGACGTTTCAGACTATTGCGATGCTGCAGAGTAAGGATATTCGGCGTTAGCCCCACTGTTGAGCATAAATGTGATAGTTCTCCCAGGACCTTAAATATGTAGGATACCATAAAAGACTTTCTTCTTCTGGCTAGTGCTGAAAATGCACAGAATAAAATGTTCGGTGGACTTCCCCTTCCTCATCATTACAGCTTCTACAGTAATCAATTGTCCTGCCGCCTTTTGTCCCATCTGCTCTGCTTACAAAGAAAGACTCAACTCCAAAATAATAAAAAAAAAAATTGAAACAATAACGCGCCGGCTAGAGACAGAAGGTTCATGGATCGCATTTTATACAATGTCGGAAAGATTTGTCTTGTGTGCACACAATCTCTGCTTCTCGTCAATCTTCCTTTTGTCATCACATAAAAGTGTTCTTGCAGGATATACTTACAAGTTTGCCGGGTCCAGCTAGTTTTCAATAAAAAACACAATGTGTTTGGACACAAGCGACAAGCTACAAACACGATATATTTCCATCCAAATAACAAAAAGACACATTTTTCAGCGTGTAGCCGGCTGACTGCCACCTCCTAATGATGACCCGCTGAAAAATCTGTATTTTTGTGTTGTTTGGATGCAAATATAAAGTGTTTGCACCTTATCGCAATATACTTAGTATACTTGTGTCCAAACACATTGTGTTTGCTATTCACTGTTGTATCTTTGTACCAAAATTTAGCTGCTGAAATCAAAATCGTGTTTTTTTTTAGCTGCATGAAAACTTAATAGTATTTACTATAAGACACAAATACTGTTGGTTTTCATTTTTGTTTTATAATCTGGTACATAATTTCATGACATTTAGTTTTTAAATATGATTTCCTGCATATGCCCGCCGTGGCTACGAGGAACCTTGCTCCATTCGATTACTCCAATTTTTGACTAGTTTTTCCAATAAATCTGGCCGTATGGCGTCAATGGTGACTTAAATATAGGCTTCCAACGCTGCAAAAGTTGCTGCCTTGTCGGCATAAACCAATGCCTTAACGTAGCCCCATAAAAAGGAATCAAGAGGCGTTAAATCGCTCGGACGAGGGTGCCACTGAAGAGGACCACTTCTGGAAATAGAGAAGCCCACTGTGATACCTGCAGTTTCCTCTATAGCAACTATTGACTAGTCGTCTAGCCAATTTGCCCTTTCAATGAATTTGTCTATAAGACCTACAGGAATATCCTGTAGGACTACGGTGTTAACTAAGTGTATTCCGTATATCCTACTTCTCATTCCTGCCAGAGCAGGGCAAACCAAGAGAAGGTGTTTCGTCGTCCTCTTCCATGTAGCATATATAGAGAGTGGAGTTTCTATGTCCCAATCTTAGGGCGTGTTTCCTACAAGAGAATGTCCCGTACGTGTTCCTATTATTGTGGATAACCTGCCTCTCGGCAAGTTAAGTAGTTGCCTAGTCCTCTTTCTGTCCACCTGTGGCCAGAGGACCCTGGCTTGTTTGCAAGTTGCAGTAAGTCTCCACTTGTCCTGGAACATATTATCGGTCCACTGCCTGATCTGCAAACGGCAGGTAGAGATTGGCATACTAACACCTTCTTTTGCCGGAAGAACCTGTACCGTAGTACCCTGTCTAGCTAACGCATCCGCAACGCAATTGCCTGGAATGTCGCTGTGTCCCGGTACCCAGATGAGCCTGGTGACAAAATACTCTGCCATCACCCTAAGTGATGAGTGGCATTCTTTCACCGTCAGGGACGTAGCAAACATGGGCTCCTGGGATTTTATGGCAGCCTGGCTGTCTGTGTAGATACATATTCTCTGACATTACTTTTCAGTAGTTCAGCAACCTACAGTATGGCGGTAATTTCGCCTTAAATACACTACAGTGATCAGGCAGCTTGAAGGAGATATTTACATTTAGATCCGGTGAATGGACCCCATAGCCTACTTGCTCGTCCAACTTTGATACATCCGTGAAAAACCTGATACTACTGGTATTATCCCCTTCCAGTGACTTTTCCCAGGTATTCCTATTCGGAATAGAAGTCCTTAGAATTGTCGCTGGTAGAGGATACAGTAGTCCATTTTTACGGAAATAGAGTTGATCCGATGTAGTAATTCAGCGTGTCCGGAATGCCCAATATCAAAACGCCACAATCTCTGATTCTCACCAGGGATGTAGCGGTTGCCGATTCAACCATGATATTAGGAGTACAGATGTTCAGGATAGCACTAAGTGCTGTACCTGACGTCGTGCCCATTGCCACACTAACGCTAATCAGTGCTGATCTTTGAATATTCATCAACGAATTCAGAATATATTTCCTTTGGAGGGACCTCAACCAAACTACGATGCTATAGAGAAGTATTGGTCTGACTATTGCCGTATAAATCCACATGGTGATCTTAGGAGACAGTCCCCAGCGCTTTCCTATCGCCCCTTTACAGCAGTAAAGAGCAACAGACGCCTTTTTCACCCTCTCCTTCACATTCGGTTTCCAAGACAGTTTTCAGTCGAGAATTTTTACCAGATACTTGACCTTGTCCGTCAACTGTAATTGCACCATATTAACTGAATGCTAGGAATGACTCTTAAGCGTGCAGTCTGGTTGGTTCCCTCAATGGATTCACAGAAGTTTCGCCAGGATTTCCGTTTGGTCTTCCTGGTTTCACCTTTATATAGATAAAGACTAATCTTGTAAACGTCCCAATCCCTTTGGGAAAGAAATATCAACACTGAACAGAAATGTCAACACAGTTTGGCATTCTCAGCTGTGAAACCATAGTTATCGATATCGACAGTTCTCGTGCAGCTAAAAACAACACCCGTTATTACTTTTTACTGCGTCCATATAATTTTTCGATTTTCGCCTAAATATCATAAGGTCTCTCAGTTTACTGTCTGTCTGTCATCTCTTCTCATATAACTCTTCATATATAACATATAGCTTGAGCACTGATGTGAAAGATGAGTACCCTTAGTGGAACAGCTCGGCCTCAGTTCTTGTTCGCTTTTTAAAAGTGAAAATAATATGGAATAACATCTGAATGTGAGGTCATTAATGTGTTTAAACATTTAACGATATTAACTTTTTGCAGCATTTTTTGTATAAAATTGTTCACCTTTAACCGAATCACAGAAAATACTACTGGGATTTAGTTTTTTTTTGTTTGTTTTAGTACCCATTTTTTTAAAACTATTCGCGTAAAGCTCGAATTTTGCATTACTCATGGCCCAAGTGGAAATATTTAATGTCAACTTTTCTGCCAACAGACGACATAAATAAACAAGATATAAAACTTTATCAAACTTTACTTAATACAAAATGTAAACAACAACTTAAAAATACATTACAAACTGAAATCAGACTCACTTTCAATGTCAGATATTGTTGTTTGACCACCAACCCAGTCTGGTCGATCGACCAAAAGTTGACTTTAGCATGCAAATGTTGTTCGTAGATGTACGTCCACTGAAGTTGAATTGTGTTTGATACCTTAATGCCTTGTCTTTTGTTCAAGTATATATTAACAATTACGTGACTGACTTAGTAATTAGTTGAAGACATAAATTTAATTTATAAAATCGATCAAAGAACTAATTCTTAATTCAATTTTGTTTGTATCCACTTAGAATTATTTCCTTCTTGAGTGTCATCATCGATATTTATGTAGTGGTTTTGTTTCCTATTTCCTCTTTTCATTTAAAATTATTTGAAACAAAACTCGAATAAATCAATTGATTTAAATTATGCTAATGTAATTGTTTTCCATTATTTCTGTTGTTTTTTTTAATTCAATACTCGTACATAAATATTTACATTCGATTCAATAAACATATGTTTACGTTTTCCTTAGTGCAGGAAGTTCTTTAAATACAGTATGAGGCACGATTGATGTACGTTTTTATTTAAAAGCATTTGGTGTCTTAAGACACTTAAGAACCTAAGGGATTTACAAAATATTTATATAATTTATTTATAAATATTTATATAATATTTTATATTTTTCAGCAGAAAGTTTAAACGTTTAAATGATTTTCGACGATTTTGTATGGGGAGCTGCTTAAAATCGCTAAATATCGCTTAGATCCCCAAACAAAGTATTCGAAAAATTGGTTTAGCAGGGAATAAGCAATCAGGCCTGATATATACAATTTTTGGGAGAAAATAATGGCATTCTCATCATGGGCGCTTGCAAAGGGGGAAAGAAAGTTGCGATATCAAAGGCCGAATATAAGATGGAGATGGGAAATATTCTGGGCGATATATGCACGTATAGTCGAATGATGAGAGATCCGACTTCAGGTCTGCAGGGGGAAGACAACAAACTCGTGTATAAATTATTCGACGAAAGGATAATTGACGCGCCTACGAGGAGGAAATTGAGTACGACAACATCTACAGCCCCCAGAATCTATGGTTTGGCCGAAATTCATGAAGAGGGGAATTATTTAGGACCTATTGCTCATCCATAAATGCTCCTGGTTATGCAATTTGCAAATTTATGGTTGAGATACACGGAAATGTGACGGGAACCTCTGAATATAATGTTGAGGACGCAATTGATTTCAGGTCCAGGATGGAAAACTTGAAAATAGACCAAGACGAAATATTAGTATCGTTTGATGTGGTCACTCTTTTTCCAAGTATATCCATAAATTTGGCATTGAGGACTATAGGGGAAAAATGGAGTAAACTTCGGGATTACATGACTATACCACAGGAGATTTTTATGGAATTCATTGTCGTTTTGTATCAAGGATACACGTTATTTTAAATATGAGGACAGATTTTATGAACGGAGAAAGGGAATGCCTATGGGTTCTCCAGCGTCACCGATAATGGCGGACATTATAATGGAAGGATCACTTGACACGACGCTCAGTACATTGACGAGGAGACCGAAAGTTATAACTGAATATGTGGACGATATATTTGTAATCATTGGGAAATCTCAGGTGTGGACACGACGAAGGCGCTCAATTCTTTCAATCGACGGCTTGAATTTAAAGTGGAAGGGGAAGGGACTGACAACTACCATACCTTGATTGCATAGTAGGACAAGATGGAAATTTAAAAGTTGACTGGTATCAAAAGCGTACAGCGTCAGGACGACTCGTGGATTATTATTCTGGGCATCCTAGGGTTACGAGAATTTCGTTAACAGAGTGCTGAAAATAAGCGACGTAGATTTTCATGGGATGGATAAGGAGAGAGTACGAACGATTTTACAAGTGAACAGTAAAACAGGATTGACGACTTGCAAACGCGAACAGATTTGAGATAGATTATAAATCCATAACGTATGTGCCGGGACTCTCTGAGAGTGTCGAACATTCGGACATTGCTGATAGGGGGAGTACAATTTGGCTCCAAAATCTAACTTTACCCTAAATCGCCTTTTTAGTTGGACTAAATCGAGAATCGATACGGATGACAAGCCAAATGTGGCATACGAAATCAAGTGCAACGGAGATAAAACCAACATATGCCAGAGGGTATATGTGGGTACTACGATGGATAAACTGAATACGGGAATTTCATCTTATGAATCGGACCAAAAGGCACATTATTAGCCGTTGGGACAGAGAACAGCAATCGTAGCCCACTGTACGTTAACTGCACACAGGCCAAACTTTGACAAAGTAAAAATTCTAACTGAAGAGAAGATTTACTCACGACATCTCTTTCAGGAAATACTGCACATTGTTGAAGTTACATTTGGGAAAAGACTCAACTATGTACAAGCGCGATACGGACCAATGTGCACAAGTTTACAGACATACAGCAAAGACTAGTCGTATAAATTTTGTTTTTGTAATTATATTCGTAAATATTATTGTGATTTCCTACTCGAAAGTCTCTAATGGACAATATTGTACTTCAGGAGAAAGGAAAAATTTTGTGTTTACTGTTTTCACTAATGTGTTATAAAATCTTTGTGTTTTTCTTATTATTTCTAGTTTTCGTCAAAATTCACGAGGTTCTCAGCTTTCAATGGCTTGCTTAACATTTTACAGTAGCCTATTAACAGATGGTAGTTGACAGGAGTATCGCGTATTTAAAAAAAATGGTGTCCCATAACATTCCATGAAGGGAGGAGAGCTTCTCACAACCAGTCGGCTGTGCGATTTCTAGTTTAACACCCATTGATTGGGACTTATAGTTTTACACCGGTTCCCAAGGGTATTTTGAGAAGCTTTTTCAAGGCTAAGTACTCGATAGTGTCGCCATCACTAAGTGAGGTGACCGTCGTCAAAAGAAATGTAAGGTGATCTGTGCAGGGATCGAACCCATGTTCTCATGTACAAGAGCCGCGCACATTAACCATTGCACCACTGACGGCCACTATCGAGTATTTAGCTACGAATAATTCTCTCAAAATACCAGTCGGAACCGGAGTAAAACTGTTGTTGGCACCTGCAGTGAGTGAGTACAATCCAAAAAGGCGTACAGTATAATGGGAAACCATTTTTTTGTTGTCTGGAAAAACACCAGTGTCGATCTCGATCTTACTCGATCGATCTTACATTTTCGTGAAATATGTGAGTCTATTACCGTAAATGGTGATCGTTCAGTAAATTTAAATTGCTAGCTTTACGGATTTAGCTCAACATAATGTGAAAACTATCGCGATATTGTGACGTATTAGAGGATGACGTATTTGAGGAATTAAATTAATTCTCATACAATACATGACTAAACAAAGCCAATCAAATGATTTGAAAATCAAAAAACATCACTGAGAATTTAAAAATTCTAATGGAAATTTAAAAACTCCAATTGAAATTTAAATCAGTTGAAATTTATAAAGCATTAATTTAAATTCAAAATTTAGTCTGAAATTTGAAGTAGTTAAAGACATCAATTCACAAATTATATTTATCATATTAATTGAAATTCATAAAACTTCAATAGTAAACGTGTAATTAAGAATTTCATGATTTTTTGAGGAAAAACGAAAAATTAGAGAAATATAACAGCTCTATCAAAATGGTTTCAGCAAATGAGTCTCCTCAAGTTTTCACTATTCCATACGCTTTTCGCATATGAAAATTTTTACATATCCAACGAATCCTATAATAGTCTAAAATGGCCTTAATTGGTGTTGCTCGAGAGATTTGCTTTTCTTTGTAATAATTGTGGATATCCATATAAAATTTATTCCCAAGCACAGTGATATGGTCGTCTATAATTACAATCTACATGGGATTAACCATAATTCCTCACCGAATTTTTATAACAACACTGAGAAAAAAATTCGGTTGAAGTAGCTGAATTAGCAGTAACCGAAGTTAGATGTTATTACAACCACACTATAGATCATCACATCCGAATCAGAGCTTGTCTCAAACGAATTAGAGGTTGTCACAACCGAATCAGAGGTTGCCAAATTAGCTGATGTCACTGCCAAATTAGCTGATCTCACTACCGAATTAGAGGTTGTCACAAGCGAATTAGAGGTTATCTAAGCCGAATTATGTCACTGCCGAATTAGGTTGTCACAGCCGAATTAGAGGTTTGTCAGATCCAAATTAGAGATTGTAAACCCAATTAGAGGGTGTCACAACCGAATTAGAAGCTGTCACAGCCGAATTAGAGGTTGCCAAATTAGAGGCCATCACAACTATATCAGAGTTTGTGTCAATCGAATTAGAGGGTGTCAGAACCAAATTAGAGGTTGCCACAGCCGAATTAGACGTTGCCAAATTAGCTGATGCTACTGCCGAATTACAGGTCGTCACAGCCGAGTTAGAGGTTTGTCAGATTCAAATTAGAGGTTGTCACAGCCGAAGTAGAGGTTGTAAACCGAATTATTGGTTGTCACAGCCGAATTAGACGTTGTCACAACCGAATTAGAGATCGTCACAACCAAATTAGAGGTTGTCAACCGAATTAGAGGCTGTCAAAACCGAATTAGAGGTTGTCAAATTAGAGGGCAACACAGCCGAATCAGAGTTTGTTTCAACCGAATTAGAGGATGTCAGAACCAAATTAGAGGTTGTCACAGCCGAATTAGAGGTTTGTAAGAACCAAATTAGAGGTTGTCAGTTGTCACATCCGAAGTAGAGGTTGTCAGAACCGAATTAGAGGATGTCAGAACCAATTTAGAGGTTATCAAAGCCGAATTAGATGTTGCCAAATTAGCTGATGTCACTGCGGAGTTAGAGGTAGCCACAACCGAATTAGAGGTCTGTCAGATCCAAATTAGAGGTTGTCATAGCCGAAGTAGAGGCTGTCAATCGAATTAGAGGTTGTCACAACCGAATTAGAGGTTGTCAGAACCGAATTAGAGTTTGTTCCAGCCGAATTAGAGGTTTCCAAATAATAGGTCAACACAACCGAATCAGAGTTTGTATCAACCAAATTAGAGGTTGCCAAACTAGAGGTCAACACACCCGAATCATAGAGGTCAACACGACCGAATCAGGTTGTCACATCCGAAGTAGAGGTTGTCACAACCGAATTAGAGGTTGTTACAGCCGAATTAAAAATTGTCAAATTAGAGGTTGCCACTGCCGAATCAGTGGTTGTCACAGCAGAATTAGAGTTTGTCACAACCGAATTTAGATGCTGCTACAAATTAATTTTTATTTTTTTTTTTAACTTTTTTAATATTTTCCTAAATTCTCACAAATACATGCCAGTTCATGAACTTCACCTCATGAATCACCGCCCAATTGTCAATTTAGATTATATATCAAAACGATGGCGGCACATCTCAAACAACCGATCTTTATCAACTTCAGAGCTGTTGGCATCTGCTGATAAATGTGGACACTTTCTACAAACTAAGACGTTTCAACCCAAAAACCGTATTTACAATATTTGTCCTTACTTTTTTAATAACCACTAAACAAATCTTGGCATCACTACCAGTAGCAGCAATTGCGCGATTTGCTTATAGAATTTTAAACGTCAGGTTTAAAATATATAGAATTATATTGTAGTAACCGAAATGAAAATGCATTCGATTGTATCAATAGAATTCTTGAGAAATTCGATTACAGCAGCCGACTTAAAACCAAATCAGGATATTGCGACCGAATTAATACCAAATTCAATAGCTGCAACTGAATTGATGGCAAATTCGGTCGTTGCACCTAATTCGATGCCCCATTCGGCTGCTGCAACCGAATGTGGTATCAATTCGGTATCAATAAGCGAATAAGTCGGTTGCTGTAACCGAATTTCTAAAGAATTCTGTTGGTACAACCGAATTCATTTTCCATTCGGTTACCACAATATATTTCTACATAATCTGTTAGCTTAAAAATAATAACAACTTTCTAAAAATATGGGAGATCAAAGACCACTAAAATTGAGATACCATTTACGGTTGTTGCATCCGAATTAATTTCGAATTTGGTTGTTGCAACCGAAATTACAGAAAATTTAGTTGACAGAATGAAAATAATTGATGATTCAGTTGTCACAACCGAATCAATTATGAAACTGGGTTGCTTCAACCTAATTTCAGTTGTGGGGACAAAATGCAGTGGTGACAACCTCAACTCGGTTGTGACAACTGGAATTCGGAATTCTTTTCAAACAATTAGTTCCCTAAGTGTATATTACAAATAGTTTTTACATTTTTATTTAACGTCAAATCGTACTATTAAAATTTTGCCTGAATTTTTCTTTTCAAATGTTGATTTTTTACTTATATGTAAATTTACGAAAAACATAGAATTTTATCTGTTTTTTCAAGCCATTATTTTAAGGCGTACATTTATTAATTTCCCTAAACAAGTTTCGATTAATCAACATCAAAACAATTCAGTTTACATATTTTTAAAAATGCATTATAGACCACTGTATAATAAATGAATTCGATTTACCAATAACCAATAACCCTAAATAGATTGATTTATGTACAATTGTTTCCAATTGCCAACAGTTTGTATTATGTCTGGCGATTTTTACAAAACTGGTTTTATTTTGAACAAAATACGTTTAAAGCCAAGAAAAACTAAGAGTTCACTTTTTACATTAGTTTTTTAATACAAACATAACATACGCACTTCTTTGTTTACATGACCCATTGAGAGGTGATAAAATGTAAACAAACATTTTTGATGTCGTTACTGGCTTAATCGCCGGTATGTGGTTAATCCACAAATACAAATAACGTTCAGTCCGAAAATATATATAGACAAGATTTTGGGGCAAGGACCGGAAAACGTTTTTTTTAGGTTTGTAACAAAAATATTTATCATTCAAGTTAAAAAAATATTTTGTACTGTACGGATGAAAATAAAAAAAAAAGATATTTCTAATAATAAATATCCCTCACGTACAAAATAATAAAGTTCTCAAAAAAAAAACGTTTTCCAAAGATAAAAAACCCAAAAAAACGTTTTTTTGTGTACTTTAGCTTTTTGTTTAAATTCAAATACTTTTGTCATTGGAAAATAAATTGTTATAAAAAACAAACCGTCTTTGAGTGAATTTCATCGGAAAAAGCTTGCAAATGGGACGTTTCAAACGGTACAATTTAGAAACATACGTAAGTGTGAACAAAGATGGTTTGGCGAAATGTTTAGTTTGCGATAAAGTCATAAAGGCGCACATGGGCAATATTAAACGGCATTACGCAACAATACACAAGCAAGAATTGAATTCGCCTGATGAAGAAAATATTCCCCCAACATTATCGTCATCACCATCATCATCAAAAAAAAGAAAAGTTCAAACTATACGGTTACAAATGGATAAGGAGCAATTCATAAAATGCATTGGAAAAACAGTTACGGAAATGCACATGCCATTTAGTTATTTTGATAACAAGGAATTCCAAAACTTGCTTCAACCATGGACAGACGTTTATGGAATAAAATATAACTCGAAATCCATTGGCGTCCTTGTCAATGAAATGGCAAATTCTCTGCGGTCAGAAATAACTTTATCCGTGAATAAAAAATATATTTGTTTAAAATTAGACATCGCAAGTAGAATGGACCGGAGCATCATGGGTGTTAATATACAGTACATTAACCAAAACTTTGAAATTGTATTTTATACAATTGGGATGATCGAGCTGTTAGAACGTCACTTTGCGATTTACTTAAAACAACATGTACTGAATATTCTTGAAAGATTTGATATAAACATAAATCAAGTGTATTCTGTTACCACAGATAATGGAGCAAATGTAATTAAAACACCTAAACTTCTACAAGAATATTCAGCAAATGAAATAGATAATGATGACAATTTTGATGATCAACTTTTTGATAATGTTTCTGAAGGAATTTCAGACAGTTTGTCCGTTGTACATTGTGCAGCACACACTCTACAGTTATCTGCATGGGACGTGTTAAAACAATTAAAAGATGAAGTCAATAGATGCAGAGATGCCGTAAAATTCATAAGAAAAAAAATGAGAGAACTGAAAGCTAGTCCAGTACCGTTGTTGGATAACACCACAAGATGGAGTTCAACTTATGAAATGGTGCAATCTCTTATAGAGGCAAAAGTTTGGATTGAATCCAATAATACATTTAGTGTAGACGTTGATTGGGAATTCGCTACAAAGTTCATGGAAAGTGTTAAGCCAGTATCCGATGCTACAACTATGTTGCAATACAAACAACTTGTCATGGGAGATTTTTATCGAGAATGGCTTGTAGCGGAAAGTGAACTTGAAGATATGTCAAGTTCAAACCCAATTGCAAAATTGTTGTTGGAAGCTCTGAAAAGGCGTAAAGAAATTCTTGTGAATAAAAATGCTTTCATAGCAGCTTTGTATATAGACCAAAGGTTTTGTTTTAAGAGTTCAAGGTATCTTAATGATGATCAAAAAAAGATCGCTATTGTAAGTATGGATTAAAATGTTTTCAAAATATCTTATAAAAACTGAGCTTGTGCTTACTTATATTTATTTTAGGCTCATCTCATGACGATTTATAATAAATTGAAGTTAACGGGAGAAATAAATGACTTTTTCGACGAAAGTATAAAAGACACAAATGCGTCTCTTAACGATGCTGTTGAAGAACGATACCAAAAGTTAGAGAACAAAGCTGCGGTTAATGTTTCAAGGCGTAGTGATTCTTGCTCCATTCAGGAATGTTTAAATAAACTACAATATGATGATAAGTTACCATTCAGTACAAATATTTTAGGAGTTTGGAAAGCAAAAAGTTATAAAAACCACGTATTGTCCAAAATTGCAGCAGTGGCATTAGCAGTGCCCGCTACACAAGTATCTGTTGAAAGATCCTTTAGTGCATTACCCATTGTCATGACTAAGAACCGCCGAAACTTAAGTGCAGAACATTTGGAGAACATATTATTACTCAAGCTTAATTCCACCCTTATTGAAAAAATTTCTGTATATTCAGTCTAAATCGTACATTATATACATATATTTATTCATAATATGTATACTATTATTTTTTTCTTGTTATTTTGCTTACATAATTGCTTACACGTACTTAAATATTGATCAAATTGTACTCCTAAAAATGTTGTATCTGAATTCTATTTAAAACTGATTGTTAAAATACTCTACCAACTTCTTCTTTTTTCCTTTTATTATTTTTTTTTATACATCTTGTTAAATTACTGACATTGAATAAAGGATTATTAAATATATTCTAAATTTCAATATACACCTCGCAATCTATAATTCTGTACTATGTATAAGTTAAGCTTTCTAAATTCAAATCCATTGCATTTGATGCTTCGACGTTGCATACGAAGTAAATGTAAAATGTCCATTCAAATCTTTATACTTCAATATCCAATATCAAAATTTTATCTAATTCTGAGACCTTTTACTTACTTTTCTTAATTGTATTTCATTGGAATTATAAATAAAAAAACTCTTCACTAGTACAGTTTGGAAAGCAACAGAACATACGTATTAATTTATTTATAAAAAACTTTTTTTCGTACACAAAAAAACGTTTTTTTTTAAAACGTTTTTTTCAAGTTCAAAATTATTTTGTACTTTAAAGATAATTATCTTTTACAAACTTTATTTTTTTGTTTTCGAACTGATAAGAAAAATATTTTATTTTGAACGCAAGTGATTTTTATTTTTTGTTCAAAAACTTAAAATTTTAGGTTTTCGGTTCTTGATTTCCGCTCCTTGTTTTGGGGTCTTCAGTATTTTTTTCGCGATATCTCTCTGTTTTTATTTGTGGTTTAGTACCTGCATACATTTAAGTGTCAATTTTAATTTTATTTAGGGACATTCTTTCTTGTTTTGGGATATTATTTCAATTCTAAATGTGATTCCAGGTGACCGGTCATAACGCCCAACGGTCATAAGGCCCAAATTTTTTTTTGGGCCTTATGACTGTTCCGAGGGCGGGCATAACACCCAAATTGGTTTTGGGCCTTATGACCGCTCCGAGGGTGGCGTTATGGCCACCCTAAGGGCGGACGTAAGACCCAAAAAATATTTTGGGCCTTATGACCGTTGGGCGTTGTGACCGGTCACCGTGATTCCAAAGGAAATAAAACCTCATACGAAGTGATTGTGAACGTGGAGTTATGATTATTGTCAAAATAAAATACAAATTTTAACAAACGTTATGCCTTCCGCCTTTTGTCACATCACGTCACCCTCATCAATTGCTTATATTTTAGGACCAGTTAATTTGATTGTTTTCTCTCCTTTTACTAAATATAGAGCTACATATTTATATTCAGTATTTAGTAAAATAGTAGAAAACAATTGAAGTACATGGTCCTGAAATTTAAGCAATTAACGAGGGTGACACTTTCTGTGGAAGTGCCCATATATATACTCGCTGAAAAATCTGTAGTTTTTTGTTGTTTGGATGCAAATATAACGTGTGTCCACGTAAAAGCATACATGTTTGCTAGTAAACATGCTACTGTTTGCATTTAAATTCAAGTGTGTTTGGGACTTGCAAACATATGAATGTTTGAAGTGTTCCAAATATATATGTGGTTCCTGCGAATATATTTGGGGGAATATGTTACAGAGACCGTTTTTTCAGCGTGTAGACAATGAAATAGAAAAAATACACTAAGAAATTAAATTCTATTTAAGAAAAAATAGCGCGATTTCTTCAACCTGCACAATTTTTTGGCAGCATTGCTTTAATTTTGCTCCATTGAAAAAAATAATTTAAAGGAAAATATTGAGCGAGTTTAGTTTGAAGTTGAACATTTATTAGTAAAAAACTTCCACGACTTTTTGTTTGTTTACTAAATGCAGAAAACAATTTCGTTCGCCACAATCGCAAGATTAAACAACTAAACTTCGTCTGAGGAATTTATTTGCGGCAAGCGAATCTTTGTGTTTATGGAAAACGAAATAAATTATTATTTTAAACATATTTTATTATTTATTTTTCAAATTGAACAGACGGTTTTGCAACCGTTAACGTTTAAGCTTTTCATTTAGTTTAGCAGAAAAAATATTAGAAAATATTTTCATATTTATTCATGTCTAGGATTCATTTTGGATGAAAGTGTAACTTTGTAATAATGGGTGACTTTTTTGCTATTTGGTTGTTGAAAATTTAAGAAAGCACTGAAAATAAGTACAGGAAAATAATCAATAAAGTATAAAGGGTTTTCCAATTTGAGTGATATGATTTCTTTTAAAAAAACACACTAATTGTTAAGGAAATTCAAATGTTTTTTTATTTAATGTGAAGTACAATCGATACATTTAAGTTCTGAATAAAATCACGTTTTCTTTTGCAGGAACGAATTCGATGAACCTAATTTTCGAGTACTTTTTCAACTAAATCAAGTCATATTTCATGAATAGCACGTTCAATATTCACTCGTAAAGCTATAAGAGCGCCTGGTTTACTGCTAAAGACAAATGACTTTAAATAACCCTACAATAAATAGTCTAATGGTGTTAAATCACAACTTCTTGGAGGCCATTCAATGTCACAATTTCTTGAAATAATCGAATCTCCAAACTTTTCTCCCAATAATTCGGTTGATGCACGTGCTGTGTGGCACGTAGCCCCGTCTTGTTGGAACCAGATGTTGTCAAGATCAACTTCTTCCAATTCTGGCAGTAAAAAGTTGGTTATCATCGATCTATACCGCTGTCCATTGACAGTAACGGTGTTACCAGCTTCGAAAGAAGTACGGACCGATGATTCCACCAGACCAAAAACCACACCACACTGTCAATTTAGGTGAGTGTAATGATTCTTCATGAATAATTTGTGGATTTTTTCACACCAGAATCGACAGTTTTGTGTATCTACCGCACCACTCAGATGAAAGTGAGCCTCCGGGGAGAAGATGATTTTCTTAAAAAAATCGTTATCGTTTTCAAATTGTTCCAAGACAAAATCAGCAAATTCATGACGTTTACGGTAAGTCCAATGGCTTCATTTCTCTCCATGATGAAATTGTAAACATTACTGAATACAATGAAAAAAAAAATTACTGATCATGACATACTACAAATGGCCGAAACGTCACTTAGAAATCATATCAGTCAAATCGGAAAGCCCTATGTATGTGGCTCGATAAATCAATTCAACTTTTTAAAGATTTTTGCATGCAAATGTTGCCGCGACTTCGCGTGGTCCATTCTCAAAGTCAAAATTTCACTCACTTTTTCCAACATTACGGCCGGTCTCGACCAATGATCAATCGGAGTTGGCATGTCCCTAAAAACGAGAGTCTGAACGTGCCCCCACAAAAAATTGTAAAGTGGGGCAAAATCCCACGATCGAGGCGGCCACAACGTGATATTTTTTCATGCTGCAACAGCATCTGGCTACTCTTTTTATTTATTTTTATTTTTTTAATCGACCGAACCCATCGCCGCCACTCTTACCCGCCCCTACCGACCGAGAGGGCCACGTCCCCATAACGTGAGGACAGCGTACACATTATAATAGACCGGTCTATAACGGAAGAGCAAGGATCATAAGTTCACACGTTGCAACCAACTACAGAAATTCTTCACCAGTTGGTATTACACTAACATAAATCAGGATAAAAGTACATCACGAGATATTAATAAAACAGACTTCATAATATATAATAATTATGAGCAAAACGGAAACCAAATTATAAATCAGACAGACAGACAGATAGTAAGGATAAAGTAAATTTACATATGCAAAGGAGTATATAGTACTAATGCAATCGGTTCAAATGACAAATTATCCTAGACTTTGTAGTTTCCCAACTACCACTGGAATCAATAAACTGATATAGCTCATTAAAGTCACAACACATTCTCCTAACTGGATCAAAGGACGCATAATTCGAACGCTGAAACTCGATGTGAATGAGTTTATAGTACCTCGTGGGTCTCAATGGGACATTTATGAAAATCTTAGATAACAGAAATTCAGAACATATACATCCATCAATTATCTTCAAAACTGTAATACAGTTTATCTTGGTACGTCTACTACTAAGAGTCGGTAATCTGATCAATGCTAGTCTACTGCTATACGAAGGAAGATTATGGTTCGGGTTCCATTGAAGGTTTCTGAGGCAAAAAATGAGAAACTGTTTCTGGACCGATTCAATCATATTAACATACAAATTGTACTGGGAGTCCCAAACAACAGATCCATATTCGAGAATACGGCGGACTAGTGAAGTAAAAAGATTTTTCGTAACGTAGGGATCTGATCTCTTAGGACCAAATTCGGCAATTCTGTTTATTCACGAACTCATTGAGCCGAAAATGAGCCTAGATTATGACGACCATTAAAAGGAAGTAACTTGCGGAACACATTTTTAACAGAGCATCCATTTTGATAATAAAATTCAATAATTTGCAGACGTTATTCTTTTGTAAGTCTATTTATTATGAAATGGCAAGGTAAAGTAAAGATTTTTAACTTTGACACATGTCACGAAGCACGAGAGAACTGGCAGACTTAACACTGAAACACCAAATAGCAAAAAGATCACCCGTTAGAAGTAGTTTTTTTTCGAATTTTAAATACAAATTTATTTTAGTACTTACACTTTCCTTGAAATGGAGTTGAACCCTTGCACCATGCAAAGCCGAGCGTGTGTTTTTTTGAAGAAGAGAAAAATAATCCAAGAGAGAGAGAGAGAGATCACTTTAAAGTGTCTCACTTCTTGAAGGAGGCCTGAAATATGACCTCTAAGAGTTAAAAAAGAGCCGATGGACACGTCTATCACGTTTTATCCATAAGCAGGCCGCCTGTCATTAGGACTTATATTTATCTTCGAAAATACCCCATTTTCATGCTCACATCCCTTTTTTAAGCAAGCCTGTTGGCAGGCCTACTAGTGGAAGGTGGAATGGATGCTCATAGGCATGCGCAATACCCTTATTTAAGCAGGGTTATGGGCAGGCCAGCTAGGGTAATGCAACAGGGATGCTGTTGTTCGTGAGAACGTCTCTACCATGTTCGCAATTCGACATAACAAAATCATAACATGCGGAAGCCGAGTGGATAACACGTTCGACTATAAATGCTGAGGTCATGTGTTCGATTTCGGAGTCTGAAAATTAAAGGAAAAACACTTTATAATGTTAAAATATTGTATTAGTAGTTTTTAAAAAAGACATAAAAATGTCTGAACTGTAAAAATATTAAATTAATTCGCATATATTTTGGCTTAGAATACGTCTTACCTTACGGTATAGGGAGTCATGTCAGATTGTTATTGTTGTAATCTTTATTTCATTGATTATGAGGAAACGGCTAGATAACTTTTTTTAAAAATTTTTTTGTAGGTAAATGAAGATGTTATCTTTCGTTTGAGATACATTTCATATTGGTTGATATCTTCCTAATGTTTAAATTTCTCAAATGAAAATTGTTTAAACACAAACACTCAAACATATGTGTGGTGTTTGGTTGAGTGTTTGAGTTTGTAGCGTGAACACAAACTATGCTGCTGTTTCAGTGTGGACACAAACCTTCGGCTGTTGTTTTGATTGATGAAATATTGAAATTTCGAACATTTACTTATGTATTTAAGTGAAACAAAATGTTAAATGTGAATTTGAATTTAACATGGATATATAATTATAAAAAATATAAATCAAATTGATTTGCGTCTGTTATTTATCATTTATCCTTACTCTTTTAATTTAAAAACATATTTATTCTATTTTTCCTACCATAAGCTTATGCATATTATCAAAAGTAATTATCAAATAAATAAATTTATTTGCTTATGTTATTTATCATTTATTGTTATATATGTTTTCTGTCTTATCGGATGGCGTATTCTACGTTAAACGTAATGGCCGTGTCTCTGACACAGCCTGCAGGGACAGTCCGTGGCCGAAGGCATCGGACAACTGTCTGCTGTATTTTTTTTACCATTGAAATCGATAGTGCAGAATTCCCTTAGTATTTATCAAACTTTTTTATTTTTCTTTAAGTCCTTTAAAAATATGCGCATTGCAGGCCTTCCTTTGCAGTCCTCTTATGAAGCCTATCTTTAGCATACCTATGAGAAGGCCTGAAAGGAAACTATTCTATGATACCTTTTCTCTGTAGACCAGCTAGCAGGCTTGACAAGATAAAGGAGATGTGCAGGTCTCCTACGGCGCCCTATGTTAAATTGAAATGAAATAAACTGCTTGCCTTTATAAGCCTGCTAGAGGGCATGTCAACTACCTATTTTGCTGCTGTGAACCATCACCGAAACCAACGAAAGGTTTAACATATACTATGGTACCTATGCACTATCAATTTCAATGGTTAACAATAAGTTTACTGAAATCCGTGTTGATCGTAACCGCACAAGTGACGCCGAACCTTGAGGGCGAAGGAATAAATATCACGACGATCTTAGACTAGAAGTGCGTGAGGTGGCTGAGGCTGTAGAAGGCTGTTTCTTTGTTGTCTATCACGTTTTTGATTTCAGCAGTTTTCAACAAACAAACACATATTTGGGTCACACAAACATACATATATTATAACATAATAATCATTGTGTCTCCAACATATAATATGGAATAGCAAACACAATGTTTTTGGACACAACTATACTATACTTGCGACAAAGATACTTGTATCCAAACAACAATAAAACGTCTTACACATTTTACATGAATATTTGGACATGAAAAGGGAACCCCGCGATGGGTACCGCGAATACTCACACTCGATCGTAAGCTCAACCATGTGACCACTTCAAACGAGTGTTTGACGAAGTTCAACCGCAAGGAGCTCTTCGTAACCGTGGGCAAAACATGGATTAATCACAACAGACCAGAGACCAACCAACAATCAAAGTAGTGGATGGACTTCTCCGGGTGAACTTGTACAAAACAAGGCCAAGGTAGCCCTGTCGGCCAACAAGAACATGCGACAGTTTTTTGCGATGCATGTAGTGCCATTCGCATCGATTGCCTTGAAATCCTTGAAACCTTGCCTTGAAAAATCCATAATTTGGTTTACTGCTACTTTATCCACCATATTCTCCGGCTTTTGCCTCCCAGTGACTACTATCTATTTCTAAACCTGAGCAAATGGTTAAGCTGTAAAAGATTTGAGTCGACTGAAGAGGACATCACTGAAACGAACGCCTATATTGAGGTCTTTGAGTAAACCTATTATTTGAAAGGAATAAAAGATTGGAAAAACGATCGAGCTGTGGCCGCCTTTGGTGCATTGGTTAGTGCGCGAGACACTTGCACTTGAGAACGGGTGTTCGATATCTGCTCTGACCACCTTATATTTGTTTCGACGACGGTCACCTCGCTTAGAGATGGCGACACTATCCAGTACTTAGCCGCGCACACTAACCATTGCACCACCCACGGCCACTACATCATTTTATTTCATTAAATCAAGTACAATGGTACAACTTTAAATATTATAGGAACATTATTGAACTGATAAATAATATGGGAGTTCACTTAAACAGATTTCACTCTAAATTGTTTTTTGAAAGTAAAGTAATAAAAATATTACCGCAACACTCTAAAATGTTTTGAAATTCAATTATTTTTTGTGCATATATTTTTCTATAGTTTTTCAAATAAAATCGTTTGCAGTGAAGTCATCTAATTCTAAGCGCGCGATATTATTCGAAACTTTTTGTTTACTGCTACGTCTCGTCTCTATGTTCAATTTTTCGCGTGCATCGCAAAAAATGGTTCTTATATACGTACATCTTAAAGTCCCCTTGTACATACACTCCATTTCAAATAAATAGTTTCATAGCAGGTTTTGATTTCAAGTGCATATATATTTATATCTTTTAAATAAATGCTGCACTCTCAGAAAAATTCGGTTGAAGCAGCCGAATTAGCCGCAACCGAATAACAGGTTGTCACAGCCGAAACAGCTGAATTAGAGGATAACAAAACCAAATTAGAGGTTGTCACAACCGAATTAGAGGTTGTCACAACCGTATTAAAGGTTGTCACAACCGAATTTTGATAGGGTCACAACTGAATGTTGTAATTTTTTCTATTAATTTAATTCTACCGTAGTCTCATAAGTAATTACAAAGGGACGAAATAATGCAATTTATTTTAGAGTGACAAATTCATTTTACATGCCACTTCCGACCGTTTTTGAAGCCCCGACATCATGGGTCACCTCATCAATTCTGTAGTGTTGGGTCTGTCAATTTCGGTCCAAAATCGTTCTATATACAGACGATGGCATCACGTCTCAAACGATGAATATTGAAAATCTTCGGAACTCTTAACATCTGCTTGTACTGCACGCTGATAAATCGGGTATTTTCTGCAAAATAACAGGTTTTACCACAAACACCATAAGTACAATATTTGTACTTACGTTTCTTACCTGGCGTTTACACGGGACAGTTTTGCTACGACAGTAGAAATACATTCACACATTTTTACTACCACACTTACACTTCTCTCACTTGATTTTTCAATGACAGTAACTTCGGCAAGAGATTTGACATAAGCGGCCAGATCATGGCTGAACTAGTAAAGGTTGGCGCAATAGAACAAGTGAGTTTGCTTTCTTATGACTCCATCTGTTAAATTCAGTGTATTTTGTTGTTGTACTTTTTTTTTTGTTTACTGTGTGTTCATATGGATCTGTGTTGAATTTGACGGTTAGAGGCATGAAACAAAAACTAAATGCCTGTTGTTGGTTCACACAATTACAACAAATCCTACTTCGTCAACCTCTACTAGTTCAGCCATCGGCCATATCGGTGACGTTTCGTAGTAATTTGAGAAAAAAACAAAACATCGCAAACGACTTTACAAATTGGGAATTATATTTGTATTATTTGAAAATGTTGCTAATTTTTATTGAAATATTGTTTGACAATACAAACATATAAACATGAATACATGTCTAATTTTGCAGAGTACATCAGTTCCATTGTTATTTTGAGAAGTAAGACAAAACACAATGGCAAAAGAGCGAAGAAACAAAAAATCAGAGCACGAAATTTAACGAAACGACACTGTCGGCGGTTGCTTAAAACTGTACTGTCTTTATAACTGGCTGGACGCGTACGTCATACAAACAATTTTTCTCTTTGTGACAACTAATACATATTCTCAACTATCTTGTCTTAAACTGTCCCGTGTAAACGCATCGTTAATTCCAACAACAAATCTTGTTATCACTGCGATACCAACAATTGCACTTTCATTAAATTTTGAAATATAATGTTTGATTGTAGAATTTTAAACGTCAAGTTTAAAATATGGTGTATATAATTATGTTGTGGTAACCAAATTGAAAACTGATTCGATTGTACCAACAAAATTCATGAGAAATTCGGTTACAGTAACCTTCTGAACACTCAACACCACGCCCCTCTTTTCGAACTAACTAACTAACTAACTAACCGAATTCAAACCAAATTCGGTCGTTGCAACCGACTTACGACCAAATTCAGTTATTGCAACCGAATTGATACGAAATTCGATAGTTGTAACCGAATTGATGCCAAATATGGTCTCTGCACCTGATGTCACATTCGGTTGCTGCAACTGAATTTGTTGCCAATTTTGTTTATTGCAACCGCAATTATAAACAAAGTAGTTGACAGAACGAATGTAATTGTAGATTCAATAAATTATGAATCGAGGTTGGTTCAACCGAATTTCAGTTGTGGGAACAAAATTCCGTCGGTGGTGCACCGTCGGTGGTGCAATGGTTAGTGTGCGCGGCTCATGTACATGACATCCTGGGTTCGAACCCGGCTCTGACCACCTTCAAATTTTCTTTCGGCGGCGGTCACCTCGCATAGTGACGGCGACACTATCGAGTATCTAGCCATGAAAAAGCTTCTCAAATTACCGTTCGGAATCGGTGTAAAACTGTAGGACCCAATCAGTGAGTGAAAACTGGAAAGCGCACAGCTCAGTGATTGTGAGAAGTTCTCCCCAGTCCCTTCATGGGATGTAATGGTGTAATGGGAGTTAGAGATGGAGTCGAACTCTTGGAGTTGGGGATATTTGCCTAGAGTCTTAGTTGGAGTCGTAATAATTTGGACGACTCCGACTCCAAGTTTAGCATTTCCATTAAAATTTAAAATTTTCGAAAATAATAACTTTTTGAATATTTTTTTCGGGTAATATACATTGGTAATGGTGGGTTCGATCCCTGCTCTGACCACCTTACATTTTTTTAATCAGCTGTTACCTCGCATACGAACGGCGACTCTATCGAGTATTTAGCCATGACAAAGTATTTCAAAATACCATTCGGAACCAGTGTAAAACTGTAGGTCACAATCAGTGAGTGTAAAACTAGAACGTGCACAGCTCACAGGTTTGTGAGAAGCTATCCCTAATCCCTTCATGGAATGTAACGGGCAACCATTTTTTTATACATTGTTACACCGTATTAGATAAAGTCCGCTTGTCTTGTGTCCATATTGAGTTTTCGTGGGTTTCTTGGTTTCTCATGTTACAATTGTTACAAGTGAAATTGCGAAAAAATAGGATTAGAATGAACATAAGAAGGACACGGCTAATGCGTATTCGCACAGAACGTAAATGATAGTTCGTTAATTGAGGGCGTTGGATCGATCAAATATTTAGAATCCAAGATTATAGTGATTGGGTGGATAAGGCCCGTGATGCATTCCCAAACCTGCACAAAATCTGGCTCGATAAGAGGATATGGGAAAGACGAAATTGCGAGTATTAAATTGCAGGATGGTTCTTGACGAAGATGACAATGAAAGGCCCGTGATGCATTCCCAAACCTGCACAAAATCTGGCTCGATAAGAGGATATGGGAAACGACGAAATTGCGAGTATTAAATTGCAGGATGATGCTGGACGAAGATGACAATGCAAAAGGTCAAAACAATTCAAACAATCAAAACAATTGCTGGCAACGCACAAGTAAAACTCCTATTGAAATGGACATACGTAGAGGAAAGTGGACTTGAATCGGACATGTATTTAGACGCTTAACATGGGCCCGGAAGACCACCGGGTACATGGAAGCGGTGCCAGGAAAGGGAATATGAACGAACTCGACTATCATGGGACCAAATTGAATCAGTTGCCAGAGACGGAAACCGATGGAAAGAATTCGTTGATGCGCTATATATATTACATAAAACCAGTTTGCCTTAAGTCTATATCGATTTGACGTGGTTTTCTTAGTTTTTCATACAAATGATTCTATGTTTATGGCGGTCGTGTCTCGCAACAAAGCCGATGTATTGTTAAATTCTTGGTACCGTCAAAAATGTTCCAACCACATCTAAATTATACTTGCAAATAGACAGTGGAAATGCTGAAAAATGGCTCCTGTAACTTAATGCAGGAACTATGTATATGTTTGGAACATTGTTTTCATGAATTGAAGATTTGCTGCTTTTTTGTTTCTTTGTTGTCTGTCAGGTTTTTGCTTTCAGAAGTTTCCAACAAACAAAGCTAAATTTGGATCACCAACACATATGTATATTAAAACATATTAATAATTGTGTCTCCTATATTTAATATTGAATAGCAAACACAATGTGTTTGGACACAAGTATACTAGATTTGTGACAAGCTACAAACACGTTATATTTGCATATTTACAATAATAACAATTCAAATCTTACTTCAATTTCTTTTTTAAAACGAGAACATAGCCACTACTTTTTGAAAAGAGAATTCGTTTTATATTATTATGAATAGGGGATCAACGGTGTTTTAATTTAAACACATAATTTTCTAAAAAATTTAAATATTTGCGCGTTGTGCTGCCAACAATGACACAATACATGCCGTTCATATTATTTTGTTGTTAATGAAACTGATACCTTTGAAAGTGGTTGGAGTCGGAGTGGAGTCTTGTATTTTCAAAACGCTGGAGTCGGAGTCAAGGCAGTGTCGTGGATTTCCAAATTGCTGGAGTCAGAGTCCTCCACTTTTGGTCAGACTCCACTGCCGTGCCAAACTCAGTCTTGACAACCTCAATTTGGTTGTGACAATCGCGATTCGGTGGCAGCAGCCGAATTTACGGTTGCTGCAACGTATTTTCAAACAATTTGTTCTCTGGGTGTGGGAAACATGAACCATATACAACTGACATCCACAATAGTTTAGAAAACCAAAGATGTTTATTAACGTACTTACTTATTTATTCGATCTCGAACAACCCCGGGTGGTCAGGGACCTTACAAAACGAAGATAACATATTTCGCCAACATGTTCGATCTTTTGGCGTATCAACCAAGTGTATGAAGGGATTCGTCAACTGGCCGTCCTATTTTTAGTCTTCCTTCGAGTTCGGTTTCAAAAACCCTTTGTGCTGGTTCGTCTCCATCCATTCTACTGACATGGCCTAGCCAGCACAATCGCGTTATTTTGATCCGCTTAACTATGTTAATGTCGGGATATAGCTCATACAGCTCATGGTTCATGCATCGCCTATACCCGCCGTTGTGCACTATAGGGCCATAGATTTTTCGGGGTATTTTTCTCTCGAAGACTTTTAGAGATGTTTCGTCTGCTTGCGATAGACCAAGGATTCTGCGGCATAAAGCAAGACAGGTTGTATGAGAGTCTGGTTTAGCAGGATGTTTGTCACTCGAGGGAGGGCTTTATCTCTAAAGTGCTTGCTTAGCCCGAAATAACATCTATTCGCATGCGCAATTCCCCGTTTATCTCAAGGCTAACGTTGTTGTTTTTGTTTACGGCAGATCCGAGGTATATAAATTCGTCCACTACCTCGAAATTATAACGGTTATCAACGTTCACCCTGTGGTCTAATCGCGTGGAGGCCCTGCTCGTTGAAACCATTAATTTTGCCTTGTCCTCATTTACTGTCACACCAACTTTTGCTGACTCCTTCTCAATTCTCGAAAACACCGCAGTAAGCTCTCTCATTGTGCGTCCACTAATATCTATATCATCAGCATATGCGAGCAGCATATGTCTTTTGCTGCTGATGGTATTATTCATGTTGACTACAGATTTGCTCATAATGATCCTCATTACGATGTTAAAGAGATCACACGATAGGGTGTCGCCTTGCCTGATACCTCGCTTAGTTTCAAAAGGTTCGGTAAGATCCTTACCAACTTTCTCTGCGGATTTGGGGTGTTCGTCAGGGTCATCCTGCAAAGGCGTACGAGTTTTGCAGGAATACCAAACTCAGGCATTGCTTCTTAGAGTTTTTCCCGTACCGGGCTATCGAAGGCCGCCTTATAATCGACAAATAAATTATAGGTGTCGATTTGTTTTTGTGGGTCTTCTCCAGGATTTGGTGTAGCGTGAAAATCTGGCTTATGAACTATGTATGTTTTTTAAAGCATTATAAATAATACTCCAAATTTGCCTTTGAAAGTCACTGGAATAGTTGGAGTTCTCATAGAGTTCGACGTTCAACATAATTTAATCGTCAAACATAATTTAAAAGAAATTACGATTTATCAAACGTAATTTAGAATGAATTATCATCAATCACACGTCTATACAAAACATTTAAATGTATTTATTTAAAACATGGTTTACATCCAGACAAGAAAAGATGACAAAAAAGTCCAATATACGTTTAAATTTCACTGTTCTCAACCAAAACTACATGACAAATTTAAGTCAACAGTTCTTGTAACTCCACCTGGTGTAAGTCAATCTCCATCAAATGTACTTATATCGTATCTCTATCGCACCAACCTCACTTCACCTCTAGGTATATGATTAATCTATCGCACCTCTAGGTATATGATTAATCTATGAGCTGTTTCATCGAAATGTCCAGGTATAAATTTTTTTGAATTTGCATTTGTAGAGCTAAATCCAATTAAACTACAAATTATTATTGTCATCTAATTAATTTGCCGCATGTATGGTCACGGTGGATGACTTGATATGACGCCAACATGAGTTTTGATATGGACGTGTCAGTTGTCAAAACGATCAACTCCATCAAACAAGAACTGGTTAAAAGCGATAAAGAAGTTTCTGGTGTATTTTAAAATTTCATGTGCAGTATAAATTCAAATGAATTATATTTGATGTTTTACAACTATGTTGCTACTATGTAGTGAAAGTCATACAGTAGAGGATGTAGCAAATTTGATGAAATCGTTACACTGGTTTACAGCCAAAAAATACACAAGAACGCCACATGTGTAGATAAGTTAATTGGGACCTCCGAACCACGAAAAACGCTGTAATTTTTTTTTCAGTACCGTTTTTTAGATAACGGTACTTTTGTGTTTTTCGATGTATGGTCCCACTCAAAACCTTGTGGAGTCCAACCCAAAAGTCCGATCGAGATAAAAGTCATATCGTGGGCAAGGTTATTGAATGCCCTTTCCGTCGATATGCCGTACATTTCTATCTGATAAGAAATGGCTTAGTTATGGCACCTCAAAGTTAAAAATTTGCCTTTTTCTAAAGTTCACTCAAAAAGTGCAACAATTTTGAAAATGCAACAAATTTGAAGTCCAACAATTTTTTCACGGGGGAGGATTTTGCCCGATAAAATGGCTGACGTTCCGTAATTTGGTACGAGGGCGGTCCCTTAACTAGCCGACCTGACGTATAGTGCCACTAGTTTGAAAAAAAATATTTTGGTGAAAAGTGGCAACCTTATAAAACATATGTTTTAAGTTTCAAGGCGCCAAGTTGTTTAGTATTTTTATTTTTGCCATCAAAAGTAAACGATCTCAGTGAATTTGTAAGCATGGAAAAAATTGGTCACCGTTAAAATTCAATATTTCCATTTGTAAGGTCTCCGTCCAAGCAATATTAAAGCCTAGCTAGATTCTACTCTGGGGGAGTCTGTTCTTTCGTTTACGACTGTATAAAATTGGGTAGTAGGACTTAAACGAGGCCGTACGAACTGCCAAGACGAACACCGTAGTGGTCGACCAATTTAGGTGTCCACGCCAGACGCGGTTAAGAAAATCCACAAAATGGTATTGGATGATCGTCGGCTGAAGGTGCGTGAGATATCTGAAATTATAGGCACTCCAAAAAGTGCTATACATCGTATATTGACCGAAGATTTGAAGATGAGAAAGCTGTGCGCAAAATGGGTGCCGCGCTTGCTTTCTTTCAATAGAGCAAACACAGAGTCGTGAAGTTGTTTCAGAAGGGAGCTTGGCAATGTTTCACCGCAATAAAGCCGAATTTTTGCGTCGATTTATAACCATGGATGAGACATGGGTCCACCACTTCACACCTAAAACAAAGGAACATTCAAAGCAGTAGATTGGAGTGGGAGAATCTTGTTCAAAGAAGGCGAAGACGGTTCCATCTGCAGGCAAGGTCATGGCGTCTGTTTTATGGGATGCGCATGGGATAATTTTTATTGATTATCTTCAGAAACGGAAAAACCATCAGCGGAGAATATTATGTTAATTTATTATTATAGCGTTTATGTGACGAAATTGTGGAGAAAAGGCCGCCTTTGGTGAAAATGAAGGTGTTGTTTTATCAACACCATGCTCCAGTTCACACATCCACTATTGCGATGGCCAAAATTAATGAAATAAAGTTCGAATTGCTTCATCACGCACCATATTCGCCAGATTTAGCAACGTCGGGCAATTTTCTATTTCCAAACTTGGAAACATGGCTCCGTAGTAAAAGATTTGACCACAATGAAGAGGTGGAGTCTGCAGTTGATGGTTATTTTAAGGAGTTTAACAGTTCTTACTATAAACAGGGTATCGAAGATATTGAATATCGCTGGAAAAAGTGTATCGAGCTAAAAGGAGTTTATGTTGGAAAATAAAGAAAATTTTTCACAACTTTTTTGGGTCTTCTTTGTTAGGTCGGCTAGTTTTGGGACCGTCCTCGTATGTGTTCTTTGTCATAGCTAAGCTAATTTTTCTAAATTTTTGTGCTGGGACCTAATCCATTTTGAGCGAAGTGGTCGAATAAGTTATTTAGCGGGGATTTCAAACACATAGCAATGATTTTGGTTTGAGCGTGTTACCTTCGCACAATTTGTATGGAGAGTCGCTTAATATCGCTTAGATTTCCATACAAACTGGTCGAAAGAATAGTTTAGCGAGGAAAAAAACCCAGATTAGGCAGATGACAGTTGTGAGAAAATGCAACATTTCCATGTTCTTTTCTTAGCACAAAAAGGCAAACTTTTGAAGGGATGCTGGCAGAATTGCTTAAATGGTGCCTCATACGAGTACAACATTTTATTAGAAAGGACAACATTTTTTAGAAAGGAAGTATCTAACCATGTTTGTTTTGAAATAGCGGTATTTTCATATGCGTGTAGAAAAATATAAAATACATCGTTCGTGAAAAAAATTAGTGTGCTGTAAACGCAAAATCTGTCTCCCCGTTTTAATACAAACTGCATTAAAACATTTTTAAAATTTCTGAAATTATGACATTTATTAAATTTTTTCCTCCTCATGTAAAATGTTTCAAATGTTAGTTACGTCCTTTCTAAATTAAGGTAAGGACATGTTAAAATTTTTTTTTATTCAAAATGTTATATTTATAAAGGGTGTCTCAGTAAGAATGTACTTTTTCATTTTAAAATAAAAACACGTATTTTTTGAGATAGTTGCGATTTTTTTATTGGATTATAAAGAAGACATGTCCCGATTAAGTATGAAATAAAGTATGCGTTAAATGGCCTCCAAGGCTCTGATGCAGGCCATTACTCTTTTCATGAAATTTTCCATGACTTTTTCACAGATATGTGGCTGTATCTCACTGATGATGCGGTGGATCTCGAATTTGAGTTCAGGAATTATTTCTGGTTTCTTTGCATAACCCCTAGATTTCGAAAACCCCAAAGAAAGAAATCGCACGGCGTTAAACCGCACGATCTTGGTGGCCAGTTGACATCAGAATTTCTTGAGATAATTTGTTCTGTAAATCGTTGCTGCAATAAATCGATTGTTTCATGCGTGGTGTGGCAGGTGGCGCCGCACAGTGGGATTAATTTCTTCCTACAAGCCGCGGCAAAAATTAGAAGGAATCGAGCTAGGGCTTTGAAATTTCGCACACATCTCTCATATTGCTAAATTAGAAAAAAAACAAGTTTTTGTTCAAATCCGCCCACAACCACGCCTACCTCCCATATTACGTAAAATAACAAATCGTTGTATTTTCCTCATTTTCATATCTTTGTCAATAAAAATTACTGAGTCCTCAATTTTATTAAAAATTTAAGTGCCACGCCCAACGCCCATATACAAATTTTCATTTTTCAAAATTTTCGAAAACACAGATAATTCTTTGTAGTTTGTGATAGATGTAAATCAGCACTTACATCTATATAAATAACTAAAGCCTAATATGTTAGCTGAATATTTGCAAAAAAATTAGGGGGCCATAGTTTACCGTTTGTTTTTTAAATTAACCAATCATTCCAAATAAAAGTCAAATTTGTACTATAAAATTATCGAAATTTATTAATTTTTCAGCATTTCTCAGTGCATACTTTTAGGTTTATGATATACAGCTGTAAAAAAAACTTTACCTAACGTTTCTATTATCGACAGCATTAAAACACATATGCCTAAAAGTATACACCATTTTATATGGTGTTTTCATCCATTTTTGTAATGAAATTTCGTGGCACTTTTTATATAAAATGTATAACTTTGTTCAACAGTATAAAATATTATGGGAATCTTATTTATGAAATCAAAAGAATACACTCCCACCTTTCACATTTTAGCAACCAGGCCACAACGATCGATAACGACCACCTTTTTTTAGTCCAAGAAAAACTAAAAACACTTAGTTTTTTGAGTATCATCATAAAAGCATGAATATATTTTAATCTGTTATTGTTATTCAATTATTTTTTCTTAAAACTTAATGTAGAAATACCATATTTTTCAAATATACATATTCCAAATCGATACGACAAAAAGAAGTTATGTTTCCAGCCCATTGAAATGCATGAAAATCTGAGGCAGGTTACTGAAGAGTTTCATTTTGTTGACTTTGCGCGTTTTTTGTACAAAAACAAAATTTGTTGAAAAAAACTAATGATTTATTTCTCTTAATTAAACAATTCTCTACAAAACTGTATCATTACATTTTTGATATTTGACACTCGAAAAAGGGTATTTTTGCCGGAAAAATCCCTCTGTGCGCCGTTTTGCTGAAACCATATGTCGTCCAGGTCCATGCCGTCCAGTTGAAGCTACAACAACTCCATTATCATATTCCTGTAACGAATGCCGTTCACTTTGACTGCAATTTTGGCCTCATCTTCAATACAGTAAGGCCCTATCACGCCGCCTGACCAAAACCCTCACCAGACAGTTGCTCATTGTGGATGCATTTTTTTCTCATGGATTGCATGAGGATTTTCTCAGCTCAAAATTCGATAGTTTTTCATGCAAATAGAAATACATGTCATCGGAGAAGACGACTTTTTTTTTGAAAAATTGTCACTGACTTCTCTTTGCTCCATTACCCATTGAACGAATTGCCGGCGCTTTCCATGGTCTGCTAGTTAGAGCTCCTGAGTAAGTTGAATTTTGTACTCATGAAGGTAGAGGTCATAGACTAATACATACATAGATACTTGTATTCTCTCATCTGACGTTTCATTTCACACTCTTCGTCGTAGGTTTGTGGAAATGAGAGAAGTTAAATTTAAAATTAACTTACACCAGGTGGATTTACAAAATATGTTCACATAACTTTTTCATGTCGTTTTGGTGTTCAACTGTAAATTTTAATGTATTTTGCGCTTTTTTGTTGACTTGTATACATTTGTATTGTATTTAACACAAGTAGTTTGCCACAAAAACACGAAATGTTTATCTGGTATTATTGAACCCATGTTTTCCACCATCCAATGTTTTCTTTCCACTGTTCCTATGACGTTTAATTTATTGAGAGAATAAAATTATCTATGTATGTATTAGTCTATGGTAGAGGTCTTATGTCAAAATTCACTGCGTACCTAGTGCTTCGTGAAATTTAAAGTTGTTGAGAACGATGTCGAATTGATGTTTTCGGGGTTTCGGCGACACTCGTTTACAGCAGCAATATTTTCAAGAGACCGACCGATACGTTGACACACAGGAGTCTTACAGACCATAACCAGTCCAATTCCTTAAAATTTTTGACCTTTGACACATTAGGTGCACTCTCTCGACTGAAAATTCTTCGAAGTTTGCTAGCGGTCTCAGCAAAACTTTCCAAAGTTTTGTAATAAGTTTTCACAACTACAACGTGTTGTTCTTTCGTAAAGCGCTCCATTTTTAGTAATCGGAATAAACATATGTAACAGCTGCTAAATTTCAGAATTGCCATTTGCACAAAACAAAAATGACACAAAATTTAAAAAAGTGCAATCTAACTGAGACAGCCTTTATATCTATTAAACTGAGTAAGAAATGGCGATTACATTATAATATTATGATATTTGTAGGTATGGTATTTACAATAATGTGGAGTTAATTGGATTGACCACTAAACGAAAATATAAGTATATTCAATTCATTGGCCAAACCCAAATGTACCACTCAGTGGTACGTTTATCCCAATTTTTTTTTGTTTTTTTTTTTAACCCCAACATTTTGGAAAAATGGAGTTGATTGGTTTGGCTTTTGAATGCCTCGTTTTCAATTATAAAAATTAATTCGTTTACGATTAGGTTCTAAAATGAAAATTAGAGGCGGTTTGTTGAAAATTTCTTATCTGGTTATTATTTTTATTGTTGCAATTACTGTGTTTGTTCAAATGTTTATATTAATATTTAGTGGTAATCTTTTTATGGTCCCACACGTCAAAATTAAACTACGATGCATTTATGTGTCGAAAGAGTTGACTTTTCATAAACCTGATACGAAAAAACTGAATTTTCTTAAAATCGATCATATTGTTTGAAATTGTTTGCCCAGTACAGAAATGTTAGTCGGGTCATTCATAGGGTCCAAGTTTCATTGAAAATGGCATATATTTTTTGAAATGGGTTAGTTTTCTATGTCATATTTAAAACCTTGTTACTTATAAACTATACACCGAGTGTACCTTATAGAAATTTTTTTCACTTAAAATAGGCATCAAGCATTATGTAAATTAAAAAAAAATAAATAAAAATTGAAAAAAAAAATTAATTTTTTTTTTATTTTGGGCCAAAAAAAATAAACATTTATGATTTTCCGTTAGACTTTTAGTTGTGTGCGAAGCAGTGCGAAACATGGAGTCCTATACCAAATTAAAGCTGAGGGTCTCAGCTAACAGATTCCAAAAAAAAATTCTGCCGAAATTTGCCCGCGTCCAAAAAAACAATGGAAAACCAAAAAATTACAGTAAAAAATATGCGTTATGCGTTATTTTACGCGTGCATAAACAACTGCGCACTCTTTCTTTCGTTACTGCTTGTTGTTGTTTTGCCTGTGTGCATGTCTATTACTATAAATAGTATATTTGTAAGATAATTGTGTATACAGTGCTCGTACACTGAAATTCAAATCATATCAGTTATTATTTTCTTTTAAATAAATTTTTACATACCATAATGAAAACTTCAGCATGAGTTGGGCTCGAACTCCAGATGTTCGCACACCAGCCGCCAACTCTATCCACTGAGCTATTAAAGACGTTGGGATTGAATGAATAATAACGTCACTTATTATTACACGCAATGTGTAGAGTCTTTTAAAATTGTAGCAGTTCATATAGTCATTCTAAAAATAGAACCTATGTTGATGTGCATTTTATTTTTGTAAAGTTTTGTAAAATTAAAAAAATATAACGCTATATTTCTTACAACAACAACAATCATTGATCATTGGTGGCATCGATTTTGTCATTTGTTTATGCTCTTTACTTCTTTGTCATTCAAAGTTGTAGTTGGAAAAGTAATAAGTGAGTGTTTATTAAGCAATTAAAGCAAATTTCTTAAAAACAATGGAAAAGTCAAAAATATCTTTCAGAACGCTTTCGGAAATTGTTGTTAAATGTAAAAAAGATATTGATCTTATAATTGGTGAAGTTTTCGTGAATTATAAAAGCGCGTCTGAGATAAATCAAGAAAAGTTCAGTCGGTTTTTGAAACAAACATTCATGCCTCAATTTTTAAAGAAGTGGAACAAGAGTCATCGTACTTCGTCAAGATTTTATAGTGATAATGAAGAATGGCTAACACACTCTTATACGTTGACTGATGAAGTAGTGGATGATACAGTGCATGACGAAGAGCAAACCCAGTCTACTCCTGGTAAACGTGGTCGTCCAACGAAAACCTTTGAGGAGAGCAATGAAAGAACGAAAAGGAAAAAGCTGACTACATTTTGTGAAGACAACTCTGAAGATATCATATTATCTGCTGCCAAAAAAATTGGAGACAAAAATGAAGTCCAAAAATGTTTTAGTCCTGAAAAAGCACTTAGTCTAATTGTTGATGCTTCATTGACAATACACCAGTATGAAATACTGCGAAGATCAGCAAAAGATATTGGTTGTAATATATATCCAAGCTACAAAAAAGTTTTGGCAGCCAAAAAAACGTGTTATCCAGCAAACGTTATAGTAGAGGAAAATTTAAGCAAAGTTAGTTTGCAGGAGCTTTTGGATCACACGGCAGTTAGACTGATGAAGTCAAAATCCGAAAATGAAGTAGCATCATTTCCAAAATATATGCAACTCATTAGTAAATGGGGATGTGATGGCTCATCAGGACATTCAGAGTATCACCAAAACTTTGCGAATGAGACTTTCTCAGACAAAAGTTTGTTCTTGACGTCACTTGTGCCATTGGTAATGACTGAACGGAACGATGAGTCAAAAGTTTTGTGGAAAAATTTAGAGCCATCTTCAACGAAACATTGCAGGCCGTTAAAAATTGGATTTGTTAAGGAGACAGCAAGCGTAATAAATGAAGAAGTTAACCGAGTAAACCATGAAATAAATAATTTAACAAATTCAATTATTGAAGTTCATAATAAGAAATTCGTTATTACTCATAAACTTTCATTGACTATGATAGATGGTAAAATAGCAACAACTTTAACTGGCAGCTCTTCTATGTCCGTGTGCTTCATATGTGGTGCTAAGCCTAGGGAGATGCACAATTTAGACCAATTGGCAACAAGATCAAATTCGGGAGAGGCTTTAAAATTTGGTATTTCACCTCTGCATGCGCGCATAAAATTTATGGAATGCATATTGCATATCGCTTACAATAAAAGCTTTGCAGCATGGCGAACAAATAAAGATACAAGACAAATTAAAGAAGAAGCCAAGGCCACAATTCAAAAAAACCTTAAATTAGTATTGGGAATAAATGTTGATGTGGTAAAACAAGGAATGGGTTCCAGCAACGATGGGAATACAGCTCGACGAATTTTTGAAAACCCTGAAATTACAACTGACATAACCGGAGTAAATGAACAACTGATTCATAGGTTAAAAATTATATTATCCACAATAAGTTGCAGTCAGGCAATAGACTCTGAGAAGTTCCATATATATTGTTTAGACACGGCAAAATTGTACATTGATTTGTATGGATGGTACTACATGCCTATCACAGTGCATAAAGTTTTGATACATGGTAGCAATATTGTATCTGAGGCCATTCTACCTATAGGTAGGTTAAAGATACGATTTGTTTCATACATTTTGAATTAACATATGGTTTATTTTTCAATGGAATGTTATCAGAAGAAGCGTAGGAAGCGAGGAACAAAGACTATAAACGTTATAGGCTATATAACTCGCGCAAGACTGGGCGCTGTTCTACTAACGAAGACGTAATGCATCATTTGTTGATATCCTCCGACCCATACATCAATTCATTAAGAACGAAATTGAAGCTTAAAAAATTAGATTATCACGAAGATGTGAAAAAGTTGCTAATAAATTAAATAGAGTGAACTGTAAAATTTTTGTATGGGGGTTGTATGGGGGGCGGGTGTTACAGTGGGCGGATTTTCTTCATATTTTCAAAACAGCATTTAATAGATGCTGTATGCATTTTTGCGAAAAATAAACATTCTAGTTATAAATTTACAGAAGATATGCCATTTTTGAAATATCATTTGTATGGGAGGTGGGCGATGGGCGTGGTCAATGTTGATGAAATAATTTTTTTTTAAAAGGTGTTGCATAGATATGTTCTTCCAGCAATTTTCAGGAAATTTGTAGCAATAGTTAATTTTTAACATCCAAAAATGATTTTAGTTTGTATGGGCGGTGGGCGATGGGCGTGGTCAATTTTGTCGATACTTTGAAATTTTCTTAATTCTATTATATTAGGGACTCGTGCCAAATTTCATTACTCTCGTACAACTCCTTCTATTTTTGGCCATCGAATGTATGGGAAGGACACACTGTGTGCCGTACGCAAGATTTTATTTCGGGGGGTGAGGGCAGCTTGATATTTAGATTGAAAAATCAAAATTCAAAAAACACATATTAAATAAATAATTTCGGGGGGAGCCCGACCCCCGGCCCCCCCTGCGTACGTCCCTGATGTGAGGTACAACATGGACCTGCCAAAGTTATCCATTTTCAGTTACAAGATAGCTTTTAAGGAAACCTTGTTAAGAACCTAATTTTGTTAATAACAGTTGTGGTTTACGGGAGAAAGCTCATCAATCAATAGGACAACCGCTCATTTTTTGTATGAGAGGTACCAGATTGCGAGTGGCTAAATCACCCATGTTTCAGAGCAGAGTGATGTTTGACTAAATATTATCTAAAACCATATTTCACAAAGGTTGGTTGATTGTTTCGGAAGTTATCTTGTCGACCAACCAGTCGACCCCAACAATTTTGTTTGGGGGGTACCAAAATGGATATAGCAAAATTACCCTTGTCTCAGTAGTTGACTAGCCTTCCGTAAAATGACGTCTAATATTTACTTTCATTAAGATCGGAAATGTTTTATGCGAATTATCGTATCGGCAAACCGGACAGCTCCCGCTTTTGTATGGGAGGTATCAGAATGGACATGGTAATCTTTGAAATGTTCTTGAAATTTTCTGCAGCTACGTAGACATTTACGGTTTATTATCCAATGTGTGAGTTGAAGCTGATCACATATACTAGAAAAAACTGTTAGAAGAAATCTGATTTTGTGGTCACAATGCCTATTTTTAATTCAAAATTAAGTTTGAGCAAATGATAGTCACTGTCAAATTTTCATTGCGAGTCACAATGGCAGCAACGAATTTGTAATTCAAGCCTTCTCGTTCCCACTCACAGTCTCATGTTTTTCGTGAAATTGGAATTCAAATTTGTGCTACTTCTACTTCAAATTGGAATTTGTTCGAATCAGTTTATTCTACTGACCGCTAGGGTCGCTCTACTTCGAATTTTGTTTTAAAACTTGAAAGTATGAATGAAAATGTAAACATTTTGTATCAAAACAAACATTTTAATAAATAATATTATCTGTAGAATCTGCCAATAACAATAATTTCACATATAATTATAATTTTTTATTACCAAGAATACAACACTGTCGCTGGCTTTCGAACAAATCAGCTGATGCAAATGTGAAATGTGTAGTTGTTTGTAGTAAGTGTAGTTCACGCCAATTTTATTAATAAACAAAAGAAAAAAGTTTAAAAAAAGCTGACATTTTCAGGTTTATCGAAACCGTCCAAGGCCATGACATATTATGGAACATAAGTTTCTAAACATTTCTATAGAAAAATTTGAAAACATTTCTAAAGAAAAACTTGAAAGTATTTCTATAGAAAAATTTTAAAATATTTCTATAGAAAAATTTTAAAACTTTTCTATAGAAAAATTTTAAAACTTTTCTATAGAAAAATTTTAAAACTTTTCTATAGAAAAATTTGAGTATATAGAAAAATTTGACCACTTTTCTATAGAAAAATTTTAAAACTCTTCTATAGAAAAATTTGAAAAGTTTTCTAAAGAAAAACACTTAATACTTTTTGCTCCGGATAGTGGTACAAATCTAAGGTCCGTGTCTCACATTTAATTTTTCTATTTTTTACTGTTTGCTTTTTCGTTTGTATTGCAATTCTCCATGGTTTTCAATCCCCAAATATGTATACTGCTGTATAATGTAAACAATGTTGCCAGTCAGCTGTTTTTTCGAACTTATTCGAACAAATTTGTTGCTCGCATTGTGAACGCCTGTTGAATTTGTTGCTATCATTGTGAACGAGCCTTTATCGTGTTGACCAGCCAGACAAAACGACATGGCTCAATCGTCCTAAAAAGTTCTAAAACGAATTTCGTCTAAAGATATTTAATTATTATTTAATCTTAATTCTAAGTTAATTAGAGGTTAACTTTGCATTTTGTTTTTCAGTGGTGAGTTAATGTAAGTCGCCATATTGTCAACTATTATGGCAACCCTTGTATTCTTATTGAAAAATATGTGTGTTTTGGGATAAATACCAAAACAACAAAAGGGGAACAAACAAAATGGAATTATGTAAAATAAGAAATAGATGCATAAAATCGAAGTCATTTCAACAAAAATGCGTAAAAAACTATATAGGAGCAACAATTTAACGATCTAGACTCAACGTATGTGTACAAATATGCAAATCTGAAACATCTACATATTTTATACAATCTTCATTTCTCACTTTGACAGTCAGTAATTTGATCGTCAAAATAATATGGTTCTGACTATAAGTTAACCAACCAACATTTGGTGGTTAAATCATAGTTAAACAATGACTAAAAAACACTATTCGATGTTTAACCACAATTTAACTAAGAAACGAAGATCACCACTGACTGAAAAACTGGCCATAAGGGTCTAATATGTTTCCGTCTATACGTTGAATTTTTTTCCGTATTAAATGATGTACATACTTATACAATATCCCTTCCCAAAATATCTATATCGCGACTTGTCCATTTGAGAAATGTAAGACATGTCTGAGATGCGGATTTAAAGGGAGCTCGATTCTTCGATTTTAATGGTGTTTGAGGGTAGTCAACTCGTAGACCAATTGAGGTGACACTATCCACAGATACTTTTGTGGGTAATACAAAGAAATCGATGTGTCATGAGGACACGCGACAGAAGCAAAACTTAATGTGTGTGGTTGAAATTATTTAAAATTTTTTTATTCGATGACTGAATATTCGTTCGGATGTAGAGATCTCTTGTGTGTATGGACGTTTAAACATGCCCAGCAGGTCAGTGACTGTGGTGACTTTGTCTTCAAAGACATCTTTAAGAAATTGTTTGCATTTGATTGTAAACACGACATTATGGGTGACGATGTCTTGTATGTTGTCGTCGATAAAACTTGTTTGACTAGTTGTAGTTTTAGTTCTCGTGTAAATACTTTAAATGTTGTGAAGTTTTTAAACTTTTTAAACTAGAAAAACAGTTATAGAATTGTCTGCAGCCACAAAGAAATAAAAAGTAACAAGCGGAATCAAAGCAATTCAGTTGAATGTGAACCTCGGACCAACAGGGCGGTGTTATTTTTATTTTATTATAATTATTTGTTTTTTGTATATACATGCTTCCGTTTGTAATAATTGAATTAGTATTTTTATTTATTTTTATTTTTAAAATCAAAATACATTAATATATAGAAAATAAATTATTATTTGAATTTAATGAATTTAATAAAGCTGTTGAATTATTTCGACATCCAATGATATATTATTATATCGTCCTCATTCAGATCAACGACAAGATCATTCACAATGTGGTTTACTTCATCGTCAACGATGTTTGCGACATTTCCATGAAAATGTCTTTCACGATTTGTTTGAAATGTCCTCAGTATGTCTTTCAAGACTTACCATGGTCGTCCACGATTCTTGGGTGATGTCTTCAAGACACGGCCTACTGGGTGCGCGCACGTTATTTTTGACGTCATCGCAGATGCAGGTGTATCTTCTTTTGTCCCGATTTTTTCCTTGATTTCGTAATAAACTTCGTTTCTGTTCGTCTTGTGCAGTGAGTGACTGCGTATGTGTGTAGGTACTTACAAAGTTGGGGTGTATTAGAGTATGTATGTAGGTGTGTTTGGATTTAATGTAACTGTGTTTATATCATAGAGTAATTATATACCTAGAGGTGTCATTTGTCTCATCTGGCTTTTCATCGTGGGGAGGTCGGTGCGATAGAGAGATTTTCGACGTAAATTTTCTTAAACCACTTGGAGTTACAAGAACTGTTGACTTGAATTTTTTATGTCGTTTTGGTGGAGAACTGTGAAATTTAAATGTATTTTGCACTTTTTAGTTGACTGTTGTTGTTTTCCATCGGTGGCGCAATGGTTAGTGTGCACCGCTCTTGTACATGAGAACGTGGGTTCGATCCCTGCTCAGACCAATTTACATTTCTTTCGACGACGCTCACCTCGTTTAGTGATGGCGACACCATCGAGTACTTAACCATGAAAAAGCTTCTCAAAATACGGTTCGGAACCGGTGTAAAACTGTAGGTCCCAATAAGTGAGTCTCAAAACTAGAAAACGCACATCTCACTGATTGTAAGAATTTCTCCTCAATCCCTTCATGGGATGTTATGGGACACTAGTTTTTTTTTCTTGTTGTTGGTATACATTTGTGTTGTATTTAACACACAACACGTAATGCGGTTGTTATTTTCTTGTTGGTTGTTTTGAACCATTGCCTCTATCTGGTATTATTAAAGCAATACTTTTCAACATGCTACGCGTCCATATGAAACCAATAATAATCTCATAAATTTTCAGATAGAAGTGTATTATTCCAATGACTTTTTCTCAGCCTATACATTTTTTTGTACTTTTCTCTACACTTTTTTTTTACTTTTGCGATATTTTTTGTACTTTCAAGTTTTTGTACTTTTGTGTGCACTTTTTGTTGTTTTGTGTTCATATTTCTGTTACAGAAGAAGTTGCGGATCCTGATTTCAACACTTTTTAATTGATATTTAAAATACACCTTGACCGTCGGTGGAGTAACGGTAGTGTGTGCGGCCCTCATGTATCCCTGCTCTGACCACCATACATTTCTTTCGACGACGGCCACCTCGCTTAGTGCCAGCGGCACTAGGTTATCCCATCAATAAACATTTTTTTGTTCAAGCTTTATTTGAAAGATTATTGGGTAAAGTATTTTTGAGATTTTTTTTCAGATTTTTCGGAAGAGGTTTAGAGATCGCGCAAGTCGAATTTCCACCAAAAATCGGGTATTCCGGACATTTTTTGAATTTTACTTAAAACTCGGTCAATGAACACGATTTTCTTAGTTTTTAAGTCAATACATTTAAAGCAAAACGTCCAAGCTTTTATTGTATATGCATAAACCACAAGGTTTGGTAATGATTTTGCTCAATAAGGTACCATGTATTGCATTTTTCCGTAAATTTTGGATACATTTTGTAAATAATGCTTTATATCTTTAAAAAATCCTATGAAAATTTAGACAACTAATGATGCACTTTAAAAGACGAATAAGTTCTAACCAATCTTGTAGAAGAAAATTTTTAATTTGCAGTTACGGTTCCAGAGTTATACAATTTTAAAACCTTTTACCCATTGTATGAAAATAATAATATTATAAACTGTTTGCCATTTTTGCATCGGATTTGCTTTAGATATCTATGAAAATTCAAAATACTAATGATGCACTTTAAAAGATGGATAAATTCCAAGCAATTTTGAAAAAAAAAATTTTGAATTTGCAAATCCTATTCCAGAGTTATGCCACTTTAAAACTCTTTACCCTTTACTCTTGAATAAATCTAATAATATTATAAACTGTTTGTCATTTTTCATCGGATTTGCTAAACATTCTTAATGAAATTTGGTACCAATATGTTGTCACATCTTCTGTGTAATAAAAATTACTACTTGGTCACGCCCAATTTTTACATCCCATACAAATATTTGGCGATAAGTCCCCAAAATTACAACAGGTCCTAATTAACTTGGCAATCACAGAACATTTAGGGCAACGTCAATCCGCTATTGAATATTGATCGGCTTCAAAAAAAAATTACAGCAGACAGTTGTCCGAGGCCTTCGGCCACGGACTGTCCCTGCAGGCTGTGTCAGAGACACGGCCATTAAGTTTAACGTAGAATACGCCATCCGATAAGACAGAAAACATATATAACAATAAATTCATTTGCTTATATTATTTATCATTTATTGTTATATATGTTTTCTGTCTTATCGGATGGCGTATTCTACGTTAAACTTAATGGCCGTGTCTCTGACACAGCCTGCAGGGACAGTCCGTGGCCGAAGGCCTCGGACAACTGTCTGCTGTAATTTTTATATTTACCAACGGCATTTGATTCAAGTCCGTTTAAAAAAAAAATATTATGTTAAATTTTTTTAAACTTAATTTAATTTATGTATTTTAATTAATATTTTTATTGAAATAAGTTCTGCGAATGTTGAGAGGGCCGCCCTAATATTAAAAAAGGTTTACCTTATCGAGTCTTCGCATTAGCATTCGAGCGTTGTGTGAAAGCTTTACGCTTTACAATTCAAAATTAATGTTACAACAGCTTCATTGAAGCTTTCGCAAAAAAGCTTTATTACGTTAGCTTACTGTTTGTTTCACTTTTTACTAGATACATGTTGCCAAGCAACATTAGCTTGCTGTTCGTTTCACTTTTACTAGATACATGTTCCTAAGCAATGATGAGCAACCAAAAACACTCAACCAAACACCACACATATGTTTGAGTGTATGTGTTTAAACAATTTTCATTTGAGAAATTAAAATACTAGAAATATATCAACGAATATGAAATGTGTATCAAACGAAAGATAACATCTTCATTTACCTACAAAAAAAATTTTAAAAAAATTCATCTAGCCGTTTTCTCAAATTCAATGAAATAAAGATTACAACAATAAAAACCTGACATGACTCCTCATACCGTAAGATAAGACGTATTCTACGTCAAAATAGATACATTTTTTAATGAAACTTGGACACTATTATTATAATATATAACAGCTTGATATTAGTGCATATTTTTTTATAACGATTTTTTTTATAATGTATTTGAAAATGTTATTAAAATTTCTGAAATTTCTGATTTTTGAAATTTTATTCTTTTTTTTTGTTTTATGTTTTTAGTTTAAAATCTCTTATCCCCTGCACTGAGTTTAATAATCGGTAATGATTCATTAACACCCTCAATATTTAAGACGTCTGACAATGAATTTCAAATCGTTGAGTATTTTAACTGTGTTGACGTTTGTATGCATCTCATCTGTGCTGTGGAATGCAGTTGAGGCATATCAAGTCGGCTTGGGTCGAGCAGATTGCACAGGACCACCAGTGGAGATTAATTTTGTAAGTACCTCGCATGTCTGTCTTTGTTGTTATTGAAGAAGCTGTTAAAATTTTATGATGTTTACATAAATTTTGTTTATTTCTGGATTTTTTTATTCGTTTACAGATGGGTTATGCCAATATCAAACAGGTTGGTCACGGCATCCACTTGAGACAATTCTCGCGCGCTTTTGTCATTGAGGATGAGAATAATAAGAGAGTGGCTTTTGTGTCGGTCGATGCCGGTATGATGGGTCATGGTGTAAAACGTGAGGTAAGTGATGAAACGGGAGGAATTTTGTATCTAAAGATATTGAAGACATCTTTCTAGGAAAGGCTGGCAACTTACGTTTAACTTGTAGGTACAGGTTTTCCTGAATGACTTTCTCCTTTATGTTTTCTTAAATATATTGAAGAGATCTTACTATGGAAAAGGGGTATCGTTTTCTATATGAGTAATTACATTTCGGTTTAGAAATTAGTCGAATCAGCTTTCAGGAAATTTTGTTGTAACTAGTTGTGTTTTATTGCAGGCTTACTCATTGTTTGTTTGATATAGATGTTGAAGAGATCTTCCTAGGGAAGGAAGACACTTACAAGTAAAATATTCTTAAAATCTAATGACAATTTAACTAGTAAGTTCTTGTTTTCCATAATCCCTTTTGGCCTGCTCCGCGATCTCGAACGAAAAGCTAAGCAACTGAAAGTCAGTCACTCGCATTCGTCCCAAATTAGGTTCGTCTAAGTCGAAATTTTCGTTCGAATGACTCTATGTAAGTTCCAAAATTAAAGCAATTTAAGTCGTTTGTAGCCACATCCGTAAAATCAGGAGATCAATATTGTTACGATTAAGTAAAATCTTTTTACTTATTAACAAATAGTAAATTTACAAATTAACAAAATGTACATAAATTACAGGGCGATTAATGTTGCGCCTGAAACTATACCCTGACAACAAACCAGTTGACTAATCCGCTAATCCAGTTGACTAATCCGCTGCAAATGCGTTAAGGTTTTAAAACTGCAATACCGGTTCTTGAAATGAATAACTTCCATATACGACTATAATATAAAGATCGAGAAACAGGTTATGGAATCGGGTAGAACAATCTATAAACGGGTAAAGTCAAAGTAGTCAAACTCGTATAATTAGCTGATGTTGTTTGCATTTAGAGTTGATAAATAAAGTTGATTTCGGTTCCACAATGTCAGTCGAACGAAAATTTCGACTTAGGCTGATGACAGAGTAAGCGCTACAGGCGTTGCTATGATATGTCGCTACAACTTGCTACAAAACTCTGCTTGGATTTACTTATGTATGTGCTCGCTCAAATGTAGTCAGAGAGTGAGCAGAGCTACAAAATAGTTTCAGTGCTTGGCCGCTATAAAGCAGGTAGTGAAATGATTTATAGCAGCGACATATTGAAGTGAGAGAGAGTAAAAACAGAGAAAGAGAGTTAAAATAAAAAATTTGGTATGGACGCGTCTATTATTCCTTTTGTTTGTAAAATCAAATTAAAAATAATGTGAAAATAAATGGATTATTATGATATAAGCTATGAAATTCTCCTTTTTCTCTATTTTTATTTATTTCATGTATTCCTTCCTTTTTGGCCAAAAAATACGTTATAAGTATTGGTTGACATAAACAATTCTTCGTCCGAATCCATGTTATACAAATGAGCTCAAACAAAAAAAAATTACAGCAGACAGTTGTCCGAGGCCTTCGGCCACGGACTGTCCCTGCAGGCTGTGTCAGAGACACGGCCATTAAGTTTAACGTAGAATACGCCATCCGATAAGACAGAAAACATATATAACAATAAATTCATTTGCTTATATTATTTGTTATTTATTGTTATATATGTTTTCTGTCTTATCGGATGGCGTCCTATTGGCTTATGGGCTATTTGGTTCTAGGCAAGGCTTCCTCAAAAGTTGCTTTGTAACTAAAAATGGACGTCTTTGCCAAACAGTATATATTGTACTACAAAAATCTGCACAAAAAGTGCATTGTGTATCAAAAAAGTACTTATACATAGAATCACAAAAAAAATGCTAACAACTCGAGTGTTCCAAAAAAAGTACATAAAATAACCAAAAACTTACGTTTTGGTACCAAAAGTAATTTTTTGACACAAAAGATACGAACAGGGAACAGAAAAGGTACCAACAAGGAAATTATAAATACCTCCCAAAAAAACGTAGTTTTGGGGCCAAACAAGTTCAACGAAAAGTCGTTTTATCGTAGAAAATTGTACACCAAAAGTACAAATATGTGTACTTTCTGGCACCGAAAAGTTCAGTTATTGGTACCACAGTTACAAGTGTCTATATTTTTGTATATTGTCCTATCAAAGAGGACTGGGCACTGTTATTTTTTTGGTCCAAAAATTACTTTTTGATAAATTGTTGGTAAATTTTATGTCCAATCTGGTACTGTTTATGTACGGTTTTGGTATACCATGTATTTTTTAGTACACTTTATGTACTTTTTTTGGTTCTATTTATGTACATTTGTAATACCCTATGCTCTTTTTGGTAATTTTTTTGTACTTTGGTGCATTTTGTGTACTTTGTGTACATTTTGTACAATTTATGTGCATTTTTGTACCTTTTGTAGCACATTATGTACTTTCTTGAGTATGTTACGTACTTTTTGTTAATGAAATGTACTTTTTGTTAATGACATGTACTTTTTGATTCAAATTATATTAATAATGAGGACACTGATCGTTATTCATTTATTGGATCCATTTTGGATCTATACAATTGGATCCATACTTTATATTAGCTTCAAGGTCTCGCGTGTGATATAAATTAACGCACGCAGCTCGCACGGGTTCGCGTGAGATTTTTGTTTAGTTTTTCGCACCAGCCCGCGAGTCGTACATTTAGTCTCACCACTAACGAGTAGGTGCGCTCCTCGTTTTTCCGCTCGTGGCGAATATGCGAGCTGCGACCGTACGTTTACAATGCCGGAAAAAAATTTATAAAAAAATTTTGGTCCCATATTTTCTGGTGTAGCTAATATTAAGGGCGAGTTTCACACTCGTCATTTAAAAGTTTCTCGAAAATTTTCATATTAACTGGCATTTAAATGACAAACATGGGGCATTTAAAGTACATTTAAATGCAGAATTTTGAACTATGAATATAGATCATAGATATTTCAACATAGATCACGAATTTAATCAAAAAAATAAATCCGTTTGGCCGGAAATGTATGGTCCTCCAAGGGCTAAGCAATAAGTGTCAATATAAATAGAGGTAAATGGCCGTTAGTACACGCTGAAAAATCTGTTTGGGTGCAAATATAACGTGTTTGTAGCTTGTCACAAATATACTATACTTGTGCTCAAACACATTGTGTTTGCTATTCAATATAACATGTTTGAGACACAATGATTAATAGGCCATAGTATATGTTTTTGAGACCCAAATGTGTTTTTTTAGTTGAAAACAAAAACGTGGCATATAACAACGAGACAACAAGGTAGCAAATCTTCAATTCATGAAAACAATGTTTGCAAATACAATGTACATGTTTCCCGCAATATATTTGTGGGGCCATTATTTTTCAGCGTGTATGCGCAGCTTTTGTACATGATATCGTGACTTCGATCCCTGCTCTGAGCACCTTATATTTTTTGACGAAGGTCATCTCGCTATCGCGACAGTATTGAGTAATAAGCCATCAAAAAAGCTTCTCTAAAAGTGGTTCGGAATCAGTGTAAAGCTGTATGGCCCTATCAGTGAGTGTAAAAGTATAAAGCGCACAGCTCCTTGATTGTTAGAAGCTCTCCCTAGTCCCTTCAAGGGATGTAATGAGAAACAATTTATTAATTTATAAAAAGAGATTCATCATTCACCTACAAAAATAATATTGGTCTTATCGTTTAAGTCACATTCACCTCACTTGCAACTTTAGATATCACATGTTAAACAAACTAAGTACTGGCGATTTTGCTCAGTAAATTTACGAAGTTGCATGTTGGAAACTATTGCTTTAATAATACCAGATAGAGGCAATGGCTCAAACCAACCAACAAGAAAACAGCAACGGCATTTCGTTTTGTGCGTTAAAATTATTGTGTAAATATACCACAAATATATACAACAATAAAAAATAACAAACAAGTTCAAAATTCCTGAAAATTTCAGAATTTTTCATCAAAACGAGATGCAAAATGTAAGTCACCAGTTTTTGTAATTCCACCTGGTTTGTAAGTCAATTTACGTCAAATAACTCTCTATCGCACCGACCTCACCACAAAGAGTGAGAAATGAAACGTTAGATGAGAAAGATGGCAGACATGTATCACATTACTCTATAGCCATAAGATTTTTGTCAATATTTGTATGGAGCTGAGCACAAACAATTAATACTTCCACAAACATTATTCGTCAGGTTCTTAATTTGGTCATAGAATGATGCCTAAAAATGCCATGAGTGCGAAAGTGACTTACATAATAAGGCCCTATATAAATTCGTACCTTTTTGCTGTCTATGTTAATCTGTTAACAGATAGCTCAAAAACATTCGGGACACTAATATACAATTTTTAAGATCTAACGATAATTTTCCCCCCATATAAATGAACCATTTTCGATTTAATTACACTGAATTTGAAACAATTGGAAAATGTTATGAAATGTTTTAATGTTTCTGCTTTCAGGTAATTAAACGCTTGCAAGCACGCTATGGAGATATTTATCACACTGACAATGTCATCATTAGTGGCACCCACACGCACGGCGGTCCCGGTGGATTCCTAATGCATCTGCTGTACGATATCTCTATATTGGGATTTGTGCCTCAAACTTTTGAGGCATTGGCCAATGGTGTCTATTTGGTATGTATGAGAAATGTGGAGATCCTACAGGAGATCTTATTTGTTGTTATCGTTGGCTTTAGAGTATTAAAAGAGCCACTGATAACCTGGTCGAGGGTAAAGTCTATCTCTCACGCACTGTGATTTTAAATGTCAACATCAATCGTTCGCCCACTTCTTATTTGCGGAATCCTGTCGAGGAGCGTGCCCAATACGAACATGACGTCGATAAGGAATTAACCCAATTGCGGTTTGTTGATAGGGAAAATAATATTTTGGGAGCATTTAATTGGTATGCAGTACATGCGACCTCTATGAATAACACCAACAAATTGGTGTCCAGTGATAATGTAGGATATGCCTCTTTGGTTTTGGAAAAGGAATATAATGCCAACAAAGTTCCAGGAAAGGCAAGTAGTAGTCATCATTTTTCATAAATCAAACAAAAACGGTAAAATATGATTGCGCTTTCTTTTGTAACAGGGTAAATTTGTTGGTGCTTTTTGCTCTTCGAATTTGGGTGATGTTTCTCCAAATATTATGGGTCCCAAGTGCTCTCGCAGTGGTAACAGCTGTGATTTATTAACATCCAAGTGCCCTGCTAATGAAGGTGAATGTTTTTCTTCGGGTCCGGGACGAGACATGTATGAAAGTACTAAAATTATTGGTGAACGTTTGGCGGAAGGAGCACAGGTAAGTTAAGATTCACGAAATTATTTTTTAGGTTGCACTTGATTTCAAATTAATATAAGATCGATTTGAAGTTTACACAAATTAAAGTAATCGAGTCCATGAGGTCGTTTTAAACTTCATATTATTATCTCCACATTAGACTAAATGTGGTTATTATCCTTAACGACTATTTCGCCTTCATTCCAAATGTACTTATTTAAGTGGTTAAACCTCGAAACTAAAGTCGCTGTGACAAAACTGACATCACTGCCAATCATGGCTATCGTCGTGAATGATAATCAGTGCAAACAAAAACCCCAGTTTCATTTGCAAGAGTAGTACACGCTAACCACTGCAACATCATCGATCGCGAAGTCCATAACTTTTCAGTTTGTATCTTCAATTAACTCATTTTAGTTGGAATTGCTTTACACACAATCATTGATACTTTATATTTCTTGCTTACTTCTTTTCTTCTGTTTACCCTCAAGTTATCTTCCAATATCTGAAAGTACGTAAATTGTTGCCGGCATTTATCTTCTCTGTTTAGTTATGATCAACAGGTAGTTAGTTACATCATTGTACTATGCTCTTGACCTTGGTGTTAAGGTTTGGGCAACATTTGCAACAATACAAGAAACTGACCTATTAAATTTACATCACGTATGTTTGTTTTTCAGTTTTATTTTAAACTTGTAATTGAACTAAAATTCAAAACTTGATAATAGTTTTAACTAGCGAAATTTGCCACAATTTTTTTGAATTGCTGAAATATTTTTTGTGTTTGGGAAGTGCAAATATGTCCTCTAGTAATTCTTCATTAAATCAACCCAAGCTAATGATGCACTTCTGGAGTTTTTTCTCGCTCTATTTGAAATTTACAATCAGTTTTGTAAACTGAATTTTAGGGGGTAGGTGTAGTGGTGTATGTATCAGAAGTTTATACTACACGCTGAAAAATTTGTCTATTTTTGTTGTTTGGATGCAAATATAACGTATTTGTAGCTTGTCGCAAATATACTATAGTTGTGCCCAAACGCATTGTGTATGTTATTCAATATAAAATGTTTGAGACACAATGATTAATAGGCCATAGTATATGTTTTTGAGATCCAAATGTGGCTTTGTTTGTCGAAAACTGCTAAAAATAAAAACGAGACGGATAACTAAGAAACAAAAAGGCAGCAGATCATCAAATGATAAAAACAATGCTTGCAAACATGTACATGTTTATTTTCCAGCGTGTAGAAATGCTGAACATTGTTTGATTGATAACGTTTGATACCAAGGTCTAAAAGAAAAATGTAATAAATAAATTCTTGCTTAAATACGCAAACTTGTACTGATCTTTGATCGGTGACTTATAGTGAAATTTTACGTAGAAAATTTTTTCAATACACACCAACCCCCTAAATTTCAGTTTTGTGGGACATTTTAGCACCAATTCGGAATAACTACGAAAATAACCCGTAAACGGATTTTCAGTTTTGACCTCGTTTTGGCATTCAAGTTGAGTTTTGAGCTTTAGTATATTCAGAAACTTATAATAGCATTTTATGGCAAATACGTCTGTTGTACAGTTTAGCCAGCTATACCCATATTTTAGGAGTGTTTTGTTTACCCTTTTCCACAAAAGGGTAAAAAAACCCCATATATTAATGAGGTAGTGGGTTAATATGTTCCTTGCGGTAAATCATATAAAATTGCTAAACACATCCTTTACCTAAAATGTAAGGATAACATAGTTTCCTATACCGATTCATCATAATAATGTTCAAAAAGGGGACATTTTGACCCCCCCCCTCCCTAAAATAACATTCCTGCGTGATCTTTAAAAACGCCAATACATGTATATGTTTTTTACCATCTCTACCAGAATCCGTTGTAACAAACTTGTTATTTTGAAAAAGTTTTATTTTGTTCCGCAGTGTAATAGTTCAGCTGCCTTTACTGTCTATGTTTTCTCTGACAGTCAGGCCGGCCATCATGTCCGTGGAATCAGTATTGCTGAACTCAACATCTGCTGCAGATCTCTTAACGATATGCCATCTGTACGATATTCATCTCAAGTGGGTGCCTGGGAACACGGCCATTCCGGAGAACTGTAGAGCGGATGAACTGGCCAGACTAACTTTCAGATTCATAGGGAATTGGAACGTGTTGGCATGCCTCAGGAGACTTGTAGGTATATCTTGCAAGAGCGCTGATAATGCTGGAGAGGTGGACACGGGGTACAGACTGTGAAATCGCACTACAAATCCGACCGGTTGTGGATAACAGAAGATGCAAGAACCTTCTATCTCTAGCCAGGCCCAAGGTATCAATAATTGCGTTAGTTAAAGGAAGGGAAAATTACTTCTGAAAAGGTGTCACAATAAGGAGGAATTCACTGAACCTATTCTCTGCACATGCTAAGCACTAGCAATTAGGAGGTAGTCTTGTATGGGATCTTACCTATTTAGGAACCTAGGAGAATTATCTCAGATAGGCGTAGACAAGATCTTGAGTTTCTTGGTGGGTTCTTGATCTGGTTCTCTGGTGGGGCTAGTACTTAATCTCGTTAGCCCGTGGGAATAAGTGTAAGTTAGTCGTTTAGGGACTGCATCCATCTAAACTATGTAGGTAACTAATCTTAGTCGTATTTTAGTTTTTTAAAGTAACAGTTGATGTAGTTACTATGGACAATATTGGTAGTTATTTTCATTGGCTTTCACACAAATCCATAAGAAGGATGTTATTATAATTCAGTAATTCTTAAAAAATTACTGAATTTCAATAAATTATGGAACCGGTTTCAATACGGATGTTTAATAAACGATTTTGTATACGGACACTACATTTTTGACACCGGATGTCAACCGGCATTGTTTTTGAAATTCTTCCCAATTCAGTTTTTTGTTTGAAATTCATTGTTTTTAAAATTCTTCCCAATTCCGTTTTTTTTAAACTGGTTACAAAATCGGTTATGCGTAAATAAACCAGATAATATTCCTAGTTTATGAAACAGATGAGGCTTTTCGCAACCGGTCTTTAATTCCGGCTTTATGAAAACGGTATTATATCCGGTTCGGTTTGCTGGAACTAGTTATCAATATCAGGTTTTTTAAACCGCGTCTGTTTACTCCGTTCATAAATCCGGAGTTTTTATACTGGTTCTATATTACAATTATTTGGAAGCAATTCAAAAGCAAGTTTCAAAAAAAAAAGAATTGAGAACCGGTTGCAGGAAACTGAACAGGTTTTAAAGACCGGAATTGAGTACCAGTTCCAGTAAACAGAACCGGTTTCAAAACACCGGAATAAAGATCCGGTTCCTGTAATAGGAATAGATGCTTATTTTTTAAAATTCAGTAACTTTTATTTGTATTTGAATTGTTATGACCAATTTTTTTATTAGTTTTTGGTTAAGGTATGAGAAATTCATACTACAAGCTTACAAGTCATGAACATTTTTTTAATTGAAAAATGGTTGGTTTTTGTTGGAAATAATAGACAATTCAGTTCAACACACACTCACTGGCATGACTAGTTTCGAGTAACTTAAAAAATATGCTTTTTATATGCTGGAAGCTTCTGGGCCCTATCAGGAGACAAAAAATGCTTAACAAATTGTATAGAAATTCTGCAAAATTAATTTCCATGGTAAATCAGAGGTTTACAGTATTTCTTTGTGGTGGTAAAAGCGCAAGTAACACCGAAAGTTCTGGATATAAGAGCAAAGATTAACATTTGAAGAGATTGTTAAGGCCACAAGTAACAGCACCTGCGTGTATATGGAAAATCTGTCCACACTTTAACCCCTTGTTACATTTTTTATACACGTTCTCTATTTTTAACACATACCAAATCATTCCAAAATTTTTTCTCACATTTTTAAATTTTACCCTTTCATGACCATTTTATACCTTTTTACCCATACATATTATTTACAATAAATTTTAAATATTTTCGTAGTTATTTGAAGTTGTATTCTTTTTACCAATTTTTCTCCCTTTTTACCCACTCTTCACATTATTATTAACACATAGGAATTTTCTTGAATTTTGAAGTCTAACTCTTTTCCGGCAATTTTTGCCACTTTGTAATAACTGTCTCTGTAGCCCTATTTAAATTTATATTTCAATTATTAGTTGAACTCTAGACCCAATCATTCCAATCTAATGTTCTCATTTTTCACACACATATGTACGTATACTATTTACTTTGTATATAGGTACATTGCCCATCGTTCCATCCGATTTTTTATACTTTTTATAATAGACGTTGATTATTCTTGTCGCAATTGTTTCTTATCTATAGGGTATCTCAGTATGATTGGAATTTTTAAATTTGGTGTCATTTTTTTGTGTGCAAGTGGTAACCCTGAAATTTCGCAGCTGTGACACCTGTTTATTCTGATGATAAAGGGCACCTAATGTGTCAACAATTCGAAGAGTGATCAAAAAATTTGAAGAAACTGTGTCGGTTATGGACAGTAAGACCTATGTGCGTCAACATACTGGTCGGTCTCTTGAAAACATTGTTGCTGTAAACGAGAGTGTCGCCGAAAACACGAAAACATCAATTCGGCATCGTTCTCAACAACTTCAAATTTTACGAAGCACTACACAGCGAATTTTGACAAAATACCTCCACCTTCATGCGTAAAAAAATCAGCTTACTCAGGAGCTCAAACTAGCAGACCATGGAAAACGCCGGCAATTCGTTCGATGGGTAATGGAACAAAGTGAAGTCAATGCCAATTTTTCAAGAAAAGTCATCTTCTCCGATGAGGTGCATTTCCATCTGAATGGATTCGTGAATACACAAAATTGTCGATTTTGGGGCTCAGGAAATCCTCATGCAATCCATGAGAAACAAATTAGATCTTTACTCCGCCGAGCCACGCCGCCGCCGTTTTTTTGAGCTTGTTGCCGTGCCGCCGCCATATTGCGTAGAGATCGGCGCAGCGGTTGCGGCGGCGTATAACTTTTTGTTCAGTCGTTTATATAATCGATCAGTTAATGACATTGTTCTGATTTACAACACACGTTGCAACCACTAACTTCAAACTTTAAACTACACACAACCACAATCAGAATATTTCCTAATAACAGTCAGTTTAATTTCCCAAGACTTATGTTATGGAGTTAAATGACACTCTGAATTTTGCATAACAACAGCGAGGCGAAATTCCACACGCAGCAACACCAACATCCAGTCCCATTCTCTAACAGGATGCAGTACACGTTACAACTAATAGAACAACATCAGATCAAATTTCTAAGCATTGAACTCGGCTCAGCAGCAGCCGTGGCAATTTCCTAATAATTAGGAATAGCCGCCAACGCCGTTGGCCATCCCTAGGTTAGCCGAATAAGCCGCAGCCGCCGCCGAAGCAGAAACAATTGGCGTAAACCTCTAAAACAAATGCACCTACAATGAGCAGCTGCCTGGTGCGAATTTTGGTCAGGCGGCGTGATTGGGCCTTACTTTTTTGTATATGAGGATGAAATTGCAGTGACTGCGCACGGCATTCATTACAGGAACATGATAATGGAGTTCATGTGGCCTCAACTCGACGGCGTGGATCTGGACGATATGTGGTTTCAGCACGACGGCGCCACCTGCCACACCGCGCATGAAACAATCGATTTATTGCAGCAACGATTTCCAGAAGAAATTATCTGAAGTAATTCTGATGTCAACTGGCCGTGCGATTTCTTTCTTTGGGGTTTTGTGCAATCTCGAGTTTCCAGAGCTCAAATCCGAGATCCAACGCGTCATCGGTGAGATACATCAACATCTCTGTGAAAAAGTCATGGAAAATTTCATGAAAAGAGTAATGGCCAGTCATCAGCGCCGTGGAGCTCATTTGTTGGATATTTCAATAAAAAAGTGTCAACTATCTCAAAAAATACGTGTTTTTATTTTAAAATGAAAAAGTGCATTCTTTCGAAAAAATCCAAATTCGAAAAAATTTCACTCGAGAGTCGAAAAATTCGCTTCCTCTTCACTAGAGTTGTGTAGTTCACGAACGAACTAGTTCAATTGAACGATTCACTCTTGTGAACTAGATCAACTAGTTCATACTGTTCCGCTCTTTCGTTTCAGTAGTTCACTTGACTTGTTTCAGCTGTTTTTTTGTATTTCAGTTATGCAGTTCTCTTCGCCATTTTCTAGTTCATGCTCTCTTTGTCTCACTCAATTTGCACAAAGGTGCCTAATGTTGCTTCTACACAATAACTAAAGCGCTAATCACCACTTTTATTCCAAAATATATAAAGATTACGGAAACACAATATTTCAGAAATGGAATAACCTAATCGTTAAGTCGACCTTCAATACGGCGATTTAGTATAAACAACTATCACAGTATCCAAAACACTTTAGAAATCTGCAGAAATCAAATCATTTTCGCGATTATTCGCTCCGATTGAACGAAAATTACAAGTTGAACTCAATGAGCTATTTAGTTCACTGCTCATATGAACTGTTTAGCTGAAATGCTACAATGAAATAGTGAACTAAATGAATGAACTAGTTCATTGTGATGAACTAAAAAGAGCGCTCACTTGAATGAACTAAAATTCCCAACTCTACTCTTCACTACAAAGCTCTCACTCTCAGTATAATTCAAATTAAACTCCTCGGGAGCGATTCAAATTGAGAGTTTTCGGAGTGACAGTTTTATATTGAGTAGGAACTGAATTTGTCGGCTCGCGAACGGAATTTTTACTTACTCAAGTCCGACAGTGTATCTGACGTTCTGCAAGTGCGTATGAGGATATCTAACTAAGACCACGATTTGTTGAATTTGTTGTCTCGTCTGGCTACATCCACAGAAAAAATCAACGAATTACCCGTAACCGAATAAAGAGGAAGTTACAACCTCATTAGATGCCATTACATCCAAACTAGAGGTTGTCACAACTTATTAGAGGTTGCTTCAACCGAATTTCAGTTGTGGGTACCTAAATTCAGTCGTAACACTCACAATTCGGTTGTGGCAACAGCAATTCGGTGGCAACAGCAATTCGGTGGCAACAGCCGAATTTACGGTTGCTACAAACTCTTATAATCAATTAGTTCTATGAGTGTATGAAAGACATTTTTATAATTTAGAAACAGATGGAGGACTGGATTCGAGTCTAGCATTTTGAACATAACACTCGGGTCCACATTGTATGCAACTTACAAAATAATTATTCCCTGATAGATCCAGATAATGGGCTTAAATTGTTTTCTCTTTCAACAAATATTTCATCTTAAAACTCAAATAATAATTCAAATTTTTTAATATTATTTCCTTAGCGTTTACTCAACGAGGCCAGCGAGGAAGACAATAATGGACGTGAAATTTATGGTGACCTCAGTTGCATTCATCAATTTGTCGATATGCCCAATTACAATGGCACCGCCTATAATCCACTTACACGAAAAATCGACAAAATACGTGGTTGCCAACCGGCCATGGGTTATAGTTTCGCAGCCGGTACTACAGATGGACCTGGTGCATTCGGTTTCGAACAGGGTACATTGACCGATAATCCCATGTGGAATTTGGTGCGTGATTTCATAGTCCCTCCCACGCAAGATGATATAGCATGTCATTCGCCAAAACCTATACTGTTGGCCACTGGAAGGGTGAGTAATATTGGAAGAGTTTAAGCTTCTTTTTTCTATAAAATCATCACATAGGCTACTTTCCCTTATGAATGGCAACCGAAAATTGTGCCTACCCAAGAATGTCGCATTGGGGATTTGGTTATTGCAGCGGTACCCGGTGAGCTCACTACCATGGCTGGCCGCAGATTACGTAACAAAGTTAGGGCCGTTGCAGCCGCCACTGGGGGCAGAGACGTCGATGTCATCATAGCGGGTCTGTCCAATCTGTACTCCAGTTATATAACTACACCGGAAGAATTCCAGGCTCAACGTTATGAGGCAGCTTCCACGATTTTTGGTCCCAATACCCACACAATTTACATGGATGTATTTGAACGCCTTACGAAAGCATTGTTTAGAAGTGACACGGTTGAACCGGGACCACAACCACCCTACATGAATGATCGTATGTTGTCGATGAACACGGGCGTAATCTTCGATGGCCATCCGTTGGATAAAGACTTTGGTCATGTGAAAAAACAACCATTACGTGAATACAAAATCAATGAAACTGTTGAGGTTACCTTTGTGGCGGGAAACCCACGGAATAATATTTTCCATGAGAAAACTTATTTGACAGTGGAGCGTAAAATAAACGAGGAAAGATGGAAGGTGGCACACACGGATGCCAGCTGGGACACCAGGTAGGACTTCATTATTTTACAGTTACCAGCTAATATTTGGCCTTCTATTTTCTTTACAGATTCATTTGGGAACGCACTCATTTAATTTTGGGTTTCAGCGATGCTCACGTTCATTGGACCATTGGTCCCAATACCTTGCCCGGCGAATATCGTATACGTCACTTTGGCAATTACAAATATATTTTGGGTGGCATCTTCCCCTACGAAGGCCAAACGCAATCGTTTACGATAAAGGACGATTAAAGTTAAGGAGGACACGCTCGGTCGGCTGGGTGGTGGTGAATCGGAGTCGTGTAGCGTTTTGTTAATTTGTTGTTTGGTCTAGTCATAGACTGTTTTGCATCAGGGTGTAAATAGATCTAATTCCAATACGAAGTTGCCATCTATTTAGTGGCCATTTTTCCCCATTTTTACCAGTCTGTTAATGTTTATGTATATATGGAAATTTTTCATATTGTATTTGAGTGAAGAACGAAGTAAGAAGAAGACGTAGTATTATATCTATTGTATTTATGATAAATACTTATGTAAAGCTTTATTTTTATAATAATAATATAAATAAAATAAAATTATAGTAATATTGTAATGAAATATACCTACTCGAATGTTATTTTATTGAAATATTTTTGATAATTCGGTGATAGTTTTATATTTAAAAATCGAAACATTTAATTCCCTGCTAAGCCTAATTTTCAACCACTTTGTATGGGGAGCTATGTAAATGATTTTAAGGGACTCCCTACACAAATTCGTCGACAAATTAGTTTAGCGGGGAATGAATAACGTGTATTATCAGTTTTATCTCAAAGATATGTCGAATTTGATCGTTAGATATTGTCAATGCCTGATTAATCTTTTAATTTGACGCAAAGAATTCTAATAACGACTTTACAGTTTCAAGCAAATCATCCAAAACCTCACAAACTAATGACAGTTGAATCGATACTTATTTATAAATTTATAGCAACAAGTACAAAACATTTTTGTTTGTATCCGTATTAATGGGCGTGTTAACAAAATCCCGTGTTATCTATTCCCCATCTCATGGTATCTTACAGTTGGATATAGCCAACAGTTATGGATGTCAGTTTATGTGGAACTTGAAAAAATGTATTTGCTGGTTAGTTATAATCAGAAATGGAGATGATACTTAAACTAAATTGTGTATTTTAAAAAAAAATTGATTGAAAGTAACAACATACACTTCTTCTACCCTTTTTATTAATATATCAGCCAAATCGATTAATTATGTAGACCTTTGTTATCGATAATTTCACAAAGGGTTTGTGGATAAACTTATTCATCCAGTATAGACACGAACCAGTGCAGTTATGTTGATAACATTCACAATAGCGTACACTATAGCAAAGACAAACTTACTTGCAGTCAGCGTTACCGTTGAGAAATTTCAAAAAGTGGCACAAAAAGGGGATTTTTTAAAAAAAAAAGTGGCACAAATAAGGGGATTAAAAAAAAATAGTCGCAAAGTTTTCATAAAGGCATTAATTTTAAACAAAATATTGCAATTCAGTAAAAGTTAACAACAACGTAACATAAAACAATCAATTCTTTAGATGATACTTATAAGCACATACTTAAACATATGTAAGCTGTATCACCCACATATGTAAATATATTTGTATTTTGAATTATACAAGGTGGCGCAAAAGTAAAATTCCGATGTTTTTTGGCTGTAATTTAAAAAAAATTAAAAACTTTGATTCTTCTTGTGGATTAGTTTTATTTGGTCTTTTAATTTTTTTTACATCAAGTCGAGAATATGATGTCATGTAAATGGCCGCCGCCACAGTTGATTGTCATTTGAGCACTTTTTATGGCATTTTCCATCTTTGGCCAAAACTTCCGGCGATAGGTCCCCACATTCTTGACGGATATTGTCTGTAAGAGCTGCAAGAGTCTGAGGCTTGTTGACATAAACCCGCGACTTCAAAAAGCCCCACAAAAACAAGTCTGGAGCGGTCAAATCAGGCGATCTTGCTGGCCAGTGCAAATCGCCAAAACGGGAGATTAGGCTCCCGGGAAATGCATCCTTCAGCATATCGGTTGTGGCACGTGCAGTGTGTGCCGTTGCACCGTCCTGTTGGAACCACATGTTTTCCAATCGCAATTCATCAAGTTACGGCAAAAAGAACTCGTTGATCATTGCTCTGTAGCGTGGCACGTCGTCTGGTCGATGTCGACGGCGCTTCCATGACATCCTCGGCTACAGCAGTATGCCACGCCTGGCAGCATCTCGTGTTGTGCCAGTCTCTTCGAGGCGAGCGGCTAAACGTCGCAGTGTTTCACCAGTAGGCGCTGGACGGCCAGGAAATCTGCGACGAAATTCACGTTGTGCTAAAGTCACCGACCGATTATTGGTCAAATAAATAGTCAGCAATATTCCGCGTTCTGGAGCAGTGTAGCGTAACATTGTTTATTAACCTGTATTTCGCATGTGTTAACTACACAAATGTCAAAACAGAACTGACATTAGGGGCCAATCGCAAAATTTATAGCATTTTCTGATAGGAGGATTACTTTTGCGCCACCTTGTATACAAAAATTTTTGTATGTTATGCGTAAAAATAAAGTATTTATTTATGCGATTTATTTTTTTGAAACTTCGTTTCGATACTTATTTATAAGTTCCTCGCCTGGAGTCTAATCATCCAGCTACTTGTTCAGCAAATTCATTACTGAAAGCATGGATTCGCAAATTTTACCTTTAACCTGTTTGTTAATTTATTTTCCATTAATGCAAACTTTCAAAATACGCGTTCTGCGCAAGCACACTGCTGTGTCGCAAAGTGAATATATATCCGACAAATTCATACAAGTTCTGATATAAACGTTCGTTGAAATAATTTTTTAACTGACATATTTTTTTTCATTTTTTAACTGAATGAGGTGTTTATATGATTCGTCCATAGCCTTACACTCTAATAATTTTAGTTCATTTATGAATGCTTCAGGTTTAATTATTATGTGACTATATGCAGACACGAGAGTAAAATAATTTATCTCTTCACTAGATTTTATGAAAATAGGATCTAAATACCTTAGCGTAGTCAGTCTTTTATTATTAACTAGCTGACCCGGCAGACTTCGTCCTGCCTTCAAAAGTATTTATAACATCAGATGGTAAACAATGATTAACATCTCGACGTGGGCGCCATCTATTTCATCACGGTGCAAAAACACAAAAAAACTAAATATTGCGCCATCTGTCGGACGAACTTCAAACTACACAGAAACACTACTCACGGCCCATAGAGCATGCATATAAAATTTGGTCAAAATCGGTCCAGTAGTTTTTGAGTTTAGCGATCACGAACATACACGTAATTTTTATATATATAGAGATATCTATTCTGGATAGTATTTCATCACAGAGTTTTTGGTAAAAATTTAATATTTTACCTTTAATAGCAGCAGTTTCCATGTCAGAGATCCTTTCACTTCATATTGCTTCTTCGGCTTCGTGCCCTATGTATATTCTACTAACGTCTTTCACGTTTATCACATTTTTATAGTTTATAGTTCCCAGTTCAGTTAACATTAAGTATTCTATTTTAATGAAGTTTTTGAAAATTTGGAGTAGAATCTCCTTTGTTGATGAAATGAAATATATTATTTGTGATGATTGACTTTGGAATTTTTTGTTTAAATTGTTCATATTAAAATTGAAAATATAACTTCAAAGCAGAGTTGTTCATTAAGTTCACTGAATGAAAAACACAACCAATATGGAACAAATTTGGAACTCTATTCTTTAATATGGTCGATACACCAGTTTTTTTCCAACCATATTGGAAGCATTGTCTGTTGCAAATCCAATCAAATTTTTCAATGGAATGTGTTGATTTTCCAATGTCTCTAGCACAGCACTGCAAACAGTTTGGCCGGTTCCATCTTTTGGCTGCACTAATTGAAATAAATTGTCTGTAGTTCTGCCTTTATCCATGTCGAATTGTCTTACGACGATTACTAGGCATTTTTCGGTGGAGATATCTGTGTTCTCATCGATAACAAGGCTAAATCTTTGCGTTTGCATCTTAAAAATCATTGCTCGATGTCCTTTCTTTCCTAGGAACTCAGCTATTTCTTTTGATTTAGTCCGACCACAAGATACCTGTAATATATAAAACTTTATTGTTAGCTTATGAAATGTTTCGTGATACATTTATACCAACCGATTTAGCTATATTGGAATCTGTATAAATCGATGAATTGAATTTTGCTAAATTGTTCATCGACTTGAATGACTGATTGACATTTATCATTCGTAGGACTAATTTTATTTCTGCTATTGCTACATTTTGTCGAAAGTATGTATTTCGCTGAGGCAAAAAGTCATGCAGCTGCATTTTTGCATTTTCAGAGATTTGATTCGCATTAGAAATATGTTTTTTTTTGTATTTGCGTGACGATCGATATGGTTTTTTTGAGTTATCGAAATTTGCTTGCAAGGAATGCAAAACGGTCGTTTGGTTTCTGTGACTTGCTTAAGACACTTAAATTGTAGTTCGCATTCTTTGGAGTAGTTCCGGCAAATTTTTGGTCGTTTGGCAGAACCAGTTGATTTTTGTGTGTCATATTCTTCTGGCTCGGAATCAAGTGAGTCATCTGATTCGGAGCTCGTTTGCAACATGGTCTGCAGATTTTTTTGTAGTGCCTGGCTAGTGCTAGGTAAATTATTTTCCTTTGTTTTGTTTGTGTCCTAACAATAAATCTAAAGTATTAAAACATAATCCCATATGTATAAATCCATAGTAATAATAATTAGTTTTAGATATGTTGTTTACTAAACAAAAGGAATGTCAGTGTGTGTGCTTTTGCCAAAATTCAGTCTACATATATACGAAAGCTGGATGCTACGACACACGTAAGCGCGAATTTCTGTATAGAACAGAGAATAGTTCAAAAAGTGGCAAAAATGGGGATTTTTGAAAAAGTGGCAACAAAAGTGGCAATGCTTCAAAAAAGGGGCAAATTGCCACTTTAGTCGCACAAACGGTAACGCTGCTCGCAGTAAAACAAGTAGAATACCAATAACTTTCTGCATTCCCTCAACATAATGCTAGATACACACGAGGCAACCGTTGCAGCAACACAGCTATGTTGAAGCAAACGTTGTCTCATGTGTAGCTGTGTTGCCCACTGATTTTCGTGTTGATATATACCCCATTGCCAGAAATATCAAAAAATTTTGATATTTTTGGTCGGTTGCCGTAATCGTTGCTTCGTGTGTAGTTACTCGTTCAGTTCGTCGGAAACAAGCGTGTAACAAGGTTCGTACGGAATAAAATTAAGCGAAACCAGTAGAGAAATTTGAGTCGGGTGAACAGACTTAAAGCCACCCTCACCCTAAGTCATCCATTGCGACCGAGTTCTATGAAAACCAGTACAGAAGTTTCAGTCGGGTGAACCGACTTAATCATACCCTCACTCCAAGTCATCCATTGCATGGAAATTCTCTTAAAAAACGCCCATACTCAGAAGTGACCATATTCATATTGTTCTAAATATTATTGAGTGTCCACATTAGTTACGATCCTAAGTGGGGAATTTTTTTCCCTCCCAATATTTATATGGGAGGTACAAAAATGGGCATGGCAAGTTGTTGCCAAAATTTTGATCAGTACCACATTTTATTAACATCGGTTATGATTTATTGGAGATATCGAGGCGGTAAACTGGCAATACGCCCATCTTTTGTGTGGGAGGTACGAAACTGGGCGTGGCACAATAGTCAGTTATTAATTACATAGTAGCTTTTACCAAAATATTGCCTAGTACTGAATTTTATTAAGGTCGGTTGTAGTTTTCGAGAGTTATCGTGTCGATCAACCGGTCATCCGCCCAATTTTTATGTAGGAAGTACCAGAGTGGGTGTGGCAAAACATCTCATTTTCTATAGGAGAGTTTTATGTAACTAAATATTGACTAGTACAAACTTTCATAAATATTGGGTCGCTGTTGCGGGACTTCTCGTGCCAAACAATCAGACGGCTAAACAATTTTTGTATGGGAGATACCAAAATGGGTGTGGAAAAATCACCCTTGTTTTAAGCGGTGATTGGCCTTTGATAACGTGAAGCCTTGGACGTAGTTTCATTACGGTCGGAAGTGTTTCACGCGGTTTATCGGATTGATAACCCGGACGAACACCCTATTTTGTGTGGGAGGTACCAGGGGGAGGTTTCATCCAGTTAAGTAGGCATTTACAGGTTATTAACTGGTGTGAGAGTTAAAAGCTAATCACATCTAACAGAAGAAAGGTTTGAAAGAAATATGATTTTGTGCTAAAAGTGTCGATTTGTATGGGAGATACCAGAAGGGGCGTGGTCAAAACGCCCATTTTCTATCCCAAACTCAATATTGGCAAATAATAGTCACTGATAAAATTTCGTTGTGATCTATAAAGATTTACGGCATTTATCGTGTTGACCAGCCAGACAGACAGACAGACGGACTTGGCTCAATCGTCTTAAAATGTCGTAAAACAAATTTCCTCCAAAGATACTAAGGGCCTAAAGTGGCTCCTTCGATGCGTTACATTTTTTCCCCGTATTAAATGATATATACCCCCATCCTATGGGTGAGGGTATAAAGTCTGAACAACACAAGGCCATTCCCAGCAATAAAGGTTGAACTTTAAAAAATGGATAGGAACAACCCTTAATATAATATCATCACCTTAAATGCAAACGGACGTAAGTACACTTTTTTTAGAGGAGAGGCAAACAACTTTATAAAATCAATAATATTAAACTATTATTTGCAATTTTTTCAAAGTTTACTTATACAGGGTGGCTCGAACTGAACGAAGGGGTTTGAATTCCTTACAACTTTTTTATTTATTTTCAGTATTTTGTAAAGAAGACTTGGGGAATTTAAAGTGGAACAGTGCACAATTGAACAACGTGCCCAAATACTTGATCTTTATTGCTTAAATCAACGGTCCATTGTTTTGACTCAGCGTGCATATCGTCGTTATTTTTATGTGCAGCTTCGACCCTCAGAGTCAACAATAAACCGTCTGGTTGCAAATTTTCGACAACAAGGGACAGTAAGGAACCTTCCAGTTGTCGGTAGACGACGAAATGTGCACACGGATGACTATAGTATATTGAACGTGTTCAGGAGAGTATTCGTGAAGATGGACAAACATCAACCAGGAGAAGTTCGACACAACTTGGTCTCTCACGAAGGTCGTTCCAGAGAATTTTGCAATCAATAAGAACGTTTCCATAGAATCTTGTTCAAGAATTGAAACCGACAGATAATCAGCAACGACTTGATTATGAAATAAACAGAAGAAAATCATGATTTTATTCATAACTTAATTATGAGCAACGCAGCCCATTTCCGTTTAAATGGGTTCGATAATAGGAAAAACTGTAGGATATGGGCTACGGAAAATCCAATAGTAAAGGGGGTTTCAATAAGAGCGCTACAAAAGTTTTTTTTAAATAAAACAAAACCTGTTTTAGATACCAATGAAATTCTTTATTCCTGTGAAAGTACGTTCGATGCCATTATGTATGGAACTCGATTTCTTTTGCATGGCCACCACGGGCACGCTTGCAGAAGTCCAGACGCTGAACCCAATTTTCGACAGTTTTCAAGCATAAATCGGCCGATACTGCTGCAATTTTACGTTCTATATTCGTACGAAGTTCACCAATCGTCGCTGGCTTGTTGGCATAGACCATAGACTTGACGCAGCCCCACAGGAAATAATCTAACGGCGTCAAATCGCACGACCGTGGCGGCCAATCGACTGGGCCATTTCGTGAGATAACACGTTCACCAAACTTGTTTTCCAATAAATTGATTGTGGCATTCCCTGTGTGGCTTGTAGCGCCGTCCTGTTGGAACCACATGTGCTCCAAGTCCATATTATCCAATTGGGGCCAAAAATATTCGGTTATCATTGAACGGTAGCGATTCGCATTCACAGTAATGTGCCGGTCGTGATCATCATGGACGAAGTACGGCCCAATGACGCCGCCGGCCCATAAACCGCACCAAACCGTAATTTTTTCGGGATGCCATGATGACTCATGGATTACGTGTGGATTGCTGTCTGACCAATAACGCATATTTTGCTTATTGACGAAGCCATTCAGCCAGAAATGATTCGACCATAAATTGGACGTAGCGCTCTTAAAGTTGAGGCCACTGACTCCAAATTTCGGTAGTAAATTTTAATAGTTTCGACTCGTTGTTGGCTCGTATATCTTTCCATGATGAAATGGCAAACCTTACTGAAGAGAAATGTCAAAAGAGCGGGAAAAATATGGCGTCGTTTGCTGTCCCTATCGATTTACTTTTGTAGCGTCTCTGTTGAAAAACCCTTTAGTTCAACAGTGACAATTACACACACTTCTTAAGTGTACTCTTTGGTGCGGTGTTTCGTCGGAAAGGATAATTGACCGAAATTTTGTGTTCGATATCGGACAATGTTGAAAAATGTTTTAAGGCCAGCTATGGATACCCATCCGCAAGTATGACTCCAACAGGATGGAGCCACAGGGCACACTGCGAGGGACACCATGGCTCTTTTACGGAAGGTCAGACGCTTCTTTTGGTTTTTTAAAGATACGAGTGGCTTACGTCTAGCAATTCGGGCACTGTAGTTGCCCTCATGGAGTACTCTTCTGACGGTCATGGGATGAATTTTCTTTCCAGTCTCTTCTTGTACTTCAGCTGTTATTTCTGTTGATGTTTTTTTGGGATCTTTTTGTACTTTTCGCACAATCTGATGGCGCTCCCGGTCACTTAAAACTCGAGGACGTCCAGTGCGTTTGGCGCTTTGGAAATTTAATTCTCCCTCACACCTTTTTATAATACTTCGAATTGTGAAACGGCTTCTGTCCATCAGTTCACCGATCTCAGCAAACGATTTTCCTTGACTGTGAAGGTGCATTATTATTTTCCGCTGAGATTCCGTTGTCTCTTTTTGCTTCGGGCACATTTTAAGTGTTTTGTAACTTTAATCTTAATTTCTGAACAGAAAACGTTACTGCATCTGACTAAACAACATGGTTGATAACTTTAGGAAACACCAAGAAACGTTTTTGGGAAAAGTGCTGCCATAAAAAATAAAGCAAGTGGCATAAGTGTGTCAATACTTTTGTGCGGCAAAATTTTGCGATTTTTTATTAAATAAATTATAAAAAAATTTTAAAAACATGTTTTTGAATACAAATTTTTGCATTAGTTAACTGACAAAAAGACTCATTTGGGGACAAATATTTTTATCGTGTCGACTGTTAGCCGGGGCTGTAAAATATCTGCAAAGTTAAAAATGATGGTTGTGCCAATAATTATGTGCGGGACTGTATATTTACAGCCAACTAAAATTTGGCGGTTCATTGGACTGTCACATTATTCTGTTGTGATTACCAATAATTGTGTTCAGTATCACCAAATGTTGTGCATATCAATTGATTTGTAATTTAGTTTTGGTTGCAAGATCAGAAATATTTAGTTGAAGCCACAGCAACAAGAAATATATGTGATCTGTCAATCGAGTTTTAGTTCTAGCAATCAAATTATCCTGTAGTGGTGAATATTCAATTAGTTGGATGAACAAAAAGTGAAAAAACTAATTCGGTTGTATCAAATAATATATTGGAATGCTAAAGCAAAGTAATTACTTGAAGTTGATGGCTGTCAGAACCCTTTGGTGATGCTTAACCCCATATGAATTTTATAGAAAAAAAGTAAAAAATAAATAACTTTTTATTAAAATTGTGTATTTTATATTTAAATATAAACAAAATTATTATTATTTGTAATCAGGGTTCGTATTTCGTGACCATTTTTTTTATCGAAAATATAAAACAATTTCTATATCTTGAAAACGGAGCGTACAATCGAAAAACAAATACAGACAATCTTCCTAAATTTTTCATATTTTCGATCAAAAATGGGGATGGGTTGCCCTGGGTATCATATGTATGTTTAAGTTAATTTGTGTCATCCACAATAATAATTCCTCCAGCCAAGTGTTAACAATTTGTGAAGGCATAATAATAAAAAAGCTCTCCCTAATCCCTACATGGGATGTAACGGGAAACCATTTATTTTTTATTTATGTGTTGTACTACTAAACCTCCTCCTAACTATTTCCATTGTAAAGAGTTTTACTATTTTAACTTGATTAAAAATGAGCCAACCCTGACTTGATTCCCACCTTTCTTTCCTTTTTCGTATTGGCTGGTTGGTTGAAGAGGCTGCAAGACAGAACGCTGTCTAGCACACTTAGGCTAAAGAAGCCCATTGTGATACCTGCAGTTTCCTCTATAGCAACTATTGACTAGTCGTCTAGCCAATTTACCCTTTCAATAAATTTGTCTATAAGACCTGCAGGAATATCCTGTAGGGCTACGGTGCTAACTAAATGTGTACCGAATATCCTACTTCTCAGTCCTGCCAGAGCAGGGCAATCCAAGAGAAGGTGTTTCGTCGTTTCCTCGTCCTCTTCCATGCAGCATCTATAGAGAGTGGAGTTTTTATGTCCCAATCTTAGGCCGTGTTTTCCTACAAGAGAATGTCCCGTAAGTGTTCCTATCATTGTGGATAACCTGCCTCTCGGCAAGTTAAGTAGTTGCCTAGTCCTCTTTCTGTCCACCTGTGGCCAGAGGACCCTGGCTTGTTTGCAAGTTGAAGTAAGTCTCCACTTGTCCTTGAACATATTATCGGCCCACTGCCTGATCTGCAAACGGCAGGTAGAGATTGGCATACTAACACCTTCTTTTGCCGGAAGAACCTGTGCCATAGTGCCCTGTCTAGCTAACGCATCCGCAACGCAATTGCCTGGAATGTCGCTGTGTCCCGGTACCCAGATGAGCATGATGTCAAAATACTCTGCCATCACCCTAAGTGATGAGTGGTATTTTTTCACCGTCAGGGACGTAGCAAACATGGCTTCCAGGGATTTTATGGCAGCCTGGCTGTCTGTGTAGATACATATTCTCCGGAGGGTTGTGCCACTACTTGTCAGTAGTTCAGCAACCTCCAGTATTAAAAGTGCAACAACAAATTCGGTAACAATATTACTGTGATGATAACCGCGATCTCGCATTCAAGGTGGCTGAATTGTTTGCTTCTTCTTTAAATAGTTTTTAAATAATTTATTTTAAATAAATTTTATTTTAAAAACCAAATAGAGATAATATTTAAATTTTGCAAGGTTATGCTGTGTCTTATCATTTACGTTTCACAGTGGGGGATTTAAACAAAAAAAATTGGAAATAATTCAGTTGCTTCTATACCATTTGTTTGACCACGATAACAATTCACATATACACACAGAGCAAATATTCGTTGTCACAATTAAATTTAAAGCCAAGTAAAATTTGTGCGGTTTCTAGGACTGACACATTATTCAGTTGTGATTACCAATAATTGTGTTCCGTATCACCAAATGTTGTGCATATCAATTGATTTGTAATTCAGTCACATACTAATATTAACAATAGTTGGAAACAGCTGTTTTATATTCTAAAAAAGTCCGTGGAAGACTTGAAAAACATATAGTAAATGAGAGAAATCTTTAGTTTTTACAGTTTATGCGTTAATTGATATCTACACAAATAATTGTACTCAAACATTTCATAACATTTTGAGTTTTTTCACTAAATATCGAATTATTTAATCGATTTAATTGACATAATTTACTCCCAGTAGATGTGTTTTTCACTTTTGGCTTGACTTGCAAAAGTATGAAAATCGCACAACGCAACCCGAATTCTTCCAGTCATCTATCACCGATTCTTCTTTGAAAGCATCTTTTCTAAAAGTTCTCCAAGTACCCCTGTCAAATATTTATATGTGCAATGTATCATGTTGAGTTGGAGCTTTGAAAACTAATTTTTTTTTGATTTTTATTTTATATATTATTTTATATTTATGTGTTCTTTAAAATTATAAGAAAACATATTTTTTTCATTTCTTTTTTAGAACAAAAAAAATGTTGGATGTATTCTACATAGAAAATATTTATATATGCAAAAATGAAACTTAAATTTAATTCTTATTCTTATCCATTGGTGGTGCAATGGGTAGTGTGCGCGCCTCTTGTACTCGAGATCCTGGGTTCGATCCCTGCTCTGACCACCTTAAAATTTCTTTCGACGGCGACACTATCGAATATTTAGCTATGAAAAATGCTTCTCAAAAATACCGTTCGGAACCGGTGTAAAACTGTAGGTCCGAATCAGTGAGTATAAAACTAGAAAGCGCACAGCTCACTGGTTGTGAGAAGCTCTCCCCGATTCCTTCATGGGATGTAATGGGAAACCATTTATTTTTTTTATCCAATTAAAATATGTAATTAATATAATATTGAGTTGCCCTTGTGTATAAGAACTTGTTGTAGCCTACGTGGTATAGAACTCACTAATTTGCTTAAGGTGGACATGTCAATTTTCTCCCATTCCGTCAATATTGCTAGTTTTAGTTCTTTAAGCGTCGTATACTGCTTCGACTTTGAAAACACCTTGGCGGAAAGTATCCCCCAGAGATCTTCAATTGGGTTGAGGTCGGTACTTATGGCTGGCCACTCCAGTAATGTAATATTTCGAGACTAAAAAAATCCCTTGTGAGCCGAGCAATGTGGATCGGGGCTTTATCTCGTTGAAATGTCAAGTTATCTCCATATAATTCGCCAGCAAAGTCAATTAAATTGCTGTCCAACAGATCAACGTATGCTTCCGCATTCATTTTAATTGGGACAAAGCAAATTTCTGACTTCCATCGTGCTCCAAATGCAGCCCATATCATAAGAGATCCACCACCGTGGTTTCGCTTGTAGCACGTTTGCCGAGGATGTCGTAGATCTCTCCAATATTTATGGTGACCATTAGGTCCGTCCAAATTAAACTTTATCTCATCACTAAATATAACGGTTTCAAATTCGTCCTCCCAAAACTTGAACTTTTCTGCAAAAGTAATGCGCGCATTTTTATGGCGCTGGGTTAAGCGTGGTTCGGCCATTTTGCTTTGGTACCGAATACCTACATCGTCCTTTATCAGTTACTGGACACGCTGTCTCGTTACATTTAGACCCAATTCCACCTTTATTTCCCTACACCTCATATTCTCATTAGCTGCTAAATGCCCGAATGCGCCGCTAGTCCTCTGGTCTACAGTTGGGATGCGTCCACTGCGCTTAATACAACCATAGTTTTCGGGGTCTTTAAGGAAATGCGAAACTGTATTGCGATGCCGATTTACAGCAGCTGCAATGTCGCCCATTCCTTTACCTGCAAGTCTCATTCCAACAATTTTTCCGTGTTCCTCATCCGTAAGTTCACTTTCACGTGGTATGTTCAAGTAGAAACAAAACTGTGAATAAAACGATTCTTAGAATATATTCGTAACGATCACTTTACTCACGTACAGAAAGATATTTTATACTAAACACCCGAGAAAAATAGAGTTGTTCACTTTAAAGTGTCAGGAACGCGACTGCACATATAATTATTTTCTATTGAATTGCAAACTTACAGCGATAATCATAGATAACGGGACTACAAATAAAATCCAAAAGAGACAAAAATATATGATAAAGAGAGAGGGATATTATCGAAAAAATTGTTTATGATCGACATTAAATTACAGTTAGTTTTCAGAAGGAAAGAAAAAACAATTATTTGCACATATAAATATTTGGCAGAGGTACTTACTTGATCAGCTGTCTCATCGGTACCCCTTGAATTCAGTTTTGGGTGCAAGAAATGAAATCTTTTGTTCAAGCCACGGCAACAAGAAATAAATGCGATCTGTCAATCGAGTTTAAGTTCCAGCAATCAAATTATCCTGTAGTGGTGATTATTCTATTTGTTGAAAAATTTAAAAACTATTTCGGTCGTACCAAATAATATATTGGTATGCTCAACTAATTACTTTATTTTAATGGCTGTCACAACCATTTGTTGATGCCATATCCCACTATGAATTTAAAAAAATATTTTTTATTAAAATTGTGTATTTTATATTTAAATATAAACAGAATAATTATATTATATTTATTTATAATTATTATTTTACACTAATGTAAGTACGAGTAATCCAACTGCATCATTGATTTTTTGAGTTACAATTACGGTTTCATACAAAATATATGTAGGCTTTGCCAGACGTCCAGTTTTCAACAGTACACATACTTTTTTGTTCGTTGTACTGTTTTCTGCGTAACCCATAAAAAAAGTAGACGAAAGTACTTTTTTTTTATCATTGTACATTTTTTTGTAGTTTTTTCTGTTTTTCTTTTGTTTAAAACCCAATTAAAGAAAGTGGTTTTTTCCAAATAATTTGTACAGTGTAGAAAAAGAGTAAAATTAGGCGTACCGTCATTTCGCCCAAAAACGAAAATGACATATCGCCCAAAAAATTTCAATGTTAGTTGTTGTTGTCAAAAAAACTCTGAATTTTGGGCGTTATGACATGATTTTTTGGGCAATATGGCATTTTTCCAAGTCAAAAACGATCCATGACACATCCCCCAAAAATAATAAAAATGACACAATACCCATAAATAGGAAACACATTTGTAAAAGAAATATAGGTAAATGTTCTGTGTAATTTGTAAATAATACATATTTATTTCTCATTGTTATTAGAAAAATAGCAAAATATCGTTGTTCGATCTGGAATGTATCTATTACTTCCAGAGGTGTTTCTGGGGATTTTAAAAAAGTTGGCGATGCAAGTCTCTAAAGAGTTCTTTGTACCCGAGAGTAAACCAATTTTTGAGTACTTTCCTGATTCCGGCAGAAAAAATTTTATTTAAAGACAATTATTTTATTTGACTCAATACTGTTGAGCCTCGGCGCTCAGCAGCTACACGACAATGGAAAAAATGACTCAGGAATGCACCAAACATTACTTCTTCAAACAAAGCCCTGCAAATTTACCGCTTAAAATTACAAGCACCCTACTTCATTGGGTTGGTCATTCGTTTTCACACCAGAGGTTAGTAGCTCATGCCTACAACGCAGGGCCTCTGAGGTGTTCCAAATATAACGACTAAACAGCATGTAGCTCCATTATATGATGTAGGGTGCTATTACTGCTATTCCGTTGTGGTAATATAATATACAACATAATTCTTTTCGTAAATGACATTTCGCCCAAAAATGTGTAGGTCAATGTTTTTGGGCGATATGCCATTTTATTTTGGGTCTTATGTCATTGATATTGGGCGATATGTCATTTTAGTAATTAGGGTTTAGGGCGATTTGACATATTTGGGCGTTATGTCATTTCGTTTTTGGGCGAAATGACATTGGCGAAATGACGGTACGCAGTAAAATTAAGCAAAATTGATAATTAAGTATAATTTTGTAATTGCAAATGAAGATGAGCTAATAAATATAAAAATATATAATAAATATTTGGCGAAAGAATCTGATAACTGTCCATTTGTGAACGGAAAACTCAAAGAAAGCCGGCAACTTACTTTTCTGCCTATGTTTTGAATCAATGAGCCCCCAAAAACCTGGTTTTAGAGGTAAGCTTTGTTCCCAAAAGTTCAAGCCCAAAACGTTTGGAACAACTTTGTGGAATAAAGTTTACCGGTACAACCAACCAAATAGAAGCTAGTGGTTGTCAAATATTAGTCAAAATTGGAAAATCATAAACAATCCACTCAATTAGTCAAAATAAAATAAAAGAAATTTGTATGAAACCGTAATTATAACTCAAAAAACTAATGATGCAGTTCAATTCCCCGTATCCGAGTTAGAGCAAAACCGTTCTCTCCGACCTAGTCTTAGGGTAATTTCAATTCTTAAAAATTAATGTTGTTGCTCTTGTATGAGGCGACATTTAAAAAATGTTTGCCATCGCCCCTTCAAAGTTGTGCCTTTTTTAGGGTGAGAAACGAACATAGACATGTTGCATTTTCTCACAACTGGAGCATATTATATCTTTATTTCCTCGCTTAACTAAGTTATTTGACCAGTGTATATGAAATCTTAAGCGATATTAAGCAATTTTAAGCGACTCTTCGTACAAACTTGTCGAATATCTCCCACTACAACTGGTATTTGTCGTTATTCCCGCTTAACCAAAAATTCGACCACTTTGTTTGAGAAAGTAAGCTAATGTAACTGAAGCCGCTTAAATTACCCATGCGCACCCCACAAAATTTAGAAAAATTAGCTTAGCGAGGATAAATAACACAAACAAAATGACAGAAAATTTGCCATATTATCGGGCAACATTCTCCCACATGGCTCGCTGAGAGGGTCGGAAATGGAATATTTTTGCACTTTTGAAGTGCAACATTCTCAGAAACGAATACAAAACCGTCAAAAGGCACTTTTAGGGCAAAGGGCTGAAAAAATTTTGCACTTTTTCTCAGAAACGGAATCGCCATTAGAAATTTTTTTTCCAAAAACTTTCACAGTGTTATTATTTTTAACCAGGGTTCGTATTTCGTGGGTAATGGGTTACCTTGAGTAACCCATCCCCATTTTTGATCCTAAATATGAAAAATGGGAAAATAGTTTCTATTCCTCGGAAACGTAGCGTCGAATCGAAAAAATAAGTAATTTTTGGGGGTTTCTAAGGATTTTCCATAAAGTGGTCCAATTCGTGTGGATTTTTTTTCAATCGCCAAACTAAGAAAATCGGTAAAGTAAAAAAATGGCTATATCTCGGAAACGTTATTATTATGTATAAAAATTAGTTCTTTTTTCGATTGGTCGCACGGTTTCCGATATATACATTTCCTGTTATTTATTTTTTCCCCTATCCCTTGTTCCCCTATTCTTAATATTCTTAATTCTTTATCTTTTTCCCGTTCCCTTATTCTAATCGAATTTCGAAAATGGGAAACGCGTCGCCGGGAAAAAAGTAGGTATTATAAATGTCATTAATAGGGTGAATGTATAAGTATTTAATCTTTTCTATAAAGAATTAAATAATTACTGTGATTTTAATTATTATTATGGCATTATTCTTACGGCATAAATTTACTTAACCTTCCTAACCTACACCAAAATTTTACCACCGACAAAAGCTTCTTCGCTGAGTTCAAAAAGTTTAGAAGTGGGTACCAAAGTTAGTAGAAATTGGTATCATTACAAAAGTCTTTCTAAACTCTATAAATCAGTGTATAAACACATTTATTTTTATTAACCCAAGCAATATGGTTTTTTTTTGGTAGACTCCGGTAATAGACAAGACTTTAGTCTTTTTTTAAGGTTTAATACTCACCAATAGTCCTTCAACGACCGGAGACATTTAAGTTCAAAGTTTTGAAATACATTTGACGCGTTTTTTCACCAAAATTAAAAGTTTATTTCTAAAGAATTGCGTGATTTCGCACAAAAATACAATGCTGAAGCTATGAAGCGGGTGTTGAACTCGCACCAGACGAGAAAATCCATAAGTCTGGCCGAAGACCGTTCACGCAGAAAGCTTTATAACACAAAAATACTACGAACTTTAATTTTTAACCTTAAGATCTCCGGTCTTTGAAGGGTTATTGGTGAATATTATACCTTAAAAAAAGTTAAGGTCTTGTATATTATCGGAGCCTACCCAAATATAAGTATAATAGAGCATTTTTTGGAAAAGCATAAATTTTTGTCAAAAAAGTGAGGTTAAAAAATGTTTGTTTTAATTTGCCCCACAATAGGTTAATAAAACTAAAAATGTTTGTACACAGATTTATTCAGTTTAGTACGGCCTTTGTAATGATATCCATTTCGACTATATCGGATGAAAAATGGCTGAGTTATGTCCGATTATACATTCAAGCTTTGGAGGTCTATATTTCGAATAATATGGAACAGCGCCCTGTTCTTTCTTTTTATTGTCACCGATTAATGCCCTATTAGACAAAAAAAAATCCAATGAGTGTTCGAACTCACGGGCGATGTGTTAACACCTTTTTGTTACACGGTACCTGTTCGATTTCTATGAACACATTAGTAAATGTTACATTGGTAAATAAATAAAAAACAACATTCAATCATATGATGACGTTACATTTAAATAATATTAATACTTAAAATTATTTAAAGACCAGTGCAAGCACATGTGTCATTATTTTCTTGCTTAATACTTTTTGTTTTATTCCCACAAAACACAAAGAGAATGCAAAGCAACAGACACATGTACATACATTCATTGTTATGTTCGTGCATACGCTACACAAGTTCACACAATTTTCGTTGCTCTCTTGCTATCTCATTTTTATATACGTATAACCACGTCATTATTCTCCTTTGCTCAGAGAGTGCTCTGCACCCATACAAGGCAACTATTCGCTGCCGCTACATCTGTGAAGAAATATGTGTGAAAGGCAGAAAAGGATGGTATCCATAAAAGTAATGTACTAACTAGACGTACATTACCTTTATTTTATCTTTTTAAAACATGTAAAGAAATTGCATGTTTTATAACAAATTACTTGACTATGGTAAAAATGTAACTGCACATTTTTTCTAAAAAAAACTTATAAAATTGGGAGGTTTTATCCAATATTTTGACATTAAATGCATGCAATTTGTATTACATAATATCGAGATATCTAATACTTTAAACCAATTTAACACGGATATTCCCAATTAGATGGCAAAAAAACGAACAAAATTTAAAAACTGTTTACCTCAAATGTCTCTAGAACCATAAGTGTAGAACCAGACATATACCGACCGAAATGTTGGAAAATTGGTCTTTCAGAATAGACCACGTGAAGCGTGGTCATAAATAACCTTTAAAAAGTAAATAACATAAATAACCTTTAAAAAGTAAATAGCAGGCAATGATTTATCAATCCCAATAAATATACCATTCACGTGTACAAATGTTCCGTGTTTTCTTCAATTTTCAAAAACCAAATCACAAAAAAACTACCCATTATTTTCAGTAGAAACCAAATTTAAATATTGACAACAAAGGTTTACATTTTTGTGATGGGCAAGGTTGTCAACTTTTTGATGTGTTAACATCTATAGGCGCGGGTAGAGCAATTTATCAAAGTGACCACATGCAAACAACACACAGCGTTAGCATCACATACGTGGTTGTTGTAATAAGTATGTCCAGTTTAGCTCTTTAAGAGCAAAATGCTAAATGCTTTTTAGCACTTTTTTGGGTAATTTTTGCAATCTTTTGACTTTTCTGGCTCAATTTTTAGAATTTTTTTGTGGATAAATTGCATTTTTTTATGATGTAGATCTGTTTTTTTGGAACTGAACTCTAAAATAATGCTTATTTCCAAGCAGGAATTGTAACATATATAGAATTACCACGGGTGTCGATGTTAAATATGCACATTATTTGGCATTGACTTTATATTGGTTATTGGTTACTTGTCCAGACTTTATATTAGCAATTTCATTAATTTTGATGTACGGATACCATGACTCTAAAAAACAAAAATAAATTTGTCGGTTTGAAAATTTTGCCTCAAGTTTAGTACTGGTCAAAATGGAATAGATGATTCAACCGTCTAATTACTTTAATGAGTTTAAAAAACAAAAACAGCTTTTATTAAAGCGGTTAATTGGTTAACCACTTTTGAGTTTATTTGGTTGAGTATTTCAAATTTGAACACGACTTTTTAATTTTAGTTCTGCACTGATATACATTTTCAAATCTAATTAAGGTTTTCGTATATGACATTTGACACAAAAATGTGGCACTTAATCTAAATTATTAATTTTACATATGAATTGGAAAGTTGTATTTTTCAAAATTTTATAAAACAATTTATTTTAAATAAATATTATTTTAAAATAAAGATAAAATTTGAGTACGTGTTTAAAATTTTAATACACATAGTATATCCGATAACATAGCCTCACCCTTATATATCCGATAACATAGCCTCACCCTTAGTTATCCTTTGGGTCCGAGTTCCATTAAAAAGGTTCATACTTTTGTTTTGGCATCCGATCAACCATCAGTTACCCGTGGCAAATTTGCCCATATTCAATAGCAGAGTGATGTCTGCAAAATAGTATCTTATTAGCAACTTAATTGGGGTATTTGGGGTATTTATCATGACTACCAGGTAATTGCCCTCTCGAAATTTGTATTGGATGTTCGAAAATGGTTACCACAAACATTTTCAATTGCACAGTAGCTTTAAAAAATATTGCCTAGTACCAAATTTCACTAAGATCGATTTTGGTTTACGGGAGATATCGTGTCGGTCATCCTGAAAGCCGCCCATATTATGTATGGGAGGCACATAAATGAGTGTAGCAAAATCATCATTGTTTTAGTGAGTTAGTGGCGGTTTACGAAATGAAGTCTAATACAAATTTCACTAAGGTTGGAAGTAGTTTACACGAGATATCACATCGATAAGGCGGAAAGCCGCCCTGCTTTTGTATGGGACAAAGTACAAATTTACAGGTTATTAAGCAATGTCTGATTTGAAGCTAATCTAACATTGCCGAAATGGTGCATTTATATTGGAATATTCTATAAAGATAATAAGACTCGTTTATGCTGTTTTACTCAAACTCTCTACATGAGAGCGGAAAAAGAGTGCAATAAGTTCTCTATACTATTCAATACTTTTTGTCGTCGCTCTGTTTATGACAAAACAACAACAATTATTTCAGTGAGCTAAATATTGCTTTTTATTCAGTTGTATGCCAGCATTCAAACAAGCAGGTCGTCGTGGCTCTGTTATTTATGACAAAACAAAAACAATTATTTCAGTGAGATAAATATTACTTTTTTTATTTTAACAATATTACGTCTAATGTTAAAGCAGATGTAAGAAAAAAGAAAGTGCAATAGCAAAAGAGCCTGTAGCACAAAAACTTTTATTTTTTTATTTTCCAATGTACCATTTACTAATGTGTTCATAGAAATCGAACAGATATCGTGTAACAAAAAGGTGCTAACACATCGCCCGTGAGTTCGAACACTCCTTGATTTTTGGTCCCACTGTTCGGCTTTAGTGGTATCTGTGTTATCACAATTTGGGAATTTCAATAGCACAACACCTAAGCCGTTTCAAAACGGTCGGATTATTTCCAGGTTTAGTTTTGAGAAAACCGCCACTGTCCGACCTCCATCGGGTTTATCACAAAAGTAAAGTGCATTGGAAATAAAAAGAGAAATGCTAATCATTATAGATTTGTATTTGTCCATTTTATTTTATATAGTTGGTTGTGTATTTATTTATTTTTTGTGATAAGAAAAATATTTACGGGATCTTTTTTAAACAAAAATTATTTAAATTATAATATAAACAAATTGAAGGGACATTCTGAATCTTGTTGAAGGGAAGCTGTGAATCATACATAGAGTAATTCTTTAAAGAGAGAAACTTTGACTCATCTGACTTTTCTATTCACACTCTTCGTGGTGAGGTCGGTGTGATAGAGATATGTTTGACGAAAAGTGACTTACACCAGGTGGAATTACAAGAACTTCTGACTTTAAGTTTTCATGTCGTTTTGGTGCAAAACTGTGAAATTTAAATGTGTTTTACACTTTTTTTATTGACTATTATTGTTAGCATACATTTTGTGTTGACCGTCGGTGTTGCAATGGGTAGTGTGCGCGCCTCTTGTACATGAGATCCTGGGTTCGATCCCTGCTCTGACCACCTTAAATTTCTTTTGGCGGCGGTCACCTCGCATAGTGACGGCGACACTATCGAGTATTTAGCCATGAAAAAGCTTCTCAAAATACCGTTCGGAATCGGTGTCAAAAGTGTAGGTCCCAATCAGTGAGTCAAAAATTAGAAAGCGCACAGCTCACTGGTTGTGAGAAGCTCTCCCCGATCCCTTCATTGGATGTAATGGGAAACCTTTTTATTTTTTATTTAACACAATAATTTTAACACACAAAACGAAATGCCGTTGTTGTTATTTTGTTCGATAGTTTGAACCATTGCCTGTATCTGGTATTAGTTAAGCAATACTTTTCAACATTCAACGTTCATATCACACCAGTCCAAATGTCAGAAATTTGCTGAGCAAACGAAAAACTCTAGTTAGAAAAATTACTCTATGTTGTGAATGTTTTTTATAAGTATTTAGAACACTTCTCATTGCATTGCGTTAAGTAGATCTTATAGAGTGTTATTATTTATAAAAAATATTTGTGGAGTATATTGCACTTAATTTCACGATTCGGTCCGGTGATCCTATGAGACAATCCGGTTCACTTATTTAGAGGCTCTAAAAATTCCATATTCAGCAGCAGCCTGTATCTTTTGCAATTTTTAACCGATTGCGGAATTTTAAAATGGAAATGGAAGCTCGACATCTTGAGGTATAAAAAAAATCATGACAAGAGTGGTTTCTTAACTAAAGAACTTTTTTTGAGCAATTTATAAAAAAAAGTCCAAAAATGTGCTATTTTTTTGGTTCACTTGAATAAAGGCACTTTATTATTTTTAAAGTAAGCGATGATTTTTTGTAGGGAGCGTTTGTTTATTACAATTTATTACATCTTAATCATTTTACGAATCAAAATGGCAAAACAAACAATTTTAAATCTATCGGAAAAATCTAAAATCGATGTTTGCCGTTCTGAAGGATATTTTAACCGCGCAATAGCTAAACAAATTGGATGGAGTCTAACAGTTGTCGACAATAAACATCAAGGATCCCGAGGGGTATGGAAAAAATGTTAAAGGATGGGTTTCATTGTCTTTATCTACGTATGAGAAAAGAAAAATCAATCAGAATTGCGTCTAATTCTGCCTTATCCTTGTCAAAAAATAAGGGCTCAAGCTGGAGTGGAAGCGAGCAAGTCATCAGTACGCAGAGTAATTAAGAGCTGTGAGTATCTTCAATACCTGAAATTACAAAAAAATCCGCTACTTAATGCTCCTCGTAAGGAAAAGCGGCTTCAGTTCGCAAGAGACTACATGGTATGGGATGCGCAGCCAAGAGGTCATGTAAATGACTGGAGAACCGTTGTATTTACGGATGAAGTTTAATGTGGATGGGCCTGACGGCTACAACTATTATTTCCATGATCTGCGCAAAGAAACGCGGTTTTTGAACCGACATCACAGCCGAGAGGGCGTCGTTATGGTGAGGGGTGATATTACGTACTATGGCACTTGAATTTTAAAGTGCAAAAATGACTGGTGCCAGCTATAAAACGTTATTGGAATCGGCTTTTCCGAAGTTCAATGAACTATTTGGTCCCATATCTTGGATATTGCAACAGGATAATGTCCCTATACACAACGGCAGAGTAGTAAAGGAGTTCACTGCAAGCCAAAATGTTAATATTCTTGACTGGCCACCCTTTTCGCCAGATGTAGATATTATCGAAAATGTCTGGGGTTGGTTATCTCGTAAGGTCTGTGAAGAAGGTAGACAATTTGATGACAAGCAGTCACTAATTCAGGCCATTAAGGATGCTTGGAATCAAATTTCGTTGGATTAAATAAATTCTCTTTATCTCTCAATGAAAACCCGTATATTTGAAGTTATTAAAAACAAAGGGGGTTGTACCCATTACTAATAGTTCTTAAAGAAAGTAAAATAAATTAAAAAAACAAGAAAATCTGTTTTTCATTAAAATTAGTTAAAGTGCATTTATTCAAGTGAACTAAAAAAAAATAGCACATTTTTGGACTTTGTTTTATAAATTGCTCAAAAAAGTTCTTTAGTTAAGAAACCACTATTGTCATAATTTTTTTATACCTCAAGATGTCTAGCTTCCATTTCCCTTTTAAACTTCTGCAATCGGTTACAAATTACAAAAGGTACAGGCTGCTGAATATGGAATTTATAGTGCCTTTAAATAAGTGAACCGGATTGTATCACACCTTTCAGATCTTTTTATTTGAGGCGGTGTATAGTCCAAACTCTATGGAAAAGATGAAAAATATCGGCTACGATCGAGGTATTAGAAGCAAACATTACTTGCGTCATTCGCCAAATACCACTCAAATTGATCGAAAACGTCATCGAAAATAGAAAGAAATAATCTTTACAAATAAATTTAAAAAATTTTAATAAGCAAAAATTGTCAAATTTAATTTTGAAAAAAAAATACCCATAATTGAATCACCCATTATTATGTGAAGAAAGAAATGGTTCATATTGAGGAACTTGACTTAAATTCATTAGATTAAAATAGCTAGTACGTATTCTCATACTGCCACCATAATCTTTGTTTTGCTAAAACACAGCAATTATAATATTGAATAAATACAAGGCAATATTTGCGACTGAAAATCTCAATAATAGATTGTTTTATAATGGTGACCAATGCTAAGGGAATGTAGCCTATAAATGCAGTGCACTTAGAAAGCAGGGTAATGAGTTGGGGGAAAGAGGGTATAGTGTTTGTTGACATTTTAGTTAAATTTGTTGATAGCCCATCAAATAGGGAATATTCTCCCCGGAAGCTTACTCCACACACGGACTGTGCTGCTGAAAAACGAATTCTTTATTTAGTATGTACTTTGATTTACTGGCAACGAGCAACAAGTGAATACTCTAGCCTCCGGTATGAGGTCATGTCTCATAGAGGAACACATTTCCTTAAGAAATGACGATAGTAGAACAATACGCGAATGATATAGAATAAAGCGCGCCCGAATATTCACGCCAGATTTGAATTTCGTACCATGTGTGCGGTGAAGTGTTTTTATTGAAGAAACAAATTCAGCGTGACAGCTGACAGATCAGAGTTATTAAAAATGGAACTCTAAATTAAAGAGCAACGCATTTTCATTTACATTTTACACATGAAGCCTTGACGCGAATGCCGTTGTGCGAAATTTTTTGTTAAAGTGTTTTTTCATCGATTCATCAGATTATTTAAATGTAATCCTGGGCAAAAACAATCAGCTTCTGACACTTTAAACGCTTGTCAAAGTGATCTTATATGTAAAAACATGTTATAATCACTTAATTTTGGATATAAAACTTTATTCCAGTGTAATATCTATAAAACTTAAATTTTCTAAATATTTCAATGTTTTAATTTATAAATCAAAAGGAATTGTAGGTGCTTAATGTGAATGAATTGGTAATTAATCCAGACAAACGAAAACTAACTGCCCACAATGTTTACGACGTGTTTACGTCTCTAGTGAAGAATTTACATTTAGTCGCTTACAACGCTTTCCGCGAGAAGCCTTCAAATAATAAAAAAAAATTTCGAGCAGAATCATTTTCGGCGATGAGGCTCATATTCATTTTGATGCCTTCGATAATCGTTAAAATTGTCACATTTGGTGTTTAGAAACTACACGAGTAATTTTGGGCTGTGACCATCATCGAACTGTTTTTCTTCCAAAATGCGGCTGGTAGGTCAATGATGCTCTGTCGTGACATGATTATCTACACCAGTGGTTCCCAACAGGTGGTCCGCGGACCCCTGGAGGTCCGCAAGTCATACCAGAGGGGTCTGCAAGATATCATTAGATTAGACATTACAAAAAACCAACCAAAAATGGATCGTTGGTTGAAAAGTAGATCATTAAACGAGATAGGCCTATAGAAGAAGAGGAAGAGAATGCCTCTGATCTTAGGGTTAATAATTCCGTGACTCTCGAATGGAACTTGTCAGTGTCTCTTGAACCCAACTCGTCGGGGTCTCTCGAACCTAACTCGTCCAAGAAAAGTGTTAAGCCCACTGCAAAAATTAGAAAATATAACTCTGTCCACACGTGTGTAAGTTTTTAAGTCATGCAATATAACCATATACAGACACCACTACGTGATAAAAAACCAAAAAAAAAGAAGACCCGTGTCTCCCAGTTTTGCCCAAAGTCAAACACACTTGGGGCCTCGGTGTCATTTTTGCAAAAAAGTGATCATTTTGTCACGTTCGTATCTTGCAAACCGTTCGGAATTTTGATTTACTCTCTGAGGGAAACTGGTAGCTCTTGTCATAATTGAAACATATAAAATCAAAATTGTGAACATATAAAATCAAAAAACTTCATCTTCAAGGTCAAAATCGCAAAAAACTTTAAAAAATTCGATTTTTTTACCTTTTCCCCCTGTTCAGGTCCATAGGTAGCAAACCGTTAAAAATTCTAGGAACTAATCAGGTACGAAAATGTACCTACGATCTCAATAAACAAATTTCTAAAACATATGAACTTCCTAGGAATGATTCTTAATACCGTTTACTTCAACATTGAGATACTATGCTATCTCACCGAGATATGAAAAATATCCTTCCATTTGCAACTACTAGGCATGTAGAAGATTTGTAGCTTTAGGTTTAGGAATTAGTGCGGATCCTTGTCATGACCGCGATTGTAAGAGGGGGTCCTTGGACAAATGTTGTTGGGAATCCCTGATCTACACCATTTCCAATTGAGATTTATGAAACCACATGTCGTCCATATCCATTTCATACAATTTCGGAACGACACAACTACGCCATTCCCATTTTCTTGATCTGGAACGAAAGCTTCGCTTCGTGTTGCAATCGAAAAAAAGTTGATTTGTGTTCCACAATCGTGACATTTCAAGTCGAATGAAAATATAAAATTTACCAAAACTTTTCAGCACAAATTTGCGATCCTCAATTACGAATCTGCTGTCATTTGCGAACAAATATTGAGTCAGTCGAACGAAAACGTTGGATTGGAGGAACCAAATCTTAGTTGAATGTGAGTGAGTGGATTTCGTTCGCTTAGCTTTTTGGTCGAGATCCATTTAATTTTGAAAATATTAATTCAAATTTGTAAATTTTATTTGAAATTTAAAACACACATTAAAACTTAAAAATTCTATACGAAACTTGAAATACTTCGTTTAAAATTTAAAAAACATGAATTGAAATTCGAAAGGGATCAATTGAAATGTAAAATACATCAATTGCATTTTTTGAAAAAAAAGCAATTGAAATTTAAAGCACATCAATTGAAGTTGCAAAGACATCAATAGAAATTTAAAAATCTAATACATAAAACCGGTTAATAATTTTTAAAATGTCAACTGACGAATTTCAAATATCATTCAATTTAAAATTGCAATTGTTGTCATTTAATTTTCAATTGATGATTTTGGAATAAATGTAGAGTCAGTCGAACGAAAATTTCGACGTAGAGGAACCAAATATGAGTCGAATGTGAGTGAGTGGATTTCGTTCGCTTTGCTATTCGTTCGAGATCGGGGATGTAGTTGTGTTGTTCCTAAATTGAATGAAATGTATGTAGATATCTTGTGGTTTTATCTAGATAGTGCCACATGCCATCCATCCCGAGAAACAATTCAATGCGTGAATGTTTGGGACACCCTTTATATGATTATATTACAATTTTCAATATAACTGATATCGTGAAAACTATGGACTGTTGAAAACTCTAATATGTTTTGTGTTAAATATATCGACATGTCTTTAAGATCATGGATGTTTTTTTGGTGAAGTCAAAAGGGAATCAGTGAAAACCAATTTAATTTCATATATTTTGCTTTCAATCGCATTAAATTTTAATAAATGTCTGTCTAATTTGAGTGAAAACAGTGCATGTTACTGACGATATAAACTTTCATATTATAAATTTGTTTCCAACAAAACAGAGTTTGTACTCACTCGCGATTAAGTTGCTCTCTACGCAATATTTTGATCGCCCCCTCAACCCGATATCCAAAATTTAACGTTCCACCTTGCAGCTCGAAAATTTCGAATTTGAAAGCCAGCTCGCGAGCAGACGGACTGAGCTGTGTCTACCTACTTGCAAACCAGATTTTAGCGATTAGATGTTCTGTTTCGAAGTTATGACCGAAATTGTATTTAGGGATTTTTTTATTTTGTTAATTTTTCCAAAAAAATGTTGCCACCATGGTAGAGCCGTCACTTCATCCAAACCGCTTAGGCATCCTCAAAAAATGGGGCTATATTCGCACGCATTATTTTCGAGATGTTGATGTTTGTATTCATTAATATCCAAAAAACCTCTAAAATATGTAAAAGCGCACAAATAAAATAAAAATTATAAAATTTAGCTTCCTTAGGGATTAAATTACACTGTGCAACAGTGGTTTTAAGGCCTCAACGAAATCAAAAAATTTATGAAAGTACCACACACAAAACCTCGCCCCCTTTTGCCCCTACGTATACGTACCAATTTTTTTTTTACAGGCCAAAGAAAATTTTGGATGTGGGTCAGGGACCTATTTTTGATTTTACTTCAATAAGTCCTAAACAGTTTGAAATATTGGAATATAACCTTTGACAGTATTGTTGATATTTTCCCAATTTCACAATTCCCTCCAACATATTTCTACGGAAAAGTACACGATTATTTCACGAAACGTCTCAATTTGTAATTTGTTTTAAATTGGATACATAAATATAAGCGAATATTTTAGGAAAATGATAAAATGCAGCAGTTCTACACCAATTATGGAACTCTAAATAGAATTTATGTTGATTAGTGTATTTAGAAAAGTTATCAAGAAATTTATAAGCTAAAAATCTTTTGAAGACAGCTACCGCAATTTATTTACCGTTAGGCAAGAAATGTCAAAACATATCAAGTATGTGGAAATTACCATGACGTTTCGTGAAATAATCGTTTAACAGTGTAATTTTTCTTAGAAATCTGTTGGAGAGAATTTTGAAATGGGAAAATAGAAACAATATTGTCAAAGGTTGTTTTGCAATATGTCAAACAGTTTAGGATTTATTGAGATAAAATCAAAAACAAGTCACTGACCCATCTCCAAATTTTTCTTCGGCCTGTAAAAACTATTGCTACGTATAGGTGCAAAACCGATCTTGGTTTTGAGGTACCATATCCAAGTATGTACTTTCATAATTTTTTGGTTTTGTTGAGGCCCTAAACAAAATCATTTTATTTGTTGCACAGTGAAATCAAGCTCCAGGTCTTAAATTGATTTCAAATTTATTATTTATTTTACTCGATTTTAAATGATGATATAGATGATCCTCAAAGAGGTGCGAAATACCGAGTAAAATATATAATCAATTTGAAAACAAATCCGCTCTTGTTGTTGTTTGGACGCAAATATTACGTGCTTGTAGCTTGTCGCAAATATAGTACACTTGTGTCCAAACACTTTGTGTTTGCTATTAAATATTACACGTTGGAGCCACAATGATGAATGTTTCGTAACAACAATGAAAAAAAACAGCACCAGATCGTCAATTCATGAAAACAATGCAAGTAAACATATACCTGGTTCCTGCAATACTTTGTTGAGGCCGTTTTTGTTCAATGTGTAAAGGCCGAATATCAATATTTCTTTAAAAATTATTAATTTTGTTTACTTTTTACATCAGTGAGTGAAAACTGGAAAGCGCACAGCTCAGTGATTGTGAGAAGTTCTCCCCGGTCCCTTCATGGGATGTAATGGGAAACCATTTTTTTTTGGCGTAGAATACGTCTTACCTTACGGTATAGGGAGTCATGTCAGATTGTTATTGTTGTAATCTTTATTTCATTGATTATGAGGAAACGGCGAGATAACTTTTTTTAAAAATTTTTTTGTAGGTAAATGAAGATGTTATCTTTCGTTTGATATACATGTCATATTGGTTGATATCTTCCTAATATTTAAATTTCTCAAATGAAAATTGTTTAAACACTTACACTCAAACATATGTGTGGTGTTTGGTTGAGTGTTTGAGTTTGTAGCGTGAACACAAACTATGCTGCTGTTTCAGTGTGGACACAAACCTTCGGCTGTTGTTTTGATTGATGAAATATTGAAATTTCGTATATTTACTTATGTATTTAAATGTTAATTTGAATTTAACATGGATATATAATTATAAAAAATATATGAAAAAATTAATTCATACATTTTTATGTTAAATGAAAGTGCTGCCAAGTAAGCAAAATAACAATGCTGCTTGATGCTGTTTGACAGCAGCTGACAGTTGACGTTTAGTAAATTAAAATAAAAACTACTAATCAAAATGGCACCTACACGAAATACAAGAAAGCAACAACAACAACAACAAAAAAGTAACTATCAAATAAATAAATTCATTTGCTTATGTTATTTATCATTTATTGTTATATATGTTTTCTGTCTTATCGGATGGCGTATTCTACGTTAAACTTAATGGCCGTGTCTCTGACACAACCCGCAGGGACAGTCCGTGGCCGAAGGCCTCGGACAACTGTCTGCTGTTTATTTTTTACATTTTGGAGATATGTTTTTAATTCTTCCGATTATTTATTTGTGTTTATAAATTTACAATCTTTTTAGTTTGTCTATTGGATCGAAGCCACTCCCGAGTCAAAATAAGACTCGCGTGCTGCCAAAGTTCAATTTGTAAACTCTCGGATCAGGAGTTTAGAGGGAGTTCAGGAGTTCTCCGGAAATGAGGTTCGAGCTTGATCATTTAATCCGCAAAGGAAGTTCAAATCATAATTGTGCGAGGAGTCTCGTAAACCGAGACCCGGAAAGTTGAAATTTGTGAGTGGCCTCGCGAGCCAACATCTTGAGCTTCGGCGCCCGGTTCTCAGCACACAAGTCTTTTTGACTTGGGAGTCAAATGCAAACCCTGACAAAAATTACATGATGTGTCAGGGGACACCCGGTTGGAACAAAGTTCCTTTCTGTATATATTATGTACTAGTTAGTTCCAACACGCCTAAGGTGTCCGATGCGATAATGTAAATGGATCTTTAAGAAAAGATACTTTTTGTAAAATGATCAACCTTTTTTAAGAAAAATAGAATGTATTTTTTTTAAAGTATATTTTTAGGTAATTTTTGTAAGAATATGTGTTGTATTTTCCTGAAAAGGTCCTTTTTAAAGAGATGTACTTCTTTTATTAAAAGCTAATGTTTTTTTTATGAAATGGTACTACTTTTAAGAAGAATTACTTTTTGTAAGAAAAAGCCAAGAATATGATTTTTTTTACAAAAGTACTTTTTTTAAGAACAGGTACTTTTTAAAGAAGTGGTACTCTTTTTAGAAGGGTACTTATCTCAAAGAAAAGATATTTTTTATTTTTAAGAAAAGGTACTTTAAAGAAACGAAAGAAAGGCATTTTTGTAAGAAAGGCATTTTTTTAAGAGAAGGTATTTTTTTGAAGAAAAGGTTTTTTTTATGAAATGGGATTTTTTTTATAATTGGTCCTTTTTTAAGGATAGGTACATTTTTAAGAGTAGGTACTTATCTCAAGAAAAGTTATTTTTTCACAAAAAATGTACTCTTTAAAGAAAAGGTAGATTTGTAAGAAAAGGCAATTTGTTGCAAGAAAATGTACTTTTTTAAGAAGAGGTACTTTAAAATATTTTTTTTTGTTTTCTCGCTTACTTGAGATTTGTTTATCCCTATAGTGTGTGATAATTTTTTTTTGTTTTCTCGCTTACTTGAGATTTGTTTATCCCTATAGTGTGTTGATATACCTAAATACTTGTGGAGAAGGGAGCTGATGATATGCCTGGGAGAGCATTGAAATAGCTATATTCCCAACCATCCACCATAATGATCAATTTCATAATTTTTCTTTTTTTTATTATTTCTATTAAAATGTACTTTTTCTAGAAAAAGTACTTTTTAATATTTATTGATCTTGAACCGGAAAATTATTGAAAACATAACAACTAAAAGATCGAATAATGTAAACGAATGTAATATCTTTTTTGAGAAAAGTTACTCTGTAAAAAAATTTACTTCTTTCAGATAAGGTATTTTTTTAAGAAAAAGTTCTTTGTATTTTTTTGAGAAAATTTACTGTTTTTTAAAAAAAGGCACATGTTTAAGAAAATTTTCTATTTTTAAACTTCTTTGACTTTGGATTTTCTAAATTTATTTTACACAGGCTCCACTTTACGTTCCAGGCTCCACCTAGAAAACGTCTCATTAAACAAGTAATTCCCCAACATATGTTAGTCTAGACATAAACCAAAGCAAAATTACCCAATATAGTTGATAATACTGGGTTGTATGTAGCATAATAGTGTTTAAAAAAAGTTGTTTAATATTTTTTCATTTAGCCCCCATCCCGCAGCGTGCGATAAGGAACATCGTTCCAAAAGTTTCATATCAAATTATAGTGTTGTAATGGGATAGAAGCTAATTGAAAAAATCTGTAGATCTTTAACATCTTTACTTTGACGTTAATTCAAAAGTTGATGCTAAAAAGATCGACATATTTTTAAATTGGCTTTGTGGTTCGCTATTTGATGGTCAGAAACTTTTGCATCATGTATAGTGGTTGTGCAGAGCACCACAGACGTTCACATCAAGACAAATAACTTTTAAAAGTTGTTTTGTTTTGAGTGTATTTCATAATATTTCAATGACTAGAAATCCAAATCTCATCGACTAAATTTAGTTGTTTGCCAAACTCTTAAGGCACAAGACAAAACCAAATACCACGGAAAGCATAAAAGTCTATGAAGTTTTATTTAAGTTAAATTTAAAAAAAAAAACCTACCTGTCTTGTTGCAGTGACGTAGTCGCCCATTGTATCCAAGCGTTGTACAACAACTAATTAATACAAACAATTTTCGAAACATAACCGGCAAATGCACAGCTCAACCTAATAGTCGCTTCATTAGCATCGTCATCACCGTTTTTGCATCAATATGAATTTGAAAATGTCATTTCGTGGTGCCAAAAATGTTTCCTTCATTTTTGGTTTAATCCTTTGTTGCTCTGTCGCGCGTGCAGAATACTACACCTCGGTGGTGGGTTTGGAGGAACTTTTGAAAACTGAACAGATTCTATTGAGGGATCTGAAGGATTATGTGGTGACGACAAATCAAGAAAATTCTGTTTTAGAAAAGTGAGTTTAAAATGTGAATCAATTGACAACAACGACGAATTCAAAATAATTTTGACAATGAATCGTTTCAAAATGCAGTCGCAAGCATATAAAGAACTTGTGTCAACTAGTGTTATAAATATATAAATAGATACGATAATAATATTAAAAATAATTGTACACCAGCTTTAATAAAATCAAATACATTTTGTAATAAATAACATTTTAAAGACTGTTTAGTTTTAAATATTCAAATCGATATTTGCTGTGTTAACCCCCTTGCATTTAGCTTCTTTAAATCCTTCCTTCCATTCAATTAAGTTTTTCTTAATTTGTTGCTAATGCATGATCTTTTGAGTATTCCTGACGTATTGCTTTTAAGTACCTGCTGAATTTCTAGTAACATTTACTGAAACTGAGTCTAGTGTGAAGTCTTCAAAATACCGGTTATTTAAAACGTGCAAATTTTAGCCGGCTAAACTGATATTGATAAAAAAAATCGAATTAATTATACTTAATATGGAAGCTGAGCGGGAACTGAATCTTTAGTGACCTTAAAACAAATGTGTGTATTATCTTTTGTTGCGATATTTGCAAATATATAATAGAAATGTCAAAGAAACAAACGAAAACAGTTGTGATCAAGTAAATAGCAAACATTTATTGGAAAACCCTGCAAACTATTATATTTATAGTTATACATTTAATCGGTGTGAAGTTATAATATACATATGTATTTATATATCAGTCTTGTTCTTTACATACAATTTTCCACATGATACAAATTGTTCATCAAATATAACAAATAGACAATCAAGAAAGTGATCAACTGTGAAAACAAAATTGGGGAAATTTTATTATATAAAACTTGATTGATTGTAAGTAGAATAAATACGCCATACTTCGAATTGTAGCGATACAATCACTAAGGTTAAACAAAGCGATAAAAATAGACAGCGCTGCATTTAACAGATTTAGACACAGCCTATGCAGACAAACTCACTAAATTGCTAGCACAGACTAAAACCCCTCCCAGCAACTCTTAATCACACTGGAAACCAAAATTCCTCTCAACGGAAACTGCTAAAGAACCAACAAAACGATAAGACGTGGAACGATGAACTAATCGATTTTTTTGTAGGAGAAAGTCGGAAAGGAAAGGCAGGGTAAAATTTAAAATGCTTTAAATTTTTGGCGTAACTAAGACTTGAGTCCACAGTTTATAAAGAATCAGAAATGATCAGAATTTGTATTACAGCTTGATTGTTCTCACACTTTGGCAGATCTATAAAGCTTATACGACATTTACACGGATCAGGATCAGCGCGCATCAACGACTAACTCCGTTAACCCAGTAGATTACCCACACAATTTGAATCTATAAAAATTTAAGATAAATTTATACCCTCATTTTAAACGGGTGTACAATTTGGTTCAACTCTGATAATTACCAAACAAAGCAACCATTAATAAAAACATACACAACAAATCAACTGTTTGACAACCGTGATCCGATCGAAAATTTTCCAATGCGTCACCGCCTCCAAATATTATTTGAAGCTTACGCCTGCACCGATAGATATAAATCGGTTTAAAATGTGAGCCGATTGGACCAATTGGCCTGATTTGAACTACTGATCTAATTTTAAATGTTCAGTTATTTCAAAAACATCCCAAATTTGTACAAAACTGGCAAAATCAAGAGTGGTAATTTTAAGTTTTCTGTTATGCCGCTGTGTTCGTTAATTTGGTCTCGGTACCCAGTTGCTGTAAGCACAAAGTTGCCACCTGAAATGTCGACTTATACTCAAATTGGGCGGTGTAATACGACATTTACGCCAAACAAGATTAACGCCTTTTCGGGATTATCAACGATTTTTTCTTATGGAGTGTGACATTTATAGTCCCGAAAAAGCGATAATCTTGGTAGGTGTAACTTCAGTATAAACGGCAAAGATACGAGAACAAGGTTATGGCTTACCCAACCTTTATTCAAATGCAACATTAATGCCGATAAGTAAGTACACGCAAAGAAAAAAACGATTATTGCTCGGTTGCCGCAACAACACGTTGATTGATTTTATATTAATCGCAACCGTTCATGTAGTTCTCCCAAGTCAACTCATATATCGCAAACGTGTATCATGTTGTTGCAAACTAGTTCTAGTTTGCGTGTACGTAGACAGTGAAAAAGTGACAAAAATACCAAATTTTTTAAAACAAAATTTATGGGTAAAACCAAAATCATAACAATTGGAAATTTAAAGAAAAAAGAGCTTATGGAAGCCATAAATAAAACTATTAATATACAAGTAATGTTTCTCGCAAACGTTTTTTCACCTCTAATTTTTCAGAACTCGTTTAGTGCAAACATTTTTCAGTACTCGCAAATGTATTTTTAGTTTGGAGCAACTAAATCGTATAGGGTTTTTCAGCTCTCAGCTCTCATTTCCCATTACTCGTTTACTCTAAACGTTTTTCAGTTCTCCCAAAGGGTTTTTTTATTTTGGCGTAACTAGAACTCGGTTGCTGTAACCAAAACAACAGTTAGCGGTTCTGTTTTTCATTTCTCGCAAACGTTTTTTCAGCTTTATTTTTCATAACTTGTTTGCTGCAAACATTTTACGTTTCTTTAAAATGAAATGACATGTATGGCTTAACAGAAGGGACTAAAGTCCCCAACCAAACTTCAGTTATCTGAGATTTCGTTGGAGAGGAACGAGTTTTTTCTTTTCGTGTACAATATCATCTATACAACTAGCCCAACGTTTACTTTCAGCAAAAGTTTATTTTATATTTCAGCCTTCAGTAAAATAACCAAAGAAGTCGTTTAAAAGCAAAACACATAAATTGGTTAACAATGAAATATTCCGGTATGTGATGGAAATCGATCAATTTAAATCGAATACGATTTGACATACGAGGGCGGATCAATAAGTCCGTGACTTTTCGAACTTCCCTCGTAGTTATATGAAATGCAACACTGCTTCCATCAAGTACCACCTGTTAATAGACTACTGTCAAATTTTGAGCAAGTTCTGTCATTTACTTTGCGTTTAACAGCTGTTCAAATCATACAACCTCGTGTATTTTTTAAAAACGTAAAAAAGTGCATTTCCAGTGCTCATTAAACATTATCTTTTGCAAAAAAAACATCAATCAAACCACGGAAAAGCTTGATAAATACTATGGGGTCTCTGCACCATCGATTTCAATGGTAAACAAGTGGTTTACTGACTTTCGTTGTGGTCGCACAAGTACAAATGACGCTGAACGTTCTGGACAGGCAATTGAGGTCAATACACCCGAATATATCGATAAAATCCACGATGTGGTGTTGGCCGATCGAAGAGTAAAAGAGCGTGAGATAGGCATTTTATATGGCAGTATGGTTTCGATTTTAAATGAGAAAGCTGTCTGCAAGATGGGTGCCGCGTTTGCTCCCAATTGACCATAAACGTAATCGTGTGACAACTTCAAAGGATTGTTTGGAGTTGTTTAATTGGGCTACGAATTGGTACCTCATCCGCCATATTCTCCGGATTTAGCCCCCAGTGACTATTTCCAAACCTAAATAAATGGCTGGGTGGAAAGAGAGTTAGCTCCAACGATGAAATTAGTGATCAAACATATGCCTATTTTATGGACCTCGAAAAATCCTATTTTTTGGAAGGGATACAACATTTGTAGAAACGATGGACTAAATGTATTGAGCTAAAAGTCACGGACTTATTGATCCGCCCTCGTAATAACGATGTTTTTGTGCAAATAATGGATATAAATTAATTTATTCACCTTTTTCTTCCACTAAATAATGTACATGGGCGTAGCCAGGGGGTGGCAATACGGGCAGTTGCCCCCCCCCCCTTAGACCACAAATCGAATTAATTTTTTTATGTGAGTTTATTTACGTATTTATAAAAACAATTGATTGGTGTGAACAGGCCTTAAATATTCAGAAAAACTTGTCTGGCAACTCCAAATTGCTTTTCTGTTTTAATATGACTAATCAAGAAAAAGAAATACCTCTTTTGTAAATAAAATTCGTCAACGATGGATATTAGAAAGTTTTTTAATGGTAAGCTTATAATATTTTACAATGTCATCTTAATGCGATTTTTATTAACTTGTAGTTAATCGGGAAACAGAGTGTGCGGCGTCAGCATCTGATACTCCACCAAGAGACAAAATATCCGAGTCGGACCCAGTAGCAAGTTTTAATAAAGATATTGAATGCTGCGATAACGACATTGGTAAATGTGTCGGCCGTGTTGCTCTAATGGGCCACTCGGACAAAATAAGATTCTTAAAACACTGCTGGGTCCCGCCAACAAGCTATGACTTTGGAGCAGACGCGATCAATTTAAAAAGGAAGTTTTAGCACAGCTGGCTTCAGACGTAGGCTCCATAGCTTACATATTCTCAAAAATTACAAGGCGCTCTGTGCCTGTACTGTGTGCTCTTTCCGCAAAAAAATGCAAAAGGTGTTTTAGGATCCTTTGCAGTTAAGCCTTTTACCCGGTTTCAACATATGCATGAAATGTGTAAAAATCACGCCTTGAAAAAGTGGCATATTAGAGCAACTGGAGAAGCAAATTCATTTCTCAACGAAATGCCCGTTGATGTCATGATGGTTTCGGGACACCAGAAATTGATCGAAGAAAATAGGAAGGTTATCGCATCTATCATAACTGCCATTATATTTTGCGGTACACACGATTTACCACTTCGGGGTAAAGATCACGTAGGCGGTACTCCAGGTAAAAACTATTTATTAATTTGCATGTGGTCATATATTTATAATTTTTGCGATTCTTAAAGGGGTTTTCCAAGGTATTATCAATTTAACCATTCGTGCAGGTGATGAAACTCTAAAGAAACATTTTGAAAATGCTAAAAAGACTGCCACGTATATGTCCCCACAAATTCAAAATAAAATTATTGACTTATGCGGCGATGCTGTTAAAGCTGATATTGTTCGTGGTGCAAAAAAAGCCTATGCTTACAGTATTCTTGCCGATGAGAGTGCAGACATTTCAGGTAAAGAACAGCTTTCGATTGGTGTTCGCTTTTTTGATTTAGAAACATTTGTTATTCGCGAAGAATTTCTTGGTTTTGTTGCGTTGGACGCCAAAATTATCGCATCAGCGATTGACACGTCCATTACAAAAGAAGGGCTAGATAAATCAATATGTGTTGGTCAAGGTTATTACGGATGTTCAACAATGGCTGGAAAGATTGGGGGAGTGCAAGCTATTTTAAGAGAAACATATACAAAGGCTTTATATTTTCATTGCGCAAGCCATAAACTTAATTTAGTACCAGAAATTCGTAACACTATATCCACAGTTAAGGATATAATAAATTTCTTTAGAGAAGTGGCCGTCGGTGGTGCAATGGGTAGTGTGCGCGCCTCTTGTACAGGAGGTCCTGGGTTCGATCCCTGCTCCAACCACCTTAAAATTTCTTTCGACGACGGTCACCTCGCTTAGTGACGCCGACACTATCGAGTATATAGCCATGATAAAAGCTTCTCAAAATACATTTCGGAATCGGAGTAAAACTGTAGGTCCCAATCAGTGAGTGAAAACTGGAAAGCGCACAGCTCAGTGTTTGTGAGAAGTTCTCCCCGGTCCCTTCATGGGATGTAATGGGAAACCATTTTTTTTTTAGAGCATCATGCTTGATGCAAGATGTTATGTGAAACTCGATGGTCGCATAAATACAAAAGAATTTCTATTTTCAAGGAGAAATTTTCTAGCATCGTTGAGGGGTTGCAAAAGCTGACAGTAAAAGGAAACTTAAGTACTCAGAAGACTGCCTTTCAGCTCCACTGCGCAGCATTGAAGCCAGTCTTTCTAATTTGCGTTGTAGTGATTGCAGAATATTCAGCTATATTAGAGCTTGTTGCAAATGCGTTACAGTCCAAAAACTTGGATTTAATGCAATGTGCTAAACATATAAAAGAATTATTGATACTGTTTCCAACCATCGCGATAATGCAGACTCGAAAATAAAGGAAATTCTATGCAATGTGGACAAAATGGCAGGCGAAATTGGTGTTGAAATAAAACAACCAAGAATAGTTTCACGGCAGCAGCACAGATCAAATCACCCTGCATCAACACCAGATGAAAATTGGAACAGATCAATATTAATTTCTTACATTGACTCACTGAAATCTGCTTTAAAACAACGATTTTCTGAGGAGAACACCCCCGCGTTTTCATTATTTTTACTTCATCCTTCGAGTATGCTAAAACTAGAAAAATCTGAATTTAAATTGCAAGCGAAACAGTTCTCGTCATTTTATTCCTTAAGTGGATTTAAACACGAAGCTGATATACGGTACAATCTTTGGATGCAGAAACACATGAACAACCAGGAACTATCAGAATTACAGCTCTCCGATCTGTGGAAAGAAACTGATTTGTTTTTCCCAACCATCAAAAGCGCATTGAGCATTTCTCTCGCTCAACCCTGTACCACAGCAACAATTGAAAGATCTTTTAGTACCTTAAAACGTGTGAAAACTTGGCTGCGCTCAACAATGGGAGAATCAAGACTTAACGCTACGTCTTATAAATATTATTTTTCAATTATTTCGGTTTGAGATCATAATTCTATTAAAATAATAAATAAACACAGACATTGATTATTTCGGTGGATGGAGGATTTTATTAATAATTTTTATAACATGTTTCTTTTAACACATAGGATTATGCCTCTTAAGCGTACACCGAAAGATGGTCACTGAAAAAGAAACTCAGTTGCAAGAAGAAGTTTTAAATCGCTTTTCTGCGGACAAAAGAAGAATGGCGCTTTTATAAGAAATTTGAAGTCGTGCATATGTTTGTATATCGCTTTAAGTGCAAAGCAATGCATGGAGTTGAATGTTAAAGGAGAGGTTATATGGACTTAATTTTGTTTTTGATTATTATGTTTACATGGAAAAAGAACATATAAATATTTTTTGTTAACTGGATTTAATAATTATAAGAATTAAATATACATAAATTTTTACTTTAATAACATTGTATCTGTGTGTTTAAATTTGGTGTTTCTGATTTTGATTTATTAATGCCACTGAAAGTAATAAAAGAGTGAAAGCTTCTTGTATTAATCAAAACAAATTTTGACAATCTTGCACCCCCCTCCCCCCCTAAGCCGAGATCCTGGTTACGCCCATGATAATCTATATATATATAAAATATTTGTTCCCCAATATTAGGAATTATGCCAATAAAATTCGTCAAATCGTATTCGATTTTGACTCGATCGATTTTCATAACATGCCGGATTATCTTTTTAAAGTTTTTTATAAAATTGTTACAGATTTTTGTAATAAAATCAATATCAGATATCATAAAGACTTAATTAAAAATAAATGAATGTTATAAAATGCAAAGTTTTCCATTTCGTCATAAAATTCGAAACCGGTTATTACCCGGTTTTGACACCTCGGTTTAACCGAAAACCGGTTCTTCCAAAATTCGAATATTCGAAGAAACCGAAAACCGACATTTTTGAAAATAATATTTAATAATATTTATATTTATTTTAATAATATTTATATTATATTTTTAATATTTAAGTTCGAATTGTCGGTTAACTCCATAAGTTAAGCTCACTGTTAGTAGGAAATATTCTGATTGTGGTTATTTATAGTTATAGTGGTTAGTCATAGTTAGTTGCTTGTTGTGGTTGCATCGTGTTTTGTAAATCAGGACAATGCCATTTATTGATCGATTATATAAAAGACTAAACTAAAAGTTATAATCCACGCCACCGCGACGTTTCTACGTAATATGCGCCGCCGCCAGCAGGAAGCTCAAAAAACAACGGCAACGGCGTAAAGCTATAGTCATTAGAACTACTTCCAAAATATGCAATTAATATCGGCAGGGTCGAACTACAACCATCCCAGATTGGAACGAACAGTTTTCAAATTATTGAATTTCCTTAATCTTTCAGATAACACACATTTCTTTTTTAAAATTTTAATTTTCTTAAATTTAAATTTTTTTAGCGAAATTAATAAAATTCAAAGGGAACATAAGTCGGCCTACAATGATACACAAGATTATTTAACGAACCCCATAAACGTATATAGACTGGTCAAACGATTGTATAACGATTGGTGGTTGTGCAACGAACATGTCACCAATTCGACTGGCAAGTATTGAATAATCGAATATTCTAGTTCTTTTCTTCAAACATCCTTTCACGAATCTTAACCTTTTCAGATTTTCTACAACTTATGAGTGTCAGATATAATGAATTGGCTTTTCCCTCCTACAATGACTTTGAAGAATCTGCTAGGGCTTTGATGAGACTACAAAACACCTACAATTTGGATGTGACGCAATTGGCATCTGGTATACTAAATGGTAGAAAATATGGGTCAGTATGAAAATTGACAACCATGTTTGTAAATTAACTTGGGTTTCCTGATTTCAGCACCAGCATGTCTTGGACCGATTGCCTTCTCATGGCGCAACAGTTGATTAACGTGGGAAAATTTAATCAAACAAAACCTTGGATCAAAGAATTCTTCAAACGTTTCAATACGAATGAGGACGAAGCATTTGATATCAAGAAGCATATTATTGGAAACCTCATGATAATTGGTGATATTGAAATGACATGGAAAATATTTCAATCCATATTGGCAGATGATGGCGACAGTTTTGAGTCATTGACAAAAATATATAAAAATCAGTATATATTATCGGAAGCGTATGAGGAGGAACAGGGTTATCACGTAAGTTTAAAATTCCATACAACGATCCTCAAAAATCGTTCGGAATCGGTGTAAAAATATAGATTCCAGTCAGGGAGTATACAAATATAAATCGCTGGCCCTTTATGGTATGCAAGGGGGGAATGGGTTTCACCGATTTGGAATATCATATCCTTAAATTCGAATGTTTATATTCACCATTGCAATTCTTACATGTTAATGTATCAGACGTTCATACTACACTCTGAAAAATTTGTCTATTTTTGTTGTTTGGATGCAAATATAACGTGTTTGTAGCTCGTCGCAAATATGGTATACTTGTGTCCAAACACATTGTGTCTGCTATTCAATATATCATGTTTGGGAAACAATTATTAGTATGTTATAATACATGCTTTTGTGACACAAATGTGGATCTGTTTGTTTAAAACTGCTGAAAACAAAAACGTGACAGACAAACAAAGAGCAGCAGATCTTTTATTCCCGAAAGTAATGCTTGTAAACATGTACATGATTCCTGGAATATGTTGCTGGGGCCAGTATTTTCCAGCGTGTACAAGATTAAAAGGCCGGAAACATTATGCTAAGTTAAAAATGGTTAATTTTGTTGGACTAATAGACCATTCAGGGAAGCCCACCCACTGGTATGACGAGTTTCGAACTGAGTGGAAAGTTCATCGCCTGATACATAATTACTATGCCTGAATTTATACCACCGGTAGTTTATGAGTCCTACACGGTGATAAAGCTGTCTATTTTTATTGTTTGGACGTAAATATAACGTGTTTATAGCTTGTCGCTAATATAGTATACTTGTATCCAAACACATTGTGTTTATTGTTCAATATAACATGTTTGGAACACAATGGTTAATAGGTTATAATATATGTATTTGTGACCCAAATGAGGATTTGTTTGTTGAAAACTGATCAAAACAAAAACGAGACAGACAATAAAGGAACAAAAAAACAGCAGATCTTCAATTCACAAAAACAGTGTTTGCAAACATGTACATGGTTCCTGCAATATGACCGTTATATTTCAGCGTGTATATATAACTACAAAGAAATATTGCTTATGCGAATTAGTATTGATCGAAACCCCCTAGGTATCAATTCACACTGAAAGTTCAATTATTCCAACACAAGAAGAGAAACATTTTTACCTCTGTGTTTTTCTTTTCCTCGTGCTCTCTCACATAGTGGCAGTGCTTTGAGATTCAGTTAATTCTATAACACAGCGTTGATTTTTTTTCTGTGGGAATTGTTTTAATTACTGGGCTAATGTCCGTTATGTTTGAATTTATTTTATGACCTATTTTTGTAAGATCAGAATTGTTTTTATTTTTTTCTTGTTAATCTGTTACTCTTATTTCTCTTTCAAAGTCAACCAATGAATTCAAACTCTACGAAAAAGTATGCCGCGAAGAAGTCACCCGGTCGCCAAGCGAAGAGCGCGATCTACGTTGTCGTTTCCATTGGGGTCAGTGTTCATTCTGTCGCCTGGCTCCCTTTAAAGTGGAAGACATCAATATGGATCCCGTTGTCATGATATTTCACGATATGATCACCGATAAACAAATTGAATTTATCAAAGGTTTTGCAGTGCCCAATATGGAGCGTTCAATTGTTCGTGACGATTATGGAGGCTTTTCGAAGAGAGAAAATTACCGGATATCGAAAAATGCTTGGCTTCCATATGACATACATTCGTCTACCTTGAAATTGCTACGTGATTTAGATGACGTTACCGGGCTGGACATGAGGGAGAGTGAAGAACTGCAAGTGGCCAATTATGGGTTCGGAGGGCATTATGAGCCACATTTTGATTTTTATTTGGTAAGTAGGATATAGGTTTATACTGGGACTAACAGAAAAATTGAATCATTTTCCTTTATTTTTCATATTTCTTGAAACTGACACGTTTACAGAGTGTCATTGATGAGACTCAGAACAACCGCATAGCAACCTCGATTTTCTATGTAAATATTTGTATTTTTAAAAAATAATTCCTTATATATGATTTTAATTTTACTACTCCTTTCTTTAAGTTGTCGGATGTGGAACAAGGTGGTGCCACTGCATTTCCAATTCTGAAAATTGCTGTTAAACCCTCCAAAGGTGACGTTTTGTTCTGGTACAATTTACATCGTTCATTGGATGGGGATTATCGTACAAAACATGCTGGATGTCCTGTCCTTAAAGGATCCAAGTGGAGTAAGTTCGCCAGTCAACAGAAAGCAAATGATAATAATTGTACACTTTATGAGGGCTCAAACGGAAGAAATCCTCCCATAGGGGTTAACTTTTTAACAACCATTGACATACACTTTTCTAGCGTTTAAATTGTTGGCTTCCAAACAGCAACAGGACCAAAAGAGTTTTCGAATACTAACTTAGTTTGTTGTCTGCAGCTAAGTAGAAGCAAAGTGCAAAAGCGAAAAAGAGACAGGAAATCATTTGCTTCTTTTATTTGCGCAAATGTTTTTCGCTTACGTCGTCAAGCGAAACAATAGCTTTTCAAAGTCAAGAAGGAGTCAGTTGTGGGTTATATTTACTTAGCTTTTGCTTATCTTCTTTACTGTGTGGTTTTCGGAGTCAAAAACTGCATTGAGGAAAAGTTTAAAAATGGAGTAAAATCCTATTTTTTATATTTTATTTTCTTTCAAATATTTTTCGATACTCTATCGGTTAGCACGCTGTGCTATAATTTTCAACTATTCTCATCAAAGATTTTCACAAAACTGAGTGACTAAAACAGCAAGCGACAGCAACGAAGTTAGTGTTTGCTGATTTCAAGCCAGACATATTTTTCAAAGTTTGCTTCAATTCTGCATTCGACTGCGAAAACTGCACAGCAAAGAAAATAAGCAAAAGCAAAGTAAGCCCAAAACAACAACTGAGTGCTGGCAGCAACAGCAATTCTGTGAAAATCCATTGCTTCCCTTGACTGAGTAAGTAAAAACTAGCTGCACAGATCGAGCAGAACCGTTATATTTCTATACGTGCAGGCCGTCGGTGGTGCAATTGTTAGTGTGCGCGGCTCTTGTACATGAGATCCTGGGTTCGACCCCTGCTCTGACCACCATCAACAATTTTTTTTCGGCGGCGGTCACCTCGCATAGTGACGGCGACACTATCGAGTACTTAGCCATGAAAAAGCTTCTCAAAATACCGATCGGAATCGGTGTAAAACTGTTGGTCCCAATCAGTGAGCGAAAACTGGAAAGCGCACAGCTCAGTGATTGTGAGAAGTTCTCCCCAGTCCCTTCATGGGATGTAATGGGAAACCATTTTTTTTCCAGTGCCAAATACAACGTACACAGGCAAACATGAACCAAGGGGGTTTCTATGGCACAGCTGAATGTACTAGGGAAATGATGTCGAATGAGAGACCAAAGAAGACAGGAACTAATTTTAAATAGTGTTTATAGAGACTAATGACAGCTGAATTATGTTTTATGTACTTTCCATTGAACGAAAATACGCATTCCTTTTGATTTCTGTCCGTTTTATGTCCAACGAAAGTGTAAAATTAGTAAAATACAACAGGAAATAAACCTCTATGAAATGGCCTACTACCTCGTCGTCATGAAGACGCATCGAAGAGAGTGAAGGAAACTCTTGAGTATTACTCTATGCATGAACTACCTACATAGATTTGAAATTCATTCGCGGAGAGAATACATGTCAACCCAGAAATGCATGAATCAAAATGTTGCGATAGTTTCATGGTATGTCTGGTTCTAGACATGCAATTGTAATTGCTGCAATTCTTCATGATTCTCTTTTGGAATTGCAATTTGCTTTTACAGGTACGCTTCTGTTTGTGCAAATCTGGTTTCTATTATTGCTGCTTCTGACATTCGTATAAATCTGAGACATATGCAGACTATTCGTGTGAAATGACTATTCGTACGATTGAGTAAATGAAAAGAAATGTCAAATTATTCTGTTTGAACTAGGGCTGCGACATCGACATCGATGTTTTGAAAACATCGATGTTTTTGAAAAACATCGAGTACTTTTTACATCGATGGTTCAGTGCCGATGTTTTTCCAACATCGATGGTTTATATCGATGTTTGAATCGATGTTTTTCTGTGTGACGATTGTAACAAATTTCCTTAATATAAGGAAATATAAACCATAAAATATTAATATAAACTCGAATTGGGAATATTTGCCCATTTATTCGCTGTAATGGGAAACTAGTTATTTTAATCAAGTTTTGTAGTTTTTCACCTTTATATCGGGGAAAAGGGTGATTTATATGTTGATAACACATATCTAAAAGAGAATTGCAGCAAAAACAAAACATCGGCAAAAGCATTGATGATCGAAGAAACATCGTTGTTTGTGACTTGTGGTGTAAATTACCTCGTCTGTTTCAATTTTGGTACCTCGATTTCTAAAAAAAAGCCACCAAAAATGAAACATCCCCAAATACATCGATGTTGGAAAACATCGATGTTTTGAGGTCGATATTTTATCGACATCGATGTCTCTTATTTGAAACATCGATGTTGTAAAACATCGATGTTTTGAGGTCGATGTCGCAGCACTAGTTTGAACACGATAATGTACAGAAATGGATCGAGTTTTTACACGTACATAGTGTTGCCATATTATTTTTTCGAAAAACTGAGAATTCCAAAAAAAATTTTCTTTTGAAAAAAATGTTCCTTCAAAACAAATTGAATAAAAAAATATTAAAACCATATTTGTCTATTTGTAATCCAATTTTATTGAACAAAAAGAAAACAAAACCATTTTTCTGTTTTGCAAGAAATATATAAAATTAATATTTGGCTTAAATACTTGGGTTACAATTTTTTTTAACTTTTTTTTACTCCGGTCTGTGAAGGGTTATTGTTGAATATTATACCTTTCAATTACACTGTGCGTAATTTTTTAAGTCATGGAAATATAACCATATACGGACACCACTACGTCATAAAAGACAAAAAAAAGAAAGACCCGTGTCTCCCAGTTTTGCCCAAAGTCATGAATTTTTTTTATGGGCCCCCAAAGATTTGGGGCCTCGGTGTAATTTTTGCAAAAAAAGTGATCATTTTGTCAGACTCATATCTTGCAAACCGTTTAGAATTTTGACTTACTCTCTGAGGGAAAGTTGTTGCTCTTGTCATATTATTATTTTTGTTATAGGTAGCATAGTATCTCAATGTTGAAGTAAAGAAAAAACAAATGAAATTAAAAAATGTTCGGGAAATTTTTCACTTTTGCGGCTACCTAAATGCTACCTAAGCGCTACCGAAACGGTGTTAAGAACGGTATATGTTCCAGAAGGTTGTTTACTGACATCTTAGGTACATTTTTGTAGTTGTTTGTTTCCTTGAATTTTGAACGGTTTGCTACCTATGGACCTAAATAGGGGGGGAAAAGGTAAATAAATCGAATTTTTTAAAGTTTTTGTGATTTTGACCTTGAAGATGAAGTTTTTTTTGATTTTATATGTTCACAATTTTTGTTCTTTATGACAAGAGCTCAGAGAGTAAATCAATATTCCGAACGGTTTGCAAGATATGAGCCTGACAAAATGATCACTTTTGTGCAAAAATGACACCGAGGCCCCAAATCTTTGGGCCCATAAAACTTTGGCTAAAACTGGGAGACATGGGTATTTTTTTTGTCTTTTATCACGTAGTGGCCTCCGTATATCGTTATATTTTTTCGTATTGCACTGTGTTATACATTCATTATTTGAAGCCTATACTATACAAAAGGACAAAAATTAGGTCAAATGTTGCTAAAGTAAAGTTTCTCCCAAGTCGGCCCTACTTATCCATGAGTGTATGGGGAGGTCGTCGGTGGTGCAATGGGTAGTGTGCACGCCTCTTATACATGAGCTCTTGGGTTCGATTTCGTGCTCTGACCACCTTAAATTTCTTTCGTCTGCGGTCACCTCATATAGTGATGGCGACACTATCGAGTATTGAGCCGCCGTTCGAAGGCGGTGTAAAACTGTAAGTCCCAATCAGAGTATAAAACTAGAATGCGCACATCTCACTGGTTGTGAGAAGCTCTCGCCAATTTCTTCATGGGATGTAATGGGAAACCATTTATTTTATTTTATTATGTATTATAGGGTGGTCCGGCCAACATTTTCATTTTAAAGCCAAATCTCAACATAAGAGGCATAAGAGGGAATTGTTTTCGATCAAAATTGTTGAAATATAAAATATCTATAAAATTTCTACTGAAATTAACAAGGAGTTCTAAAAATTCATATATTTTTAAAATTTAATTACAGCGCTCGCAGAAAAAAGGAGATAAATTATTGTTGGTCCGCCTTGTTTGTAATGTAAGGGATAAAGCATGGGACTTTTTGTCGGTCATGCAGATCCGCTAGTGTAGGGTTTGCTTTATAATATATGTTTGTTAATCATAAGTAAAATCTTTGTATTATTCGAATACAATTTAAAAAACTGCATTGATTTGAAAAAACTGTTTTTTGGAGTAACAATCTGCAAGACTGTTTTGCACTTCAAAAAAACTGCAATGAGAACGTCAAATTTCATTTATTAGCCTTAAGATTTCAACGAAGTAGGGTCATGTATAGAGTGTCCGTAATTTGTCATTTCATATCATATCATTTCATATTTGATTAAAGAAATTGTTTGCAATTTAGAACATTATGGAACATAAAATCATATTTGAAAATAGAAATCATGCTTCTTAATTCCAAAATTTTATTAAAATTCGAAAATCATATAATTCATTATTAATTTGTTGAAGGATATGAACACAAATTAAGTAAAACCCGGTGAACCGACGTCAAATAACGGGTTTCCGGTTTGTTCGATAATTACACTTTTTAAAAAACCGGTACACGGTTAAGAACACGTCACGACTAGCCTGTCCAAAAAAACCAGCAAATTTAAAACCCGGTTTTCCGTTTGTTCGAAAAACCAATTTATCAAGAACCCGGGTTTCGGTTTTTCATTTTGGCAAAAACCGGTGGGCTATTTGTTTCGCGACTATTTTAAATACTTATTCGTGTTCAAAACTAAAAATTTCACAACTCTATTTAAATATGACAATTAATTTTTAATTTTGGATAAAAAATTTATAAGTATTTATATCATATTCCAATTTGAAAAGGGTGTTTAATATAAAATTTAAAAGTTTTATTCAAATTCATATTAAACTGATTTCAATTCGAACATCATATTAAAATTTGAGAGATAATTTTTAATTATATGAAAATCTTATTAAATTTAAAAATTTATTTATAAAATAATTTTAATTTTGAAATTTGAAAAAAAAATGTTTGAAATCTTAATACTTAATTAATTCTTATTCAAGTCAAAAAATCATTTTGAAATTTGAATAAAAAATTGTTTGGAAATGTCGTTTAGATCTTATTTCGACAATTTCAAAAAAATTCGAAAATTACATAATTTATTCTTAATTATTTTAAGACTATTATCACAAATTGAGTAAAAACCGGTTAACTGACTTCAAATAAAAGGTTTCCGGGGTGTTCGAAAATTGCGTATTTTAAAAAGCCGGCACACGGTTAACAGCAAAAAACCCGGTTAACCGGTTTCGGTTTTGGACACTTTAGACTAGTGTTAGTTAGAAACCGGTTTTCGGTTTGTTAGAAAAATAAATTTTTTAAAAAACCGGTTTCCGGTTTGTTCGAAAAATCAATTTTTTAAGAAACCGGTTTTCGGTTTATAATTTCGACGAAAACCGGTTAAACCGGGATTTTCGGCTTATATTTTTGCTTTAAATTAAATTCCACATGTAGAACTTACAATACATTTCTTTAATGAATATCTCATATACTTATTCAAGTTTAAAAAGTCAAAATTTCACAACTGTAGTTAATTAATTACGTTTTAATCGTGAATAAAAACTATATATTTAGAATTAAAATGTTCGAGCGTTAGGTCTATTTTAAATTCATTTATTCTTCAATATTTCACTACCCATTGGGTAGCATCGTCGGGAAGATAAACACAATTATTAATTTAAAATTAACTGAAAAAAATAATGACAGTTTTAATTAATAATTGTGTTTATCTTCCGGACGATGCTACCCAATGGGTAGCGAAATATTGAAGAATAAAATAATTTATAATAGATATAGCCCTCGAACATTTAAATTTTAAATAACTATAATACGAAAGGCCGAATAAATCATCACATTTTAAAAAAATATATATCATCTGCATGTTTAATATAAAATTTAACAGTTTTATTTAAATTCGTATTAAACTGATTTAAAAACGAAAATCATATGCAAATTTGAAAATGATTTTCATGTATGAAAATCTTATTCAGTTTAAAACATTTAGTTATCAAATAATTTTAATTTTGAAATTTGATTAAAAAATGTTTGAAAAGCTTAATTAATTTTTAATTAATTCTAATTCAAGTCATAAATTCAATTTGAAAAAAAACATATTTGGATATGTCATTTAGAACTTATTGAAAAATTAGATCAAATTTCAAAATAGAAACCATGTCTTTTAATTCCAAAATTTCAGTAAATGTCGAAAGTCATATCATTTATTATTAATTTTTTTAGGATATTATAATATGCTGCACACGGTCAATACCAAAAAACCCGGTTAACCGGTTTCTCCGGATTTTCGGTTCGGTTTTGGACACTCTACTCTAGTCACGACTAAAGTGTCCAAAACCGAAACACAGTTTAAACGGGTCAACCTGGCTTTTTGCAATTAACCGCGTTCCGATTTTTTAAAGAACGTAATTTTTGAACAAACCGAATACAGGTTATTTGACATCGGTTAAACGGGTTTCACTCCACTTGTGCTAAATAGAATCATAAACAAATCAAAATTTAATTTTAAGAAACATGAACTCTATTTTTAAATCTGTGTTTATAGCTTAAGTAAATCTAAATAAGATTTTCAAATTGTTTTCTTTCAACTTTCACAATGATTTTATGATTTCAATAAGAATTAAATAAACTCTTCATAAACTCTAAAAATCGAAATTTTCAACATTTTCTTTAAACTTAACTACATTTTCTGCATGAATATTTAAAATTTTGAACACTTTTAAATTTTGAATTTTATATTAATCATATGTTAATTGGAAATGAAGGATAACATGGTGATAAAAATACAATTATACATTGGTTTCTTTCTCATATATGACCTCAAGTTGAAATAAATCTAACTTATTAATTGCCAAATTATAATTTAAAATTTAAACGTGATTGTCAAATTTAAACACGGTTACGAATTTTGAGATTTCAACACGAATAAGAATATGAAAAATTGGGTAAACAAATTTTGATTTATCTAGAAAATTTAGTACATATTTAGTTCAAAAAGAAAACCGCAAAACACGGTTTTACCGGTTATTGCCAAAATTAAACCCGAAAACCGTGGTTTTAGACAATTGATTCTTCGAGCAAACCGAAACCCGGTTTCTAAAAAAGTACGGATTTTTTGGACTCTCCAGTAAAGACGCATGCTTTTACACTGAAATAAATTTTTAGTTTTTGTGTATTCATGGATAGAAACACACACGAACAAAACAATTCTTCGCTGGTGCTGTTGTTGCATGTATCGTTACTGTATGAGAACGGTATACGAGGAACAAAGGGCAAAACGAATATATCTATATTGACTCGTATTCGATCGCTTACGAATGAAAGAGTACATGTTCATGGTTTGTGGTTTGTTATGTTTGGTTTGATGTGATCCTGACGATAAAATTACAAAACGTTTCGAGTAGCTTGTCGCTATTGTCCTTCTCTGCTTTCTTTTCTCTTTTTCACATTTGCTGTTTGCTCTTGCTGATTTATTGTTCGTAGTCTTAGCTAAGCAATTACAAATGCACTAGTCAAGCAATTTCTAGTTCAGCAATTTCAAACACTGCATTTTTCTCATATTTCTCTCTCTCTCTCTGCTTTTTCAGTTGGTAACGTTTGGACCCCAGACCGTAATCAAGCTGCGCGACGACCTTGTCTGTTATACAGGGATAATGCAAGTTCAATGGAGTATCAAGTTAATTAATTTAATTGTGGTCTAAAGAATAAAGTGATATTTGTTAATTAATCTAAATGTAATGTTAAACTTCTTAAGTATGACTTGGGATAAATATGTATTTTAATTTATTCCTAAATAATAAAAGCTTTCGATTAATTGCGTTGAAAACATAGCACAAATTTTTTAAACTAACTGGCCACTTTTTTTGAATTCTATTGACGTATTTTGAATTTAATTTGATATCTTCTGAATTTTATTTGGTAACTTTTAAATTTCAATACTTTTGAATTCCAAATGGAGAGTAAACAATGAATTTTTAACCTCAATGAGTTAAATTAAAAATAATAAGATAAAATCGGAAGAAAATGGTTTGATGTTGAAATGAAGCACCGATCGCAGATTTTCATTAAATATTTGCATAAATTGCGTTGAGAGAGCTGGGGAACTTGATTTATTTTCGACAGTATCACCAACATATCGTATAGTAGAAATTTAACGCCGGTATTTAGAGTAGATTAGAGTATGCAGCAAAAGAGTTAAAATTTAAATTTACCTTCTAATTTAATTTGTTGCTGATAAATATTCGTAGGTTTCCGAGTGGCTTATGAATTACGGCTGATTTAAAATCGGTTGTTTTTTGAATAAGAGTTTTTTTTTCGAAAAAAAGTTATATTTCTCCAGAAAGCCTCCTTTTATTTAGTCTATTTTTTTATTCTTGCAAAAAATAGATTTTCTTAAGGTCCTCAAAATTTGTCATTCAACACAAATCTCTTACCGCCGAACCATTTCTTCATGTTTGGAAATAGAAAGTAGTTACTAAGCGCGAATTCCGTAGAATATGGTGGAGAAGGTAGCGACACGGCGACTACACACCTGTTCGTCGGTGAGTTGTCATGGTGGAAGACCATTTTTTCTTCACCAAATATGATGAGTTTTGCTTCAAATCATTGTCGAATCTGTCCAACTGCCAACAAAACACTTGAAGAATATCAACTTAATTTTGAAAAACATCTCTTGAAATTTGAAAATTACATTTGAAATTTGAAATACATCAATTGAGATTTAAAAATTCAATTTGAAATTTAAAACACATCAATTGAAATTTAAATGACAGCAATTGAAATTTGAAACACGTCAATGGAAATTTAAAAGAGATCAATCTAAATTTAAAAGAGATCAATTGAAATTTAAAATTTGGTTGCACGGTTGAGCTTAAGGTCGAGTGTGAGTAATCGCCGCACCCATCGCAGGGGTAGCTTTTTAATATCTGAATAATCATGTAAATCGAGCTCACTTGTTATGGGAAGCTCTCCCCAATCCCTTCGTGGAATGTAATGGGAAATGATTTTTTTAAAGAAGGGACGTGATGTCGGGATTGGGACCGACCTTACTTGTCCCACTGGATATGGAGCATGTGGGTATAATAAAAATATAAATTATTACAGAAACTCAACTATTTCGGAAGTGGAACAACTCCATCGCTATATCAAGTGATTTAGTGTAAAAGTTGTAACAATATGTATCCAAAACACATTAGAAATCCGCCAAATGCAGACTCTCTTTGAGATTATTTGCCCCTTTTGAACTAAATCACCAAGTTGAACCGAAATAAGATCTTCAGCTCACAGCTCATAAGAACTGAAATGCAACAATGAACTAGTGAACTAAATGAATGAACTAACTCATTCTGTTGAGCTGAACTAAAAAGAGCACTTACTTGAATGAACTAAAATGCCCAACTCTAACTAACACTATACAATGATCTTGACCTTAAATGATAAAATAAAAAAGTACCAATAATAAAGCCGAATAAATAAAAATCATCCCTGATGATTTCATATTTATTTAAAATTCTTGTGATCAGTTAAGGTTTCGAATTCTTCAAAAAACTGGAAATGGGTTTATTTTAAATTTAAAACATCTGCTTTGCCAATTTAAGGCAAATATTGAACGTATAAAAATATCGACGTTATTTGTTCAAATACTACAAAATTAGTAAACAAAAAGGTGGAGGTTGTTCAACCAATAATTCATGTGTTTTACATTTTTTTTACAAAATACTGTATTATTTCTAATACACTTAAAGTTTAAACAATTTTAAAAAAAAATTGTATATATTATTTTTAGAAATTATTAACTTCTAAGTGCTTTTCCATACATTCATGACAGCATACCAAAAAAAACCCTTCCAAACAATCGACAAGAAAGAGGGGAACTTGTATAGGCACAGGGTTTTTTGTGAAATTATTTACTCATTCGTAAGCTGACAAACTCAAAAAATGTATTTCTTACAAATCTATTCATCTAAAGCTCTACAGACTAACGCATTTCTCTATGTGTATTTTTAAGTACATCTTTTTTTGAAAATAAAAAAACAATTTGATATAAAAGCGCAATGCAACTCAGTCCGAAGTTAATTGTACCAGTTAAATCATTCAAGAAGTTGTTTTATTTTATTTTCTAAATTATGAATTCATTCTAAGAAATGAATTTTAAAAAAATATTTAATTCGCTGCGGATCTGTAGTTTGAGTTTAGTCATCATTTGGAGCTACAGTGTAGTTTATGGTAAAATAAGTGAATATTCTTTATCGAGTTTTGAAAAATATTTAGAAACTGAAAGAATTCTACTGGCAGACCTGAAGGAATATGTTAAGTCCACAACACAACAGAGCGATGAGTTGAAAAAGTAAGTACGATTGAGTTAAAATTATGAAAGGAATATAATAGTGGAGATGCTCAGCATTCGACCTAATCTTTTGCGCCCCTACACTATAGATAAGTTTTGAAAAACTAAAAATATGTGAGCGTACTTTATGAAAAAATGCTGTAAAAATGTGTAAAACCATGGTTAACCTGCTCAGGGAAGTGGTCAAAACTTACGTGTTTTGGAATTTAAGCACCAATGTCCTAGAAAATTTTAAATTATTATCTATTTAATTCGTCAGCATTTTTTTAAATTGATTAAGTTTACTATACTCTAGAGCAGCGTTTACCAATCTTTTTATATTGGCGACACACTTTTCTTGTTCGCTTCATGTCGCGACACTCAATAAGTTTAAATTTTTAAGAATACCTTAAACCTAAAACTCTTTACTTATGCTTATTAAAGATTAAACCATTTAACAATTGCTCAGTTTTCTTAGTTCATTTATTTGTATAATTAGAAAATTAAATATCAAAATCATTGTGAATAAAAAATATAATATAGTAAATAAAATCCATTAATGTGAAATATGTGCTTGTTTTTCTGCACACAAACGTTCAATTCTAGGGCGAATTGCTGACAAACATACTCTCATTTCCATTTCTATATCCAAAATTCGTTCTCTATGCTTATTTTTTATATTGGTTAATGTGGAAAATCCAACCTCACATAAATACGTACTCGAAAACGCCAAAAGAAGACAAATTGCTTTATTACCAATCTCAGAATAAGTTTTGGTAACTTCAGTCCAAAATTTTTCTAAATGAATTTCATCATATTGCATTTTAAGACTTCGGTCAGCCTAATTAGCTGTTCTTGTTCTATCAATGGCCACTCATCACTTGGATTAAAATTAGCGTATGGATTACGAACCCAATCAAATTCACTAACGGCGAGTGAAGGAAAATAAAAGCTAATTTGTTCCTGAAGAGATGATAGGTGTGTTTTTATTAACGAAGAAGTGATTTCTCCATTAGGATCGATTTCAGCAAGAAGAGGGAACATATTTATCTTCTTATTTTCCAATTGACTTTTCCATAGACAAATTTTTTTCGAAAAGGCATCTATTTTGTCGTTTCACACACCATTCCCTGTCCCGTAATTGTGCCACAAATTCAGCTTTTTCTTCAGATTGAAAGAACTGCCGAAGCTCTTCTCCTAGTTCAAATAGTCGAGATAGCATTTTTCATTTTGACAACCCGCGAACTTCAGTGTGAAGCAACAAACTCATGTGTAATGAGCCCATTTCCTCGCATAGTAATCTGAAAAGTCTCGTTTTTAATGGCCTTGCTTTAATAAAATTTACCATTTTTACTGCTGAGTCAATCACATTTTTCAACTCGGAACCAAGATTTTTTGTCATCAATGCCTCCCTATGAATGAAACAGTGTGTTCCAATTATATGAGGAAACTCTCTTTTTATGATTGAAACGAAACCCTTAAATCTGCCAGTCATGGCTGGAGCTCCATCCGTGCACACCGATGTACAGTTTTCCCATGAAATCCCATCATTTTCCAGAGTAGATGTAACCACATAATATATATTTTGGCCGGTTGTCGTCGAAGGCATCTCTTTGCAACAGTAGAACTGTTCAATAATATTTCCATCGTCAACAAATCGCATATAAATCAAAAGTTGACAATTATTGCTTATGTCGGTGGATTCATCCAACTGAAGTGCATATTTTCTCGAGTCTTTCAATTTTTTGGCAACATTTGCGGCTATATCCGAAGACATATGATCCTTAGAAATCACCTGCTCAGAATCTTCTCCTAACATAATTTTAACAATTTCTTTGCAAGCTGGCAAAATAAGTGTTTCAGCAATTGTATGGGGCTTCATTTTAGTTGCAATGATTTTGGAAACTTTATAACTTGCCAATTATGCTTTATCAGAAACAGTAAACCTCTTTAATAATTGCTGCGACTCTTTTCTTTGGGATTTTAGCATACTCTGAAAAAAATACGACACCTTTGCTGCTTAGAGAACCATGCTTTGTGCCTCTGTAATTTATTAGGTACCATGGAAGCATTACTCAAACAATACATTGAGGTATTGGACAGTCTTCATTTCCAGTAGCAGTAAATCCAAATTTGATATAGCTCTTGTCATACTTCCTGAAAGATGTGGTGGTAACTTTTCGCCTTTTCTCCATTTGGCTTCCAGTTGGAGTTGCTGATTCTTCGATTAGATTTTCTGCACCGTTGTTATCACAAGTATCATCAGTATTTGGGTTTTTTCTTTTAATTAGAAATTTATCCATTTCTAAATTTTTCGTTGAATAATTATATAATTTTTTTTATCAATTAGTCAACTTACCTCCAATAATCGTTGATTTGAGTGTACTCAAAAAGTTACGAATCGAGGTATTGCTTCAACAAGCGACAAAACCACAATGAAGCATCGGCCGAACGCAGCCACACGAAGAAGTTTGTTGTGTACATGTGTCAGCGTCGCACAAGCAGCATTTTATTTCAGTCCCCCCCACACAACATGTACAAGTGTTAAGAGTGTTCGATCAAACCACATACCCTACCCGACATATTATGTTGATGAAAAAAAAAAATTATTACGAAATTTCAAAAAAGTTCGCGACACACTTACATATGCTTGGCGACACACTTGTGTGTCGCGACACATAGTTTGGGAATCACTGCTCTAGAATATATCTTTATATATATAATTCTACTGCACGTGTGTTTGTAACTGAACTCCTCCTAAACTTCTGGACCGATTGGAATAAATTTGTTTGTATACGTTTGGATGGCGTCCTGGGTGGTTTAGATTTACTATTCGGTCCGGACAAAGGGGCGTGGTACCTCCCATAGAAACCGCAAATTAAAAATCCATTATTTCTGCTCCTGCTAACGGTATTTGAACAAAATTTGCAGGACAACCAACGTCTACCGGGTCAGCTAATCAGAAAGTTTTTACTAAGTTTTCCAAGTTCTGAAAGATATGGTGTGTCATTACACCTTCCCAAATAAGTAAAGTAATGAATTTCCTTAATCTGGCTGATCGTTTCGGAGAGATAATGATATTTTTAGTTTAGCGATTTTTTAAAGGCAAATTTCCAAAATTAATAACAGCGTTTGGTTAAAGCATCCTTCAGTATTATTATTTTAAATTTTTTTTTTGTTTTGGCGACTGTGTTTAAAAATGTTCGTACTATAATTGAAGCACCAAATTCGCAAGACGTTCAATTTTTTTCAATTTTTCAGGAAATACAAAAAACAGAATTTCTCTCAGGCGGTATGGAATTTGAGAGCACAAATATTTTTGAAAGATCTTAACATTAACTGCTTCATAAAATACTGAGAGGTTTTGTTTAAATATAAGAGTGCAGTAGTAAAAACAGCTGTTACAGTTTTCCGAATTCCCTTCTAGAATTCAATTAGACACCTAATTTATGTCTTCGAAATCCGCAAAAATTTAAATTTTTTTCGGTTGAACATTCTGTTTCTGAATTTCTCAATGCGATTCCTTACCCTTTATTATAGATCATGTATTTCATTAACTTGAAGCTCCGTTCCGTTTCGGACAGATTCAAATTTGAATTTAATCTGGTTTACTAATTTAGCGATTTTTTAAAATAAAACTTGGTGCCATATTGAAAACTAACGCTATGTTTAAACCGCTGGTGGGTGTCAAAAATTAGTTTATTCTGGCCTTTGGTATGACTTAGATGAATTTTTGATATTTTGAATTTTAGCAAATTTTACCTCAAACATTATCTAAAATCCTTAGGGATATTCAAATAGTTGTTTCTTCGATTGGATGTTCCGATATCGAGTTAAAGGAATATGAGCATTTTAGTGATTTTTTAATTTCGCGGGCTATAACTAAGCTTTTCACCGCGTGAAGGATATGGTACCAGCAGGGTTCGTATTTCGCTAGTAGTCCAGGCCTACCGCTTCTGTGGCCATTTTTTATTGTGAAATTTCAAGAATGAAATTTTGTCAACCAGCTTTGGCATGTGCGTTCTGGTGAAGCATCGAAACCGTATACGTCAGAAATATCCCGGTGGGCTTCCGTAGCTTTTTTGCCTATCCGGAAATAAAAGAGAAAAATATGACGAAAGTGCTCATTTTGATCATACATATTCACAAAACAATTTAATTGAAAACCGACCATTGAAACAAATTTATGCTTGAATGGCCAGCTGTGTAACTGAATAACAAAGATTTTATTAAGCTGATCAAAAGCATTTCAAACATAAAAAAAGCTCCATGTATATGAGAAATCCAAAGTTAATTTCTTGCCAACTAAAATATATTCAAAGTTCCGATATAAATACCCTTTTTATCACACTCTCGATTTGGTCCCTCGAGCTGCGCGAATAATATCCTGACTTTGAAGAAGTTTATAGAATCAGTGTAGTTCAAGTGTCAGTAGAATGAATAAGGATGAAACTGGGTGAAAGATTTTCGAAGACGTACTCGAGGGAAATAGGAGAATACACCCCACGAAATAAGTATAAAGGCATCACCATTTTTCGATTTTTTCAAATGTTGAGAGGAATTGTAAAGTGTTTATTTTATATTGTATTAATCCTTTCGAAATTAAATACTTGTGAGAAAAAAAAAACTTCGACTATGTCTTTTTGGAGATGAAACGAGAAAAATAATCTAATTAATAGTGCGAAATCTGTATAAAGTTTCTAAAGACGTATGATCTCCATTATTGCTGATAAGTTGTACTAAGCGTCTTCGTATTGAGTAACAACGAATGCATATGCACAGGATCAGTTATTTTCCACTTCTCTTGAAGTGCTACTCTTTGATCCTTGACATTCTTAAACAGGCGACCACGGTGGTAACTTGGGTAGGTAAAATAGACCATAGGTTCTCGATCGGCATAGATCAGGGCTATGTGCATGCCAGTCGAGAGTTGGCGTTATTTTTGGACTCCAGGAACTTTGGAGTTTCTTAGATCGATGTACTGCCGAGTTGTCCTGCTGGATAATAAATTCTGTGGCATAAATTTCCTCTCCAGAATTAACTATGACGACATCAAACAGTCTAATATAATACTCGGTGTTAATTTTTGAGGAGATGGCCGTCGGTGGTGCAATGGGTAGTGTGCGCGCCTCATGTACTTGAGATCCTGGGTTCGATCCCTGCTCTGACCACCTTAAAATTTCTTTCGACGGCGGTCACCTCCCATAGTGACGGCGACACTATCGAGTATTTAGCCATGAAAATGCTTCTCAAAAATACCGTTCGGAACCGGTGTAAAACTGTAGGTCCCAATCAGTGAGTATAAAACTAGAAGGCGCACAGCTCACTGGTTGTGAGAAGCTCTCCCCGATTCCTTCATGGGATGTAATGGGAAACCATTTATTTAATTTTTTTTTAATTTTTGAGGAAACGACAAATATTGGAGTGGTTTCTCTATAACTCATACCTGCCCAAACCATAAGAGAGACACCACCAAAATTTCGCCGTTGACGCATAATTTTGGAAATATCTCCGGAACGTCAATATCATTAGGTCCATATTTCAGCAAATTTATATCGGGCTAATTCGTGCCGTTTCATGAGACCAAAGTTTGCATTTTTTTTCAATATGTCAGTTTCAAGTCGCGTTGCATTATTTGTTGAACACGACGAAACCCTTCCCCCAGCTCAATTCAGCAATAATTTCTTTATCGCTGAATTTGTCTTTAACAGAAACCCTTTTGATCTCTCTTCTGGTGCTGTCACTGATCAGAGGTGACCTTCCTGGTCGTTTTGTGTTTCCATATTGGCCAACCTCTTTTATAACTTTGCCAATGACACAGCTGGATTTTGTCAATTGCTTCCAAATTTCCCGATTGGTCAGCCCTTCATCATGATAATCTTCATTGTTTCCCTTTACTTCTTTACTTAGCTACTTTCCATCAGGCATTCTATATAATTTGATTTTTTTTATTTGACTTATGTTAATTTTAAAATAAGAAAATAAAAAAGAAAACTGACTTGTGTTTGAATTCCTATTTACTACTGCTCGAATTAGGTTTCTTTTTCATATATATGTACATATTTCGCACCAGAAATAGGAAAAAGAACGTCGCTTTTCATTTAACTTCTAAAAGAGATCGAATGGTTACATTCTCTGTCATAATATACCTAATGACTTATATATGGATAAAAATTCTACACCAAAGAGTACCGAGAAATCATATATTGCCTTTATAATTATTTCGCTGGGTGTATAATGAACAACCCTCCGCTGCAAGGAACATGTAGATGAATCGCACCTAAAGCTTGTGTGAGTGACTGAAGAAAAACTGCGAAAAATCGTACAAGAGTAAAGTAAATTTAATTTAAATTTCCATCTCTATTTTGCCACTATATTATATTTTAATTGGGCTCGTATACTTGTGAGCAGCATTCCAACATTCACTGCGCATGATCCTTGATCCCAACAAGCGGTACAATTCGCAGCTTGAGAATTGAATCTCATTTATAGTTACAGTTGATGCAAGAGCAAGTCAATAGAATAATATTGACTCAATAATCCAAATAATATCGACGGGGTCAAACTACAAGCATGCCATTTTGGATTTCTAAATCTGCTTAAATTTTTCTTTTCTTTAGCGAAATTACTAAAGTTCAGAGGGAACATAAGTCGGCCTACAATGACACACAAGATTATCTTACAAACCCCATCAACGTTTACAGACTGGTCAAAAGATTGTATAACGATTGGTGGAAATGCAACGAACATGCCACCAATTCGAGTGGTAAGTTTCAAATCATCGAATATTCTAGTTCATTTATTCAATCATCGTTTTACGAACCTTAACCTTTTCAGAATTCCCCCAACTAATGAGTGTCAGATATAAAGAATTATCCTTTCCCTCCTACAATGATTTTGAAGAATCTTCTATGGCTTTGATGAGACTACAAAAAACCTACAATTTGGATGTGACGCAATTGGCATCTGGTATACTAAATGGTAGAAAATATGGGTCAGTATAAAATTTGACAACCCTGTTTGTTAATAATCTTAGGATTACTGATTTTAGCACCAGCATGTCTTGGACAGATTGCCTTCTCATGGCGCAACAGTTGATTAACCTGGGAGCTTTTAATCAAACAAAACCTTGGGTTAAAGAATTCTTCAAACATTTCAATACGAATAAGGACGACACGTTGGATATCAAGGAACATATTATTGGAAATCTGATGACAATTGGTGATACTGAAATGACATGGAAAATATTTCAATCCATATTGGCAGATGATGTCGACAGTTTTGAGTCATTGACAAAAATGTATACAAATCAGTTTATATTATCGGAAGCCTATGTGGAGGAACAGAGTTATCACGTGAGTTAAATATTCCATATAACGATTTTCATAAATGCCAATCGGTGCAAAAATATGGATCCCAGTCAGTGAGTATAAAAATAGAAAGCACAAGCTCTTTATGGTATGCAAGGGGAAAATGGGTTTTACCGATTCAGAATATCGGATCCATAAATTCGAATTTGAATTTTCACCATTGCAATTGTTACACGTTAATATGTCAGAAGTTCATACTATAAGCTTAGAATGTCACAGAAATTGCACAGTGATACAAAAAAGAACGAAGTAGAAATTCCTGGGAAGTGGGACAAATTTTCTAGTAGGTTTTGACGAGTAAAACAAGAATCCATTTGTGAAATTTCCCAAACATACTCAAAATACTGACTTACGGATAAAAAACCGATGTTCAGAATTGTTATCAAATTGCAAACATCGTTTTATGTAGACATTTTCAAAGTGATAAGGAAGTCATTGGCAAATTATGAAAAAAACATTTTTTAAAATTTTTTTTGGATTTATGTCATTTTAGCAAAAAATAGTTCTAACGAAAACTTCAATAACTCTGGCAATTATTAACCGAATTTTGAAAACTTCGTTTACTTCATATTAAACTTCATATTAAAGTAGTATTAAAGTAGTATCAAATTTCGTTTTACTTCATATTAAAGTAGTTTTTTAATAAATTCACAAGTTCACAAGTTTCCTTATGAAACAATTTGTAAAAATATCGCCTAAATTTAAAAAAGTGCGAAAAATGTGTTTCTTGGACAAATACACACAGAATTCTTAAGTGTTCTTATATTTTGTATATACCGTTCGACAGGTCTAAGTTCCTTCTTTCCAAATCCTTTAACGAACTGAAAATCGGTTGATAATTACCTAAGTTAAAGCCTTATAACTGCAAAAGGTACGAAATACAGATGTTTTACCCGTAAGTGCCGAATGTGGGGATGTTGGGGAATTTCACAAATGGACTAATTAATGTTTTACTCGACAACACATACCAGACAAATAGTATCACTTAAAAATGGTTGTTTTTTTTGGAATAATAGACCATTCAGGAAAGCCCACTCACTGGCATGACTAGTTTCGAACTTCGTGGTAGGTTCACCATCAGATGCCTAACTACTGTGTCTGAATTTATACCACCGGTAGGTCAACAGTCTTATGCAAACTCCTATGAGAAAATTTACATATGCGAATTAGTATCGATCGAAAACACCTAAGTATCAATTCACACTGAAAAGTTCCATTATTCCAATACAAGAACGTAAAGCTTTTTCCATCGTGTTCTTCTTTTCCTCGTGCTTTTTCGCATAGTGGCATTCTATCAAAAAAGATGTACAAGTAGAGAATAAAAAACCACCGCAATCTGGCAACCCTCGTAGAAGAGAACAAAAAAATCGACGCAATTCACTCAAACGCATTTCTCTCGCGCGTCATAACTTGATTATTTCATACTTTTTACATATTTTATATAATTTTTTATAAACACGGTTGGATTTTCTATAGTTAGATACTGAAACATCATCAGAAAAGTGCTCATGTATTAAAATAATCAACGAAGAGAGTTAGAGAGAGAGCAGCGAAACGAGGCGAGGGTTGCCACACTGCGGTGGTTTTTTCGTCTCTACTTGTAAATTCTTTTTGATTCTATAACACAGCGTTGCATTTTTTTTACTCTGGGAACAGTTATAATTGTCTAACGTCCGTTACGTTTCAATTTACTTTCTGACATATTTTAGCTAGTTTCCGCGATAATGTATTAGAAGTTCATACTACAAGCTGACAAGGTCAGAAATATTTTTAATATTTTTTTTGTTAATATGTTAACCTTATTTCTCGTTCATAGTCCTCCAATGAATTCAAACTCTACGAAAAGTTGTGCCGCGAAGAAGTCACCCGGTCGCCAAGCGAAGAGCGCGATCTACGCTGTCGTTTCCATTGGGGCCAGTGTTCATTCTGTCGCCTGGCTCCCTTTAAAGTAGAAGACATCAATTTGGATCCCGTCGTCATGATATTTCATGATATGATCACCGAAACACAAATTGAATTGATCAAAGGATTTGCCCTGCCCACAATGGAGCATTCAATGGTTCGTGACGATTATGGAGGCAGTTCGAAGAGGGCTAATTATCGGATATCGAAAAATGCTTGGCTTCGATATGACATGCATTCATCTACCTTGAAATTGTTACGTGATTTAGATGATGTCACGGGTCTGGATATGAGGGACAGTGAAGAACTACAAGTGGCAAATTATGGCTTCGGGGGGCATTATGAGCCACATGTTGATTTTTATTTGGTAAGTTGGACAGAGGTATATAATGGGACTAAATGATGCGTTTAATCGTTTTTAATTATTTTTTTCATATTTCTTGAAACAGAGTGTTATTGACGAGATTCAGAATAACCGCATAACAACCTCAATTTTCTATGTAAATATTTGTACTTTTAAACAATAGTTGGCCCTATATAACTCTAATTTTACAATTCCTTTCCTTAAGTTGTCGGATGTGGAACAAGGTGGTGCCACTGCATTTCCTATTCTAAAAATTGCTGTTAAACCCTCCAAAGGTGACGTTTTGTTCTGGTACAATTTACATCGTTCATTGGATGGTGATTATCGTACGAAACATGCTGGATGTCCTGTTCTTAAAGGATCCAAGTGGAGTAAGTTCGCCTGTCAACAGAAAACATAAGATGATTCTAAACACAATTTGATTTACTTTAAAAAACTATATTCTCCACGGTTTGGAGAAAAAATAATATTTAAAAAGAGAACGTGGAAACAATTTGAAAAAATTTAAAAACCACAATTTTTTACACCGAGTAATACTTTAAAAGTGTGCACTAGTTGATTTTTGTACTAACGAGCTCCGAGACCTACGAGGAAAACATATAGAGAATGAGAGCAATCTTTAATTTTAACAATTTTCGTGTTAATTGGGATCTACACAAATAACTTTACTCTAACACTTCATTACATTTTGATTTTTTTCACTGAATATCCCTTTTTTTAATCGATTTAGTTGGCAAAATTGACTCCCAGTTGATGTGTTTTGTACTTTTGGCTTGACACTCGGCAGCAGAAGTTTGAAAATCACAGCACGCAACCCAGTCCCCATCAACGAGTCTTCTTTGATAGCACATTCTCTATTTGTTCTCCAAGTACTAACTTGAACAGCTGTCTCATCGGTACCCCTTGATTTTTTATAAACGTACCTTTTTAGTACACTTTGTGAGGAGTACTTTATAGTACTCTTTTTAAAAGTGTAATTTTTTAAGCCCTTTAAACTATAACTTTTTGTATTCTTCTTGCAGTGTACCTCTCTAGGATACATGGCGGAGTATCCCTTTTAGTTCACTGTTTGACTTTAAAGTAAATTTTTTATGTGTAGTTTTAGTACACTTTTTGGAGTGCACGGTTTACTTTTTACACGTAGTTTTTAGAACACTTATTGAAGTTCAACTTTTAGAACACTTTGATTAGAGCTTTTTGTATCGGTTGTATCGGAAATTCGCTTTAAGACTTTTTATGACGATTGAGCCATGTCCGGCTGTCTTCCTGGCTAGCTGGTCAACACGATAACTGCCGTAAACCTTTACAGATCACAACGAAATTTTGTCAGTGACTGTTATTTGTCCAACCAAACTTGTTTAGTTTGGGACTGATAATAGGCATTTTGACCTCGCCCCTTTTGGTACCTCCCATACAAAACGACAAATTTAGTACACAATCATGTTTCTTCTAAAACTTTTTTCAGGTAGATGTGATTAGCTTCACCTCAAACATTGGTTAATAATATGTAAATGTCTACTAAACTGGAGAAAATGGGCGAGGTTGCCACACCCATTATGGTACCTCCCATACAAGCTTCTTGGCCGTCCGGGTTGTCAATGCAATAAGTCGCGTGAAACACTTCCGATCGTAATCATATTAGGTATTTGGCTTCATGTCATCAAACGCCAGTCACCGCTAAAGACAAAGCAGATTTTTCCACGCTTATTTTGGTACCTCCCACACAATAATAGTTGTTCGGCAAGATGAAAACTCCCGTAAATCTTTTCCACTCACAATGATGTTTTGTCAGGGAATATTTTTTGCCCAAACTTAGGTTGGGATTCAAAATGGGCGTTTGACCATGCCCCTTTTGGTACCTTCCATAAAAATCGACAAATTTAGTACAAAATCATGTTTCTTCTAAAACTTTTTTCTGGTAGAAGTGATTACCTTCATTTAAACATTGGCTAATAATCTGTAAATGTCTACTTAACTAGAGAAAATGGACGAAGTTGTTATGACCATTCTGGTACCTCCGATGCAAAGGTTGGTGGTCGTCCAGATTGTCAATGCGATAAGTCGCGAGAAACACTTCCGGTCTTAATGAAATTAGATTGTAGGCCTCATGTCATCAAACGCCAGTCACTGATTAAGACAAGGGTGATTTCCACGCCCATGTTGGTGCCTCCCATACATAAGTTGTTCGGCCGGCTGGTTGTTCGGTAAGATAACTTTTGCAAATCCGAACCAATCTTTATGAAATTTGGTACTAAACAAAATTTAGTCAAATGCTACTCTTCTGTGGAAAATGAGTGGTTTTGCCACACACAGTCTGGTCCCTCCCACACAAAAGTTGGGCAATTGGGCGCAGTGCCACTCTGCTACTGAATATTAGCACATTTGCCACTCTCATTCGTTCAACTTAACTCAACTTTTTTAATAGAACTTGGTCGCAATGGATGACTTAAGTGAGGGTATGTTATAGTCGGTTCACCTGACTGAAATTTCTGTACTGGTTTAATCAGGGGGGTATCCAGGCCACAGCTGATCGGCTATGAAGTTGGAAATTGATAGAAAACAGTGTAGGTAGGTGATGGAGCGATAAGCAACCAGGAGCAAACCATGCAGCAATCGCTGCGGTATATCAACTTATGCCATAATGGTACAGAGATAGGAGTCTCCATCTCTCTCTTAGCGTTTTCTTGCGTCATCGAGGTAGTAGGAAATTGTATCGAGTTTAATAAGTTGCAGTTGTATGTTACTCATTGGTTGGACATAGAACGGGCAGAAATAAACATAAAACATAATTTAGTTGTCATTAGTATCAATCAAACACTATTTAAACGTAGTTTGCTGCATGGTTTGTTTCTGGTTGGTTATCGTTCTCTCGCCCATCTACTTTGTTCTCTACTACTATTACTACTACTAAATCGATCACCTCTGTCACGGATACCACCTGATGTTGCGAATGGTAAGTCCAGTCGCTGTTGGCTTTTGATAACAATCATGGAGAAACATACAAGAGCCGCTATCCCTCCCTTCACGTTCTCTTGATGGCGAACTCAAAAAATTGTTGTTGCTGTTATAGAATGGAACCGTGAGAGATCGAATAGAATAGAACATCACTATAGCCAGGGGGTTTCAATGGCACATATGATGACATAGAGATTACAGACCATACAGAAAACTAAGTTTAACTAATGTTTGATTGTTAAACTTGTTTGATTGATAAAACTTGACACTTATTGCCTTTTCTTATGTTTCATCTTTTTTAAATAATAAAAAATTTGAATTTTTTAAGACAATTTTTTTTTCACAATTCACACAATTCACAATTCTGAAACTGTTGGTTAGATTGAGAAATAGTATAAGAATGGATTAAAGGTATTGTAATTCTAAACATTTCTAAATTTTTTCGGGCAAAATCGGACGCGTTATTTTGGAGTAATGATGACATATACATACAAATAACCATTTTCAAAATTCAAAGTGGTCATTATGAGCTATTTAGGGTGCCTAGACACGTTCACATTGTATTAATATGTTCACAAAAATTGTTCAGCCTTACCTTGGCTACAATTATGCTAAATATTGTTAGTGCAAAAATTCGAGTTCCTTCAAGTTATGCTGAAAATTGTGAAAGAAATCCATTTTTTTCAAAAAAGTGGCAGAAAATCTGAGAATTGGTAAAAATCGGTTTTTTTTCACAAATTTGATGTGATACAGACATTCCAGGAGTACCAATCAACTCAGTAGGCTTGCCTCGAACCGATACAATTTACTAGATCGCTGATACATTTTTCGACTACACTAACCATAAGCGCACTCGGCAGCAAACTAAGTTTCAATAGTGTTGATTGATACTACTGATAGCTAAATTATGTTTTATGTTGGTTAAAGCGAACGTAAGGACACCTTCCCTTTCATTTCTGTCCTTTTTATATCCAACAAAAGAGTAAAATACAACAGCAACTCGATCAAATGACCTACTACCTCGTCGTCATCAAGAGAACGTAAAGAGAGGGATATCGACTCTTGTCTATTGCTCTGTGCGCTCCATCCCCACTGTGCCATTAACTTTGCCTGCATTTGTTATAAGAATGCCCCTCTTCGCTTTTAAATACTTCCGAGTTTGTTTCACAGTGTTCACGGACTTTTAGAACAAGTTGGCAAAGGATGATATGTCTGAGATAACTGGAAGCCTATTAAATGGCTATATATCGTATACGCAGATATGTCCTAAAATATTAAATTTGTAGAACGCAAGAACTACGAATAGGCTTCCTGTGAAATCATGTAAAATCAAAATCATGATAAAATCATTGCCCCATGTTTTAGTTACGTAGGCGATGTGTGCTTATGCAGTCAAGCGAAGCAATGACTTTTGAAAGTCAAGCAATCAGTCAGTTGTTGTTCATACTAGCTTTTCTTTTATCTTATCTTCTTTACTGTGTATTTTTCGCAGTCAAATACAGCAGGGAATCACAGTTTGAAATATGTGACTGTACTTGGAATCGACATATTTTTCATTAAATCGTATCTTGTTTATATAAAGTATACATAAATAATTTTTATAAAAAACTACTCGATACTAACATTTGAATATTTTTCGACACTTTTTCGATTAATAAGCTGTGCCATAATTTTAAACATCAACGATTTTCACAAATCTGAATATCTGACACAGCAAGCACTAGCAACGGAGTTAGCGTTTCTTGATTTCAAGCACAGCCATATTGTTTGCTTATATGCTGCATTTGACTGCGAAAACTATGCCAAAGAGAAGTTAAGCAAAAGCAACGTACGTATAAACAAAAACTGACTACTTGCAGTAATATCAATTCTGTGGAAATCAATTGCTTTGGTTGACTGCGTAAGCAAACACCAACTACGCAGTTACATGAAGCAAATAACTTCTCTTCTCCTTTTCGCATTTGGTGTTTGCTCTTGCTGATTTATTATTCGTAGTCGTAGGCTATGACTCGTAGCTAAGCAAGTACAAATTTCATTGTGTATAATCAAACAAGTTTAAAAACTGAGTCTTTCTCAAATTTCTGTTTTTTCTGATTTTCCAGTTGGTAACGTTTGGACCCTCGACCGTAATCAAGCTGCCCGACGACCTTGTTTATTATACAGGGATAATGGCAGTTCAATGGAGTATCAAGTTAATTAACTTAATTGTTGTCTAAAAAATAATGTGATATTTCTTAATTAATCTAAATGTAGTGTTAAACTCCTAACGTACGATAAATATGTATTATCTCAAATTCCTAAATAAAAAAAAATCGATACAAATGTGTAAGTCATCGGTCAATTACACTAGTTTACAAAATAATTGAAAAATTTATGTCTGGCAGATAAAAATTTTTGTTGTGTAAAATTAAAAAAAAAATATGGACATTTTTTTTTAAAATAGTTATTTGTTTTTTAAATTTGACATTTTGTTGATGGTAGTTTAACTATTTTGTTTATATTTTTAGAAAGGAATGTCCGACCAAGCGCAATATTAAGCGTGTTTTGGTTACACCGCTTGCTTATATAATCGCTTGTTTTGTATGAAGCACTCAGCGAAGACTTAGCGAGAACTTAGCGACTCGAATCATTTTCGCCAAGTTTAAACAAATTTTTTTTTGACATCTTATACCATTTTCAACCCTTTTTCATATTTTTGAATAAAATCACTTATCGCTAAATAGTCGTTTTCTTTACAACTTAGCAAGCGATAATCACTTGCTTGTAACCAAAACACGACTAATATCTTAGTTTCAAGAGAACTACATGGACTACAAATGCTCTAAAAATAGTTGTTAAATCGGTACAGTATTTTAAACAAGGGTGTTTCAGTAAGAATGCACTTTTTCATTTTAAAATAAAAACACGTATTTTCTTGAGATAGGTGTGATTTTGTTCTTGGATTGTAAAGGAGACATGTTCCGCTTAAGTGTGAAATAAAATATACGTCAAGTGGCCCCAACGGCTCTGATGACAGGCCATTACCCTTTTCATGAAATTTTCCATGACTTTTTCACAGAGATGTGGCTGTATATAACCGATGACGCGTTGGATTTCGGATTTGAGCTCAGGAATTGTTTCTGGTTTATACGCATAAACCCGAAATTTCACAAAACCCCAAAGAAAGATATATCACGGCGTTAAATCGCATGATCTTGGTGGCTTGTTGACAACAGAATTTCTTGAGATAAATTGTTCTGGAAATCGTTGCTGCAATAAATCGATCGTTTCATGCGCGGTGTGACAGGTGGCCCCGTCTTGCTGAGACTACATATCGTCCAGATCCATGGCGTCCAGTTGAGGCCACAATATCTCCGTTATCATGTTCCTGTAACGAATGCCGTTCACAGTCACTGCAATTTTGGCCTCATCTTCAGAAAAGAAATGCCCAATCACGCCACCTGACCAAAACCCACACCAGACATTTGCTCGTTGTGGGTGCATTTTTTTTCTCATAGATTGCGTGAGGATTTTCTGAGCCCCAAATCTGTCAATTTTGTGTATTCACGGAGCCATTCAGATGGAAATGCGCTTCATCGGAGAAGATGATTGTTACTTCACTTTGCTCCATTACCCATTGAACGAATTGCCGGCGGTTTCCATGGCCTGCTGGTTTGAGCTCCTGAGTAGGCTGCATTTTGTACGCATGAAGTTCTTTTGTCAAAATTCGCTGCGTAGTGCTTCGTGAAATTTAAACCTATTGAGGACGATGCCGAATTGATTTTTCGAGTTTTCGGCGACACTCTCGTTTACAGTAGCAATATTTTCAAGACATCGATTGGTACGTTGACGCATGGGAGTCTTAAGGTCCAATTAGTCTTGACGGTTGACGTTCTATTTAATATTCCGCGGTTAGTTATGACGGTTAGACGATAGAAAGACAAAACAAAACAACAAACAAATTATCGAAGAGCATTTGTACAGAATATAATTAGCATGCATGAGTTTTGTGTTAAAAAGTGATTGTATCAAATAAAAAAAAAGAATATTGTGGTTGCCGTGTAATTGTGTATTGCAAAATGTCGAAGTAATAGCAATAACAATAACAGCTGATCGGTCTTGACGGCTGATTCTGCAACCTGCAGAAGTCTACCGTCGTAAACCGTCAATTTTAGTTGTCTCTCTCTAACACATTCAAAATGCACCCCCAACTCAAACAGCTGATCGCTTACAGTCAACCGTCAAGACTAATTGGACCTTTACTGTCCATATCCCACCCAGTTTCCTAAAATTTATTGACCATTCGTCGAAGGGTTGACGTATTAGGTGCACTTTCTCGACTGAAAATTCTTCGAAGTTTGAGAGCGGTCTCAGCATAACTTTGCAAATTTTTTTTAATAAGGTTTCATAATTATAAGGCTTTGTTCTTTCGTACAGCGCTCCATTTTTTATAATCGGAATAAACATATATGACAGCTGCCAAATTTGCCACTCGCACAATTTAAAGAAATTGCAACAAAAGGTTGTCTTAGATAAATCATTTCTTGCGAATGAAAATGTTATCAAGGTGATACTCAAAAGCAGGAAGTTGCAAAAAGGTTTACACATTTTAGATCCATTAAAATTATTTTATTTAATGGAAAATTACATCTACTTTTATATCTCTAAATTTGAAGAATAGATTTTTATTTCCGATTGAAAACAAAATTGGAAATAAATTGTTCACAACAACGCGCGGTAAATGTTATACATACTGATCATGGTAGAATTATCTATCAGGTATAGTCGATTAAACAGGTGATGACATTTTGTCCATGTAATTTGTCGTTTCACTTGTGAAAATCATACGTATTTTTTATTTAAAATTTTTTGTATTCTTGTATTGTTGGTATATATTTGTGTAGTTTTTGGCAACTGAAACGAGTGATCAAAAATAAAAAATTCTGTTGTTGCTGTTTACAACTACAACAACATCTGCTGCTACCATGGATTTGTTGGCACTGGATACAAACGTGTTGCCGTATTGCATGTTTTTCCACCCATTACAGCAAATGTTGCCACAGTCCGTAGTATTAAGTGTGGATCGTTTTATTTGGGAAGTCGTAAGTGGCGATAGCTTAATGGAATAAAAAACAGCCTTAGTATAATAATAATATTAAGCGTGTTTTTTTAACCCCGCTAAAGTTAATTATAGCTTAATTTGTACAGTACAGCTAAGCGATATTAAGTGGCATTTCAATTTCTCACTTAAATTCCGAGTTGAGCAATGACAATGTTGCCACATGTTAAATTTCAAGAAATGGCAACAAACATTTATCTTAGATAAATTTTGTTATAATTTTTTGCGAATGAAAAGCTGAATTTTGCAAAATGGCTTACACATAGTCAGTTCATTTAAATTATTTTATTTCGTGGAAGACTACGTATACTTTTATATCTCTAAATTTTAAGGATATATTTTTATTTCCGATTGAAAACAAAATTGGAATTAAATTGTTCACAACAACGAGCGATAAATGTTATACGCATAGAATAACACATACCATAGAAGCTTTTATTTGCTCAATAAATTAAACGTCATAGGTACGATGGAAAGTAAACATTGGATGGTGGAAAATATGGGTTCAATAATACCAGATAGTGGCAATAGTATACAGCGATCAACAAAGGAACAACAACCGAATTTCGTGTTTTTGTGGCAAACTAGTTGCGTTAAATACAATACAAATGTATACCAACGATAAAAGTCAACAAAAAAGTGCAAAATACATTTAAATTTTTCAGTTCTACACCAAAACGACATGAAAAAGTTAAGTGAACATATTTTGTAACTCCACCTGGTGTAAGTTAATTTTAAATTTAATTGCTCTCATTTCCACAAACCTACGAAGAGTGTGAAATGAAACGTCAGATGAGAGAATAAGTTTATCTATGTATGTGTTATTCTATGGTTATACGTATTGATCATGGTATAATTATCTATCAGGTATAGTCGTTTAAACATGTGATTACATTTTTTCGATGTCATTTTTCGTTTCACTTGTTAAAATCATATGTATTTTGTTGTCATACTTTTTTGTATTCTTGTATTGTTGGTATATATTTGTGTAGAGTTTGACAACTGAAACAAATGAACGAAATTAGAACTACAACAACATTTGCTGCTACCATGTATTTATTGGCAATTGGTACAAACGTGTTGCCGCATCGCAGTTTTACAACAAATGTTGCCACATTACGAAGTATTAAGTGTGGATCGTTTTATTTGGAAAGCCGTAAGTGGGGATAGCTTAATAGAATAAAAAACAGCCTTATTGATATTACTTATTGAACAATATCTAACAGAGAAGATTATATTTATATATTATATTAAACCTTTCGCGCTGGCTCATCTTCATCCATTCTGATAACTCGGCCTCCTAGCCAACGCAGTTTCCCTAATTTGATGAGCATAGCTATGCCCACGTCCGAATACAAATTATTTAGCTCTTGATTCCAACGACGTCGGCACTCCCCGTTTTCTTTAACAGAACCATATATTTTAGGGAGAATTTTGCCTAGTACCGCATTTCGTTACGATAGGTTGTAGTTTACATGAGTTCTCGTGTCCATCAACCGGCCAGCCGCCAAACTTTTGTCTGGGCGGTACCAGAATTGGTGTGGCGAAGCCGCTCATTTTCTATAAGACTAAATTCTATAATTGACTAAATATTTCATAAAGATTGGTTCGGTTTTGCGGGACTTCTCGTGCCGAACAATCAGACGGCAACCAACTTTTGTATGGGAGGTACCAAAATGGGCGTGGCAAAATCACTCTGCTCTTAATCGGTGACTGGCGATATATGACGTGTAGCCTTATACCTAATTTCAATAAGGTAGGAAGTGTTCCACGCGATTTATCGGATTGAAATCGCAGACGACCACAAAGCTTTTGTATGGGTGGTACAAGAATGGGCGTGGCGATCTAGCCCATTTTATCGAGTTAAGTAGACATATACATATTATTAACCAATGCTTGAGTTGAAGCTAATCACATCTACCAGAAAATTGTTTTAAAAGAAATATGATTTTGTACTAAATGTGTCGCTTTGTATATGAGGAACCAGAAGGCGGGGTGTCAACTCGCCCATTTTCAATCACAAACTTAGTTTGGACAAATAATATTCAGTGACAAAATTTCGTTGTGATCGGTAAAGACTTACGGCAGTTATTGTGTTGACCAGCCAGCCATGCAGCCAGATAGACAGGCAGACAGACGGACATGGCTCAGTCGTCTTAAAATGTCCCAACACGAATTTCGTCCAAAGATAGTGAGGCTCCTTCTATGCGTTAATTTTTTCATATTAAATGATATGTACGCCATCCCTATGGGTGAGGGTATAAAAAGTACCAGTAGAAAGGCCGAATAAATAAAAATCGTCACTGTCGTTTTCATATATAGTATATTTACAATTCTTGTGATCAGTTAAGTTTTCGAATTCTTCAAAAGACTCGAAATTCTTGGAGTTTAGATATACAAATAAGTTTGGTTTAGGTTTAAGACATCTGTTTTGCCAATTTAAGGCAAATATTGAACGTATAAAAATGCAGACGTTATTTGTTCAAATACTATGAAATTATTAAACAAAAAGGTGTAGGTTGTTCAACCAATAATTCATGTGTTTTTATCAAATACTTGTTTTTATCAAATACTGTATGATTTCTAATACACTTAAAGTTTTAACAATTTTCAAAATTTTTTATATATTATTTTTAGAACTTGCTGTTATCTATGTTTATTAGATATAATCTTAGATATAAATTTTTGATGTGTTAACATCTATAGGCACGGGTAGGGCAATCTATCAAAGTGAACACATGCAAATAACACATAGCGTTAGCAACATAGAGTAATGACGTATAGAGCTGTCATTGTTCTCATTTGACATTTCCTTTCACACTATTCGTGGTGCTGTCGGTGCAATAGAGAGTTATTTCACGTAAATTGACTTACACCAGGTGGAATTACAAAAAATTTTGGACTTACATTTTTCATATCGTTTTGATGAAAAACAGTGAAATTTAAACCTAGTTTTGGACTTTTTTTGATACATTTTATTGTTAGTATATATTTGTGGTGTATTTACACAAAAAATTTTACGCACAAATCGAAATGCCGTTGCTGATTTACTGTTGGATGGTTTGGGCCACTGCCTCTATCTGATATCATTAATTCCAATATCAAACCTCCCATCCGCAATATACCAAATGCCATCAATTTACTGAGAGAGGTGGCGTTTCTATACATCATTACTCTATGGTTAGCATCACATACGTGGTTGTTGTACAACAATAGTTTCTGCATGAAAATAAGTATGATTGTATTGATATAGCGGCAACGAACAAATAAGCAGTTCGTCGTCGCCAAAGAGAATTGAATAGTATAGAGAACTCATGGAACGAATTGTATGACTCAAAATCACTGGCGAATGATTCAAAACGTATTACTCTCTTGTGGTGATAAATTGGTCCATTCATAATTTTGATGTGAATCATTGATGCCTTTTGAAACATTTATAATTTTTGTATTGTTGTATGTAATAACATTGTCGGAATGGCGCATTTACATTGAAATGGTCTATAAAGAGAATAAGACTCGTTTCTGCTCTTTTACTCAGACTCTACATGAGAGCGGAAAAGGAGTGTAATAAGTTCTCTATACTATTCAATACTTTTTGTCGTCGCTTTGTTTATGTTATGACAAAACAACAACAATTATTTCAGTGAGTTAAATATCGTTTTATTCATTTTAACTATAGTTCATCAACGAACAATCATTGATTTTTATTTCAACAGCGCACCAAACACAAAATCCTTCCAAGCAGAGCAGTTTAGACCTTATACACGCTGAAAAATAACGGACTCTCTAACATATTGTCCCTAACATATTCTGCAGGAACCATGTATATGTTTGGAACACACTTCAAACATTCATATGTTTGCAAGTCCCAAACTCACTTGTATTTAAATGTAAACAGTATCATGTTTACTGGCAAACATGTATACTTTTACCAGGAAACATGCGTTTTTCATCCCAAACATCCATATACTTAAGTGGAAGCATTCGCCTGTTTCCCCGAAACCTACATATACTTAAGTGGAAACATACGCGTATTGCTTCCCAACTATTAATAATAATATTTAGAAATGAGTTATTCTTTGATTTCACTAAATATGTATGTATTATAATTAATTGTGTCAATATAAATCCACATTTATAAATAATTAATACAAACAATTAAAAGATTTAAAAGGCCCCATTTTACGTTTACTAGCACTGAGTGCATTATTTGTTTTTTTTTCATGAAATGAGAATCTCCTGTGCTTTTGCTTCTCCTTTCTTTGTTGTCTCTCACGTTTTTGTTTTCAGAAGGTTTCAGTTATGCGTGGGTTATCACTATGCGTTGGTACACACACAAGATATTTATATATGTACAAATCGAGTTCATGCAAGCCAAGCGTGGATTAACTACTTGTGATTTTTTTTATTACACTTATTTCACAAATGGTCCGTCGGTCCGATTTTCTCAGTAAAGGCTCGGACAGACAAAGAGCTTCACGTTGTTTCCCTTTCCAGTTTCTATACTCAAAATCGTTTCTCACTTTGGTAGCACACATATAAATATACGAAACACACACACAAAACCAAAGTAACATCACAAAACATTCTCTTTCCATTGATCAAGCGGTTTTGATATCCTCTGTCGGATGAACCATTGACGACCGAATACATGAAACTAAAACGCAATACATCAGGCAAAATAAGAAACACTTCATCTGCAATTTACACTCCCATTCAGGAATATTTATGACTCACTGACTGAGAGCATTGTGCAAAAATACAGATACACACTTACAGGATGGACTGTCTCGTTGTTCCTCTTTTATTCTCTTGCTCTCGAGAGAGCATAAACAGTGCAATAAACACAACTGAATTTGCATCACGAACACAGACATACTTGAGTCGCAAACACATATATTATAACATCATTATGTCTCAAGCAAGTAATACTGAATAGCAAACACAATGTGTTTGGACACAAATGTATTATATTTGCGACAAGCTCCAAACACACTTTATATTTGCATCCAAACAAGAAAAAAATACAGATTTTGCGGCGTGTATGGACCCAGCTATTTAAAGCAATTATTTGGTCACGCGTAGGTTGACAGAATTGAGAACTTTAATTTCTTATAAATCTAGTATTTTAAAACTGTATAACCCAGCGCATTTCTCGATGTGTATTTCTTAGAAGAACTTATAAATATAAAACAATAATTTGATATAAAAGCGCAATGCATCTCAGTCCGAAGTTAATTGTACCAATTAAAGCATTCAAGAAGTTGTTTTATTTTATTTTCTAAAAACATATGAATGAATTTTAAAAAAATGTTTAATTTACATTTAATTTTGGTTATTATTTTGAGTTACAGTGTAGTTTATGGTGAAGTACGTGAATATTCTTTATCGAGTTTTGAAAAAAATTTAGAAACTGAAAAGATTCTACTGGCAGATTTAAAAGAATATCTTAAGTCCACAAATCAATATAGTGATGAGTTCAAAGAGTAAGTAAGATTAATTTAAAATTATAAAAGAAAATAAAAGTGGACGAGCACAGAATTCGACCTATTCTATTGCGCCCCTCTCTATAGAAATTTTATTTTAGGATCCAAGAATATGTGATCGTTCTTTATGAGAATTTAATTCGTTTAAACTGCAAACGATTTTTTTTTAGAAATTCCTTACATGAAGAATACTATTCAGTTGATATGACCTAGGTCCAATACAATTCAGATGCGGTTGCCGAATTGTTCGGTTGCCACAACAGAGATTTTGTTGCTGTAAACTTATGCAATTTCTGATTCGGTTGAGACACCCGAAGTTATGATTGTGTTGATCTCAAAATTCGGTTGTGACAACCTCCAAACTCGGTTGTGAGACAACCTCTGAACTTGGTTGTGAGACAACCTCTAAATTCGGTTACAGCCAATAAAGGGTTCTCAATCAGATTAAATCATGTGTGACGGCAAATTTATAAAGGTTGTGAATATTATCTAGATATGCCCCAAATCCAACACTCCCGATATGACAATTTTGAAAATGAAACGAAAATATTCTTATTTATTTTTTTTTGCTAAATTTTCAGAGAAATTTTAAAAATTGAAACGGAACACAACTTGGCCTCCAAAGATATGGATGATTTTTTCACTAATCCTGTGAATATATATAAATTTCTCAAAAGATTACACTATGATTGGGCCAAATATGAGGAACGTATGCCCAAAAATATAAGTAAGTTCAATATAGTTTTTAAAATATCGAAGCTTGCATTAGTGGACCAATCAAATGAACATCTTCTCTAAACGTGTGTAAACGTATTCGCTAAACGTGTCGGATGCTACTTTTTTAGGGACCTGGGGTACGATATTTGTTCCAGTAGGCTGTGTCACAATATTGAGGTACTTGAAGCAAAAAATAGTCATGTCTTGGTTTCGCTTGCTAAGTTGCAAAGAAAACGAATATTTAGCGATAACTCAGATTATTGAAAAATATGGAAAAGGATTGAATATGGTAAAAGATGTCTAAAAAAATTATAAACTTAACGAAAATAATTCGTGTCGCTAAGTCTTCTCTAAGCTTTCGTTTCTTTTCATACAGAGCACGCGATTATAACGGTTGTCTCAATAAGAATGCACTTTTTAATTTTAAAATAAAAGCACGTACTTTTTGCGATAGTTGTGATTTTTTTTTGATTTGTAACGAAGACATGTTCCGTTTATGTATGAAATAAAATATATGTCAAATGGCCCCCACCGCCCTAATGACAGGTCAATACTCTTTTCATGAAATTATCAATGACTTTTCCACAGAGATGGGGCTGTACCTCATCGATGACGTGTTGGATTTTGGATTTGAGCTCAGGAATTGTTCCTGGTTTATTCGCATAAACCCTAGATTTCACAAAACCCTAAAGACAGAAGTCGAACAGCGTTAAATCGCATGATCGTGGTAACCAGTTGACATCAGAATTTCTTGAGATAATTTGTTCTGGATATCGCAATAAATCGATTGTTTCGTGCGCGGTGTCACAGGTGGCGCTGTCTTGCTGAAACCACAATATCATCCAGGTCCATGCCGTCGAGTTGGGGCCACAAGAACTCCATTATCATGTTGCTGTAACGAATGCCGTTCATAGTCACTGCAATTTCAGCCTCATTTTCAAAAAATCAAGGTCAAATCACGCCGCCTGACCAAAATCCTCACCAGACGGTTGCTCATTGTGGGTGCAGTTGTTTCTCATGGATTGCATGAGGATTTTCTGAGACCCAAATTCGACAATTATTCGTATTCACGAAGCAATTCAGATGGGAAAGCATTTCATCGGAGAAGAAGACGTTGTTTTTGAAAATTTTTCTTCGTGAAATTTTAAGTTCTTGAGAATGATCAGGAGGTTTCTATGGCACAGCTGATCGAAAAGCCATTAGGGAAATGATGTAGAATGAGAGACCAAAGAAGACATACAGATTGCAAACCATGCAGTAAAGTAAGTCTAAAAGAGTTTGATTGATACTAATGAGACCTAAATTATATGTTATGCTATTTGCATCGAACGAAAATACGCATTCCCTTTTATTTCTGTCCGTATTGTGACAACCAAAGAGTAACTTACCAAAGCAACTCGAACTCGATGAAATGGCCTACTCGCCTCGTCGCCGTGAAAAGGCATCGAAGAGAGTAATGGAGCATAGACGAATATAGGTATAGATACATTTATTCTCTCATCTGACGTTTTATTTCTCACTCTTCGTCGGAGGTTTGTGAAAATGAGAGAAATTAAAGTTAAAATTAACTTACACCAGGTGGAGTTACAAAATATGTTCACTTAACTTTTTCATGTCGTTTTGGTGTGGAACTGAAAAATTTAAATGTATTTTGCGCTTGTTTGTTGACTTGTATACATTTGTATTGTATTTAACACAACTAGTTTGCCACAAAAACACGAAATTCGGTTGTTGTTCCTTTGTTGGATGTTGTTTACTATTGCCTCTATCTGGTATTATTGAACCCATGTGTTCCACCATCCAATGTTTACTTTCCACCGTACCTATGCCGTTTAATTTATTGAGAGAATAAATGAATCTATACCTATATTCGGCTATAATTCGTAGAGTGGTCAAAGAAGTTGTCTATGCTTCGAATGGTTGACACATTGGTTGCACTTTCTCAACTGAAAATTCCTCGAAGTTTGCGAGCGGTCTCGGCATAACTTTCTAAATTTTTGTAATAAGTTTTTACAATTATAACGCGTTGTTCTTTCGTTAAGCGCTCCATTTTTAATAATCAATCGGAATAAACATATGTGTCAGCTGTCATATTTCAGAGTTGCCACTTGCTCAAAACAAAAATGACACTAAATTTAAAAAGTGCAAACTTACTGAGACGATTAATATTGTTATCCGGTGGGGCTAGCTTACTAACAGGTTTAAGTTGTACCGAATCAATACCACATTCTGCTAATTAATTGCAAATAATGGAAAATTGTTTTAATTTTAGCTAAATAACACAGTGTAACTCGAAAAAATATAACCATATACGGACACCACTACGTGATAAAAGACCAAAAAAAAAAAAAAACGTGTCTCCCAGTTTTGCCCAAAGTCATGCACGTTTTTGATGGGCCTCCAAAGGTCTGGGGCCTCAATGACATTTTTGCAAAAAAGTGATCAGTTTGTCAAGCTCATATCTTGCAAATCGTTCGGAATTTTTTTTTACCTTTTTTCCCCTGTTCAGGTCCATAGGTAGCAAACCGTTCAAGGATGTTTATTGAGGTCTTAAGTAAATTTTTGTTGTTGATTGTTTCCTTACATTTTGATCGGTTTGCTGCCTATGGACCTGAATAGAGAAAATCAAATTTTTTAAAGTTTTTTGCGATTTTGACCTTGAAGATTAAGTTTTTTTGATTTTATATGTTATTCTCTATGACAAGGGCTACAACTTTGCCTCAGCGAGTAAATCAAAATTCCGAACGATTTGCAAGATATGAGCCTGACAAAATGATCACCTTTTTGCGAAATTACGACACTTGAAAAATGAAATGAAAATACCCAGCGGCAGAGTCGGAAGGCCTTCCACAAATAAGGCATGCGCAATGGTTATTTTGCAATGCCTTCCTAAAATAAGGCCCACGGAATGCATCATTTCTTCATCAGATATAACCAAGAAGAAAATTTTTACAATTTTGATTAATTTCATCTCCGATTCTCTTTAACCGTAATTTAATTGGAAATTTTCATACAAATTTTAAAAATATATTTTTTAATAAATAATCAATATTCTTCGAGCTTGAGGTCAGATTTGCTGTTGTTATATTTATTTTCCTCGATATTTCGCTACTCCTTTGTGTAGCATCATCAGGAGATTTAAACAATATTTAACAATTAAAACAAAACAAAAATAACAATTGTGAAAAAATTATGTCAATTCAAAAATATTCAAACAAATTTTCCCGCCTTTTTTCAAAATTTTCTGAAGTTACACAAACAAAAATAATGTTCATAAAAAGTTCATATAAATTAACCCAAAGAAAAATATTAGATTGATATGATAAATAATTCTTGCTTAAATGGTTCTACTTTTTACTAATTAAATGTCTGTAAATTTGGGCTACATTATCTGTATCTGTTTTATAGTTAATTCTTTTCAATGTTGCTGTATTAATTATCTGTAGCATTTCTAACATATAACGACGTTTATAATTGTTTTCTTTATTTAAAACCGCTGTATCCTGAAAGTTTGGGTAATGATTTAATCTAGCACAATGGGATGTTAATGCTGTTTTCTGTGTAGAAATGTGCCTATATTTCTGATCTGATTTGTGTCCTGCAATTCGTGTCTTTAGTTTATTTTTTGGAGTCCCTACAAATACTTTGTTACAAACCTCGTTGTCATTTCCTTTACATGGTATTTTATATACTATATTACTCATATCAAATTTGTCCAAACTATCCTTTGTTTTACTAAATATTCTGCCTATTGTGTTATATGTTTTGTGTGCTATCCTATAATTCTTGGTGGTCAGGAGAGGGGAAAATTTATCAATTAATTGGTATCAGAAACCAACGTCTTCAGGAAGAATAATCAACTTCCACTCGAAACATCAAAAACGTGTGATTATAAATACGGCGAAAAATTTAATAAACCGCGTTTTGACTATAAGTGATGTAGAATTCCACAAGGTCAATAAGGAAAGGATAAGGAACATTCTCAAGGACAACAACTTCCCGAACCATCTTACCAACAGACTGATAAGGCAATTTGAGGATAAACGACAACCGAACAGGGTTACTACAGATGAGCCAAAAATTTATAAGTCAATAACGTATATACCTGGAATAACAGATAGGTTGGCGAAGTCAAAAATATTTGACGACAAGAATTATAGGATAGCACACAAAACATATAACACAATAGGCAGAATATTTAGTAAAACAAAGGATAGTTTGGACAAATTTGATATGAGTAATATAGTATATAAAATACCATGTAAAGGAAATGACAACGAGGTTTGTAACAAAGTATATGTAGGGACTACAAAAAATAAACTAAAGACACGAATTGCAGGACACAAATCAGATCAGAAATATAGGCACATTTCTACACAGAAAACAGCATTAACATCCCATTGTGCTAGATTAAATCATTACCCAAACTTTCAGGATACAGCGGTTTTAAATAAAGAAAACAATTATAAACGTCGTTATATGTTAGAAATGCTACAGATAATTAATACACCAACATTGAAAAGAATTAACTATAAAACAGATACAGATAATGTAGCCCAAATTTACAGACATTTAATTAGTAAAAAGTAGAACCATTTAAGCAAGAATTATTTATCATATCAATCTAATATTTTTCTTTGGGTTAATTTATATGAACTTTTTACGAACATTATTTTTGTTTGTGTAACTTCAGAAAATTTTGAAAAAAGGCGGGAAAATTTGTTTGAATATTTTTGAATTGACATAATTTTTTCACAATTGTTATTTTTGTTTTGTTTTAATTGTTAAATATTGTTTAAATCTCCTGATGATGCTACACAAAGGAGTAGGGAAATATCGAGGAAAATAAATATAACAACAGCAAATCTGACCTCAAGCTCGAAGAATATTGATTATTTATTGATAAGGAAAAGGTCGAACAACAGAATAAAAATATATTTTTTATATAATATTTTTCAGGGTATTTTTAAAATTTTCAATATGAAGTTGGGCGTGGTACAAATTTCTAAGATAGATACATACATACTTATAAATAAATATGTAGAAGTGGATAATGATTTTGTGATAAAATAAACTATTTTAATTTTATTTTTGTTTAACAAAAATAAATTAAAGTAAATACCTTCCAAGGCCTTCCTCGTTGAATGCCTTCTAAGGCCTTCTTTAGGTAATGGGCAAGGAAGGCCTTGCCTCCAAATCTCGCGCAATATTAAGGAGGAGGTAATGTGTAGGGAAGGTCTTCCGTATTTTAAAGAAGGTCTGTTGGGTCGTGATTTCAGGCCTTCCAGGTCCTGACTTTCGCCGCTGGGTAATTATCAACAAATTTTAATTTTTTTGTCTAAAATCGCGCGATGTTTCGATAAAACATTTCGACTGCGATGCTTAATTTTGTAGTTTGTATTCGGAATATAAAAACGCCTTTCAACTAAATAATTTCAAAAATTTTCTCTAGCGACAAAATGCAATTACTTTTACTCAAACCAAACATTTTCACTTTTATTTTTTGTGATTTTTAAAATATAAAAGGATTGTTTTTCCTTATAAATATTTCTCATATATTGGGTTTTAGTTGAGATTAATACGCTGATTCCGATTCTGTTTTTCGATCTATAATTGCTCAATTAGTTTTGGAGATATGGCGATTTTAAAATTGGTTGGCAAAATAACCATATACGGACACGACTACGTGATAAAAGAGCGGTGTCATTTTTGCAAAAAAGTGATTATTTTCTCAAGCTCATATCTTGCAAACCGTTCGGAATTTTGATTTACTTTCTGAGGCAAAGTTGTAGCTCTGGTCACAAAGAACAAAAAATTGTAAACATATAAAATCAAAAAAGACTTCATCTTCAAAGTTAAAATCGCAAAAAACTTTAAAAAATTAAATTTTTTTTGACCTTTTATCCCCTGTTCAGGTCCATAGGTAGCAACCCGTTCAAATTTCAAGGAAACAATCAACTGCAAGAATGATGCTAAGATCTGAATGGGCCTCCAAAGGTCTGGGGCCTCAATGACATTTTTGCAAAAAAGTGATCAGTTTGTCAAGCTCATATCTTGCAAATCGTTCGGAATTTTTTTTTACCTTTTTTCCCCTGTTCAGGTCCATAGGTAGCAAACCGTTCAAGGATGTTTATTGAGGTCTTAAGTAAATTTTTGTTGTTGATTGTTTCCTTAAATTTTGATCGGTTTGCTGCCTATGGACCTGAATAGAGAAAATCAAATTTTTTAAAGTTTTTTGCGATTTTGACCTTGAAGATTAAGTTTTTTTGATTTTATATGTTATTCTCTATGACAAGGGCTACAACTTTGCCTCAGCGAGTAAATCAAAATTCCGAACGATTTGCAAGATATGAGCCTGACAAAATGATCACCTTTTTGCGAAATTACACCAAGGCCCCAAATCCTTGGTGGCCCATAAAAAAAGTGCATGACTTTGGACAAAACTGGGAGACACATGTCTTTTTTTTGGCCTTTTGTCACGTAGTGGTGTCCGTATATGGTTATATTTCTATGACTTAAAAAATTATACACAGTGTAATAGAAATTGCCACATCCGATTCCAAAATGAACAAAATTTTTGTTACGATTCCAATATGAAAAGAGTTCAATATGATTTCTGTTCTTGTGTTGGAATAATTGAACTTTCAGTTTGAATTGATGCTTAGGGGGTTGCGATCGATACTATTTCGCATAGATGCATTTTTTCATACGATTGTTGATCTACCGGTGGTATCAATTCTTGCACAGTAGTTAGGCATCTGATGATGAACATGACACGTAGTTCGAAACTAGTCATGACAGTAACAGCCCTATTCTGGCAGGGTTACAAAAGTCACCACGGTTACTATATGACAGCATGTGACAATTGTCACAAATCGGTATTCTGACACATTTGTATGGTGACAAAAGTAACAAAAACTGTTACCTGCCAAACAGGAGGCAACAGCGCGTGATGGCTGTTTTATTTGCCGGAAAGTTGATACAAAAACATTTTATAAATTCTACAAGTAAACAATAAAACTTCATTATATATATACATATATATATTTATATTTTGTACCAAAACGACAAGAGGGCATAAGTCCGACAATAGGAAGGACTTTTGCTACTTTGTGCTATGGAAATGGACCAGAATGAAGAAAGAATTGCTTTTGTGTTAATAAGATTGAAAAAGGGTTATTGGTGAGTAATATACCTTTAAAAATGGCTAATGTTTTGTCGATTATCGGAACCTGCCAAAAAAAGAAATTTAATAGGGCATTTTTTGAAAAGTGAGGTCAAAAAACGGGTTTTTAATTAGCTCCCCAATGGGTTAATACAAATTAATATGTTTAGGCACTAATTTATAGAGCGTAGAAAGACCTTTGTAATGATACCCACTTCAACCAGATCGGATTATAAATGTCGGAGATACGAAAGGTTATATACTCAAGTTTTAAAGTCCTATATCTCAAGAAGTTAGACCGACCGCGGGGAAAAATAACTTTTTGAACTCAGCGCAGAAGCTTTTCTCGGTAGTGAAATTTTGATGTAGATCAGAGAGTTGGTGCTAAAGTAAATTTTTCTTCTATTCGGCGCGGATGCGCAGGTGTATTCTTTCCGCTTAGCATCTCTGGATGTTCCTTGAGGAAGGCAATATAGAATTCCAGCTGTGTCTTTGCGGTGCGCTCAAATTCCCTGAGCAAAAATTTATTATTTTAATTGAAGAAAACCTAAATATATTATATACTTACTTTTCCTTTTTTGCCGCATTCATTTTGTGCAGTAAACCATATGTTTTTGTTTTGTTGTCCCTGCTTTTGACAACCTGTTATTATGAGGTGAATTATTTGTTGCGAGGTGAATTTTTCGTTGTCTCCGTGCTGCCAGAATATCAGATACAAACAATGGTGACAACTTTGTAACAATTTTGTGGTTACCCCATACACAGAATAGGGGTGTAAGTGTGCTTTCCTGAAAGGTCTGTTATGCCAACAAAACTAACCATTTTTCACTTAGAAAAATGTTTCTGACCTTGTAAGCTTGTAGTATGAACTTCTCATATATTACTACATGAAAAGGATTTATTACCACCAAGATTTAGTTGTAGCAACCTCTGTTTTGATTGTGATAACCGCAATTCGGTCGCAACAACCGATGTTTCGGTTAATGTAACCTCTTTTTTTTTAACAAAACCTTCTGTAAATGCTTTAATTTAGTCGTCATAATTCGAAGTCAGTTGATAGATGCACTGCAGACTGGTCCCAAGTCGAGAAGCGTTTGAAAACTTCAACTTTAAATGCTGTTTTAATATTATCATTTCTTCAAATTTAATGTTAGAGAGTTCCGTGTTGATATTCGAAATGTGTTCGCATTTATACACTGAGAGGAAAGCGTTCGTCGCACGAGTTAAATTGTTTATAGCCTTGACGAACATTTTAATTGTAAATAGACTAGAAACCTGTCACATGGCTGACAACACTGTGAAACACAAAACAAAAATACCAAGGTTCTGATTCCGGTTGAGGAGGTAAAACAATATACGTATATCGGCGTTTTGAAAGTTTACATATTTTTTAACGGGAGGGTGTAACATTTTCCCCCTTTTGCGCATTCTTATGATGAATCGGCATTGGAAGCCATGTTATCCTCATACTTTAGGTATAGGCTGTATTCAGCAGTTTTATGTAAAAATTTACGAGAAACATTTTTGTGGATTACTTTAACCCCCTACCACCTCAATATATGGGTCTTTTTTGCCCGTTTTGTGGAAAAGGGTAAAAAAACACCCCTAAAACAGGGGTGTAACTGGTTCAACTGTACTACAAAATGTAATTCATTCTCATATAGCTGATATATGCTGGACATTGTTTAATAACGACATGGAATTACCAAGAGCTAAAATAAAAATATTATGAAGTAGTAGAATTTGATGTGGACAATTTTTGTGGTACATTTTAACCCGTCAAACCCCTGTTTTAGGGGTGTTTCTTTTTTAATTTACCAAGAGCTAAAATTAAAATATTATAAATAAATTTCTTTTCGGTGGCTTATAGGGAAATTTTAGAATATTTTTTCAATACACACGAACCCGCTAAAATATAGTTTTGTGGGACATTTTAGAGCCAAGTCGGAATAAGTACGAAATTAACCCATAATTGGATTTTCTGTTTTGACTTATTTTTGGCATTCGGGTTGAGTTTTGATCTTTGGTGTGTTAAGAAATTTGTGGTAGAATTTTATGACAATTTTTGTGGTATATTGTAATCCGTTTAACCCCTATTTTAGTGGTGTTTTTTTACCCTTTTTCCCAAAAAAAAAAAAACAAAAACGAGGCGGTAGAGGGTTAAGGTATTCCACAAAACTGTTTCTCGTAAATTTGTATATAAAACTGCTGAACACATCCTACACCTAAAATGTAAGGATAACTGGGTTTCCCATGGCGATGCATCATAAGAATGTGCAAAAGGGGGAAATTTTCCACAGTGTTATTAGTTAAGGGTTAGAAATTTACGAAATGGTTCGCTTTAAAAAAATTGGGAAATTTTAAAAACTTTTTCCCAAAATTCTGAGTCTACTACGAAATAAATTCGATAGAAATTGAGTGCCATCAATGAAGTTTATGGATGAATTTCTGAAGCGAGTTCGTCAAGCCGAGTCCTTATTGGACAAAAGAAATCATGTACGAGCTCGTCCAGTGCTTTAAGTGGAAAACTTTGCCGCTGTCGCTGAAAGTATGCTCGAAAAGCCATCAACAACAACTCGCCACTGTTCGCAGCAATTGAACATTTCTCGTACTTATTTGCGCAGAATTTTGCATAAAGACCTCGATATAAAATCCAATTAGTCCATGAAATGAAGCCTCGTAACCATCCGCTACATTTTTAGTTCGCTGAATGGACTGAAGATCGCTTGGCTGAAGATGAGCATTTTTACCGGAAACTCACCTTTTCCGATGAAGCCCATTTTCACGTCAGGAGATACGCTTAAGTGTTCTTAAATAAGGTATATATCGTTCGAAAATTATAAGTTTTTTCATTCCAAATTCTTTGAGAAACTGAAAATCGGTTGATAATTACCCAAGTTACAGCCATAGAACGGCAAAAGGTACGCAAAGCCGATTGTTTACACGTTAGTTACGATTTTGGGGGTGTCCGGGGAATGTCACAAATGGATTCTTGATTTACTCGAAAACAGCTGCAAAAGAATTAGTATCACTTCCCAGCTATTTCTAATTCAGTCTTTTTGTATCACTGTGTAATCAACAAATTGAAAATTTTTTGAAAAACAAATTGCGCGAAAAATTCGGCTGCGGCGCCTAATTTCGCAGTTTCTATTCGGAATACAAGGACTCATTATTTCTAAATATATCTAAAAATGTACTCTTGCGCCGGTACTACGACACTTGAAAAATGAAATGAAAATACCCAGCGGCGGAAGTCGCAAGGCCTTCCACAAATAAGGCATGCGCAATGGTTATTTTGCAATGCCTTCCTAAAATAAGGCCCACAGAATGCATCATTTCTTCATCAGATATAACCAAGAAGAAAATTTTTACAATTTTGATTAATTTCATCTCCGATTCTCTTTAACCGTAATTTAATTGGAAATTTTCATACAAATTTTAAAAATATATTTTTTATATAATATTTTTCAGGGTATTTTTAAAATTTTCAATATGAAGTTGGGCGTGGTACAAATTTCTAAGATAGATACATACATACTTATAAATAAATATGTAGAAGTGGATAATGATTTTGTGATAAAATAAACTATTTTAATTTTATTTTTGTTTAACAAAAATAAATTAAAGTAAATACCTTCCAAGGCCTTCCTCGTTGAATGCCTTCTAAGGCCTTCTTTAGGTAATGGGCAAGGAAGGCCTTGCCTTCAAATCTCACGCAATATTAAGGAGGAGGTAATGTGTAGGGAAGGTCTTCCGTATTTTAAAGAAGGTCTGTTGGGTCACTATTTCAGGCCTTCCAGGTCCTGACTTTCGCCGCTGGGTAATTATCAACAAATTTAAATTTTTTGTCTAACATCGCGCGATGTTTCGATAAAACATTTCGACTGCGATGCTTAATTTTGTAGTTTGTATTCGGAATATAAAAACGCCTTTCAACTAAATAATTTCAAAAATTTTCTCTAGCGACCAAATGCAATTACTTTTACTCAAACCAAACATTTTTACTTTTATTTTTTGTGATTTTTAAAATATAAAAGGATTGTTTTTCCTTATAAATATTTCTCATATATTGGGTTTTAGTTGAGATTAATACGCTGATTCCGATTCTGTTTTTCGATCTATAATTGGTCAATTAGTTTTGGAGATATGGCGATTTTAAAATTGGTTGGCAAAATAACCATATACGGACACCACTACGTGATAAAAGAGCGGTGTATTTTTTGCAAAAAAGTGATTATTTTCTCAAGCTCATATCTTGCAAACCGTTCGGAATTTTGATTTACTTTCTGAGGCAAAGTTGTAGCTCTTGTCATAAAGAACAAAAAATTGTAAACATATAAAATCAAAAAAGACTTCATCTTCAAAGTTAAAATCGCAAAAAACTTTAAAAAATTAAATTTTTTTTTGACCTTTTATCCCCTGTTCAGGTCCATAGGTAGCAACCCGTTCAAATTTCAAGGAAACAATCAACTGCAAGAATGATGCTAAGATCTGAATAAACAACTTTCTAGAACATATGAACTCCTAGGAATGATTTTTGACACCGTTTAGGTAGCCCTTAAATAGCCGCAAAAGTGAAAAATTTCCCGAAAATTTTTTAATTTAATTTGTTTTTTCTTTACTTCAACATTGAGATACTATAAAGCCTTCTCCCGTAAGTGAAAAGGCATGTTGCAGGTTTCATTGTTATACTAAGTGTGTGTTGGTTACACCGCTTGCTTATATATTCGCTTGTTTATTTGCTTATATATTCGCAAGATTTATTTTCGCTAAGTTTAAATCAAAAAAATTTGACATCTTTTCCCGTTTTTAACCATTTTTCATATTTTTGAAGAAAATAACTTCTCGCTAAAAATCAGTTTTCTTTGCAACTTAGCAAGCGATAATGGCTTGCTTGTAACCAAAACACGACTACTACTATTACTGATTTTATTAATCTTAGTCATTAGGTGGTATGGGTTGACATTTAGAGTTAGGGTTGTAACAAAGAGTAGTAGCATGGATATTTAGTAATAATGATTCAGTGTTGTAGGGATTAGTAGTCTCAGCAGGAATGGCAATACAATACTATGCTATCTATTACAAAAATTATAAAAAAATATTCGTATTATGTTTATAATGTTGATGGCCCTGGACGTGCAAATCGCAATCTCTTAAGTTGTGGATCCAAATCGTCGTCCTGACTGAGAACTTATGGTGTCCACAGGCACTTTACTTCCAGACTGCCCTCCATCATCAGCTTTTTCTTTTTCAGATACTTCATTAACATCATACAGGGTGATCTTGTGACTCCACCAACAAACCTGAAATGAATTAGAAAAAAAAAATTAAAAAAAAAATCTGCAAGCAATGCGTCGAGTACCTTTGTACCGTTTTTCCATGGGCATTGTGGTTTGGTGAAACCGTTCTCCTTGCTCATCGGATTCGGTACGGAGTTGTTTGATAAAATCGTCAAAATGAAAATGAAGAAAATGCAGCTTTAATGTCATCGATGTGCCGATTTTCTCAAAATAATACAGCATTTCTTTCACCCATTCTCTTGCTTCCGGTTCCGCGTCTCGATCCCCTCCCAAGAAATGCCATTGAATGATTATAATCATGAAGCGATGATTCAAAGTTGCTCTTGAATAGCTTTCTAATGTCAGGGCCATTAAGTACGCCTGTTAAATGAAGACAAAAAATAAACACAGAAAAGAAAACATTAACAAAGTGAAAATAGTACAATGAGGTGAACAAAAATTCGTTTTAAATTTACTACAATACCTTTTTTAATTTTGTCATCGCTACGCTTTGGGAAAACGCTTTTCAAGTAGTCGAATGCGTTTGGGCAATTCACAACGAACACTTCGATGAATTTTTTAACAATTCCCAATTTTATGTGGAGCAGTGGCAGCAAGATGTCTTGAGTATTGTCTATTAAAGGTGCATTCCTCAGTTTATGTTGTTTAATTTTTTCCTCCACACTTATTGATTCAGAGGTGAGCGCGAATCCCAATTCCAAAGAAAACAAAAGAATTTTGGAAAGCCGTCCTTATCGATGATCCCTTGCAAAATGTTGATGACCTTCAAATCACAGCAAATCTTCCATTTATTTTCGTAGTATTTGATTTTTTCCATTATATCGTTCAATGTTGCATAGCTTTCTTTCATGTTAATACCCATTGCCAGCGGAATGGAAGGTTTTCGGTTCGACACATGCAACAACACTGATTTCAAGCTTAAAACAGAACCATCATTAAATAATCTCCACTCACTTGCGATGTAGTTCATTCCCATTTTTACCACCAAAGCTTTTACATCGTTGCAGTAAGCGAACGAATTGTCATCATTTAGAGTGTAGAGGCTCTGAAATTCAGCTTGCCGTTTGCGGTACGCCGTAGAGTTCACATTACCATGTGTGAGTTTTCTTTGCTTTAAAAAGCTGTCAAAAATATTGCAAGTCGCTGCGATAGTCTCAATATGGCCACAATGAAATCCATTTCCATTTGTGTTATTAGTTGTGGTCCATCTCTTCCCTGTTGGGGCTCATAATCGGTATCAAATGGATCTTCATAAGTAACACCACTTGCTCTAGTCATTCCTGTACATTCTGTACTACGATCTCGAGTTGGCGGCCTTGCTGATTCAAAATTTTCAGGTGCAAGCACTGGTAGTGTGGTTGTTACAGTTGCTTTATAACTTTTGTTCCTCTCAGCATATCGATTTAGACCACATGTGTAATTTGCGCATGCATACCAACTGGTTTCATCATGATCACCTGGGAGATTAGTCCAGTTTACCGGCTTACAATACTTCTTACTATATTTGCCTCCACTCAACTATGCCATGAGATTGTTATAACATTGGCGACACACTGTATTAGGTGTGTCATTTGTGTTGTAGAACTATTTTTTCTGATTTGATAACCGCAAACGTAGCAAAATAAATCAATATTTTCACACTGCATATTGAAATTGTCAGTTGCCAATGTGGTGTGGCGAATTATGCTGTAGTACTTTCACTTTATATCTTTCACTTTCACTTTACAACTTTCACCGCTGAGCTCTCGTTGACGTCGCGCTGTGTAATGCCTCGATGTGAGCGTCGTGGCGCTTTTATATTGTGTGCTGCGTCCCTTGTGAATTCAATGCTGTTGTTTGCTTCCAAGTTGTTTTTTGATAGAAGTTTTTTTGATTTTATATGTTCACAATTTCATCTTTATGACAAGAGCTCCAATGTGTTTCCAGGTATTTTTTATATTTTGGGTTGTTTTTATGTGAATTCAATGCAGATGTTTGCTGCCAGGTAGTTGTTTGATAGTTTGGGCACGGGAACTCACCCACCAGCTTGCGATTTTTTTATTAGAATCCACTTACTATCAGTGAAGGTACAGTGCACTAACACACTCGGCCTCCTCACTGACAATTATTTACGTTTAAAGGTTTGGAAATCAAAATTATTTTTAAAAATCGCTTATTTTCTTACACTTCAATTGTTTTTAAGCGAAATTTTGGCTCCCAGAAAGTACTTTTGTTAGAAAAACCTCACTATCTCTGGTCTTAGAAGGGTTAATGCGGAGTATTATACCTTAAAGAAAAGCTTGAAGTATAGTCTTTTACTGAGTCTAGGAAGAAATAAATTTACTAGGACTGTTTTTTGAGAAAACCAGATTTTTATTAAAAAAGTGAGGTTAAAAAATCTTCTTTTTTTAAATTTGCCCCAATAAGTTAATAAAAATTAACATATTTATATACAGATTTATAGCGTTTTCAAAGGTCTTCTCAATGATACCCATCTCAACCAGATCGGATAAGAAATGGTATCTCACCGCGATTTATATACTCAAGATATAAAGGCCTATATCTCAAGAAGTTGGATCGGCCTCCTTAAAAAAACTTTCGGGTTTTAATCAGCGCTATTAGTCCTACCAGGCCAAAGAAAATTGGCGCATTTTTCATAAAGTAAATTTGTTCGTAAAAGCGGAAAATAAAAAAACAGGCTTTTTGGGCGATTTTTCGCTCATTTTTTAAAGTTTTTCGCGATTTTGACCTTGAAGATGAAGTTTTTTTTGATTTTATATGTTTACAATTTTTGTATGACAAGAGCTACAACTTTGCCTCAGAGAGTAAATCAAAATTCCCAACGCTTTGCAAGATATGAGCTTGAGAAAATGATCACTTTTTTGCAAAAATGACACCGAGGCCCAACTTCTTTGGGGGCCCATATAAAAAACCTGGAGGACTTTGGGCAAAACTGGGAGACAGGGGTCCTTTTTTTTGTCTTTTACCACGTAGTGGTGTCCGTATATGGTTATATATTTTCGTGTTGCATTGTGTAATTTATTGTTTTCTTACATAGAAAATGGGTGATTTTTCATATTTCACGTGGTTCGTTTTTCATTAATTTTTGGGATAAATTGCGTTTGGGGCCGTTTTTCATATATTTTTTAACCAAATCTCCAAGCACACGATTTCGATTGGAAAGTGTTCAGGGCTCCAGTTTAAAATTGAATTCACAGCCAAAAACCAGTCAGTCTCTCAAAAACCACAAATTTATCCCAACATTTTCATTTAGATTTCAAACAACTTATGGACAAACATAGAAGAATCATTTCGGATTTACCTACACAGGAGGATGTTAAAGAATCGGCTTTGGTATTATTGAGACTGCAGAAAATATACAATTTGGATGTAGCCCAATTGGCATCTGGCATAATAAATGATGTAAACTACGGGTTAGTGTTCCAAAATGTTAAAAGTTAATTACCTACTTTATAATATAATGAAATATTCTTATAATTTTCTTTTTATAGCAACGAAATGTCTTGGTCTGATTGCCTTTCTCTAGCCCAATTGTCAATGGACATGGGTGCGCTGAAAGACATCGAACCTTGGCTTAATGAATCTGTGAAACGTTATAAACACGATTCACTTAATTCTATTTCAGATATTATGAGTTTTATGGACACATTAAATTCAAATTTAATGAAAATTAATGAAGGTGGCTTTATTGAGCCGATGCGTGACGAAAATATATTTATTCTACCCGATGATGACAAACAACAAAGAGTATATTATGTGAGTATGGAAAAAGCTTTGAGATTCAATATGTTTCTGTAGAGTATAATAGTCATGGAGACTTAAGAGAGGTAGACATTTACAAACATCTTCTAATGGTCAGTTCTTCGGTCAGTGGTGATCTTCGTTTCTTAGTTAAATTCTGGTTAAACATTGAATTGTGTTTTTCAGTCATTGTTTAACTATGATTTAACCCACAATGTTGGGTGGTTAACTTTTAGTCAGAACCATATGATTTTGACAATCAAATTACTGACTGTCAAAATGAGAAATGTTAGATTGTATAAAATATATGCTTCTGTTTTGCGTATTTATACACATACGTTGAGTCTAGATCGTTGAATGATTGCGCCTATATAGTTTGTTACACATTTTTGTTAAATTAACTTCGAGTTTATGCATCTATTTCGTATTTTACATAATTCCATTTTGTTTGTTCCTCTTTGTTGTTTTGGTATTTATCCAAAACCTGTTGTTTTTTCCAATAAGAATACAAGGGTTGCGATAATCGTTTACAATATGGCGACTTATATTAACTCACCACTGAAAAATAAAATGCAAAGTTAACCTCAAATTAACTTTCAAATACGATTAAGTAATCTTATAGTTAACTACCCACTTAAAAACTGGCCATAAGTATGTATTACTTTGGTTTTATTTCACGTGAGGACTTGAAGTTAACGAGTTGAAAACATTTTGTTCGCAGTAGTTCCGGGGAATCTACATGAAGTTTACCAAAATGTACGAAAAGAGCATCAAAATAGAATGTGCAACGAATTTTTAATCAGTCTATGAGAAGGAGGAAGGTGGACCTGTATGTATGCCTGTTAAGGTAACACATATTTGAATGTCAACAAACTATTTCAGAAGGCAAATTTGCAGGCATATTTTGAGAGTGACAAGTGGTAAATTTGATGAATTATTCGCTTAGAGTGAGTCGTGAGTAATTGGTCTCCTCCGCTAAAATGTTAACTTCGTCAAAGTCAGGATTATGACCCGTCGTTGCACAGTGGGCCGCTAATGCCGTTTTCCGTACCATTGGTTTATAGGTGGCCCTTAAATCTGATTTGTGGAAAGACAGTCTTGTCTTCAATTTCATCATAGTGTCTTGTCCCATTTGCATTTAATCCGACATACAATATTAGAGTTATCCTTTTCCGTCACTTTGGACTTTGTCTGGCCAAATAACCTACTCAGGGTATTGTGTGATTTCAACGCCAACTCATGTGACTCTTTGTCATAGATATCGGAATGCGTCAGTCTCTCGAAATAACCAGGTATATAAGTCAGGGATTTGTAAATTTCGTCTGGTTGATCTTGTTCTCTTTCCACAAATTGTCCTTTATGTCTATCTAGTAGGCCATTTATTGTTCTGACCGGGAAATCATTTTTGCGAAGAATTTCCTGTATTCTTTTATCCTACAAATGAAACTCCTTGTCGCTGATCTTCAGAGCTCTATTTACGAAATTTGTCGCCGAATTGATAATAATTCTCCTACGATGCTTAGAAATGAAGTTAATTAGTCTTCCGGATGCTGTAGGCTGCTGATACCAATCAAGTTTGAGCAGGTTGCCTTGTCGAATTACGACAGAGTCCAGATATGGTAATCTGTTGTCGTTTTCCCCTTCCATCGTAAATTCTATTTGCCCGTTGTATGTGTTAAGAGCCTCAAGTGCGTTATCCACCTCATTCCTCTTTATCACGACAAATAAGTCGTCAACATACATTTTCAATATGTTGGGCTTCACTTCCAACCTCGTCAAAGTTTCGTCAAGTAGCTCCCCATTATCATTATGGTGAAGCTGGTGATCCCATAGGCATACCCTTTCTTTGCTCATAAAATTTGTCCTTGTATTCGAAATATCTCGTCCCTTTTATGGAAAATTTCAGCAATTCAGTAAACAAGTCTTGTGGTATTCTTGTAAATTTTTCCAGTACACTCAATTTCCCCTCTACCGTCTTAAAGGTCAAATGTATCGGTATAGTTGGGAATAGGGACACCACGTCGAATGTAACCAATATTTCGTCATCGTCTATTCCTATATTCTCAATTCTCGATTTAAAATCATTCGCATATTCAACATTATATCTGGAGTCCGTCGTCAAATCATCAATTATACTGATCATCAAGTATACTGAGCATATTGGTCCAACAGGGTTTCCATCTTTATAGATTTTCGGGAGACCGTATATCCTGGGTGGTGCGGTATCCCTGTTGGTCAGCCCATTCTTCTCCGTCAAATTTAGCAATTCTCGATTATATAATTTTTCTTCGGGTCTCTTTCAATACGTCTACATGTTAAAATATCCCTCGAAATATTGTCCATCTTCGTTCTGTAATCTTCCCTGTACATTGCCACCTTTGTCAACACGAAATATCAATATGTTGTCATTTTGATCCAAAAATTTTCCCGTTTCTCCCACTGTGTCAAGTATTGCTTTGTGCCTTCAACTCAACTATATTAGCAATTCTGTTTATTGACGTACCTATTGAGCCAAAAATGACTCCTGTTGCTGAAGACCATAAAATGGACGTAAGTCTATTCATGATGAAATGGCAAGACAAACTGAACATTTTGGACTTTGACACATGTCACAAATAACGCGTGAACTGGCAAAAAATGTACAATTAAAAACAAAACATCAAAAAATGGCCCGTGGTAAACAAACGCACGCAACTCTTTGGCGGGCGTGTGATATTCTTCTTTCTCGCTCATACTCTAGGGTCGTATAATTCGGGTTTGTTTTACATCCGGCGACTGACAAGCAGGGTTCGTATTTCGTGAGTAATGGGTTATTATTGCCATGGAGAATGGGTAGCGATCGTTTACCTATTACACACCGGGTAAAATAATGGGAAGTTACCCTCGACGATGGGGTATTACCCATCACGATTACCTATTACCCACATGGTAATGGGGGAAATAATGGGTAGCTACCCACGACAATGGGGAATTACCCATTACCCTCAGGGAAATGTGGGAAATAATGGGTAGTAATCCACGGCGATGGGTAATGGGTTACCCAGGGTAACCCATCGCCATGTTTGATCGAAAATATGAAAAATTAGAAAAAATTTCTATATTTCCAACTCGTATGGAAGAATTTTTTTTTCCAAAAATAGCCAAAATAAGAAAATCGCTTAAATAAAAAAAGTGGATATATCTCAAAAACGGTGCGTCTAATCGAAAAAATAATAACAATTTTAATTCCACGGGAGGCTTGAACCAATGGGTGTCTATCAATATATGTGTCTTAAAAATCGCTCTAATAGAAAAGTGGCTATAACTCGGAAATGGTGCGTCCAATCGAAAAAATAATAAAAATGTTACCTTCACAGGAGGCTCTAACCAATGGGTGTCTCCAGTAAATACGATACGAATTCTGCTGACATGTAGTTTCGTTTTTTACTCTCCGTTCTATAGCATTTACGATTTCCCAAATTCTTCTTACATTTCTTTAACACAAATTAAAGTTCGATGCAGTTTACAATTATTTTATTTTCATCATCCGTCCATTCTCTCCATTCCACCTTATAGTTTACTGATCAGTTTAAAATCTACATAGAATTATGTCGTGGCGAAGTTATAAGATCACCCGCAGAACTGCGTCCTTTGGGCTGCTACTATTATTGGGGTCAATGTGATTTCTGTCGCCTGGCCCCTTTCAAAGTTGAAGAGATTAATATCGATCCCGTTGTCATGATATTTCACGATATGATTTCCGACAAGCAAATCGCAAAAATTAAGGAGTTCGCAGGACCTTCCATGAAGCTTTCAACAGTTCTCTCAGAAACTGGCAACGTAATGAGGACAAGTCATCGCATTTCAAGTAATGCATTTGTACACTATGGACAGCATCCAGATATAAAGAAACTCGTAATAGATTTACAAGATGTTACTGGGTTGAATATGACACAAAAGGAAGATATGCAGGTGGGATATTATGGACCAGGAGACCATTATCTGCCCCATTTAGATTGCATGCAGGTAAGTTATAATCAGCTTATTAATTTTGAAGATAATGTCATTAATACCTATTTAATTATTTATTTCCAATATTACACGCAGCCGGGGGGAAAATATAATCGGTTATCTACCGCAATGATCAATGTAAGTACAAGTAGAAATTCTTGAAACCCATTTAAGATAAAGTTCAAAGTATCCGAGCGGTCGGTTTACAGCGAACCACCGACTTGTAATTCATGAGCATGAGCTTGGGATCACTTTTTATCTGGATGATGAAGTGGAAAAAATATTACAAAAATAAATATGTAAACATGATAGTGATGCGAACAACATCGATTACATTCTCATTTGGTATCAAGAAGGGTGGTAAACCGACAGTAAACATCAAGTATAGCTGATGCTCATGCTCATGAATGACAAACAAGTGTGTGGTTCGCTTAAGTTTTATGTGATTCAACACATATCGATGAATACTGATTAGATGAAATCAACATCATCTGAGCGCCTAAATATATACTCCAATATTCAGCTTTAAAGGCGTTATTTGCTGCAAGGTAGCGGCTAAGATTGCCAGATTATTTTGAATACCTTACTCAAACCTTGTATGACAGGGTACTTACTATAAGTGGTGGCATTTTCTCATATAAACCAATAGTTCCTTACAAAACGAGATCTTTTCGTTGGTACAATGGATTTCCACGGGAAAGTGAGTTCATTACCCGCTATGCCCACATTTAATTTACGGCCACCTCGTTTAGTGATGGCGACACTATTGAGTAATTGAACGTAAAGAGATTCTCAATGCACAATCGTTCGAATTTGGTATAAATTCCTCCCCTATCCCTTCATGCTCAACTCTTCAATTTTCAAATTCTAAACTCCAAGTCCGGCTCCGATTACAACTCCACAAATAAACCAAACGTACCTAAATAATGTTTTTGGTTTAAAAGTATCGGCAATGAAGAAACCATAGACTAATACTTATAGTAGACTTAATAGTTCTCTCAACAAATTTATGACATTTGGCCTGGTGTGATATGAACGTTGGATGTTGAAAAGAATTGCTTAAATAATACCAGATATAGGCAATGATTCAAAACAGCCAACAAAATAACAACAACGGTATTTCTTTTTGTGTGTTATAATTATTGTGTTAAATACAGAACAAATGTATGCTAACAACATCTGTCAATAAAAAAAGTGTAAAACACATTTACAATTCAAAATTTTTCACCAAAACGACATGAAAAATTAAAGTCAGAAGTTATTGTAATTCCACCTGCTGTATATTACTTTTGCATCAAGTAGAGTGTGAAAGGAAACGTCAGATTAGCCAAATATTCTCTATGATTTACTCTGTGGAAGAAACACGTGAATATAAAAATTATTCAGTCTATTAAATTAATAAATAATTTTTCACAAGTCAGGGTTTAAATATTGTTCTAGGATATATTAAATGCCAGCTCGTCCTTGTTCCTATAAAAAATCTCCAGTCTTAAATGGACATAAACTACTTGATAGCAGAGTTTTAAATTTCAGGGAACTGAATTAGAAGATGTTCGAAGACTGGATTCTTGAAAGTGAATATGCAACGTCACAAAGATGGCACAAAATGTTTCTACATGCCAAAAGATGCATATAATAAGATTATTCGTTGGATGGTAAGGATCAGGCACGTATGCAGTGTAAATGTGTTGAAATCTTATAACCAGCCTGTTTCCCGATCTCGAACGAAAATCTAAGCAAACGAAAGTCAGCCACTCGCTTTCGACTCAAATTGGGGTCCTCTAAGTCTAAAGTCTCGTTCGCCTGACTCTATTTTTTCCACAAATAACAGCACATTCGAAATTGAGAAACTGAATTTTGTATTGAAAAGATTTGAACAATTTTTTGTTTTCATTCGACTTGAAATCATAGATAAAGGAAATAATAGATATTGCGCGACCATTGTCAACTTTGCTCACTAGGTGCTATCCTGTACTACTGTCACTTTCACTGAAGTTTTCCATAATTCTCAGTGACGTTTATTAAAAATTGTGGGAAATTTTTGGCAAAGTAATTTAAACAATTGAAAATGTGATAAAATTTATGTGATTTTGCATAATAGGATTTGTTTCTTATATAAAAAATATTTTACAGCCATGAGGCCGGTGTTGGGATATCAATAGGAGAAAACCCGTAAGACCGCCCAAAGATGAACATCCCGGAACGCATTTTTAATCGAAAAACTTCCCCTCCCAAAAACTGTAGCAATTTCTGTGGTCGCAGATGCCAAAACCGTTAGAGTGTCTGAGAACTCTCAACAAGCAATGGTAACTGAACCGGAGTAAGAACCAATTTATTAGGACGTAGACGGTGGTGACATGGCTTTGCAATTCTATTCTTTTTATTTTTGTTGAAAATTATTTTTTCTTTTGATATGAAATTTTAGATTTTTATTGTCATATTTTGTGACTTTTCAAGCAACCAAATCCCATTTATTGATTTCAACGACATCTAGAAAATTACCCATTACACTAAAATTTTCCCAACACTTGTGCTTCATCTATTTGTTTACTTTATGTATGCTTGAAATTACAAGACTGCGACACCCAAGTCAACTTTCTTTCAACTAGAACTCGAACGACAACGATCGTTCACAATAGAGAAGCTGACTCTTATACTTACACAATCTACTTATACTTACTCTTAAAAAAAAAAACAGCAGACAGTTGTCCGAGGCCTTCGGCCACGGACTGTCTCTGCAGGCTGTGTCAGAGACACGTCCATTAAGTTTAACGTAGAATACAATCCGATAAGACAGAAAACATATATAACAATAAATGATAAATAACATTAGCAAATGAATTTTTATTTTAATTTACTAAACGTCAACTGTCAGCTGCTGTCAAACAGCATCAAGCAGCATTGTTATTTTGCTTACTTGGCAGCACTTTCATTTAACATAAAAATGTATGAATTAATTTTTTCATATATTTTTTATAATTATATATCCATGTTAAATTCAAATTCACATTTAACATTTTGTTTCACTTAAATACATAAGTAAATATACGAAATTTCAATATTTCATCAATCAAAACAACAGCCGAAGGTTTGTGTCCACACTGAAACAGCAGCATAGTTTGTGTTCACGCTACTCAAACACTCAACCAAACACCACACATATGTTTGGGTGTATGTGTTTAAACAATTTTCATTTGAGAAATTTAATTATTAGGAAGATATCAACCAATATGAAATGTATATCAAACGAAAGATAACATCTTCATTTACCTACAAAAAAATTTTTAAAAAAAGTTATCTCGCCGTTTCCTCATAATCAATGAAATAAAGATTACAACAATAACAATCTGATCTGACATGACTCCCTATACCGTAAGGTAAGACGTATTCTACGCCAAAACGCATCTCTTGAATGATATAAATTTTGGTGCCGTGACATCGCCTTAAAGGAAATAATATCAAGTTTAAAATTTGGCATCAAGTTCCCCTCAGAATGGTCATAATCCCAAATATTTGAATTTAGATTTTGTACGCATTTAAGAGGGACATAATCATTAACAATGGGAAGATATAAAGCCGAATTACATTGGGGATTATGATCTCATCAAAAGCGGTTATAATCCCACACAAGACTTTAACAAAATTTAAATCATTTTGAAAAAATGTTTTGTTTCTTATATACATACATATTGCTGAATTGTGACAGGTATAATTTACGATTAGTTATGACCATGTGGCCGTCGGTGGTGCAATGGTTAGTGTGTGCGCCTCTTGTACTTGAGATCCTGGGTTCGATCCCTGCTCTGACCACCTTAAAATTTCTTTCGACGGCGGTCACCTCGCATAGTGACGGCGACACTATCGAGTATTTAGCTTATCAAAATACCATTCGGAACCGGTGTAAAACTGTAGGTCCCAATCGATGGGTATAAAACTACAAAGCGCTCAGCTCACTTGGTTGTGAGAAGCTCTGCCCGATTCCTTCATGGGATGTAATGGGAAACCATTTTGGAATCAATAAATATGATTGCACTTAAAATATGCAACCATATTTGAATTTTCTGTAAAAATACAAATTCGTCTTGTTTGTTGTAAGGAGAACAAGTATGCTTGGTTTTCACTTACAAAAAAATATTGCAAAGGCAACTCAAAGTATCTCAAGTCTCAAGAAAAGTTAGTTTGTTTCACAAAAAAAGGTACTCTTTAAAGAAAACGTAGCATTTTAAGAAAGGGCAATTTGTTGTAAGAAAATGTAAATTTTTTAAGAAAAGGTACTTATTTTAAAAAATATTTACTTTTTTTAAGCAAGAAAATACACTTTGTTTAAGAATATTAATAGGTATTTTATTTTTAAATTTCTTTTTTTTAAGAAAAAGCAACAACTAGTTCTGGCCAGATTATTCCTGAAAGTTCTTTAGCGAGGTCAGCAACCGTTTGTTGTGAGACCGTAAACGTTAGCCTTCAACATACAACCAATATCTGTTCATCGAAATTACATTAATACTTATTAAGCTTCACTAATCCGACAATACGCACTACAATCAAGCTGCAACATTCCACACAGCCGTTCATTAACATTTAAATGTTGGTTTAACACACCGCAAATGACGGAAGTGATTAAAAAGTTAGCTTAACTCAAAACACAATTTCAATAACATTCAAATAACATTCGGCCCAAAATGTATAGAATTGTTAGTAACAATATGGTTAATTTAGTAAAAACATGATCATCTATTTTGGACAGTAAAGATCAGTTTTTTAAAGACTCTTTAATATTGTGTCTTCTCACTTTCAGTTATCTGACGTTGAACAAGGTGGCGCTACCGTATTTCCCGTATTGAAAATATCCGTAAAACCTTCGAAGGGTGATGTGTTATTTTGGTATAATTTACATCGGTCATTGGATTGTGATTATCGGACATATCATGCAGGTTGTCCTGTACTAAAAGGTTCTAAATGGAGTGAGTTTTTGTGTGTGTAAAAATAATAGAATTTTAATTTTAAATTGTTAATTTTGTCTGCGTATTATATTTGCAGTAGCTAATATTTGGACACGTGATGGTTTTAAAGATGTATCACGACCTTGCGGTTTAAAACGGGACCATGCCATTTCTTTGCGATATAAGCCTATAATCCCATACGCTGAGTAACAGACCTGCTCCAAACATACTTGTGCTGGTTTACATACATACATATATGTTTGGTGGAACTGCACAATCATATTTATAATAGTAAATTTCAAACAAATTGTACTGAACGAGCATTAAGATGAAACATAAACATGTTGAAACATATTTTTTGTTTTGGAATTTTTGGTTATTTAAAATATAGTTAGTTATAAACGATCACATTTCTGTGATGCGAAATATATTGTATTTAGTTAAAATATAACAAGTTTACTTTATTTTTTTCAATTTTTATTTTATTACATTAAAAAATGTAAATCTCTGCACTCATAAAGGGTCCGCCAAATTACTTTTTTTTTTTGAAAATGCTATAAAAAAAACTACTGAATATTTTCTCAATTTTTTTTTTATTTGAAAGTACAATCCTTCCGGTTAATAATGGAAAATAATTTCATTCAAATGGCTGCCTCGGCTGGCCATGCAGTAGCCTACACGATCGGTCCAATTTTTAAGCACATTATCGATTGTGTGCAGCTGTATTTCACCAATGGCTTCACGAATATTGTCCTTTAAAGCGTCAATTGTCTCTGGCTTGTCGGCGTAACACTTATATTTGAGGGCACCCCACAAATAATAGTCCAACGGTGTCGAATCGCAGCTCCGAGGTGGCCAAACGACATCAGCTCTGCGGCTGATAATGCTATCTTCAAAAACAGGGCGCAAAACATCGAGCGTGGCTTCGGCTGTGTGGCACGCAGCGCCGTCCTGTTGAAACCAAATTTTGCCAATATCCTCCTCTTCAATTTTTGTGAACAAAAATTCGTTCAACATGGCCCGATAACGATCGCCATTGACTGTAACGGCCACTCCTTGCTCATTTTCGAAGAAAAATGGCCCAATTACGCCTCTGGACCAAAATTCGCACCAAACAGTGACTCGTTTTGGGTGCATCGGCTTTTCAATGTATGCGTGCGGGTTTTCTGTGCCCCAAATGCGACAATTTTGCTTGTTTCCATACCCGCCAACATCAAAATGAGCTTCATCTGAAAAGATGATTTTTTTTGGCAAAATCGGCATATTCTGTAAGTCGAGCGCAGGCCCACTTAGCGAAGCGAAAACGCATTGGATGGTCAGTTGGCTTCAACTCCTGAACCAATTGGACTTTGTATGGCGTCATACCAAGGTCTTTATGCAAAATTCGTCTCAATGATGTCTCCGAAATGTTCAATTGTTGAGAACAACGGTGAATTGATGTTGATGGCGCTTCACGCACACTTTCTGCCACAGCAGCAATATTCTCGGGTGTACGCACTATTTTTGGCTTTTCACGCTTTGGTTTATCGATGAGGATGCCAGTTTCTTTCACTTTTTTCACAAGATAACGAACATACGGAGCTGACGGTGCTTCTATTCTTCCAAAATCCGTACGCAATTTTCGCACACATTCTGCAACATTACCATGATTTTCAAAGTAATGTCGGAATATTTCCCAGCGTTGTTCAAGCGTATACACAACCATATTCGTTCAGCGGAAGAATAAACTAATTATCTGTCAAATCAGACATGATCTAAGTGTTACCATTCACGAAATAAACACTAGTTGAAAAAAAAAACGTTAGATGGCGGACCTGTTATAAAAATCCTGCAAATCTATGCCTCGCATTTTTCTTGCGCTTTCGTTGTATTTCTAGCAAATTGGTAATGCTTTCCTGCAAAAACATCGACGCAGTCAAGACCCTTGGGACTTCGTAAACTGTCAATCCGCCTAGTATTGCATCGTCTTTGTATCACGCCATCTACACTTACGGATAAAATATAGCAAAAAAGTCAAAAATTCGTTTCAATTTCACAGTTTTTCGTCAAAACGACATGAAAAATTTAAGTCAACCATTTTTGGAATTGCACCTGGTACAAGTCAATTTACGTCAAATAACTCTCTATCGCACCGACCGCACCACGAATAGTGTGAAAGGAAATGTCAGGTGAGAAGTATTGCAGCTCTATATGACATTAATCTATGGACGCAATACATTATGTATGGAGTAGTTTGTTTGTGTAGTTTTATGAGAAAGGGATGAATATAAACATCTACATTACAAAACTGTGAAACATATGGTTTGACATGGTGGGTATTAAGCATACCATCCATTGTCGATTTTGTTCGACGAACAGTTCGTCGAACAAAAATTATATTTGCCCACCAACGAGTTCGAACATTGCTTGCAAACATCATTTGTAGATATCTTTAAGCGAGTGAACATGTCAGAGGATAACGATGCAGTCATTGCCTTGATGGCTATACATGTTTGTTTAGAGAAAGAAAAGAAAAAGAAGGAAGCGCAAAAAAGAAATCACACTATGTGGATGAAAGAATGGTACGCAAAGCGCCAAAAATTCACCCATACTAATCTTTTGAAGGAGCTGAAACAAACTTCTCGCGTGGATTTGAAGAATTTTCTTAGAATGGACAGTGAAACATATGAATCACTATTAAATTTGGTTGCTCCAGAAATTCATCGACAGGACAGTGTAATGAGAGCAGCAATAAGCGCAAATGAAAGGCTTTCAGCGACTTTGCGCTTTTTGGCCAGTGGCCAAAGCTACGAAGATTTAAAATTTTTAACTGGCATTTCTCCCCAGAGTCTTGGGCGCTTAGTACTCGAAACATGTCATGTCTTAATTAAAAAGCTGAAGCCATATATTAAGGTAAGAAATAAATGTTTTATTTAAATATTAATTTTAAATCTTATACATATTCAGTGCTGTTAAGTAATTCATTAATCGAGGAACCTGATACGTTGCCATCGTGTGTGACCAATAGTGGATGTGGTGCATTCCCATCTTCAGAGAGCTGCGACATATATGACGATGTAGTGTTAGAGCCACTTATTAGTGGAGTGCTCACACGAATAATTTGTTGACGCGGATAAGTCTGCACTGGCATCTCATAAACAGTATTGTGTAAGTTTGCAATGCTTGACACACCTGCATATGTCAGCATATTCATACTTCCTTGCATAAGGAGCTCGTCAATTCCTTTTTTTGCAAAAAGCCTTTGCTCATTCGACAACTGCCTGAACATGGTAGCCCATCCTTCGGCGTAAATTTCAGCATCATCTCTTGGTTTTTTTGTGTTAATATTGTCCAAGTGCGCTACTGCCTTTTGCAGGAAGTCAGCTCCTGCATCAGATTTCCGTTTAGTGCCCTTTGGCTAGAAAATAAAATAATAATAAAATTTTCTATTGATAATTTATTTAATATTCTATTTTTTCAGATGCCTACGCATGAGGACGAATGGAAAGAAATTGCGACTGAGTTCGAAAATCAATGGAATTTCGTTAACTGCATAGGAGCTATTGACGGAAAGCATGTGCATATCAAAAAGCCACACACATCAGGCTCATTTTATTTTAATTATAAAAAAACGTTCAGCATTGTTATGATGGCCATAGTGAACGCAAACTATGAATTTATTTGTTTGGAAGTCGGAGCAAACGGAAGGGCATCAGATGCTGGAGTATTTGCACAATCGGAATACAAAAGACGCTACGATGAGCAATCCCTATGCATACCGCAACCGCGGCAAATTGAAAATTCTTCCTATGAACTACCATATGTGTTAGTAGGGGACGACGCCTTTCCTCTGTCATCAAATTTAATGAAGCCCTACAGCCGTCAAAAGTTGGAAAAAGAACATCTCATTTTTAATTACCGCCTTTCAAGAGCTAGGCGTATAGTAGAAAATGCTTTTGGAATTATAGCCAACAGATTTAGGATCCTTTTGACTACTATATCTTTGCAGCCAGAAAAGGCTTCTATAATCGTTTTATGTTGTTGCTATTTACACAATTATTTGGCCAAGAAGAACGCCACAGTATATTTGCGAGGTGCAGCAGATCCCGACAATACATCTGGAGAAATTTTGCAGCCTGCCCAGCGAATGGACGATTTGCAGCCATTGAAAGGTGGCAATTGTGCCGAAGATGCCAAACAAATTCGTGAAAAGTTTCGCGAATATTTCAACACAATTGGAGCAGTACCTTGGCAAAATGATCGCATTTAATATTTAATATTCTTCTTGATATGCACTTTACACTTTGTTGACAATAAAAAATTGTTTTAATGCTAAAAATACTTACTATTTCAATTTCCGAACCGTCATCGAAGGTGTTGATTCCATCAACTGTGGACTCCTGGTCACACAGAAAATCTAGTTCCTTGAAATACCAGATGTTTGGCCTATAAATATCGTCCGCTCCAGCGCCAGATTTTTCGCTCCTTTTTATTTTTTGAAGCTCGCGCCTGTATGCCGCACGCAAGGAATTCACTTTTTTTTTACAGTATCAATGGTTGCCTGTTCATCTACATCTTTTAATTTATTTAAGAGCACTTCCCATGATTTGTTTCGCAAATTTTTGTTTTTGTATGCGTCGCTTTTCGCATGCCACAGTGCTGGTTCATTTTGCAGGCAATTAATAAATTCTAGCAAAAATTGCTTAGACATTTTTAACACGTGTTAACCCAAGAAAAACTTTTCACAAATAATGTTCGTGCCAAAGTTGCCATCCATTGTCGATTTTGTTCGACGAACACAGAAAAGATAGAATCATTTCTATTTTTTGTCGAACAAAACGTCGAACACGAAATATGACCACGAACACTACCACCAACGAGGAAAATGTTCGTCGAACAGACCGTGTTCGTCGAACAAAATCGACAATGGATGGTATGCTTTAGGGATGCCAAACGGGGAATCCCGAAATCCTGGGATTTTTCGGGACTGATGAATCCCGAGTCACGGGATTTTAATAAGTAAATACCGGGTTTGTTCGCGATTATTATTAATTTTGAAAAACATAAAACTAATAACAATGCCAAAAGTTCAGTGTGGTGTTATTTTTTGGAAGAGTCGAAAGGTGCACCTTAAGCAAAATGCAAATTGTGCAAAAAGGGTTTAAATCCCAATGGTGGCTCTACAAAAGGTTTAATAACACATTTTAACCTAAGTTAATTTTGGCATATGGCATATGACTCAAAAACTAATACAGCATTTTTCGATAAGTCGCTTACTTATCGAGTTATCGGATTTTTATGTTTCTCAAACAAAAATTTAAAAATTATTTTAAAATATTTTTTGATTTTGTTTGACTAAAAAAATATTCGAAAAATCGGGCGATGTTTTTAAAATAATGTTTGGTTTTGTTTGAGAAAAGCAAAAACAAAAATCGATAACTTTTCTAAATGTCAACATCGGATAACTCGATAACTAAGCGACTTATCAAAAAGTGCTACATTATTTTTCCACTAACATACCGTGTAAAGCCATTGGTATCACTTTTTTTTATAAAACAAGTCATAACAAACTGAAAAACTTATATAGCATTTTTCGATAAGTCGCTTAGTTATCGAGTTATCGGATTTTTATGTTTCTCAAACAAAAATTTAAAATTTCTTTTAAAATATTTTTTGATTTTGTTTGACTAAAAAAATATTCGAAAAATCGGGCGATGTTTTTAAAATAATGTTTGTTTTTGTTTGAGAAAAGTAAAAAACAATCGATAATTTTTCTAAATGTCAACATCGGATAACTCGATAACTAAGCGACTTATGAAAAAGTGCTACATTATTTTTTTCACTTTTTTGCTTAGAATAACGTATTCTACCTGCTTGTGGCTGTATTATGGAGCGTAAGCCGTAAAATAGACCTGTTCCCAAAAAAATTTAAAAAAAATCCCGAAATCCCGGGGTTTTTCAAAATCTATCCCGTTTAATCCCTAGTGGGTATCCAAAATAAGTATACAAACATATGGTTCCCAATTATAATTATGGTAAAATTTAAGCGACAAATATATTATTTTTGGAGGAAAACAATAAAATATGCACAATAATTACAATATTTTCAGAACATCATATATAAAATAATTACACACTGAAAAAAAAACGGCCCCAACAACATATTGCAGGAACCATGTACATGTTTGCAAGCATTGTTTTGGTGAATTGAAGATCTGCAGCTTTTTTCTTTATTATCTGTCACGTGTTTGTTTTCAGCAGTTTCAACAAATAAAACAACTTTTGGCCACAAATAGATAAACTATATCCTATTAATCATAGTGTCCCAAACATGTTGTATTCAATAGTAAACACAGAGTGACAAGGTATACTATATTTGCGACAATCTACAAACACGTAATATTTGTATCCAAACAACAAAAAAAATACATATTTTTCAGCGTGTAGTGACGATTTCATTTATGTGACTGCCTCGGCAGGCTTAGCAGTAACGCATCCTGCCACCCCAATTTCCAAGACCTTGTTGGCGGTTCTGGCTTTATCTAACGAAAGGCTCGAACGATATACTCTCTTCACTGTATGAATCGTTTCTGGTATCCCACAAAAAAAGTCTATCGGAGACAAATCGCAGGTCCGGCCGATTTGACAGCGCCAAGACGGCTGACAACACAGATACCAAACAAAGTGTGTATAAGACCGATTGCTAGATATACTGTGCGACATTGCAGCATCCTGCTGAAACCAAAGTTCGTCCAAGCCCTTATCTCCAATTTGTACACCCAAACGGTTGCTAAACAGGACACTGTAGCGCTCACCGTTGACCGTTGAACTGATGCTGAATGGTGATACAGCACTCTTCATTTTCGCCCCAATTTTCTACAATAAATGCACAGTTTGGGCAACATTTTCCAACGTTATTCAAGAGTATAGCGACTCATTTCATACCGCGGAGGTATGACAATAGCTGGCAATTAACAGTCTGAGCGGGAGAAAGCTGTCAGTGTCAAAGTGATATTCAAAAATCAAAATGTATTTGTGCAGAAATATACATCATAGAAGAAGTGAGGTAGTATCGTTAAAATAGCTAATATTAACTTTTGCCCTTCTTCTGTGTTTCTCTTATGCCAAATTTACATGTACAGTGACGACCAAAATTGTAAAAGGTTTGGAAATAAATTTCTATATTTGAATTTGAATTTTATTGACCGATTTTTGTTAGTTTTTGGTTAATGCATGAGAAATTCATACTACAAGCTTACAAGTCATGAACATTTTTCTAATTGAAAAATGGTAAGTTTTTGTTGGAACAAAGTTATCACAAAATCTCCGACTCCTGATTTCCAGTAAAGATATTAAACTTTAAACTGCTCTCCTTGAAAAATTTTAGAATCGACTTAGGCTGTTATTGTTTTGTGACCACAGATATTCGCTTATTTTGTATGAAGCACTTAGCGAAGACTTAGCGAGAACTTAGCGACGAGAATCATTTTGCCTAAGTTTAAAAAATTTTTATTTTAACATCTTTTACCGTTTTCAACCTTTATTCATATTTTTGAATAAAACGACTTATCGCTATATTGCCGGTTTCTTTGCAGCTTCGCAAGCGACAGTCGCGTGTTTGTAACCAAAAACACGACTATTATATTGTAATATAACTTTGTTGATTAACATTGTCCCATTTGTATTTAGACTTGTCAGCAACAATTCGGACAAATTGTTACTGGATGTTGTCTATTTACACCGAAAAGCCAGTAAAGCCGAGTGAGCAAAATTAATTTGTTTCGCTGCGAAATGGGTCAGCAACATATGGACATATCAGTGATGACGACCATATTTTTCTCTGTTTTTAAGTTTATTTTATACTAAAAATCAATTTTTGTTCTGAAATTGAACGACGGTGGACAACACTGATCATATCTTCCTTCAATTTGATTAGTTGTTGCATTTTTCTCAGCAACATTAAAATGTTGCTCAATACAGGTTGCTGATATTTTGCGTGAACAACTCAGTATCGTACAGGGTGTTTTTTATGTTCCAGGCCGATGTTTTTTGACCGCCATTTCTGTTTTTTTTTACAGTTGTGCAGAGCAGTCGATAACAATTTATTATGGAGCGTATAACGCACCAACAACGTGCTGAATTTATTAAATCATATTATGTATATAATCGTTCGAATTGTAAAAACGTAAAGTGTAGTCTGGCCGAACTCGTAGCGTACGTACGGCACAAAATATTGCTTCAGTGAGAGACAATATTGATGAGAGCACAGACACGGCAGTTGTCTTGTCATCCTCAACTTTGAGCAAAATACTCAGAAAGTTTTGCATTTATACCCGCATAAAATTCAACTGACTCAACAACTAATGGAAAATGACCATATGCGCACACGCAAAGAAAAAAAAACGTTTATTGCTCGGTTGCCACAACAATACTTTGATTGATTTGTATTAATTTATTAATCGCAACCGTTTATGTAGTTCTCCCAAATAAACTCATACATCGCAAATGTGTATCTTGTTGTTGCAAACGAGATCTCGTTTGCATTAAACGAGTACAAAATTACATTTGTCGCAAGTTAAAAACCGTTTGCGATAACTGAAATTAGCCATTTTTCTAATGAGTACGAAGAACGTAAATTTCTCTCATTCTCTCTTTCTGTCGACTGTATACACAGTCCACTCGTTTGACATACACAGTCACGCATACACATAAAAGGTTTTTGCCTTGTCAATATATCTTGGATGGACAACTGGCGCGTTGTAGTTTGCTGCGCTTTTAGTTGTTATTTGAATGCAAGTCGAGACGGACGTGTTCGTAGACACTGAGAAGATAGACAAAAATTCCAAATTTTTTTAAAACTAACTTTATGGGTAAAACTAAAATCATAAAAGTTGTAAATTTACACAAAAAAGATTTTATGGAAGCCATAAATATAAATTTTAATGTATAAGTAATGTACTGAATAGAGTAACTACAACTCGGTTGCTGTAACTACAACTCGATTGCTGTAACCGAAAGAACAGTTGGTGGAACCGTTTTTCGTTTATCACAAACGTTTTGTCAGCTTTAATTTTTCATAACTCGTTTACTGCAAACGATTTTCAGTTCTCGCAAACGTTTTTTTCGTTAGGATCAACTACAACTCGGTTGCTGTAACCGAGGGAACAGTTGGCGGAACCGTTTTTCGTTTCTCGCAAATTTTTTTTTCAGCTTATGTTTTTCATAACTCATTTGCTGCAAACATTTTTCGGTTCTCCCAAACGAAATGATATGTATGGCTTAACAGAAGTTCGTTTCTCCCAACTACAGTCCCCAAACGAACTTCAGTTATCTGAGATTTCGTTTGGGAGGAACGAGTTTTTTCTTTCCGTGCAGACGGGAGTGGAGTGGTTCAAAAAAACATCGGCCTGGAACATAAAAAACACCTTATACTACACGTGCGGAAATATTTCGTCGATATGCCGCAGGCATTGTTTTGTATGGAGTTTTGTAAAATTTCACATTAACTACGCAGCCAGAGAGTTAGATTCTTGACAGTAAAATGACTTACAAGTTTTTACTTGAGAACTTTTTGTCAGAGAAGATGTAATATTGAAACATTTGTTTTATGTAGAGATGCGTGCGCGACACGAATTCTGCTACAATATGTGAAAGGTACCTATGGTCAGAAATTAACTTTTCGAGAAAACATCTGTTAAAGATTGCGAGTCGCGCTGTGTTCTTTCAAACTTCAAGTGTAGTTTGAAGCAAAATAAATAAAGTTAGGAGTCTACAGGTTGTTTCATTGAAAAGAGCTTTACATTTTTTATAAAATTAGTTAAAAAAACAAAAATCAATTTATCCGACCGTAAGTACCTTCCCGTAGACACATTCACAATTCAAAAAATGTTTTAGTTGTATGGTTAAACGCTGATAAAAATTTAAATTTCAAACTATCATTATGGGAAACCTGCATCAATTTTGTTCGTCACTGTAAATGTATCAAATACAATTAAGTAACAGGCGGTATAACTAAAAATACCATATTATTTTTCATTTGCTAGAAATTAAGTAAACGGCGCTATAGATTATAAGGCCGTGTTTTATTTAATTTATTTAACAACGTAAACACTGTTTGTTTAAAAAAGTAAAATTATTACTAAAATATAAGTAAGTTAAATGTAAAAAATACTTGTGAATTATGGTTTCTTTAAAAATTGATTTATGCAACAACGTTCTAAGTGATCAAATTGAAGTTCTTACAGTTCCACAAGGTTGTAAGTGGCTCATAGAACCTTGTGGTACCAAGTTAAATGATCATCAAAGTTCTATCTATTTTTTTAAACACAAAATTCTAGAAAACTGAAGATTTCATCGTTGATATATCTGAGGCATTACATTGTTTATACAAATTGAAACATATTAAATAATAGTTGTTGCCAAAATAAAATCACATATAATAACTAAAACATCATAAGCATTTAATCTTATTTGTCTCTAATGGCGGAATGAAGACGGGCCCCAGGAAATAACACCCCATTTGCAAAATGAAAATGGGCCCCAAACCAATACACAGGTTATAACAACACCAAATTTTGGGGTGTTATTTCGTATATTTGGGGTCCATTTTCGCTTACACTTGGGGTGTTTTTCATTATGAATGTGGGCCTCAATGAAAGTGGACCCCAATTATTTTTTGGGGGACATTTTCATTTTACTTGGGGTCCGTCTTCATGTTTTGGGGTGTTATTTCATAACTAAATTGGTGTGTAATTTCTCGGGGTGCTATTTCGTATGGCTACTGTAAAATTTAATGAAAAAACATCCCATAATAACAAACGAAATTAGGCCCCAAATATTGCTAAAAAGAAAACAAAAGTAAATTTTAATAAACTTTATTTTACTGTTTTAGAAAGAAATTAAAATAAATTTTGGAAAAAAAATTGGCCGTTTTCAACACACGCTTCAACACACGATCTACAAAATTTTTGATAAACTATATTTTACGGCACTTCAATACACGTTCAATAAAAATTTGAATAGACCCATATTTTACTGTTGTAGAAAGAAATGACAAAAAATTTTTCCAAAAAAAAAAATCGCGCTTCAACACACGATCAACAATAATTTTAACGTTGTCCTGCATAATATTTCAAGCGATTTGTATGGGAGGTACCACGCCCCTTTGTCCAATTGGGCCGAATAGTAAATCTAAACCACCCAGGACGCCACCGAAACGCATACAAAAAAATTTATTCAAATCGGTCCAGAAGTTTAGGAGGAGTTCAGTCACAAACACACGTGAAGTAGAATTATATAGATATACTAGCTGACCCGGGCAAACGTTGTTTTGCCTTCAAAGCCTAAACATACAAACCAAGTCAAAAAAAGTTTGTAAATGGGAAAAAAGAAGCAACGAAGGCATGTTTTGTGTGTGGAAATATTAATTTTTTATTCAATGAAAAATGGTGAATGACGCATCTATTGCAATGCATTTGTGTACACGACATTTTTGGTTCTACCATCGGGAGCATAGATGAACAAATTTGATGGCTTGCCAACGCGGGAACAGGCCACATAAAGTTGTCCGTGTGAAAAGCATGGATTCTCCAAATTGATGCCGCAAACTTGCAATGTCTGCCCTTGGGCCTTGTTTATTGTCATTGCAAAGGCCAGACGAATTGGAAATTGTAAGCGCTTGAATTCGAATGGCATGTCAGTTGGAATCATGGGAATGCGGGGAATCAGCACGTCCTCTCCTCTGAATGAGCCATTAAAAATTGTGGTTTCGATGACGTTGTTCATCATGCGCTTTACTGCCAATCGAGTGCCGTTGCAAAGTCTTGGAGGATTCAGATTGCGAAGCAATATGATCGGCGCGCCAATTTTCAAACTCAATATGTGCGGTGGTAGGCCGGGCAAATCAAGAGCATTGAGTGGACTTTTGTTCACTGACTCGAAAAACTCACGCTTGAAATCCTAGTTTAATACGGCACTAAGAAGTTTAAAAACGGACCTTTAGACGAAGGGAAACAATCGAGAGAGAAAAAAGAGTTCCTACCGAACGGGGCCGAATACGGTGGAATGAATGCTAAAGAGGAAGGGAGGGAGATGTTCACGGCACGGCTTACTCGGAATTAAAAAGAAAACAGCAAACGCTGTGTTCGTTGGAAGGGGGCGTAACACCTAGAATAAAAAAGAATAGATGAAATAAGTGTATGACGCATTATTTCTACGTACCTGTTTAACTATCCACAGCCTTAATTTTAATAAAGCTGGTTGCCGTGGGTTAATCTCTACCATCCTAAAATATAAAAATTGTATAATAAATATTGTATAATATAGAATAAAAGCTTAATAGATTTCACTTACCTTGCATTACGTTGTATTGTTAAATTGCTAAATCATTTGTCAACATAAGTCAACAGCTGATCACGTAACACCCAATAGCCACATTTACTACGACGCTTTAAACATTACCCAGTAGGAACACCTTGTGATCAACCTAAATAAACTCGTATGTTTTTTTCTGTTTAAATAAATAATAATTTTTTTTATTTGTTGAATTTACTAAATTCAAGGCCGGCAGAATGTTAAGTCCATGTAGATTTAGATAAAGATTAAAGCAAATATGTAATTATGTCAATCTACGTACTGCCCTTAACTTAAATATACCAATTCACAACACTGAATATATAAAACAATTATAATTCTAAGCACGTAGACATCATTGGCTGTAAGCTGGACGGAGTCGATAAAATAACAAAAGCAACCAGCTGATCGTAAAATACATCAATTTGTGAACATTAGAATCAACACATTTTTGTAATCCTATTTTTTAGATGATTAGTTTTTGAGCTCTCAGTGAAACATATTGTACAAAATACATTGTAGATTATTCAATAAAGAATTTTAATACATAACCAGAACCCATCAAGTGTTACTCTTTTATTTAGCGACCAGTTTATGTGCTGTGTTGTTTTGATTAAAGGATATTTATTTAGGTAACATTTTGCTGTACTACACAGGATCCTTTCAGTAGTCAGTCTTCAACAACATCATCAACAACCCCATAAAGGACATCAGTCAAGACAGGTGACTCCTTTAGTGAACATTCAATACGGTGGAATGAATGCTAAAGAGGAAGGGAGGGAGATGTTCACGGCACGGCTTACTCGGAATTAAAAAGAAAACAGCAAACGCTGTGTTCGTTGGAAGGGGGCGTAACCTCGCCCATTTTTCCAAAAATTTATACTCTCTAAACCTAATCTGGACTATACCCTTTCGAATGAAACCGGTTTGGGCTAAATCGGTTGGACGGTTGCCGAGATAAAAATATTTTTCAAAAGGGGGCGTAACCCCGCCCATTTTTCCAAAAATGTATACTCTCCAAACCTAATCTGGACTATACCCTTTCGAATGAAACCGGTTTGGGCTTAATCGGTTGGACGGTTGCCGAGATAAAAATATTTTTCAAAAGGGGGCGTAACCCCGCCCATTTTTCCAAAAATTTATACTCTATAAACATAATCTGGACTATACCCTTTCGAATGAAACCGGTTTGGGCTAAATCGGTTGGACGGTTGCCGAGAAAAAATATTTTTCAAAAGGGGGCGTAACCCCGCCCATTTTTCCAAAAATTTATACTCTCTAAAACTTTCTCCTGGCCGACACGAATAAGCCCTGAAAGTTTCATGAAGATCGGGTACGCCGTGTGAGAGGAGTAGTCTTACAAACTATTTCTGTACACAGACAGACTTTAATTTTTATATATATAGATAAAGATATTTTGTTGTTTTAGAAAGAAATTAAAAAAAATTTTGGAAAAAAAATCGCGCGATTTTTTTGGGAATTTTTTTTTGCCTGCGGCGCTTCAGCACGAGTTCCACAAAAATTGTAATAAACTATATTTTACTGTTTTAAAAAGAAATGAAAAAAATTTGTACAAAAAAATTACAGCAGACAGTTGTCCGAGGCCTTCGGCCACGGACTGTCCCTGCAGGCTGTGTCAGAGACACGGCCATTAAGTTTAACGTAGAATACGCCATCCGATAAGACAGAAAACATATATAACAATAAATTCATTTGCTTATATTATTTATCATTTATTGTTATATATGTTTTCTGTCTTATCGGATGGCGTGTTCTACGTTAAACTTAATGGCCATGTCTCTGACACAGCCTGCAGGGACAGTCCGTGGCCGAAGGCCTCGGACAACTGTCTGCTGTAATTTTTATATTTACCAACGGCATTTGATTCAAGTCCGTTTAAAAAAAAAATATTATGTTAAATTTTTTTAAACTTAATTTAATTTATGTATTTTAACTAATATTTTTATTGAAATAAGTTCTGCGAATGTTGAGAGGGCCGCCCTAATATTAAAAAAGGTTTACCTTATCGAGTCTTCGCATTAGCATTCGAGCGTTGTGTGAAAGCTTTACGCTTTACAATTCAAAATTAATGTTACAACAGCTTTATTGAAGCTTTCGTAAAAAAGCTTTATTACGTTGGCTTACTGTTTGTTTCACTTTTTACTAGATACATGTTGCCAAGCAACATTAGCTTGCTGTTCGTTTCACTTTTTACTAGATACATGTTCCTAAGCAATGTTGAGCAACCAAAAACACTCAACCAAACACCACACATATGTTTGAGTGTATGTGTTTAAACAATTTTCATTTGAGAAATTAAAATACTAGAAATATATCAACCAATATGAAATGTATATCAAACGAAAGATAACATCGTCATTTACCTACAAAAAAATTTTAAAAAAATTCATCTAGCCGTTTCCTCAAATTCAATGAAATAAAGATTACAACAATAAAAACCTGACATGACTCCTCATACCGTAAGGTAAGACGTATTCTACGTCAAAAAGACGACAAAAAAGGGCAGACAAATATTTGAAATAAATATTATATTCTATCTTAGTTTGTTTAATGTTTCATGGAATATGTTTATGTGCGTATTGTATATTCATTCTGAAATTAATCAAATCGTGCAGTTGCCTGGGGTGCAGTTTATATTCTTTAAAATTACATTTCAAGAAAATACACCCCAAAGAGTCAATGAAATCTGGCTCCAAATTTTATCAGGATACAACAAATAATTATTTTGGGGTCCTCTTGCGCTTATTGGGGCCTTATTTTTAAACGGTTTAAAACCACAACCGTCACAATTTTTTGGGGCCCTTCAACATTGCTTGGGAGGCTATTTCATTTTGAAATTTGGGGCCCACCTTCATAATGAAAACAAACCCTAAATTTGGGGCCCATTTTCAGTTTGCAATTGGGGTGATATTTCCTGCGGCCCGTCTTCCGGCCGTCGTCTCCAATCATACCTTGGTGCACTTAGAACCTTGTTGTTCTAAGGTCGCGAAATGTTACAATTTTGTCGTGTTTATTTATTTGTTTTCTGATTCAGTAATTTGTCCAGTAGCACTTGGCTTGTTTAAGAGCTTGTATATAACGAGGCATGCTGTAGCAAAATGTTGCAGTCATGTCCGCTGGAATCGAATCCCAAGTTCTTTTACTCTATCCCACAGCTTGTTTAAGCCTTTTGGACCATTTGGGCACTTGGCGAGCTGAGATTTTATGTAGCTCAAAAAGTTTTCGATCGGGTTTGAGTCCGGTGACTGCGCTTGTCATTTTATAGTTGTTGGTCTCATTGCCGGAGAATACAAGGTAGTGAACAGATGGTATTTGGGTTTAGCCACTATTAAGCCAGCATACTTCGCTTAGACCTAGGATGTCCAAAACCAGTTTATCCTGCTCGAGTCTCGATTTTTCAAAACGAGTTCTGAAACTAGTCCTGGGTTTTATCGCAAACAGACGAAACATCTCTAATAGTCTTCGAGAGAAACTACTCCAAAATATATATGGCCCTATTGTGAACAACGACGAGTATCGGCGACGCATGAACCATGAGCTGTAGAGCTATATATGCCGACATTGACATAGTTAAGCGGATCAAAATAACGCAATTCTTCTGGCTAAACCATTTCAGTAGAATATATGAAGACGAACCAGCACGTTTTCGAAACAGAACTCGAAGGAAGACGAAAAATAGGAAGACCAAGACTCCACTGGAGGGATCAGGTTGACGAATTACTGCGTACACGTGGTATTACCAACTGCAGAGGTAAGACAAAGTATCGAATTGGTTGGCGAAATATGGTGTATTCGTTGTGTAAGATCCTGGAGACCGGTCAAGTAAGTAAGTAAAGCCAAATGTCGGTGTCGTATAGATGTTTTTTCTTTGAATTTGTCGACTTTCTGAAATGATTGATATTTAAGGCGAGTGGTTCAATAGGCTCCCACAATTATTACTTTTCCCCCAACATGGACCTTGAATTTGTTGAAAACAAAAAAGTTTATTAAAGTCTATATTTTTACGATAATGCACTTATTTCTAGCACAATTTTAAAATGAACTCTGTTTGAAACATATGTACTTTTAGATCTAGTAGACTTCGAGGTAAAGTTCAGTGGCTTTAGAGAAAATAAACTTCAAGGCATTTATTTTATTTATAAATACAGATGGTTTATGCATTTATTTATTGTTTTTTTTTTAATTTGGTAAAAATTCAAATTTAAATACAAAATTTTATATTTCGTTTTTGATCACAATAAAATCAGCAAACGTTGGCATTTTATCAAAAACAAACAGTATACAAATTGTCATTGTTTTATGAATTTGAACAGTACGAAATTAAAAAAAAAATGTTGCTGTTTGATATGGCTGCAATTTTTTCTATTTCAATTTGTTTCAGATTATTTACAATGCATCTTTATATTTGCAATCCCATTGGAAGTTGACACGTACAGCAAATATATCTTTTTTTAAAAAAAAACACAATTATTTTGTTATTCATTGGTCTTCGAGTACAAGTGCAGTATTTTATGCTGACGTATGCTAACGAATAGTCTAGATTTTCAAATTCTTAAAGATCTTAAATGCAGTCTCAACTAATATTCTCAGTTCAAACGGTAATTTGATGTGTGCAGTGCAGTCAATATTGTAAATACTGTGTTTTCAATCACTATAACCACCCGCCAGCGTAAACGCCCATGCATTCTTAAAATATGCCTGCAGATATCGCACCCTATCTACAAAAGAGTCATAACTCAAAATTTTCAAATTTTCAGTAGAGCCAAAAAACTGATTTTGTTAACTAGAAATATGTATGGAAATACGCAATAAGTCGTCAGATTTTTACAGCGGATAGAAATGGTCTTTGGTTATTGTTTTTAAGCAAAAAATTAAAATCTGAAAATTTTGAGTTATGACTCTTTTGTAGTTAGTGTGCGATATGCTTTCTGAGGCAGTTTGTTGACATTTAACTATGCATTATCATAGCAGGCATTCATACATGCCCTTCTTCCTCTTTCTTACAGGTTGGTAGCGATAAATTCGGCACACACAGGGAAAAGATTAGTTGGAAATCAATTCAGGCATTTTAAATTCTATGATAAAGTCTGTATTTTGATTAGAATTCATAATTATCAGACATCAGAAATATTTGCTATTGATAGATTACAAATAGGTCTTACTAAATACAAGTTGTTACTTCAGAAATTAAGTTGTTTTAACCAATTTGAGAATTTCAAAAACCTCATTCATCTGAAATGGAAGATACAATTCATAAAAAGTACAATATTAGAATTTGTGTTCAAATATTAGTCCCTGTAATCATAATTTAGTTTCTGTAACAAAAACACTTGTTACAAAGTTATGTATTCGATTTTTCACAAGAGGCTTTGATGTTAAAGAGAAACTGGATGACACAAATTTACTTAAACATACATGTGATATTTTTAAGTTATAACTGTTTGTATGTTCGCAAAAATAAGAAAATCGCTAAAATAAAAAAAATGGCTACATCTCGCAAACGGTGGTGCGTCCAATCGCAAAAATTATATATTTGTTACCACCGTGGGAGGCGCCAACCTATGGATATCTTGAATACGGCATCACTTTAAAAGAAATTCACTAAAACTGAAATTTATCGAATCAAAAATCGCTAAAGAACCCTTATGCCAATATCTCGGAAACGGAACGTCCAATCGAAATCGCATGAAAGAATTTTTTTTCAAAAAATCGTCAAAATAAGAAAATCGCTAAAATTGAAAATGACTATAACTCGGAAATACGGCATCACTTATTTTTTAAACAATCAATTCTTTGAAAAATATTAGTTTAACGATTTTTTTTAAAAAAATAAGAATCTATCAAGAATCTATTAGTTACAGCCTCCTATAAACGTATACAATTCAGTATTTTTGCGATTGGACGCACCATTTCCGAATTATAGCCATTTTTTTTATTATAGAGTTCCTGTTATTTTGGAGATTTAAAATAAAAATCCATACGAATTGTACCGCTTTGTGTAAAACCCTTAGAAAGCCTCAAAAATTAGTAATTTTTTCGATTCGACTCTTCGTTTCCGAAATATATAACTTTTTTTTTAAATTTTTTCATATTTTCGATTAAAAATAGGTAGGCGTTACCCAGGGTAACCCATGACCCACGAAATACAAAATTTTAATAAAAAATAATTTTTTTTAAGTTTTTTTCCCATAAAATTCATAATGGGATATGGCATCAACAAATGGTTGGTGACAGTCGTCAAATTCAAGTAATTAGCTGAGCACGCAAATATTTCATTTGGTACAACCGATCCAACTATTAGAATATTCACCACTACTAGATAATTTGGTTCCTAGAACTAAAACTCGATTTACAGATTCCGTTTATGTCTTGTTACTCTGGCTTCAATTTCAGTTCTTGCAACCAAAACTGAATTACAAATCAATTGATATGCACAACATTTGGTAATGCGGACCACAATTATTGGTAATCACAACTTAATAATGTGATAATCCAAGGAACCGTCAAATTTTAGTTGGCTGTAAATATAGTTGTGATAACGAATCTCTTCTTTGTGTGTACACATTCATATTTCGCTTATTGAAGGAGGACTGGAAAGAGGCCTCATCTAAAGGTACAAAAAGACCCGATAGACATGCTTGTTATGCTTCCATGTGCACGCCTGTCAGCAGGTCCACTCTAACCCTTCGAAAACATCCCACAGGCATGCACACTTCCCTTCTTGTAGTAGGCCTTCTGGCAGGCATACTAGTGGAAGAGAGAAGGGATTCTCATTGGCATGAACACTTCCCTTTTAGAAGCGGACCTGAGAGCGTGATAGACATTTTACAAAACTTTGATTTTATTGGTAGACCTGTTAATGAAAGGCTTCTTAAGGAGACTGAATAGGAAGACCTGCTATAATGCCCGCAAAGGAACATTTTTGGAATGACTTGCGAAAAAAATAAAATATATGTATACCCAAATTCTTTTCATATTTGTAATGTGCAGACATTTTTGTGACTCCTAGTTAAAATATTAATACAACTTTTTTTTAACATTAAAAGCCTTTTTTAAATCTGAGGCCTGAGAAAACGAACACACGACCTCAACACGTGCAGAAATTTGTCACTCCATTCAGGAGACCTCTTACCTGGTATCCTTCAAAAATCAAGATGTGAGTGAATGAGTATCGAATTTTCGTCACTCTAGTAGGAAGGGTATTTATGTCTGCTAGAAGAAGGGATAGTTGAATGTCAACAATCTGCTGCAGAAGGCAAATTTTGATTCTTCCATATGTATATAAGTATATAAACATGTGTGTACGGAATTCGCAAGGCTTTCCACAAATACGGCATGCGGAATGCTCCTTTTGTAATAGCTTCCTAAAAAAGCCCCGCGGAATGCATACATTTTTTTTTTATCAGAAGAAGATTTTTAAAATTTTGAGAAATTTCATACAAATTTTAAAATAATATTTTTTATTTAATATTTTTCAGGATATTTTTTAAATTTGTGAAGAAACCGACTTTCAATTTACATAGATTTATACATACATATAAATACTTATGTAGAAGTGGCTAATGACTTTTTATTTTTGTTTAATAACAATTAAGTAAAATAAATACCTTTTAAGGCCTTCCTTTTTGCATGCCTTCTAAGGCCTTCTTTAGGCTGGCCTTACCTCTCAATCTCACACAATGTTCAAAAGAAAGAAGGAGATAATGTGTAGGGAAGGCCTGCGGTATTTTAAAGAAGGCCCGTTTGATCGTGATTTTAGGTCTTCCAGGTCATGACTTCCATCGCTGAGCATGTGGTGAAAATTTTTTCTGATAAGGGGTCTCAGTAGATTGGTATTGAAAACTGATTACGGGAACGTCAAACTTTGTTCTATACGTGAGTACTTATTGTATTCTTTCGGCCGTTGCCGTTTCGATTCCGTGTATATTTTAGTAAAAAAAAATTAAATTTTTTGTTCAATATGCTCAAACGACGGATTTTCATATGTCGATCAGGCATACGTTTTCTTTCCAATTTTTCAATTATTTTTCAATATAGTTCTTTTTTCTTTGTATTTTATATGGAAATAGAGGGCGATTCAATAAGTCCGTGAATTTTCGAAATTTCCTCGTAGTTATATGATATGCAACACTGCTTCCATCAAGTATCACCTGTTAATAGACTACTGTCAAATTTTGAGCAAGTTCCTTCATTTACTTTGCGTTTCCCTAGTGCATTTTTTAAAAATGGAAAAAAGTGAATTTCGAGTGCTCTTTAAACATTATTATTTGCGAAAAAACACAGTCAATCAAACCAAGGAAAAGCTTGATAATTACTATGGGGACTCTGCACCACCGATTTCAATGGTAAAAAAGTGGTTTACTGACTTTCATTGTGGTCGCGAATGACGCTGAATGTTCTGGACGGCCAATTGAGGTCATTAAACCCGAAATGTTGTCGATCGAAGAGTAAAAGTGCGTGAGATGATGTTGGTTTCGATTTTAAATGTTCAGTTGGGTTTAAGAAAGCTGTCTGTAAGATGGGTGCCGCGTTTGCTCTCAATTGACCATAAACGTGATCGTGTGACAACTTCAAAGGATTGTTTGTAGTTGTTTAATTGGGCTACGAATTGATACCTCATCCGTCATTTTCTCCGGATTTAGCCCCCAATGAAAGAGTTTTATCTCCAACGATGAAATTATTGATCAAACAAATGCCTACTTTATGGACCTCGAAAAATCCTATGTTTTGGAAGGTATACAAAAATTGGAGAAACGTTGGACTAAGTGTATTGAGCTAAAAGGGGATTATGTTGAAAAATGTTTTATTTTTTTTTCTGCAAAAAAGCCTGTGTTTCATGCAAAAAGTCACGGATTTATTTATCCGCCGTTTACTACGACTATCAAATGTGAACAACAAAAATATTTAAAACCTAATTCGCGAACTACAATGAGAAATATGCGAAAAATCGGAAAAATATGGCCAAGGCTTTAAACTGCTGTCCTGAAAAAATGCTGCCTCAAAATTTTTAAACTATATTTTTCTAATTATGTTTATCAATTTTGAAAATATATTTTTCTAATTATGTTTACCATGACTCGCCGATTTAGTCCCATGGAGATCATCAAATTAAAAAGAGTTTTTATTCAAATACATTAGCAATCGAAACTACAACGGCTGGTAGGGGACTATATTGTATTTACCATTGTAAGATTAGTAGTTTGAAGTTTCTGTAATAAGCTCTTCACTACGTATGTTTTGAAACCCCTACGAATTTACAAACAACCCAAGTTTTTAGTACACCCTTCGTGAACGTTCGATTTGTGGATAAGGGTTTATTTGTGCGGTTGTGACTATCTTTCGTTTTCTACGTTAATATCTTAGTGAAATCGTTGCCGTTCATCTTGTACAGTGACTGAATGTGTATGTACATAGGCAGTTACTACATTGGTGTGCATTATTATGCCTGGTGTTATGTAACGGTATTTGTATGGTTGCCTGAATGTGTTTAAGTAGCGCAGCCTATTTTTACCGGATATTACTTTTCCGGTCTATCCATCTTCTGTACACTTTTGTACTTCTATGTGGAAACTTTAGTACTTTTTTCACAACTTTATTTTTATCTATTCTGTCTTATTTCTCAACAGCTGTTTTGTTTAACACTTTGAAAATGTATATTTTTGTATTCCCCCATACCATTTGCTTTCAATCTCTAAAAATGCTAGTGTAAATCGACAGCATGGTCCATGTTAGACTATCAATGTTAGTTAGACTAGACCATGTTAGACTATCAGTGTAAATATAACGATTCGTGAAGAGACAAATGGAATTCCATATGACAAAAATCGTACGATTGCTCTGCTGTCGGTTTACACTAGCATTTTTGGAGAATGAAAGAAAATGGATAGGGGGAATTTCAAAACATATATTTGGAAAGTGTCAAACAAAACAGCAGTTGAGAAATAATTCAGAATAGATAAAACGAAAACTGTGGAAAAGGTGTACAAAAAAGTACAAAAGTTTACACATAGAAATACAAGTGTACAGAAGATGGATAGACCGGAAAAGTAATACACGGTAAATAGGCTGCGCTCATTAGGAATAAGACTTTGTGGAACACACTATTTATATTGCCGTACCTTATGGGAACGGATGAAAAAATAAATAAAAATTTATTCTTGGTTTATTTAGTGACAAGAAGTTTCGCCATGAAATCGATCAAGTTTACGTATTTTGGAATTCTAGCATTTTTTTTTATTTTAAATATTTTTTTTGATTGGTTGCTTTTAAGCTGCGATATTGTAGCTCTAATTACAGTTTTTAAGACGGGAAATTGCAGTTAAAATCTCGTCTTGGTTAGAAGAGATCTACTTGGTTAGAAGAGATCCCACAGTGTTTCGTTACATTACCTCGATGGGACGAAAATAGAAAGAGTAGACGCAGTTAAATGAAATTTATAGTTAAGAGTCGTCAACAAATAGGGGGTTTTACTCTCATTTCGGTTTCGTATTGTCGTCGCCATTAATAAACGGTAGCTCCAAAAAATAACCAAGTTATGTATGTCAAAATACATTAAATTATGTATACAATATTTGGACGCCCATATCTCGCGAACTATAAGTCAACTGAAAATCTGTTCTATATTTTTTCAAACTCCAAATAAAATCCTACAATCGACAATAGGAGTACATAACCACGTCTTATACCAACGTAAAATTCTAAAATTATGTCCATTCCCCATTAAGGGCGTTTTAGACTGTTCCCAATATGCATAACAACGGATGCGGATACGTTTCGAACCCGTTACGAGTTCGCAAAACCTTAAAAACGTGAAGTGAAAGTTCTCGAACACGTCATGATTCCGTAAAATCATAGAAAAGCGATTCAGTGAAATTGCGATTTAGCGGATCCGTTTCGAACCCGTTACGAGTCCGTAAAAATATAAAAAAAAACTAATCAGTGAAGTTGTTATTTGGCGGATCCGTTTCGAACCCGTTACGAGTCCTAATTAAATTTATCTATCCTAATTAAATATATTCCAATATAAAATTTAAAAGTTTTATCCAAATTCAAATTATGCTGATTTAAATTCCAAAATCAAATTCCAAATTTGAAAGAGGTTTTTATCTATGACAATCTTATTAAATTCAAAACATTTGTTATAAAATAATTTACATTTTGAAATTTAAAATAAATAATAATAAATTCCAAATCATATAATCATTTTGAAATTTGAATAAAAAAACTCGTTGGGAATGTCATTTAAAACTTATTGAAGCATAAAATCATATTTCTTAATCCAAAATTGCATTAAAATTCGACAAGCATATAATTTATTATTAATTTTTTAAGAATATTAATACAAATCGGGTAAAACCGGTTAACCGACGTTTCCATTTAGCGGATCCGTCGAACCCGTTACGAGTCCGTAAAAACATAAAAACGGATTCAGTGAAATGGTTAATATCGCAGATTCATAGCTGAGTTGATAAAACACAAAATCTTAAAAAAAAAATAATAAAACGATTTAAATTTAGCTGACAACGAAGTTTTTTATTTGTAAAAATTAATATATATTCTAAGTGAAAAACTTCAGTGGATTAGAGGTAGAAAATATTGTTCATTACCTATTTTAATTTTAAATATCTTATGAATATCAGGACGAGTCCACAAAAATGTATAAAAATGGAACCGTCTCGAGTCCGTTTTATTTACAAAAAACGAACCAGAAACGGATTGGAATATGAAGTCCGTTGCAAGTTCAAGACGAATCCGAAAAAGTACAAAAAACGGCCCGCTTTTTCGAGAGGAATTTCATACGTAAACGGATTGGTTAGGAGTTCGAAACGGATGTCCGTTTCGGATAAAATGTATGAAGAAACGGATCCGCCTCGAATTCGTAACTGATTCATATGGCATACTGGGTTAAATAAATCGTTGGCTATGTTAAAATATTCACTGATAGTCTAGGGGGTATCCATGCCACAGCTGATCGACCACGAAGTAGGAAATTGGTAGAAAACATAGTAGATAGGTGAGAGAGCGATAAGCAACCGGAAGCAAACTAAGTTTAAATAGTGTTTGATTGAAACTAATGACAGCTAAATTATGTTTTATATTGATTTCGTCGAACAGAAATACTCACTCCCTTTTAGTGTCGTCCGTTTTCGACTGCATACTAGTCGGCCGACTAATTGTCAGGCCGACTTTTGTATCGGGCATAGTTTTGCCTTACACAAACCGACTTTCCGACCGACTTTCTGAAAATCAAACTAGTTTTGATTTCACCTTACACTGGGAGATGAGTCAACCCGACTCGAAAGTCGGCCCGACAGTCCGCTAGTCTAAGGAGCCCTTTACCTATAACTGCAACTCGAACTCGATGAAATGACCTATTACCTCGTCTTCTGAATGTAAAAAGAAGGATGGGGACTCTTATCTATTGCTGTCACCTGCCCTTTACGAAGCTTCATTTGTTGGGGGAAGAAACTTCGTTGTTGCCCGTGCCCCATACATAGTCTGTACATTAACATTGTGCACTCACTGTGTATCTCAGAAATATCATGTGCAAGAGAGAGTGTGTGTGCAAGAGAACAACCAGCAAATACACAAACAAGAAATCCCAAACAAAAGAAGATACACAAAGCACAACACAACAGAGTCAACACTCAATCTATCTACACGGGCTGGCAAAGCATTTATCTACAGAAAGCATAAGCCGAAATAACATCAGTATACGATAGATACTCTCAAAGCGCGGACGCAGTTCTAGTGTTTTGATTTTTTCCAAATTTTTACAAAGAGTGCGAAGTGAAAAAAGGAATATACAAAAACAAGAAGCAAAGGATAACAAAATAAATATCCTTTTAAAAGTTATAGAAAAATAACAAAGTTATTCAAAAAAGTAAGTGAATCTCAGAGATTCCTACGAATCTTAAGTGCCAATTAATATATGTAAAGTACATATTGTTTGAAAACAAAATTCCTACGAGGGGTGGCGTAGCAGTCAGACAGACGACGGGTTCGTATGTAAGTAGATACGTGTGTTGAATGTTGTTGGAATTGTGTGTGGCAAGAGAATAAATACAGCCAGATACCGAGACGGACAAGCGAGAATAACGTGCGTGTTCGAAAAAGTGTGAATCGGTTTAATTTGTAGTTTCTCTGGTCCCCCTGTCATTCGTCAGACGTTGTGGTGGACAACCTCCTACGTCACCGGCATCGGTTTTCCTCCTTCCGTGTGTTTTCTTGTTATGTTTCTTCATTTGTATCAATTACATTGCGGGTAATTTTATTGTTTATTTTGTTATTTTCCATCACTTTTGTCGCTAGCGGGTGCGGGTGTAAAAAAGAAGAAAACGACATTGACATCAACATAAAAGAACGCCAAGAAACCCAATAAGAATTCCTAAGACCAACGAACTCACAGCTCTGTGTTCCGGAAACTCCTTTTCAGCCTATGCAACTGAAAACTCTTTTGCTTTCCCAACGAACAATTGTAAGTACCACATCATTTTTGTTACTCGTACAATTCAGAAGTCTGGTTCAAAAATCCTAATAGAATTTCAGTATTTCATTTGTTCGACCTGATAAAGAATTTAATTTCTATTCAACAAATCCCTCTTATCACTTTTGTTCACTTAAACCGGCATTTGTTTTTTCAAATTAATCTTTCATTTATTTTGCTCTCATATTCATTTATTCTCTAACATACGAACGAAAACCGGGTCATACTTCCTAAACTCAAGAAAATTCTGGAAATTCATTTTATTATGTGAGAGCCAGCCGTTTGGAGCCGCATGAAATACATATGCGATATTTTGAGTTTATGTTGAGTCCATATGTGCGATGTCGTCGGGTCCACCACGTTTTGTGTCTACAGCGGACACGTCATATTTGAATATATGTAGTACAAACCGATTATTCAGTTGCCACTTTATTGCCTCTTTACTTTCATCATCATCATCTGTGTTATCTCCGACCATTATCAAATGTTACTTGCGCGCTTGCATCACTTCGAACATATGATGGACCAAGATGATTGGTTCTATTACATATATAGGCGGTGTTATCGCGGACACCCTACAGTCCAAGGGATAATTTATACATGTAAATTGCAAGCAATAGTATTCAATCATAACCTACCGTAAGCTTTACCTTACGCGGACCACACACACATTTGCGAATCATGCGCTTCGATAACACTATTAAACAAAATTGAGGTGTTTGCTTTGCAGGTGGATGATTTGTTCACCAACTGATTACTAGGTGGTAGTGGTGCACAGAATAGAGGCAACGGTTCGGAAGAACCGGTTCTTTACAAGAACCCACCGGACCGGGGCTTACAAGAACCGAAAGACGGGTTCAAAATAACAGAAAACGGTTCCAAAATGACGGAAAAACGATTCTACAGGAACTGAAAAACAAGTTGAAAAAACCGTAAAACGGTTCCTGAATAAGAGAACTGGTCTCCAAAGGAACCAACAGTGTTAAACTTTGGGTGGTATTTAGTGATGTACAGAGTCGAGAAACCGGTTCTTTACAAGAACCGACCGGACCTGGGCTTACAAGAACCGACCGAGACGAGCCCAAATGAATCGAAAACGGTACTTTAAGGACTGACAAACGGGTTCAATAGAACGGAAAATGGTTCCTGAATAAGAGGACTCGTTTCCAAAGGAATAAAAAGTGTTAAAAGCCAAACCAAAACAGAACGAGACAACTACAATTAGAATAGTTCGTTCTATAAATAGAATTTTCAAAACTTCTGCATCAGTGCGTGTAAGTAGGAAAGCAATGTGTAAGTAGCGACAACCAATCACTCTGCACAATCGATATATGTCTTCGGATAGTGACTTGTGTAAATACACACCGCAGTGGCTTAACGGGCTAGATGCTGCCGAAGATGATGCTTCAAAAACAACGAAACGATCGTCCAGCGAATGTGAGTTCGAATCCCACCCGCTGCATTTACATTTTTTCACTAACCGGAGAAAATATGATCTCTTCTAGCCTTAAAGGAAATTACAACTTTAAACATAACGAGGATCTAAGACAACTAAATTTAAAAGTGTTAACATTTGGGTGAAGGTAGGAAAATATCTATTTTTTTTATCAAATTTTATATTCATATAATAAAATATTTCACTTAAGCCTCTTTGGCATAGCAATTTGCTGAGTACCAGTTCAAATACCCGGTTCTTTTCGGAACCGGATTCGACAGAAAATTAATATTTTTATCATATTGTATATTCTTATAATATGATATTGCCCTTAAGCCTCTTTGGGACAGCAATTTGCTGAGAACCGGAACAAGTCAAAATACCTGGTTCTTCTTGGAACTGGACTCGACAGAACCTTTTCTTAAAACTGATGGAACCGCACATCACTACTAGGACGCAGTGCAACTACACTTTGTGTTATGGAAAAGTTTTGATTTTTCCAACACACCGTATCCAATTAAAATATATCAATTTATAAACTAAATAGCAATTGAAATTTGAAAATTTTATAAAATATGGGCAGTGTAATTTAAATAAACATAAATCAAAATTTAATAGGCATGAATTGAAATTTAAAAGTTATCAATTAAAACTGAAAGCGAAATTTAAAATTTTCTGTTGACATTCAAAAATCATTAATCACTTTTATATATAAAAATAAAAATAAATGGTTCCCGTTACATCCCTTGAAGGGATTAGGGAGAGCTTCTCACAAACCAGTGAGCTGTGCGCGTTCTAGTTTCACACTCACTGATTGGGTCCCATAGTTTTACACCGGTTCCGAACTGTATTTTGAGAAGCTTTCTCGATAGTGTCGCCGTCACTAAGCGAGGTGACCGCCATCGAAAGAAATTTAAGGTGGTGAGAGCAGGGATCGAATCCACATTCTCATGCACAAGAGCCGCGCACACTACCATTGCACCACCGACGCCCAATTTAATATATATAAGGTTTTTAAATTTCAATTGATGTCCTTTAAATTTCAATTGATGTCCTTTAAATTTCAATTTGATTAGTTTTAAAATTCAGTTTAAGGGTTTCATTTCAATTTTTGTATTTCAAATACAATTGAAGGATTTCAATTAATGTGTTCTAAATTTCAATTAATGCATTTTTAATTTCAATTGATGTCCTTTAAATTTCAATTAATGTATTTCAAATTTCAATTCATATCCTTTAAAATTCAACTGATGTCTTTGGAATTTCTCTTCATTTCTTTCAAATTTAAATTTATGTCTTTTAAACTTCAATTGATTTGATTTAGATTTCAATTGAAGTATTTTAAATTTCAATTCGTGTCTTTTAGATTTCAATTCATGTCTTTTAGTTTTCAATTGATGTGTTTTAAATTTCAATTGATTTATTTTAAATTTCAATTGAGGTTTTCTTTTTAATTTTAATTGATGTGTTCCAAATTTCAATTGATGTCCTTTAAATTCTACTGATGTCTTTTAAATTTCAACTGTCTTTTATAATTCAATTGATGTATTTTAAATTTTAATTGACGTTGTTTAAATTTCAATTGATGTTTTTTAAAGTTTAATTGATTTATTTTAAATTGTAATGGGTCTTTTAAATTTCAATTGATGTATTTCTAAATTTCAGTTGATTCCATTTAAATTTCAATTGATTTATTGTAAATTTTATCAGATTTATTTTAAATTTCTATTTCGACATTTTCAATTTCAATTGATTTGTTTAAAACTCAATTGATGTCTTTTAAATCTCAATTTATATCATTTAAATTTTAATTAATATCTTTAAATGCAGTTAATGTGCTTTGAATATTCATAATGTGTTTTCAGTTGACATCTTCAAATTTCAATTTGAAGTTCCATTAATTTCAATTGATGTTTTTCAAGTTTCAGCTGATATTTTTAAAATTTCAAATTTAAATTGGAAATGGTGTAGGTGGGTATATTCAAACCCCTAAAATGCAGGCTGCTATGTCTCTATCCTTTTTTTGTACGAGTGGGAAATGTTTTCGTTTTTCCAATTGAAATTCAAAAGGTATCAATTTAATTTGAAATTGGAAAATTATATAAAAAACATCAATTGAAATTTAAATAACATCAATTAAAGTCTAAAGGACATTGATTGAAATTTAAAAGACATCAAATAATATTTAAATAAAATTTTAAAATTCATTAGTTGAAATTCAAAAATCATTAACCAATTGTATATATTAGGTTCAATGTATTTCAAATTTCAATTGACGTTTTTTAAACTTAGATTGAAGTCGTTTACATTTCAGTTAAAGTCTATTGAATATCAATTTCATGTCACAATTTGATGTCTTTTAAAATTAAATTGATGTGTTTCATATTTCAATTGGTGTAGTTCAAATTTGAATTGATGTCCTTTAAATTTCACTTGATGGTCTTTTAACCTTTAATGAGTTTTGTTGTTAAACTAAATTAAATTAAATTTAATTAAAAATTAAATGAAATTTCAATTGATGCCTTTTAACCTTTAAGTGTTTTGAATTTCAATTCATGCTCTTTAAATTTCAATTTATCTCTTTTAAATTTCAATAGATGGCTTTCAAATTTCAATTGATGTCCCTTAAACTTCAACTGATGTCTGTTAAATTTTAGTCGATTTTTAAACGTCAATTGATGTATTTTCAATTTCAATTGTTGTTCTATAAATTTCAATTGATGTGTATAAAATTTCAATTGATGTCCTTTTTATTTTAATTGATTTATTTTAAATTTCGATGGATGTCTTTTAAATTTCAATTAATATTTTGAAAAATTCATACGATGTCTTTCGAATTTCAATTGATGTCATTTTCAAATGATGTCTTTTGAATTTCATTTAACATTGAATGCATTTAACATTTCAATTGACGTCTTTTAAATTTCAATTGAGATCTACTCAAACTCAATTCTGCAATTCAAATGTACGAATTAGTATCGATCGAAGATCCCTAAATATCAACATCACTGAAAGGCCTATAATGCCAACAACAATAACAGACAGGATTTGCCTTCACTGGAATTTAATAAAAATTACAAAAAACAAAAAAACTTACCCGCAAAGCACTGCAATAATGCAAGTATACAAGAGGAAAAGAAGAACATGGTGGAACATTCCAACACATCTGTTCTTGTGTTGGAATTATGGATCGTTCAGTGTGTGTTGGACTTGGTTATCTTCGACCGATACTAATTCGCATATGTAAATTGCATAATTCAGTTTCTATATAAGTATTAGGGCGGGTAAATTTTTTTTTGATGAAGCGTATAGCAAAAACGTAATCTATAGGTGATTTTGAGAAATTTTGCTCAAGAGACCATAGCTCTAAGTCGGATTTGGAGCCCCCCCAAAATTTCAAAATAGATATTTTTCCATATATACATAGAATAATTTAATTAAATTCGTCATAAAATTGGATAGAATTATAGTAGATTTCTCAATGTGGGCTTGATTGAAAGGTATTTTTTATCACCTTTCAGAATCTGTATTGATACCAATATTTTTTTTTTATTTTTAGTAGAGATATTAGGAATTTTTTGTCGAAAAATAGCCTAAAATGAACTTTTAACTAATAAATTCTGAATTTTCTTCGATTTTTTTCGAGATTTTTGTTTTTGCAGATTATGGAAGTTCAGATAATTCCCAACAACTTGTATTACGATATATTTTTTTGTTTTCGAACTCCTTTTTCTAGAAAATCGATCTGAAAAAAATCAAAATTTTCAAGGTTTCAACAAAAAAACTACAGATTCATAGATTCTGAAAGGTGATAAAAATTCCTTTTGGGGGCTCCAAATCCGACTTAGATCTATGGTCTCTTGAGCAAAATTTCTCAGAATCACCTATAGACTACATTTTTGCTATACGCTTCATCAAAAAAAAAAAAATCGTTCCATACAATTTGACCCGCCCTAATATGTATATACGATTGACGATCTACCGATGGTTTCAATTCAGGCTTAGTAGTTAGGCATCTGATGATGAACTTGTCCGGAGTTCGAAACTATCCATGCCAGTGAGAGTGCTTCACTGCATTCTCTATAATTCCAACAATCCCCAATCATTTTTCAATTAGAAAAATGTTTCTGACTTTGTAAGTTTGTAGTATGAATTTCTCATACATTAACTAAAAGACTAAGAAAATCGGTCATAAAATTCAAATTCAAATATTATTATATATTTTTCGAATTTTTTAATAGTTTATCATGAATAAGAATCTGTCAACTTTAATTTTCATGTCCTTTGAGTCCTTTCTAGAAAAATCTGAAATTTTCCTCAAATTGACAAATTTTCTAATTTAAATGTTTGACAATGCAATTTCGTCAATTTCCTTCTACAACACAGTTTTAAAATATTTTACTGGAGTAAAATGACGTATTCAAAATGAAGATAGAGGATTTTCGTCTTTGAAAACGTGCTATAAATTAAAGGATCATTTTGATCCACAATCTGGTAATTTTAGTTTACTCTTTTAGAAAAATTCCTAAAAAGTTAGGGGACCCTTCAAAACTTCAAATAGATCATTCGAATGTTCTGTGGAAAACATTTTATTAAATTTCATTGAAGACATAACCCTGCTCAACAAATATAACCCAGCTCAACAAATATATGCAAATTTGGGATGCAAATTTTTGCATGTTTGTAGCTTGTCGTAAATATAGTATACTTGCGTCCAAACACATTGTGTTTGCTATTCAATATTACATATTGGAGTCACAATAATTAATAGGTTATAATTTATACTTTTGTGATCCAAATAAACATTTGTTTGTTGAAAACTTCTGAAAACAGAAACATGACAGACAACAAAGAAACAGATCTTCGTTTCACGAAAACAATGCTTGCAAACATATACATGGTTCCTGCAATATATTGCTTGGGCCGTTTTTTCCTCGTGCACCATTTTCGATAGCACTACTACATTGTAATTAAAAAAATACTGGATAGGTTGTTTCGAGGCCGGTCAAATGTTAAAAGCCTAATAATTATGTATATAGTGCAGAATGTGTTTCAATAATAAACTTCCGTTAGGTTTGGTAACTAAATTTGTATACGATTTGAAAAATATTTTAATATACGTATTATTTTTCTTTGTCGCATAATTTTTGAAGTAACAAAAAATTATAAAAAATACAAAAATGTTTATACCCTCACCAAAAGGTATATATTTTGAAAGGGTTGACAGGCACGGTCCTCGAAATCTTCGTAACAAATTTGATTTGTTAACCATATGTTTTGTTGACCGTCTGGCCAGCCGACTTGTGATAACGATAACACCGCTCTGATGCTGAAAGCTGGTTATTTTCCCACATAAAAATTAAGGCGGCTGGTAGATCGACACGATCATTTTCGGATAGCGAAACGGATCTTCATAAACTCTGGTATTTTTCCATACGTCACTTTGCCTTTGAAATTAGGCGAGCTTGCCATGCCCTTTCTCGTGCCATCCGTACAAAATTTGAACGCCTGGCTGTTTGGTCAGACACCCGTTTTCGGACCACCCACACGAAACCCAGGCGCAAATGTTGACTTCGAGACGGATCCGAAAAAGTCCAAAAAAAGATTCGCAGTTTGGAGACGAATTGAATACGAAAACGAATTCGTTATGAGTCGGTAACGGACTTCCCTTTCGGACAAAATGTCCGCAGAAACGAATCCGTCTCGAATTCGTAACGGATTCATATTGCACATTGGGAAATTCTGAATGGCGTAGTGTAGTTGTAGAAAAGACATCTGCATCTTTACATAATGGCGAAAGAGACAATAGGTTTGACGTGATGGGCTGCGAATACAGGAACAAATGGTTCATTGGGGAGTTCCAATTATAATTATGGTAAAATTAATAATTAATGGTTACCGTGCGCGCCTGTTGTATACGACAACGTGGTTTCGATCCCCGCTCTCATAACCATTGAAGACAGTCACCTCGCTCTGTGACGACGACATTATCGAGTAATTAACTATGAAAAAGCACCTCAAAAATCCTTTCGGAGTAGGTATAAATCTGTAGATCACGATCAGTGAGTGTAAACCTAGAAAGCGTATAGCCCCTTCATGGCATGTAAGAGAGAAGTATTTATTTACTTCTAATCTAGTTTCAATCTGTGAATGCAAAACTAAAAACGAGCTTACTGAATGGAATGCAATTACAAAATATTCATTTATTTATATTTTTTGTTGATTCCAGCGGCATCTTCGAAGCAATTGCGTGCTACATAATTCTCATTCCAGTTAGAATATTCGTTGCATATAGCTTGACAATTTGTTGTTATTCTCATTATTCTGAGCTACAGCTGATTAGGCTCTGTGACTAGATTCGAAATATCTATGTGGGTTGTTACGCTCTGAAACTTATGCATTGCAATTTATTCACTTTATTAATGACGACCTTTCACAAGTTCCAAGATTTTATTTCAATAAATATATGACAGGTTTTATCAAAACTATGTTAGTTTCATAGATGTTATGAACAATAATCATTGATTGCATGATGAATTTCATAGATTTTATGATTCACAAAATCTAAGAATTATCAAATGAAATGAAATCAATGAAAATGAAATGTTTCAAATTGTAATATTTGTGAAAAAAATCATAATTTTCATGAAAAAGATTTTTTCAGTGTATAACTAACCCGATTCCCCTTCAAACTTTTTCACTGTCTTTTTTGTTTTTGATTTGACATAAGGCTACAATTGTTTATTATGTACAATTTTCAATTATGTTAATTAATTGGTTTCATGCATGACTTTGTTAAAGATAATTTTATGTTTAATTCCATTTCATGTTTAAGATTGATTTCTTTAACAGCGATGAACCAATAAAAATTAATTATTCTGTTGTACAACTTGTAAAGTTTGTGTTCCCAAACTCGTTCGTTGGCCGTGAAATTTTAATGATACAATTAATTTTGTCGTAAATCTTCGTCTTTTAATTTATTTATACCAAAATATTTAGTTGTTTTTTATGAATTTTCAAATTCTTCTTAACGATTTCAATGGAGTCTCACATTGTCGCCCATTACCTGTCAACCATTCTCCCATCATATGAAAGGGATACTCGAGAATGTTTTCAAATCTATTTCATTCATAATTTTATTTGTTTTTTTTTTTTTTATTAATATTATGTTTTATATCAATTGTATGTATTTTTAATAGTTTTTCTAGTCATTTCTATTGTCAAATCCCGGCCTCGACTTGACTTCTCATGCAAATGTGATAATCTCTGATTGTCTGAACTTAAAATATAAAACATAAAGAAATAGAAAACCATGAATCAAATGATTTTTATTGTTCTCTAAAACTATGTACGCTGTGTTATCATTTTAATGAACTCTTTTCCAAGTCCAATTCCCATTAATAGAACAAGAAAAAAACTGTTGCTTCTGTTGCCGGCCGACGACCATCGTTGTTACTGGATGTTTCTATTTGTGTATAAGTATATCTGGTGTAGCCCAACCCACAGTCACGTAGTCTTCTTTAATAGCGGTATTCGATTTCCATAATAATTGCCAACTACTAGGGCAGCACTTGGTTCAAGTGCGGACAAGGGGGTGTGTGTTCTCATCTTTTGGACTGTGAGGGGTTTCCTCACTATCCGCTGACTTATACTGATGGTTCATATCTACTATTAATTTCCATAACATAACATCATCATTTAGGTTGTTTGTTCTGTTTGTTTCATTTCACTTTTCCTTCATTCTTTGTTATTGTAGTTTTTCTTTTGTAATTATACTCTCGTTAATGGACATTTTACTTACCCGCCGAGATTCTCTCAGTGTTTGATGTCACTTCAATCAAGTGAATTTTGTTATTGTTATTTTCCTCTCTCGTTTGTTTTGTTCACTTCTTCTTCTTCATCTTATGAAATTGGGTTGACAGGAAACGCTTTACTACCTGAAATGAGATGAAAACAAAACCAACCCTTAGTTGATGTGTTTTTATTTCAGATACGAATGTCAGAATTAGTTTCAGATAAAGATGGGTTGCCATGTGGCTGGAGGGTTTTTGGGAATCTAATTGGAAACCAATAGTATTGCAAAGCAGACCACTCAAAAGGAGTCGTTCTATGTGATGTGATGAATGAAAACACGAAGCCGAAAATCAGTACAACCGTTATTTGGAAATCCACCAAACTCTAGGTTTCTGGAAATTATCCAATTTTCTATGGGATTTCAAGTAGCTAAAGTTTTAAAAGTTTTTGAAAATTTACTTTGAATATTGATATCAGAATTAAAATGTTTGTATATAAAAATGTGATTTAGGAATAAAATATAGTTTTGAAACATATCGGTAACAAACAATTTTTGAATACAAAAATTATAGATCTTAGGTTAATTTTCAAAAACAAAAAATTTAATTAAAGAAATTTCAAAACTTTTCTATTCTATTAGTCAAGCTCAAGACCATCTATATCTCAATAAATAGAGATATAGTTTTTTAAAAAGAAGATGTTTTGCGAATGCATCCTCATGATTCCTGGCAAACCGTATAGCACCATCTCTGGAGATGGAAATAAATTGTTTGCAAATGTTTTCTTTTGTGTTTTGCTTGCGATATTTTTCGAACACTTGCATAGTGGAAAATTCACAATTCAGATGAGTTTTCGTTTGCATTTAGTTTGATGAATTTTTCAAAAGCACCATTCCAAAAAACTGCTGATGAAGATCTGTGGCGTGATTTGAAATAGCAATACAGTTTTCCAGGAATCATGAGGAAACATTTTCTTTTTTACAAAACTATATCTCTATTTATTGAGATATAGATGGTCTTGAGCTTGACTAATATAATAGAAAAGTACCAATAAAAAGGTCGAATAAATAAAAAAAAATCATCCTTGAAATTTTAAAACTTAAGTTGTCTGAATTTTCCATAAAAAAATTACATTATACAGGCAATTTTCTAATGAAAATAGAATGAATTTGAAATTTAAAACTTAATATTTACAATTAATAAATAAACAATAAATATAAACTTGAAAATTTTAAATCTAAAACTGAAAATTTAAAATTGAAAATTAAAAATTTAAAAGTGAAAATTTATAAATAAAAATTTAAAATTTAAAATTTTAAATTTAAAATTTAAAATTTAAAATTTAAAATTTAAAATTTAAAATTTAAAATTTAAAATTTAAAATTTAAAATTTAAAATTTAAAATTTAAAATTTAAAATTTAAAATTTAAAATTTAAAATTTAAAATTTAAAATTTAAAATTTAAAATTTAAAATTTAAAATTTAAAATTTAAAATTTAAAATTTAAAATTTAAAATTTAAAATTTAAAATTTAAAATTTAAAATTTAAAATTTAAAATTTAAAATTTAAAATTTAAAATTTAAAATTTAAAATTTAAAATTTAAAATTTAAAATTTAAAATTTAAAATTTAAAATTTAAAATTTAAAATTTAAAATTTAAAATTTAAAATTTAAAATTTAAAATTTAAAATTTAAAATTTAAAATTTAAAATTTAAATATGAAAATTGAAAATTTGAAATTTAAAATTTAAAATTTTATTCTACACATAAAGATATAGATTTCAAAACGAAGTTTTGTGAAATGTGTCCTTATGAAGTGAACATTTATAAATGAAAATTGAAAATTTAAAATGGAAATTTAAATTTGAAAATTTGAAATTTAAAATTTAAAATTTTATTCTACAAATAAAGGTATAGTTTTCAAAACGAAGTTTTGTGAAATGTGTCCTTATGATACCTCGCTAACCGCATTGCTATTTCAGATCTCGACAGAGATCTCCATCAGCGCTAGTTCGGAATGATGCTATTGAAAAATTCACCAAACTAAATGCAAACGAAAACTCAATTCAATTGAGAATTTCCAAATATGAAAGCGATCGAAAAATATTCCAAGCAAAACTCACAAGAAAACATTTGCAAAAACTTCTTTCCATCTCCAGCTAACCATCGGCTCCCATAAGACATGACGGGTAAAATTTATATTTTAAATTTAAAAATTAAAAATTCAAAATTTAAAACTTAAAATTTAACATTTAAAATTTAAAATCTAAAGTTTTACATTTAAAATTTAAAATTTTAAATCTAAAATTTAAATTATAAAATTTAAAATTTTAAATTTAATTTAAAATTTAAAATTTAAAATTTAAAATTTAAAATTTAAAATTTAAAATTTAAAATTTAAAATTTAAAATTTAAAATTTAAAATTTAAAATTTAAAATTTAAAATTTAAAATTTAAAATTTAAAATTTAAAATTTAAAATTTAAAATTTAAAATTTAAAATTTAAAATTTAAAATTTAAGATTAAAAATTTAAAATTTAAACTTTAAAATTTAAAATTTAATGTTTTTTAAAATTAAAATTTAATTTTTAAAGTTTAAAATTCAGAATTTGAATTGAAAATTTAAAATTCGAGATTTAAAATTTAAAATTAAAATTCAAAATTTAATCTAATATAATGGGACCCGATTAGAGCCCCCCATTACCCGGTTTTACGGTCGACCGGTCCACCCGGTTAACCGGTCGACCGGATAGACCGGTCAGACCGGTTTTTAGTACTTTAACAAAAGAGTATGTTTTTTGGTACTTTTTGGTACTTTAAGAATTTTTTCGTAGCAAGTGTATAATATCTTCAATATAAAGGACTTATTGAATTCAAGGACCAGTTTCGGAAGATATTGGTTCTACCACTACCAAAAAAATTTATGTTTTCAAGTCGTAATTACGTCTAAATTATTTGCACGAATTTTTAACCCATTACGCCCCAAGGCTCAAATACGCCGTACATGGGACCGAAAAAGACCGTGTCATTTTCATATAAATGTATGAAAAGTAAAGGACTTATTGAATTCAAGGACCAGTTTCGGAGGATTTTAGTTCCACAAGTACCAAAAAAATTTAAATTTTTATCTTATTTTTTTAAATTTTTGAATTATTTGAAATTTTAGGATTTTTTTCAAAAATTTTCGAAATTTTCAAATTTTCGTTTTTTTTAAATAAATTTTCGATTTTCATGAAAATTTTCCCATTTTTATCAAAATATTGATTTTTCAAAAATTTATCGATTTTTAAAAAAAATTAAAATTTTTATTTTTTTTTTAATTTTTTGCTAAAAATTTATTACTTTTTTCAAAAACTTGGATTTTTTGTATTTATTTTTATCTTTTTTGCGTATTTGCAAAAAAGTACCAAAAACAACCCTTTTAAAAAAATATGAAAACCGGTCTAGACCGGTTAACCGGACGACCGGACGACCGGTTAACCGGTCGACCGGGTAGACCGTAAAGACCGTAAGAACCGGTCGACCGGGTTTAAAAACCGGTCTACCCGTTATGACCGTAAGCTCTAGACCCGATGGTTCTCTGGAGATAGAAGGAAGTTTTTGCAAATGTTTTCTTGTGTGTTTTCCTTGCGATACGATACTTTTCGAGCACTTGCATATTTGGAAATTCTCAATTGAATTGAGTTTTCATTTGCATTTAGTTGGATGCATTTCTCAATAGCATCATACCGAACAACCGCTGATGGAGATCTGTGGTGAGATCTAAAATACCTACGCGGTTAGCCAGGAATCATAAGGAGACGTTTCACAAAAGTTCTTTTTGAAAACTATATCTCTATTAATAGGGTATAGAATGGCCTTGTGCTTGAATATTAAATAAATAAAGAAGTTACAAATTAATATTCAATATATAATTATAGAAACCTCGTTTAGTGATGGCGACAGTATCGTCTACTTAGCCATAAAAAAGCTTCTAAAACTACAGTTCGGAATCGGTGTAAAACCGTAGGTCCCAATTAGTGAGTTTTACACTGATTGTGAAAAGCTCTCCCCAACCCATTCATGGGATGTAATGGGAAACCATTTTTTTATATAATTAAAGGAAAGCAGAATAATTCAAAATATTTTTACATAAAATTCATAAAACAATGTGGTTATTTTTAATCGAGTACGTTAATAAATATTTTGAAATATTTGAGTTTTTTAAATGTTTTCTAATAATATTTAAAATTTCTTCCAAATTTAATTAATTAATGCTGGCATTTGTTTTTAACCATTGATTCATTTGATTAATAACTCTGTTTCTTATGTAAATTTAACACAGCTCCAATTCATAAGATGAATCTTTAAAACTCAAAACCGAAACAACCGGAATACTGGTGTTTTGGATGAGTATATCTGAGCACCAGGTTAGAGATCACGTAAATCTTGATCGAAGTAATAAGTTTATAAATTAATTTAAAAAAAGTCGTAAATCTAAAGTCAACTCGTGAATTTCAATTTAACAAAGTGAGAACATTTTGTATAGAATCTCTTGAAGGAATATACAATTTATGGCCTAATTAACTGTTTGTCTTTGAATTAAATTTAGTTAAACTACACTCCGGTTCACTTATTTAAAGGAACTAAAAATTCCATATTCAGCAGATTCTACCTTTTGCAATTTGTAACCGATTGCAGAATTTTAAAATGGAAATTGAAGGTAGACATCTTGAGATATAACAAAATATAATAAGTGAACCGGAGTGTATTTACGGAAAATACAGTTTTGGAAGAATGTGGAATATTTTCTGAAAATACACACACAGAGAAGAGATTCGTTATCACAACTATACTTTATTTACAGCCAACTAAAATTTGGCGGTTCCTTGGATTATCACATTATTATTCAGTTGTGATTACCAACAATTGTGTTCCGTATCACCAATTGTTGTATATTTCTACTGATTTGTAATTCAGTTTTGGTCGCAAGACCTGAAATATTTAGTTGAAGCCACATCAACAAGATATAAATGTGATCTCTGTCAATCGAGTTTTAGTTCCAGCAATCAAATTATTCTGTAGTATACAAATTATACTGTATTAGTTGGATCGGCGAAAAATGTAAAATGTATGCTAAACTAATTACCTGAGTTTGATGGTTGTCACAACAAATTGTTGATGCCATATCCCATTATAAATTTTATAGAAAAAAAAACTGAAAAAAAAAATTTTATTGAAATTTTTTCTTAAAATTTTTAAATAGAAACAAAATTAGTATTATTTCTAAGCAGGATTCGTATCTCATGGGTAATGGGTTACCCTGGGTAAAAGAAAAATTAGGAACGAAGCGTCGAATCGAAGAAATTACAAATATTTTTGGGTTTCTAAGGGATTTCCATAAAGTGGTCCAATTCGTATTGAAATTCGTTTTTTAAACAATCGCCAAAATTAGAAAATCGCTAAAATTAAAAATTGCTGTAACCCGGAAACGGTGAGTCCTATCGCAAAAATAATAAATTTTTGCCACCATAGGAGACTGTATTTAATACGGCATCACTTTTCTTTAAAAAAAACTCGCTGTAACTAAAATTTTTCGAATAAAAAAATCGCTAAAACGCAAATAAAGGGGTTTTCAACAGAGACGCTACAAAAGTAAATCGATAGGGACAGCAAACGACGCCATATTTTTTCCCGCTTTTTTGACATTTTTCTTCAGTAAGGTTTGTCATTTCATCATGGAAAGATATACGAGCCAACAACGAGTCGAAATTATTAAAATTTACTACCGAAATTTGGAGTCAGTGGCCTCAACTTTAACAGCGCTAGGATTCGGATTTTCATCGCAAAATCATCTTCAGCGATGAGTCTCATTTCTGGCTGAATGGCTTCGTCAATAAGCAAAATATGTGTTATTGGTCAGACAGCGATCCACACGTAATCCATGAGTCATCATTGCATCCCGAAAAAATTACGGTTTGGTGCGGTTTATGGGCCGGCGGCGTCATTGGGCCGTACTTCTTCCGTGATGATCAAGACCGGCACATTACTGTGAATGCGAATCGCTACCGTTCAATGATAATCGAATTTTTTTGGCCCCAATTGGATAATATGGACTTGGAGGACATGTGGTTCCAACACGACGGCGCCACAAGCCACACAGCCAATGCCACAATCAATTTATTGGAAACCAAGTTTGGTGAACGTGCTATCTCACGAAATTGCCCAGTCGATTAGCCGCCTCGGTCGTGCGATTTGCCGTTAGATTATTTCCTGTGGGGCTACGTCAAGTCTAAGGTCTATGCCAACAAGCCAGCGACGATTGATGAACATCGTACGAATATCGAACGTGAAATTGCAGCTGTATCGCTCGATTTATGCTTGAAAACCGTCGAAATTTGGGTTCAGCGTCTGGACTTCTGCAAGCGTGCCCGTGGTGGCCATGCAAAATAAATCGAGTTCCATACATAATAGCATCGAACGTACTTTCACAGGAATAAAGAATTTCAAAAAATTTATTATTTTTGCGATTTTTTGATAAAAATTTCATTCATACGATCGGACCACTTTAAGAAAAACCCTTAGAAATCTATACAAATTAGTTATTTGGTCGACTGGGTGCTCCGTTTCGGAGATATTGGCATAAGGGTGTTTTAGAGATTTTTGATTCTATAAATTTTAGTTTTGACGTTTTTTTTTTTGTAAAAAATTGTGATATCTTATTCAATACATCAATAGGCTAAATCCTCCTATGGAGTTAAAAAATATTATTTTTCCGAATGGAGTCACCATTTCCGAGTTATAGCCATTTTTTTATTTCAGCGATTTTCATACTTTGGCGATTTTTTGAAGAAGAAAATTCTTCCATTACCCATTCATAATGGAAAATTTCTCGCAGTGCAAAGCAAACGAAAAGCGATGATCAACCTTCTTGATCGAATGCTCAAGCGAGAGTGAATGATTTCGTTTGACTTCGTTCACTGCGTGAGCGCATGTCGATGTGAAAACACGAAGCACACAAATGCACGGTTCATAGGCTTTGCCGGTCACCGTACTAAATGGTTCGATGAAATCCATTTTACCAATATTAACTGAAGATTTCGTGTCGGTCAGTGTCATTCTATAAAGCAGTGCCAGCTTAGCAGGAATACCAAGCCATGAAGGAGACTAAAACGTGTGTTTGCTGTAAAAAAATCAATGAGTGTTCGAACTCACAGGCAGTCTGTTAACATCTTTTTGTTACAAGGTACCTTTTCGATTTCTATGAACACATTAGTAAATGTTACATTGAAAAATAAAAAAAGGAATAGTTTTTCTGCTGAAGGCTCTTTTGCTATTGCACTTTCTTTTTTCTTACATCTGCTTTAACATTAGATGTAATATTGTTAAAATAAATAAAGCAATATTTAGCTCACTGAAATAATTGTTTTTGTTTTGTCATCAACAGAGCGACGACAAAAACAATTGAATAGTATAGAGAACTTATTGCACTCTTCTTCCGCTCTCATGTAGCATAAAACAATACAAAAAGCATAAATGTTTCAAAAGGCATAAATGCTTCACATCAAAATTATGAATGGACCAAGTTATGAGAAAAAGAGAGTAATACGTTTTTAATCTTTCGCCAGATGTCGCCACTGCTTTTGAGTCATAAAATTCGTTCCATGAGTTCTCTATTCTAGTCAATACTCTTTGTCGACGACGACCTGCTTGTTTGTTCGCTGGTCCTAGATCAATACCATCAGATTTATTTTCAGGCAGAGACTATTGTTGTACAACAATCACGTATGTGATGCTAACGCTTTGTGTTGTTTGCATGTGTTCACTTTGATAGATTGCCCTACCCTTGCATGTAGACGTTAACACATATGTTATACATATTATTTTATACATTTCATACATAGTTTATTCAAAAAGGCACAGAGTTATCAAACTGCCCTCATATCAATATTTTTACGTTAAGTTATTTCTAGCAAAAATAACAACAGCGATATTAGTTTACCTCTGGGAATATAATTTTTTTTAAATATGTCACTTGTACTTACAAATATTAAAGTTCTACAGTTATCGATTTCAAATCACATTCAAAATCCGTCCGACCTGTTGTCTGTGTGGTGTTATAAAAAATTGGAATATTAATTTCAGGATTTCCTTTGCCACCCATAGCAAGTGCTTTGAATATCTTAAATTCAGTTTCAAAGGATTTCCTTATTTCTAGCAATTGTTATGATATTTCTGACAAATAACTTAGCAGATACCAAGCTATAATTTCTTTAATTCGACAATTGTGTTAACTATTAAAGCAACAATTTTCAATTCATCGCAAAAAATCTCACCTTGAAATGCAAAAACCAATTAAGTAGCAACTCTTCTCCCTTGCGAATTGGTTTGATTAAAGTTTTCATCAAATGCAACACAAAAAAACAGACTTAAAAAATTCCCTCATCTTCAAATCCAGCAATTAAAAAACCATCAATATCATCATTAAAAGCTAAATAAACAAGTATATGGTGGCATCGCACAAACAAACTCACGGTTCCTCCTCACGCTTTAAAGTCGTAAAAACGTGTCTAACACTGTTTCCCTAATGACACACTAACTGATAGGAATGATGCTTATCACAGTGATAATAATCTCGATAATAATGTCGATGACGACGACGACGATGATAATGATGATGATATTGAGTCTGATAATGATGATGGATACGTTAATAGTTATAAATAGTAAAAGTTTTATTACAAATTGAAAAAATTACTACTACATTTTACCCGTTATTACAAGGAAAAATTGATAAAATTGTTAAAACAACATCAGGAATTGATGGCAATGTGGAAGAGCATCTTACCTTGAGTGGTCGTAAATAATTTCAACTGGTTTTCCTTGCAATACCTTGTGCGTCCAACCACAGGGAGAGATTGCTGATTTGGGCAGACATTGAAAATGATCGATTATGCGACTGATATGTGCAATAAAATGTAAAAGGTTTGAATGTGAATGAAATTTCCAAAACAAAAAATACTTCAATACGATGTAGTTTGTTGCATATTAGTAGCATGGAGGAGGAATGGATAAGAGACACCGTTTCGCTCATTAAATTTAAGACAATTGGTGTGGTTGCCTGTGAAAGTTGGATGTTTAAATGCATTGCTTTAATAATGCCAGGTAGAAAGAAGCATTACTACAAAACATCCAGCAAGAAAATAACAACGGCATTTTGTACTTGTGTGGTGGAATAGTTCTGTTAAATACTTATACAACATAAATGCAAATCGACAATAAGAGTCAATCGAAAATTTAAAAATGCATTTAAATTTCAAAGTTTTTCACCAAAAAGAATTGAACGAGTTAAATCAACTGTTGTTATAACTCCACCTGCAACGAATTTGCAATTTGTATCGAACATGTGTCTTTGGCGCCTACCCCACGACGAAGAGTGTGAAATGTAACGTCAGATCATAGAAATGGCGCCTCTGTTCTATTATTTCTCTATGATCAGGAGATGCGATGCGGTGTCATCAATTGATAACATATTGCAAAAGGGGATAACATCATATTCTTTTATCACGGATATTCCGTTCCAGTTTCTCACCATCCATTTGTAATAATGTGCTTATGAGTCTGAAGGTAAAGGGTGTCCAAATAAAAGTTCATGATTTAAATTTTGTGAAATTTTTTTCAATGCAAGTGGCAGCTCTTCACTTTGACGTCGGTCGTCTACGATTATTCCCATTTTTAAAAGTGAAGGGCTACGCAAACTGAAGAACGCGTTATCAGTGTCAAAACCCATTATAAATATGGGGAAAATTACGCTGAGACCGGTGGCAAACTTCGAGGCATTTTCGGTCGTAGAAGTGCACCTAATATGTCAACAATTCGAAGAATGATCAAAAAATTTCAAGTAATTGGGACGATTCCTGTGCGTCGGCGTACAGGCCGTTCTCTCGAAAATGTCGCTGCAGTAGACGAAAGTCTCAACGAAACCCCGGGAACATCAATTCGGTATCGGTCACTACAACTTAAAATTTCGCGAAGAACCACGCGGCGAATTGTTATTTCTCTACCTTTACCGGTACAAGATGCAATTCATTCAGTAGCTTAAACCAGCAGACCATAGGGCATTTACATGCACTCGATCTTGCAGATCAACTCGATAATCGACAAATCACTCTATTATCATGTGATTTCTCATACTTTTTTGTACCCAAGATCGAGTAAATTTATCTCGATAATGATATTATCATGACACAAATCATTTCAACCGCAGACTTGTATACGCACTTTCAGTAGGAGACTGTGTGAACATGAAACGGAAATGGGAATGCAATGGAAACGTACTTCACTGAACATGTACCTTAAAGACAAGCCACACAAACGTGATTAATATAAGAGGTAGTGCTATAAGGAGAACTGATTTAGGTTTCTTCTTTGTTTTGTAAATACTAAAAAAATTTCAAGAAATTCTAAATAAATTCCACGTAAAATATCTTTAATTGCATAAAAGGTTATTTCTACAAATAAAAAAAATCGAAAATATAACTAACTGACAGAATTGTATGATACTAATACATAAAAATCCTCCTGCCACCACCTGGTATAATTCCATAATGACATCATGAAATATAAAATGTCAAAACTAAATCGAGTAAAAATGCATGTAAACACCTATTATCATAGTGAAGTAGAGGTGTGAGTAAGTTTTGGGTTACGATCACGCACGCTCCCGAAAGGAAAACGGTCACTCACGAACGAACATTTTTTCGGAGCTCACGTTCACGTTCACGCACGCTCACGTCGCCATAATTTGATCTCACTCATATTCACGGGTGAATCACGCGTAATTCATGTGATTCACGCCAATCACGTAACTCGCGCCCATCTCTAGAGAGAAGAGAATGACGATTTCTCAAACAAATTATATTCACCGAAGAGGTCATCAAACAAATTTTTCGAATTTGGGGCTTAGAACATCTGCCCGTGATACATTAGAAACGAATGCAGTCACAATCAGCAACCGTTTGGTGCGGATTTGGTCAGGTGGCGTGATTGGACCTTCCTTTTTTGAAAATGAGGCTGTGAATGCCATTCGATACAGGAACACGATAATGGAGTTCTTGTGTCCGTAAATGGACAGCATGTATCTGGACTACATGTGGTTTCGCCACGACGGCGCCACCGTGAAATTCCGATGTCAACTGGCCACCAAGATCGTTCGATATAACGACGTGCGATTTCTTGCTTTGGAATTAGGTGAAATCTCTGGTGTATGCGAATAAACCACAAACAATTCCTGAGCTCAGGGCTCCAACGCGTCATCGGTGAGATAAAGCCACATCTTTGTCAAAATTTCATCGAAAATTTGATGAAAAGAGTAGTTAGTTGGTAAACTTAAGCCGCTGAGTCGACCTATTGTGCGCTCCCAAATTTCCCTACTAAGTCATTATACCCTCATAGGAATTCGGTGCTATGCACTAAATATCTCAGAAAGTATCTCAGAAAGTTCCAGTCCATTCACTTAAGATTGGTAATGTCCGAGGGATACTTGGATCTGGTTTGTATGAAAGCCGGGCATTGACACAGGAAGTTCTCCATCGTCCTCCCTGTATGACCTGCATTCACTAATTGCCACTTGTCCAATACGGTATAGATGGTCTTGTAAGCCCGGGTGTCCCGTTAAGACTCCCATCATTTTGCTCATTTTAAACTTTTCCAGTTTCAGCAAGCCTTTTGTTTTCTTCCCATCGGGGTCTGCCCATTGGATCCCTGTCATCCTGCCCAATGTTTCTTGATTCCACAGGACTCTGTGGGCCGATTCCGCCCATTAGCTTAACTCAGCTTCGTCGCCCAGAAAGGTTTCGCGCTCTCCAGTCTCACCGTATGAAGTTTCCTGGTCTTTTCTGACAAAAATTTTGCACTCTCTTTACCGCTAACTCCACTGTGTTCCGGCACCCAGATGAAGTTAAGTCTGCCATGCGTGGAATAATTATTGATCCCCTTTTTGCAGTGAAGGACTGTTTGACAAATTCCGATGATATTGCGTTAAGTACCATCGGGCTATCCGTGAGGATATTCATCCCCGTTGGGCTCTTAGTGTTGTCGAACCATTTAATGCGTTTCGAAATCGCCCAAACTTCCGCTTGCAAGTTCGTATTGTTATCCGTGAGGCGTATGTAGGTTTCGCCGCCGGATTTTCAATGAAAAATCCTGGAACTGTTCATATCCTTAGATTTGCGCCATCCGTATAACAGCAGGTTCCAATTGGCGTTTTGTGCCAGGGTCCAATCCTGCCAAGCGTCCCTAGATGGCGGCATAGTCACGCAGTTCGCCTTAATCCTTAGTTAGAATATTCGGTCGGATTCACTCGCGTCTTGCGTCTAACTGGCCTAGGCCTCCATTATTCTTTGGTGTTTCGACTTGTGATCATTGTTGATCCATTCATCTGTCGCCTGTTGGCGTTTTGCCTCAAAGGCAGCTTGGTATTTGACCTTGATCTCAGTTGGCTGGATGCATAAAACAGACTTTATAGCCCTTGTCGGGGTTTACACTGCATTCTGAGCCCCTGAGCTCCCCCTGCGTACGTGTTTGATTCGGGGTGTAGTATTTCGGTACAAAGCATGGCCGGTGGACTCTAATCGATTGATTTTAGTCTCATCAGACCATATAATCCTAAACACAAGAATTATAATTATAACAGAATTATAATTTTTTAAAAATTCCATGTTTTCCATCTACTTTAGATGCTTCCATTTTTGATCAGCTAGTTGACAATAATGAGCAATTGAAAAAATAACAGTAAATTTATGAACTACGTGATCGTTACATTTGAGTTTCTGGATCTTTAAAGAGTTGAAGAGAGTGCAATATTGTACCATTGAATTGTAACCTTGGGGGTTATTTACATATTACGATGTTTTAAACATATATGTTCAATTGTTGTTTATTTAAGTGTCCGTTATGAAAGAGGCTATATCACAGTAAAATTCACAAATATTTGTTCGTTCTAAAAATTAAAGTTTGAAACTTCCATTGCGGGAAAGCTGTTACAATTTGCTCGTCACTGTATGTGTTTTTCGAGTGTGTGCAATCACTTCCCAGCAGCGAATAGAGGTAACTTGCATGCTTCCTATCAGCCCTATTAAGGCAGTCAAACATCCCACCCTACAAATGCAAACGTCTTTTCAAATTAACATAGGACGCCTTAGGAAGGGGAGGCCTGCAGATTTCCCTTCTCTTGACAGACCTGCTTGTGGCGTGCAGAGAGGAGGGCTCGTATATGGCCTTCCCTTTCAGGCCTTCTGGTAAGCATGCTAATTGAAGGCTTTCTAAGATAACTGCAACGGTAGGCCGGGGGGGGGGCAAAATAAAATACATATACGAATTATTTCCATATAAATAATGTTCGGACATATTCATGTCTCCTAGATAAAATATAAACACAGTCTTTGAACATTATAAAGTTTTTTTTTAATCTGGAGCATCAGGATTAGAACACACGACCTCAGCACTTGCAGCTGGATGTGTTACCTAGTTGGCTGCCGCCTGTTGTAGTTTTACTACGACGAATTGCGAACATGTACAAAGACGAGATACCACGAACAACAGCATTCCTTTTGCATTACCTTAGCAGGCATGCTAACAGGCCTGCTTGGAGAAGGGAATTGTACATGCCAATGAGCATCCATTCTGCCTTCCACTGGTATGCATACTAGCAGGCCTGTGTACAGAAGGGAGATGTTCATATCGATGGGATAAACTCGAAGGTACAGAGTGGGCTTCCTGCCAGGCCTGCAGTCGGAAGGGAAACAAGCATGTCTATTTTGTACCTTTCGATAAGGCCTCTTTCCAGGCCTCCTTCAAGAATGGAGTTGTGAATGTGTACCGAATTGTTTACCAGTCCCTGAGAAGGAGGAAGGAAGGCATGTATGAATGGCTGCTAGGAGAAGGCATAGTTGAGTGTCAACAATCTGCCTCAGAAGGCATATTTGGAGAATGTCCCGGCGTTTACGCTGCTGGGTTGCTTCTTTTACACATGTTACCAACGTTTTCTCCATTTTCCGTAAAAATTGATAATAATAATTTTGGCCTAAATTAAATTTCGTTTACAACAACACAAACGACTGTTACGAAAAAAGTTTTTTATTTGAGGGAAACGTTTCAGCGGTTTCGATCAATGTATGTAATGAATGTATGTAGTAGGGAATTCAAATAATAGCGGTTTCCGAACGAGAAGGTTTTCGATACCACGGTTTTTGGAATTTTCATGGAACCGACATGACAAAACCGGCTCACACAACCCTTAAGCATGCTCCCAAACCAATGCGACGGGCGTGCGGATATCATGTCGCACCCAAATCGCAATGCATTTCTTGCTGGTACAATAACAAAATATGTTGCGTTGCGGGTGTGACACGATTCCCGCACGGTAGTCGTATATGTTTGGGGCGTGTTTAAAATTTGACATTGGCTAAAAATAAATGCATGTCCTATTAAAATTATTGCCATTTTAGCTAATTCTTAAAATATTATAATTATAATATAATTATATTGAATCTTTGCGATTTCTACAATCGTTCATCATTTTCAAAGTGCCCTCTGTGTCTCATCTCAAACTCTTGTGTGTGCCGGTTCCGATTTTGATATTTCCACTTTTTTTTGCGCGAAACGCACACTCTTGTCTTATATGATTACTGCTAAACCGGCATTTTTGAGATGTAGCTTGAAACATAACACCGGTTCGCTGTGGCCGTCTGTCATTATACAATTATGTTTTCTCACATGTTATGCGAGTAGTTAAATATGTAACTCCATATTGTGTTGTCTCGTCGTCTCGTCGCTTTAGTCGTGTTTGTCATGTCGCTTTCAATGTTAAGATGCACCACAATATACTTAACTATGTATAAGTATGTACGTGCCATGAAATCAATGATAAACCACTTCGTCACACGTGATATCTGTTGATAAATCTTTTTATGAAGCTGAACAAATGAAAATGACGAGTAAGTGTTTTGGCCATAATAATCGGAACGACTGTGGGGAGAGGTGCCCGGTCAACACTTTCATTTTGCTATTAATTTATCAGCAACGGATGAGAGATGAGATTCCAGTGAAAATTGGTATTTAGCAAAATGTGGTAGAGATTTCTTTGCGAGTGTGAAAATATGTATCTATATAATTAGACTATAAAATATTTAGTTGTTTTTATGGTTATTGAAGTTTCTTTCTTCAAATGTCATCTTATTTTAATGATTTTACATTTTATACGATTTGGATTAAGACTTCATTTGTTGCTAATGTGAAGAAAGTGAAAAAGGATAAATATAATGTGATTTATTTCAAGTTTAACTTTCTTACTTAAGGGGAGCCAAAACTCAACACGTCGGCTCGCAAAGTTCAATTTGTCGGCTCTCGGCATGAAAAATTTCCAATCGCCAAAACAAATATATATTTGTTGACCTTTTCAGGAGCATCTACTAACTAATGTCATTAAGATAACACAAATTGTATTTTTTTGGAACGAAGTTCCTTATCGCATGTTGCGAGATGGGGGCTAAATGAAAAAAAATTAAACAACTTTTTTTTTAACATTATTATGCTTAGCAATATGTCAAAAACGACTTTTTGCGAAAAAGAACTTTTTTATTGTTGAATATGAATCTTTGGGGACTCAGAAACAATATTTATTCCACGAGTTTTTTTTTAAAAAATAGTTGTATTTCAAAATATAACACAGTTTAACCATTTTCGTGGGCTTAAAAATTAAAAAATTAAATTAAAAAAAAAAAAAAACTGGAATTTTTTAATTTTTTACAATAAACTGGGTTAGTAGCCTTTCATTTAAGGTGAATATTTCATTCGTACACTGAGAGAAAAAAAATTATTATACTAATAAGTGGTACAGGTAGATTTACGACTTTTTCATTTAAAATGGCACAAAAACGGCTAAAGATTTTTGGCCAAAATTTTCTATTTCTCGTTTAGAACCTTAAAATCTAAAATTCCACCAAGGCGCTTCACGTCACAAAGCTTAGTTTGGACGTTATGAGTTGAGGAAGGTAAAAAAGCTAAAAATTTTGGATTTTTTCCATTTTTCTTGAAGTTTTTTCAATTTTTTTTTCCAAACGAAACATTGTACTGCGAAGCGCCGTGGTAGAATTTAAGATTTTAAGGTTCTAAACGAGAAATAGAAAATTTTGGCCAAAAATCTTTAGCCGTTTTTGTGCCATTTTAAATGAAAAAGTCGTAAATCTACCTTTACCACTTATTAGTATAATAATTTTTTTCTCTCAGTGTACGAATGAAATATTCATCTTAAATGAAAGGCTACTAACCCAGTTTATTGTAAAATATTAAAAAATTCCAGTTTTTCGGATATTAATAAAATTACAGGAAAAAATTCGTAATCAGTTGAAAAATCAATGACAACAAGAACACCCTATAATTCACATATCATGTAATTCAGGGCCACCCTAATGAGCATTTCAGATATCCGAATGTATCCCCAAATCAGTACATATAATTTGGTACATATATCTTTAAATTGGAAAAACCACTTTTTTTGACATATTGCTAATTATGCTACAACCCAGTACTATCAACCATAGATAAAGGAAATAATAGATATAGCGCGACCATTGTCAACTTTGTTCCCTAGGTGCTGTCCTGTACTACTGTCACTTTCACTGAAGTTTCCAATAATTCTCATTGACGTTTATTCAAAATTGTGGGAAATTTATGTGAAAGCAATTTAAACAATGGAAAATGAGACAAAATTTATGTGATTTTACATAATAGCATTTGTTTCTTATGTAAAAAGCTATTTCAAATCCATGAGGCCGGTGTTGGGATATCAATAGACGAAAACCCGTAAGACCGCCCAAAGATGAACATCCCGGTACGCCTTTTTAATCTAAAAAAAAAAACTAACTGTAGCAACTTCTGGGGTCGCACATGCCAAAACCGTTAGAATGTCTGAGGAGTCTCAACAAGGTATGGCAGATGACCTGGAGGAAGAACCACTTTATTAGGACATAAACGGTGGTGACATGGCTTTGAAATACGATGGTCATCAGATATTCCTTTAACTAACGTGTTGTATTCTTGAATTTTTTTTGAAAATAATTTTTTCTTTTGATATGAAATTTTAGATTTCTATTGTCATATTTTTTTTACTTCTTTTTGGGAACAAATAAAATCCAATTCATTGCTTTCAACGACATCTAGAAAATTACCCATTACACTAAATTTTTCCCAACACTTGTGCTTCATCTATTTGTTTACTTTATCTATGACATTAGGTACTTGTGCTTTGGTTTGTGTCTAGACTAACACATGTTGGCAAATTTCGTGTTTAATGGGAAGTTTTCTAGGTGGCGCCAGTAATTAATATGTAGTATATATTATAGTTTTGAACCAAATAAAAAGTAAATTTAGAAAAGCCAAAGTGAAAGAAGTTTAAAACAAGAAAATTTTCTTAAATGAGTGCCTTTTCTCGTCTCGTTGTTAGCAATTCATTGTTGGTTGAACTAATAATAACAATAAACATTTATTTTAAATTGTCAAGTTATGAAAACCCACTTCCACAAAAAGTTGAATAAATACGAAAGCAAATGCGATGGTGACAGATGTGCAATATATAAAACATAAATGAATTCTGGAGAATTCTAAAATCATTCCTACATCACTTGCAATACATGGTTCTCAACGGCGTTTTAAAGGAAAGATGCACAGAAGTGTTTCTGGATACAGTGTCGAGCAAACCAATTTTTGATAAAAACAAGCTTTGAATTTAGAGATTCGTGGCAGATTGAATAGTTAATAAGACTACTACTGATTAATATTTTTTGCGTTTAATTAAAATTAGAGTTTTATTTTTTAAGTCATGGAATTGTAACCATATACGGACACCACTACGTGATAAAAGACAAAAAAAGACCCGTGTCTCCTAGTTTTGCCCAAAGTCATGCACTTTTTTTTATGGGCCCGCAAAGATTTGGGGCCTCGGTGTCATTTTTGCAAAAGAGTGATCATTTTGTCAGGGTCATATCTTGCAAACCGTTCGGAATTTTGATTTAGTTTCTGAGGGAGAGTTGTAGCCCTTGTCATAAGAACAAAAATTGTGAACATAAACCTCATTTTCAAGGTCAAAATCGCAAAAAACCTTTTTTTACCTTTTTTTCCTTCTTCAGGTCCATAGCTAGCAAACCGTTCAAAATTCAAGGAAACAATCAGCTACAAGAATGTATCTAAGATCTCAATAAACAACTTTCTAGAACGTATTAACTTCCTAGGTATGATTCTGAACACCGTTTAGGTAGGGCTTAAGTAGCGTTTAGGTAGCCGCAAAAGTGAAAAATTTCCCGAAAATTTTATAATTTCACTGTGTAACTTCTTAAGTCATGGAAATATAACCATATACGGACACCAATACGTGGTAAAAGGCCAAAAAAAAGACCAGTGTCTCCCAGTTTTGCCCAAAGTCATGGACATTTTGTTTTATGGGCCCCAAATATTTGTGGCCTCGGTGTCATTTTTGGAAAAAAGTAATCATTTTGTCAGACTCATATCTGGCAAACTGTTTGGAATTTTGATTTATTCTCTTGTAGCTCTTGTCATAATGAACAAAAATTGTGAACATATAAAATTCCGAACGAATTGCAAGATATGATATTTTTCCAAAAATCACACCGAGGCCCCAAATCTTTGGGGCTCATAAAAAAATTATCACGTAGTGGTGTTCGTATATGGTTATATATTTTCGTGTTGCACTGTGTAATTCAAGTAATTTGTTGCCACTTACTTGGTTATATTGTTAATTTGAAATCATTTCCATGAAAACCTAAAACGCATTGTTGACAAACATTTTTTGTTTTCATAAAGTATCAATTATTAAAGTATTCATATCAACTACGCGATAGTCAAGGGAATTTCACTTATGGGGTGGTTTACATTTTGGTTATTATTAACTAAGGTATTTTTTGGGTGTAAGATCACATAAAGAGTTCAAAAATAAAAATGAATTTCAAATGTTGTTTGCCCAAAATTTGCCACAATGACGCTAAAACAACAATATTGAAAATCTAATAAATTTTAAAAATAAATAAGATTAAAATCAATATTTAATTTAAAAGAGCAATTGCATTATTGTGAGTGAGTTTTTTTAAGAACCTAATATATTTTTCTTAATTAAACGAATACTAATAAATATTAAATTTAAACTGGTGTCAAATTGCACTTGACGAATTTTAAAGCCTGACCTGAAGAAATTCGGATTGTGGATGCTGTGATTTTTCGACAGACAAAAAAATCACAAGCGAAATCTGGCAAAAATAGATGTCATTTCGTTCACTTTACACTGGAAAAGTAACTTCACGACATTAAATACGGTAAGTAGAAATGGCTGTCACTGTTTGTCCTATGAGGACCTTTGTGATACCATGGCACGCCATATTCCCTCCCTAACGTTAAAGCTTTACATTGACCTGGTATATTTAACGGAAATTCAAGTCATATGATACCACATTCTGATATTACACGATGTGGCTGAACGATGCTAGTGAACCGAGTTTCAGTTAGATCCCACATGAAGTAAGATTCTAGTTATTGTCTCCTACTCACAGAATTGGCCGAAAAGTAGCATATGAGATGTACCAAGATTTCGCTCTTCTGTTCATCTCCGCAATATCTGCAGAAATCATGAGACGGCATTCCAAGTCTAATCGGGTGTCTGCCTATTAAACAGTGCTCAGTGATCATAGCTACTGGTATAGAGATATCTGGTCTACACGCTGAAAAAACGGCCCCAGCAACAAATTGCAGGAAACATGTACATGTTTGTACAATGTGTTTGGACACAAATATACTATATTTGCGACAAGGTAAAAACACGTTATATTTACATCCTAACAACATCAAAAATACAGAATAAATTCAGCGTGGAGGACTAGATATCAAGGTTAGTTTACGACTCAGGTCATAACTAGACCATACTTACGTGATGATACAGCATTTTTTTTTGTACCTCCAGGCCATCTATCATTCGCATGTAGGAGAGTTTCGGTTTTGCATTCAGATAGGGTAGGCAGACCCACATGATCCATGTGGAATGGTAAGAAATTACCTAATCTCGCCATCTCATTTACCCTATGGTTGCCTGGAATGTTTCTGTGTCCCGGTACCCATATAAGCTAGATATCGAACTGTTTGGCCAACCCATTTACAGATGTGTTGCAGTAGTACCAAGATTTCGCTCTTTAATAAAGTTTTGTTAAGTTTAAAAAAAAAAAACAAAAAAAAAGTTCTTGAAGTTAGGAATACAGATTGCAGAGATTTGATTCCAGCCGGACTGTCAGAGTAGCTGTTGATACCTTAGGCGGTGATGACGTTTCGTCCCAAGCCAAAGGGAAACTTGCAATGACTTCCGGCTGAAATACACTGGTATAGTCTGGTAGCCTTTGTGCAAGGTCTGGGCCCACCTCCATAGGCTGAAAACTCTGTGGTTTTTGTTGTTTGGAAGCAATTATATCGTGTTTGTAGCTTGTTGAAAATATGGTTCGTTTATATCCAAACACATTGTGTTTGCTATTCAATATTACATGTTTGAGACACAATGATTAGTAGGCTATAATATATGTTTTTGTGACCCAAATGTGGATTCGTTTATTGAAAATCACTGAAAATAAAAACGTGACATATAATAAAGGAACAAGAAAGAACTAGATCTTCAAATCATGAAAACAATGCTTGCAAACATGTACATGTTTCCTGTAATATGTTGCGGGGGCCATTTTTTCAGCGTGTATAGGATAGACTCCAAATCCTAGTTTGCCATCTAGTTTGAAGCTATCAGTGTAGAAGCCTAAATATCTTCTACAAGTTGGTATGATTTACTTCCAATTCTGCTTGTCCAGGATAGGACCCAGTTCTACCTTTCTGGGTGTCATGTAAAACAATCCTATTGTGTATTACTCCAGATCGCTTAAAACCGTCACATGACCATATGGGTTGGTGATCAATCCCGAGGAATGTCTTCCCAACAACACTAGTCGTATCTAGTGGATGATAACCTCCAAACCCTCTTCAGGGGTTGTTCGAAGGGCACCAGTGGCTTTTGTCAACATACTTAAGTAAATGGATATTTTCTGTACCGGCCACCAAGTGATAGTGCCAAAGAACAATATCGGGGATAGGCCCATACGGCCTCCAGTGCCCCTTTTATAAGAATATAGTAACACTGTTGCCCTACTGATTCGGTCTATAGTGTTTGACTTGAAACTAAGTTTTCTGTCCAAACTCACGCCTAAATGTCGTGGTTTATCATTCAGGCAAATTTCTCTACCACACAAACCTACAGAAAAAATAACTGAATTAGCCGTAACCATATTAAGAGGTTGTCACAGGTATATAGATGTCATCAAATCCGAACTAGGGGTTTTCACAATCATATTAGACGGTGTCACAACCACACTACAGATTGCTTCAACCAAATTTCAGTGGTGGCGACTAAATTCAGCCTCTTTTCAAACAATTTATTCCGAATATACCGAGCCTTTTGTTGAGTAGTACAGAATAGGAGCTCGGGTTACTCTGGATTTAAAACCAGCCCATTCTTCGTGATCCACTTATAAAGTCTCCTGATACAGCCATGGGGTAAATCTCTGCACGTGGAAGGGTATTTGCCCTGTACTGCAATTCAAACCTCTTTTACAATAATTAGTTCCGAATATGCGGAGACTTCTGTTTTCTGGTAAATAATACGATTTTGGGTTGCTCTGGATTTACACCCCGTCCATTCTCCGTGATCCACTTATAGAGTCTCCTGTTAAAGCCTTGGGGTTGATCTCTGCATGTGGAAGGGTATTTTCCCTGTAATGCAATGCCAGACCATAGGCTAACCTGACCCCTCCAGATGAAGCAAAACACTATCCTGTGTTAAATTCTAGAGAAGTGGTGATACGACTCCGTATTCTTACGTTGAAGGATTCGCGTGATACCTCCCAAACGAACGATTGATGACTGAATGCATGAAAATATAAGAAAAACGCAACAGATCAGTCAAAGTAAGAAACACTCAATTCATTTACACATGCATTCACGAATATTTATAAATCACTGGCTGAAAGAATAATGCAAAAATACAGTACAGTACAGTGCTGGGTACTGAAAACAATTCCTCTTTGTCCCTCTTTTCGTTTAGCTCTCGACAGAGAATAGTGACAAAAAGAAATGAAGTAAACAGTGCATCAGGCACAGCTGTCTTTGCATCACAACCAAAGCTGCATTTGGATCACAAACACATATATTATAACGTATTAATCATTGTATCTCAAACATGTTATATTGGATAGCAAACACATTTTGTTCGGACACGAGTATACTATATTTGCGACAAGCTCCAAACACACGTTATATTTACATCCAAACAAATAAAATCGACACAGTTTTCAGCGTGTAGAGCAGACAATTGTTTGAAGGATTCGGAAAATCTAGCAGTCCGAAAAATATTTACTTTAGCTTATACAACTGGTTGGCGGAATATGCTATCTTCGTTTTGTAAGGTCCCTGACCACCCGGGGTTGTTCGAGACCGGATAAATAAGTAAGTTTATAGGAGACTATGTTGAGAAATAAATTGAATGTAGTTGATCCAAACATATTTTCCGAGCTTTATCTGATACCGTCTAGAATCAGGATAAACTCAGATATTTTGTATATCAATAGCAGTAAGTCGCTTTAAATTTCAAATTCTTTGAATTGTAGTATGAATTTCTTCTGATTTCCAACGAATTTTAACTTATTTTTCTGTATAAAATTTTTTTTACCGTTATTTGCAATCACCCTATTAGGAAATATTTACAAATTCACGATATTTACTACGATTCTATTGAAATCTAATACATATTTTTGCGACATCTGCTCTTGGATACCATCACAATAGATTTGAAATAATCTAATATACAACGAACAACGAACTATTCACCACATAACTGAATAAACAAAAAAAAAAAAAAAAAGAAATACCTATTCATATTGTACATTTGACTCTGAAAGGTTAACTTTAGTTTACAACCAAACGAATGTTGTTTTAAATGTCAACTGTGATATGTGTCAAATGACACTACAGTTTTAGAAAACTGCACCGGACAGACAAATAGACCGACAACTGCAAAACCGGAGATCTGTCAAATGAAATCATATTGTTTCTGTTTATAAACCGCCATAAACAATGGCATGGGAAATTAATAAAAGTAAGATTGTGAATGGGAGGAGGGAGGTGGAAAAAAAATCTAATTTGAATAAAATACAGATTATTTTGTCACAATGAAATTTTGATTTTACCAAGTCATACAAACACACAAAAAATGGGTGTTAAATTAAGTTGACACACGTTGTCGGGGGGAGCGGTTGGAGCTGCCGTTTGTTGGTGGTGATTTGTTTTCACATTTCAGATTGGTTTTTGTCGCCAAATACTACTGACATTAGTTACGCTTAACGTATTAAATTAATTAATTACGATAACGACAGTGTAGGTATAAATATTCCACAGATTGTCAAAAATCTAAACCGAAAACACGCTTAAGTCAACAGCTTAGATTTGTGAACTTTAGTCTGGATGTGTTTTCAAAAAGATGAGTCGTTAATTCGTTACAAATCTTGATTTAAAATCTAACGACATTACAGCAATTTTTCAATTGGAATATCATATAAGCTGCACAGAGCCCAATTAGTCTGACTCGAAAAAACAGAAAATGGAAAAAACTTGAAAATAAGTTTGCGACTTCTGCGAATTCTCATACAAATTTACGGCCAGGCCTCACGCTGGAAAGTGTGTCAGTTTTTGTTATTGGGATGCAAACATAACGTGTTTGTAGCTTATCGCAAATATAGTATACTTGTATCCAAACACATTGTGTTTGCTAGTCAATATAACATGTTTGGGACACAATGATTAATATGTTATAATATATGTATTTTTGACCCACATATGGCTTTGTTTCTTGAAAACTGCTGAAATCAAAAACGTGACAGACAACAAAGGAAAAAATGCAGCAGATCTTCAATTCTTGAAAACAGTGCTTGCAAACATGTAAACATATTCTCTCTCTATGAAGATTAATACACTTTTGCCTGCGTTTGCACCAATTTTCGAAGGACTTTTACCACTCCGAATGATGTATCTCTGTAACGTGCCGCTACTTCAGGCGTCAACAAATTGTTGGCCAAGCAAATTTGTTTTTAATGTGCGGGAATAAAAAAGTGCCAAATCAGGGCTGTAATGTGGAAGACCCATCAAATCAATGTTTTTGTTGGAGTTTTTGTTTTGGAGCTGTTGACACGTAACCAGTTGTGCCGAAGAAGCAGGTCCCCATTTGCTTCGAAGCGAATATCTTTTGTTGGATTTGGCTCGTTTTGGAAAACCCATACAGTCGATGGCTGTTTAGTCTCAGCTTTATATACATAGATCCATGATTCGTCGCCTGTCATGATCTATCTTATTGACTCCTTTTAAGAACCGCCTTAGAATTTTCTCAACAATTCCTTGCACCAATCGACACAAGTCTTTTTGAGCGGCTGGCCAATTACGCGGCGTCCACCGCCAGCCAAATATTTATTCAATATTGAATGTATGGGATTGGAAGTAATGCCCAAGGTTGCCTCAATACCAGTTCAAGTACAGCATCGATGTTTCCTGGCAAAATAACCGACCATGGACTAAACGCACTAAATGCGTTCTAAGGCGAACGTCTGCCCCAATTAAATACATTATACCAATTTTTCACAGACCTGTGGGATGGTGCCATCACTGACATATAAAGATTTAAGGTAATCATTGCACTCTTTTCTTGATAGTCCACGTCGACATTTATGAAAAATAATGGCACGAAAATTTTCTGGAGCTTAATCCATTTTGAGCATTTTTTGAGTCGCTGAAAAACCCAGAAATAATTCTCGCATGTAAAAACGTTCCGTGTACTGATCAGCTAAAAACTGTAGGACTTTCCAACGGTGATGCCAGATTCAATAAACGAGCTGTTTTCTGATGATGTTACAGTATCCAAGTATAGTAATTCCAACCATGTTTAAATAAAATTAGATAAAGTATGTAAAAAGTATTAAATAATCAAGATATGACGCGAGACAGAAATGGGTTTGAGTGAATCGCGTTGACACTTTGGCTCTCTTCTACGAGGGTTGCCAAATTGCGACGGGGTTTTCTTGTCTAGTTGTACATCCTCTTTGTAATAACATTAAAATCCCAAAATTTTATAAATTTGGATTTAGATCCACCATGAAAATCCTTCTAAAACCGGTGTAAAACTGTAGGTCCCAATATAATGAGAAGCTTTTTCATGGCTAAATACTGGATCGTGTCGTCGTCACTAAGCTGGATGACGTTTACGACATTTAAAGACGATTGAGCCATATTCGTCTGGCTGGCGTTTGAACCACGCCCCTTCTGGTACCTCCCATACAAATCAATGCATTTACGACAAAATCATATTTCTGCCAAACCTTTCTTCTGGTAGATGTGATTAGCTTCAACTCACACAACTAATCTGTAATAACTACTTAACTGGAGGAAATGGGCGAGAGTGTCACGCCCATTCTGGCACCTCCCATACAAAACTGGGTGTTCGTCCGAGTTGTCACTCCGATAAATCGCGTGAAACACTTGCGACCTTAATGAAATTGGGTATAATGTTTCACGTTATCAAACGCCAATCACCGATTAAAACAAGGGTGATTTTTCCACGCCCATTTTTGTACCTCCCATACAAAAGTTGTTTGGCTGTCTGGTTGTTCGTTACGAGAATCTTTATGCAATTTGGTACTACTCAATATTTAGTCAAATACCACTCTCCTATAGAAAATGAGCGGTATTGCCACAACCATTCTGGTACCTCCCATAAAAGTTGGGCGGATGACCTGTTGATCGACATGATAACTTTCGTAAACTACAATCGACCTTAATAAAACTCGGTACTAGGCCATATTTAGTCAAAAGGTACTGTGTAATTCATAACTGTCTACTGTGCCTGGCCCAGTTTCGCACCTCCCATACAAAAAAGGGGCGTATTTCCGGTTTATTGGAGATATCCAATAAATCACAACCGATTTTAATAAAATTTGTTACTGATCAAAGTTTTTTTTTACCTCCAATAAAAATTTTGGGAGGGCAATTGGTTGGTATTCAAAAAAATTCCCCAAAACCACTTAAGATCCTAACTAATTTGGGTGCTAAATAATATTTAGCGCAACGTCAATCTGCTATTGAACATGTTCACTTTTTAGTATGGGTGTTTTTTAACAGAACTCCCACGCAATGGATGACTTAGGCTGAGGGTATGATTAATTTGGTTCACCTGACTTAAATTTATGTACTGGTTTTGTTGGAAATTGTGGATTACTGACTATATGATATGGAGGTTGAACCACTGTGCGCAGTTGAAAGAACAAGGTCACAACCCATGTGGATAACACCCGTGGATGGCAACCATTAACAGTTGAATTCGCCAATTCAATAGAAATCTGTTTTACACTGAAAGATAAAAATCTACAAAGTCTATATATGATGTTAATTTATTTCTCAATAATCTCTTTTGGAGAATTATAACGGAAGGTATAGGGGCAAACTTGTCGAAACACCTAGGGTCGTATAGTTTTGCACCGATTCGAACAAATTAAGAAGCTGTGAAAATTATGATCTTAATTTTTTCATAGCCAACTCGGAAGTGAGATTTAAGATGCATACAAAGATTTCAAATATTTTACCTTGGATTATTTCGGACTTGTCTTTTAATGTTTTAATTTTTATATTTTTTTTGGTTCTGTTTTATTTACATACGGCATATTTAATACGGCATTTACAGCGACCAATATTAGCGTATTTCGAAGGTTAGCTCGATAACCCATGCTAACCCAGACGAATAGTTATATAATTAAAATCTGTAACAACCGAAGTTTAATTTTAAATCTCATTTTAAAAAGGTGTACGTACAATTTAATGCAACACTGCTAAGTACCAAAAAAATGCAACTGTAATATAAACATACACAGATAATCAACTATTTTACAGACAGAAGATACACGCTGATCAATTACGGCCTCTCTAACATATTATGCCAAACATATTCTGCAGGAACCATGTACATATTTGGAACACACTTCAAACGTTCATGTGTTTGCAAGTCCCAAACTAACTTGTATTTAAATGCAAACAGTATCATGTTTACTGACAAACATGCATGCTTTTACATGGAAACATATGCGTTCTTCATCCCAAACATCCATATACCTACGTGGAAACAATCGCATGTTTCCTCCAAACCTACATATACTTACGTAGAAACATATGCGAATTTCCTCCCAAATATAATAGTATTTAGAAACGAATTATTGTTCGATTTCAATATATATATATTATTTTTTATAATTAATTTTAACAATATAAATCTAAATTTATAAATAATTAATACAAAAAATTAATAGATTTAAAACGGCCCTTTTTACATTGAATGCATTAATTGTTTTTTTCTCATGACATGAGAATCTACTACTCGTTTGCTTCTCCTTTCTTTGTCGTCTCTCATGTTTTTGTTTTCAGAAGGTTTCAGCTATGCGTTGGTTATCACTATGCGTTGGTACACAAATAAGATATTTATATACAAATCAAGTTCATGCAAGCCAAGCGTAGTTAATTACTTGTGTTTTTTTTTGTTACGCTTATTTCACAAATGGTCCGCCGTTCCGATTTTCTCAGTAAAGGATGTCTCTCCGAGCCTTTACTGAGAAGGGCTTTATGTTGTTGCCCTTTCCAGTTTCTTTCCTCAAACTCATTTCTCATTTTGGTAGCATACATACATATATACGAAACACATACTCAAAAACCAAAGTAACATCACAAACCATTTAACCGTCCGAGCCTTCGTTTATTCTTTTTTCACTCTTCAAGCACTTTTAATATACTCTGTCCGATGAACTATTGGTACTACTGAATACATGAAACTAAAACGCAATACATCAGGCAAAATAAGAAACACTTTAACTGCAATTTACACGCGCATTCAGGAATATTTATGACTCACTGACTGAGCGAATAATACAGAAATACAGATACTCGCTTCCAAGATAGACTCTCTCGTTGTCCCTCTTTTATTCTCTTGCTCTCGAGAGAGCATAGACATTGCAACAAACACAGCTGTATTTGTATCACAAACATAAATATATGTGGGTCGCAAGCACATATTATAACATATTAATCATTGTGCCTCAAACATGCAATATTGAAGAGCAAACACAATGTGTTTGAGCACAAGTTTATTATATTTGCGACAAGCTCCAACCACACTTTATATTTGCATCCAAACAACCAAAAAAAAAATACAGATTTTCAGCGTATATCAGAAAAGTTATCGACCCTTAACCGCCACCAAAAGTTTTTTGAAGTTCACACTGCCGCCAATATAATTGGCCCTTAATGGTTTAAAATGTGAGCCTATTTGAGGAATTATTTCAAAAACATTCTAAATTTGTACAAAACTGACGAAACCATAGAATAACACATACCTAGATAAACTTATTCTCTCATCTGACGTTTCATTTCACACTCTCATCGTAGGTTTGTGGAAATGAGAGCAAATTAAATTTAAAATTTACATACACCAGGTGGAGTTACAAAATATGTTCACTTAACTATTTCCTGTCGATTTGGTGTAGAACTGAAAAATTTAAATGTATTTTGCACTTTTTTGTTGACTTTTAACGTTGGTATTCATTTGTATTGTATTTAACACAACTAGTTTGCCACAAAAACACGAAATTCGGGTGTAGTTCCTTTGTGGATCGCTGTATACTATTGCCACCATCTGGTATTATTGAACCCATATTTTCCACCCTCCACTGTGTAATTTCCATCGTACCTATGACGTTTAATTTATTGAGCGAATAAAAACTTCTATAGTATGTGTTATTCTATGGACGAAACCAAGAGCCGCCAATTAAATTTTTCTGCTGTGTCGCAGTCTTTGATAGTTTTATCTTTGCACGGATTTAATCTAAATTGGTTTAGGCACAAAGTTGCCACATGTAATGTTGTTTTAGTCTCAAATTGCGTGGTGTAAACGGCAAAGATTACAGAACAAGATTAGCGCTAATCTGGCCGCCATAAACTGCGGTCTAAATACGACATAACAACCATAGTTAATACAACTAATACAGTGCTGTGACGCAATGCAACTATGCACAATCACATGGACATAGAAGTGATTGAGTAAATAATAGATTAATTTGCATTCCGATTCGTCCGTAAATTTACACACAAGAAATTTAAGTTTTTTCGTCGAAATGGACGAGTGAGAATAAAACATAAAATGACCAGAAATATGCTAATGTTCATACATTCTTCATTAATGGTTATTTCAGTGATCAAAACAAATAATTTGTCTTTGAAAGATATTCATCGAATTGATGAAATATTTTCATCGTATTAAACAATCATATTGATCACATTTACTAAACTTTTTCTGTTATACAAATATATCTATTGAACGAAATTGGGTCCATTAATTTCGTTCAATAGATATATTTGTCGAACAAGTATTTATCGTAGAACAATTTTACTTGTGGGACGAACAAAGTTTTCCTTTGAGTGTATGTTTGTCCAGTGCAGTGCATCATTTGCTAATTTCTACCTTTGCTACCCTGTTTTTATGCCTTAAGTTGAAAATATTTATATTTATTTATAATTTTTGCAAATAATTAGTTAATGAATAGTTGCAAATCATGTTAATTAACGCCGATGTTTAGCATAAACGTGTCAAACATTATCATTTTGTTTATTGTTAAATGATCATCGACAGTTTTTTAAACATTTATAGGCAATTGGCTATAAACAGCAACAGGCTATAAACATATCTGATAACCTTGAATTTAGAAAGCATATGAATCTTTTAAATATACATCCTAAAAATTCAATAAATTTATGTTAATACTATCTTTATTTTATTAAACTAAAGTATTAGAGTAAACTTGACTGCAGTATAAAAATGTTTCGTACATGTCAAAAATGTACTTAAATTTGTCACATCAAATCTTGTAGTCTACGGAATATTGAACAAACATACATACCTGCATCAATTTGAGAAACGCCGCCTCCAAAAATCGTGGTTAATTTAACATTTTAAATTACAAACAGTTTATGGTTGAAAATTCGAGTTAATTATATGATGCATCCATCATAAAGCTTCACTACATAAAAGACAATTACTTTAACTAATTTTAGCGCAAGGTCTTTACTCACTGTGGAGTTTTCAAAAATTGGTTTTCCTCTTTAGTTTTTGCATAATTAACAAGCAATTACAATTATGGTTTGCATAATATTGAAGAAAAAGAGATAACAAATCCACATAAAATTAACGCTAAAGTAAGCAAATTAGTAGATAAGCGAATATCAAATTTTTGGTTGATTTTGAAAACCGAATATGAAATACCACTAGGCATTACATTTTGGACTAACACTATAATTGGTTTCATGTGGTTTGGTCTCCAAAACAGGAAAAATTTTTGATCGGTGGGATTTTTAGGAAGTTTTTTTTTTTAATTTTGTTTTGTGTGTATTTTTCAAGAATGATTTTTTTTAGATTTTGTTACATTTTTCGATAAATGACACACAGCTCTTGCTCTAAAAATCTTAACTAACTCGTAGTAAAACTATCGATTAGATTTATGCTTGGTTTAGCCTATCGTTTAGCGGGTTAAGAAGATATTGATGTTTATTTTTTTGAAAAATATTCTTTTTTTTTAACAAAAATTAAAATCGATTTCTCTATTATTAAATTTCTCTATCATGCAAGAAGAAAGTAGTAAACTAGACGTCAAAAATCAATTGGTTTATCTTCAAAATAACTATAACTTTTTTGTTTATCAAGGGATTTTCACACGCTGAAAAAACGGCCTTTGTAACATATTCTCCCAAACATATACTGAAGGATGTATATGTTTGCAACACACTTCAAACATTCATATATTTACAAGTCCCAAACGCACTTGTGTTTAAATGCAAACAGTAGCATGTTTACTGGCAAACATGAATGCTTTTACGTGGACACATATGCGTTCTTGACCTCAAATATGCATATTAGGGTAACAATGAAAAAACAACTTCGGATTTTTAATAAACCCCAGGCGGATTCTTGTTCCTTATGGTCTAAAACTGACTTGGTGAAAATTTGAGTCGAATCGGACAACTATAATACCTGCCGCATTTTAGTCAAAGTTTTCCGATTTTGGCATTTTGAGAGAAAATTCGTATACACTAGAAAATCTTCACTCCTTGGTGCATTGACTTAATTGAACCTGAATATAAACTGGATAAAGTTTGAGTAAAATCCGACCACCCTAAGGGTTCCAATTTTTAATTTTAAAAATTTGCAATTTTTAACAAAAATTAAAATTTGGGTTTTTCGGTTTTTTACAAAAATTGTATCTAAATGAAAAAAATATTTAACTTGGATTGCAATACCTTCTAGCAGAAGTCTATACGCTTTCAATAAGCTATGACACGATATATTCATGCAATGGAATTTTCACACAAAATTCAAAATCCGAAAACTTTGACTAAAATGCGGGTTCAGCTCAAATTTTAACCACGTCAGTTTTAGACCATAAGGAACAAGAATCAAATTCGAAAATATATTATCCTCCACACATTTCATTGCCATCCTAATGCATATACTTACGTGGAATCATTCGCGTGTTTCCCCTAAACCTCCATATACTTACGTGAAAACATATGCGTATTCCCTCCCAAACATAGTAATATTCAGAAAGGAATTATTCTTTGGTTTCAATATAAAGGTATTATTTATTATAATTAATTTTAACAATATAACTCCACAGTTATAAATAATTAATACAAAATATTAGAAGATTTAAACGACCCTTTTAACATATACTTGCATTCAATCCTTTTTTTTTTTTGGTTTGTTCATGAAATGCGCATCTGCTGCTCTTTTCCTTCTCCTTTCTTTGCTGTCTCTCACGTTTTTGATTTCAGAAGGTTTCAGCTATGCGTTGGTTATCACTACGCATTGGTACACAGACAATATACTCGTACTTATATACAAATCTAGTTCATGCAAGCCAAGCATGGATGACTTACTTTAGTTTCGTTTATTATATTTCACAAATGGCCCGCCGTTCCGATTTTCTCAGTAAATGATCGGACAGACAAAGAGCTTCATGTTGTTGCCCTTTCCAGTTTCTTTCCTCAAAATCATTTCTCATTTTGGTAGCACACATACATATATACGAAACACATACACAAAACCCAAAGTAACATCACAAACCATTTAACTGTCGGAGACATCGTTTATTATTTTTTCACTGATCAAGCGCTTTTGATATCCTCTGTTTGAATACATGAAACTAAAACGCAATACATCAGGGAAAATAAGAAACACTTCTTCTGCAATTTACACGCATATTCAGGAATATTTATGAATTACTTCCTGAGAGAATAATGCACGAATCAGGATACACACTTCAAAGATAGACTCTCTCGTTGTTCCTCTTTTATTCTCTTGCTCTCGTGAGAGCATAGACAGTGCAACAAACTCAGCTGTATTTATATCACAAACATTAATATATGTGGGTCGCAAACACATATATTATAACATATTAATCATTGTGTCTCAATCATGTAATATTGAATAGAAAACACAATGTGTTTGGACACAAGTATATTATATTTGGACAAGCTCCAAACACACTTTATATTTGCATTCAACTAACATTCAAAAGACAAAGCGTGACAAAAATGATAAAAAACACTCGGTTCATCGGATGGTTCGAGCAGCAAATGCTGCACGCACTCTATGTGATGTAGTGTGTTAGCATATTAACTCTTTGTGTCGAGTGCCCGAAAACGGTGTTGCTTCATTTTGTAACTCTCGCAGTTTTTACTCTTAACACGTCCTCAATTTATATGTCGTCGCTATAAGAAATAAATTTGTTGTCTATGATTTACTATTCAAAGCAGTCGTTCGATTCTTCGTGAGGAAAATCTGACAGCATTCTTTGTCTCTTGAAGAGAATCTGAAGCATTTGGTTGTCAGTGTCAGACCAGTGTCAGACAAAAGATGCAAATTAAAATGCAATCCTGATTGCATGGACAATATTCATTTGTGGAGAAATTTAAAAAAAAATTGTCAAATCTGACAGACATTAAGTGTTGCGGGGAGAGTATGATATCCATGGCCCCTCGGTCCGACAATGGTTTTCGATAATAGGCCCCAAAATAAGGCGGAAAAATCTCGTTTGGTTATCGAGATATCGTGGGTTAAAGTTTTAAAAAATTAATACTTTTTTTTACCAATTTACTCAACCAGAGTGATACAACTTCTCAAAATAATCCCAAATTTTAAATATAAGTTATCGATAACTTCTTAGTTATCGATATATCTGTAGCTGTAACGTTTTATATGTACTACTTTCAACAATTTTACTTGTATTTTTTACCAATCCAATGAACAAAAGGATAAAAAATTAAAAATTATTTTAAAAAAATAGCGCGATTTTTTTTAAAATAATTTTTCGCCTGCAGCGCTTACTATTACAATGAACCAATGAGCAAAAAGACACATTTTTTTTTTTAAATAGTAATAAAAATAAACAATAATCTGCAACTGCATAAACTTGACATATAATGCAAAGATCCTGCGTTTAGTTTAAAAATTTTTCAATTTCAGCATTTCTTGTCAAATCACAAAGTTTACCAATCCGATATCTAACTACTACAGTTATCGATAAATTATATTTAAATTTTCCTCGCATTCAAAATTGGGATATGATTTAAATTGTAGGTTAAAATTATAATGTGATTATCAAATCTAAATAGAGTTGTAAAATATGGAGTTTTAAACACGAATAAGTGTATGAAATGGTTGCTAAACAAATGTATTAAAGGCTACAACATGTGCAATTTAATTTAAATCAAAACACCGATTTGGCAAAATTGAAATCGGAAAACGGGTTTCTGAAAAACTGATTTTTTCGAACAAACCGACAACCGGTTTTTAAAAAACGACCGGTTTTTGGACACTCCATTCGTGAGTGTAGTTACTCAACGATGAACTCGATTTTGAGTTTTTGTTTGCGGTTACTTCGTGTGTAATGTCTCTTCGGTTTCCTAACTCTTCTGCCTTTTGTTCGTCGCGACACTCGAACGGCCTACAAATAGTATTTAGTCCATAGTTTGGAAAACTTTCCGAACGCTGAAATATACAAATTGATGTTGATAATGTCAAATGGTAAATTGAGAAGAGCTTAACCTATGATATTGAGAAAATTCAAATCGCCACGAAAAGTCAAGTGTCATACTGAAATTAAATTTCCCTCTACCAATTTTGCTTGTTAATTTTAAGGTTTTCATTTTTTAATAATTCGGCGAAATACCTTGAAACAAATTGAATAGAACGCTGTTCGGTATGCGTTTTATTCAGCTTCAATTATTTAGCTTTTACTACAAAAACAAAGTCTACAAAAAATCACACATATGAACCTCTGCTGAAGTGACATTCAATACATTTTTTTCCACAACTTCTATTTGTGCTGGTCTTTGGAGACGACGGCAACATTTACAATTTATTTATCATTCGCAGCAAAATATAAATTTTTGAAATAAAGATGAGCTTGAGTTTAAGGGGTCAGGTCGCGTTTGATATTCAAAACTTAACTAAAATATCATATTTCAGAATCTAAGTTTTATTTAGGTACAAATATTTAGGTTTGAGCCCATCTCCTGAACATAACTATCGGCTGTTTAAAGCAAATAGGAAAATGCCATTTCATAGTTAATGCACATCTTTAAATGAACGAAGTCTTCAAGGCATTTAATAACTGGTTAGTGACGCTCAAGCCCCAGCGGGTCAATTGTGCATTCAAGTGCCTACACACAAGTATGTGCGGGTGCTTAAAAAAGCTGTGTGTTAAAAAGGTCGCAGCTTTAAAGCAGCAACGTCTGTTGACGGCACATCTAAGTACTGGTAATACTCGTAGTTGCAATTCGTTGTTCAGTTAACACGAATTGACTGAACTTAAAGCGACAATAGCAAACAAGATGCAGTTTGCCACTGGTGGGGACGTACAAATAGATGGAAAAGGGTACTTAGATGAAAACATGTTAAAGGTCACATAAGTGGAGTGATAGCATTTCTTTTAGATAAACAAATCTTATTTGAAAGAGAGGGAGAACTGGAACTTAACTTCTTGCCCTTTTCAAAAAATTAGTACATTTAGTTTCTATTGAATTTCTCAAGAATTAAATCACAGATCTGAGTCGAAAAAATCTTGAAAAAATTCAAATAGAACCCGCCATTAGATGTATGCCAGATTTTGACAATCGGCCGATGGTTTTAAAAGATATCGACGTTTACTTTTTTAAAAAGAATAATTTTGTCTCGAAAATTAAGATTTTTTTAAATCTCGTTTTACAATTGGTTCGGTTGTAATGACGGCATGAAAAATTCCCGGAAAACATAATCGCCAAAAAAAAAGCAAGACAAAAAATGGCCCAAATTCAAAATCGCACAACATATATGAAAAATTGCCTACAAGAAAATATAAATTAACCCTAAAAATTATTGAAAAATGGCCCAAGTGAAATATAAATAGTTTATGAAAAATCGCCCATATCTTATGTAACAAAAAAGAAGTTTACTCGTACATAAGAAAGTGAGTGTAAAACTATGAAGCGCACAACTCACTGATTGTGAGAAGTTCGCCCCTATCCCTTTATGGGATGTAATGGAAAACTATTTATTTTACACAAGAAAAATCTTCGACTTCTATTTTAAAGTTTTTTGCAATTTTTACCATGAAGATGAAGTTTGTTTGATTTTATATGTTCACAATTTTTATATTCTAAGACAAGAGCTACAACTTTCCCTCAGAGAGTAAATCAAAATTCCGAACGGTTTGCAAGATATGAGCCTGACAAAAGGATCACTTTTTTGCAAAAATGGCACCGATGCCCCAAATCTTTGGAGGCCCATAAAAAAGAGTGCGTGACTTTGACTGGGAGACACGGGTCTTTTTTTTTGGTCTTTTATCACGTAGTGGTGTCCGCATATGGTTATATTTTTTCGTGTTGCACTGTGTAATTGTATTCCAGGTGCTTACACGGCAAACAGTGAATTTATTGGGCCACCAGACACTGTCGAAGTCTCAACTTCTTCTTCACTTGGTTCGCCCGAAACTTATTTGCTCTTCTAAAATATCTTTGTTCGGCTGTAATTACGTACAAATGTTGTTTGTGGGGATAAACATTCTATTGATGAAGGCAATTGGTGTTAAAACACCCGTCTCCAAACTATTTGTTTTACGCCGCAAGTGAAAAAATTAAAAAAAAATCTCGCTTTTTTTTTAAATTTTCAGTATTTATAAGTAAATCATATTTATATTCGGAACATAAACAGTCGAATTCAACGCCGGAGTCAGACAGATTTTTCAAAACAATGGCGCGATTTTTTTTAATGATTTTAAATGTGTTGATTATCATTTTTATTTAATTTTTTAAGTGTCCTCGTAAGCACTGCGAAGCGAAAATTTGCAATACATTTTTTAGTAGTACATTTTTACATTCCGAATATAAACTGTCGGCATAATTCAAAAAATAAAAAAATTATTTTAAAAAATAGTCGATCGAACTTTTTTTTTAATAATTTTCAATGCGTTGATTAATTTTAAAAGAATCAGAAAGTTTTCAATGTATTGGAAATCGAGTGATTTTTTTAAAGTTTAAATTTGTTAACTATCATCCTGATGTAATTTTTCAAGTATTTTAGTAAACGCGGCAAGAGAAAATTTTCAGTGTATAAGTATTTATCAGTAGGGCGTTTTTATATTCCGAATAGAAACTGTTGAATTAGGCATCAAAGATTAACGGCCTTATTCATAAAAGGCTACGATGGATTTCAGAGATTATTTATCATACAAAAATCGTCTCTCAACCCTCTCAAAACATTTTATGTATAAGGCCGTAAAAATCGAACAATGTTTTTGGAACGAAGTTCCTTATCGCATGTTGCGGTATGGGGGCTAAATACAAAAATTAAACCACTTTTTTAACACTATTATGCTACAACCCAGCATTATCAACTATATTGTGTAATTTTGCTTTGGTTTGTGTCTAGACTAACATCTGTTGGAAAATTTCTTATGTAACGTGAAGTTTTCTTGGTGGAGCCTGTAACCAACATTTAATATATATTGTAGTTTTCAACCCAATACAAAGTAAATTTAGAAAAGCCAAAGTGAAAGAAGTTAAAAAAAAAACATTTTCTAAAATAAGTGTATATTCATACAAAAAGGAAATTTTATAAAAAAAATACCTACTCATATTCTTAAACAAAGTATCTTTTCTTAAAAAAATACCTTTTCATATTCTTAAACAAAGTACCTTGTCTTAAAAAAAATAGCTAATCTTAAACAAGTACCTTTGCATAAAAAAGTACACTTTTCTTACAAAAAGTACCTTTTCAAAAAAAAAAATATTTTTGTTGTAATTACCTTTTTTTAAAAAAGTACACTTTCTTACAACAAATTGCCTTTTCTTAAAAAACTAGATTTTCTTCGAAGAGCACATTTTTTTGTGAAACAAACTAACTTTTCTTGACCTACTCTTAAAAATGTTCCTAAATATACCTATTCTTGAAAAAAGGACCAATTCTAAAAAAAAACGTTGTTTAAAAAAAACCTTTTCTCAAAAAAAATTCGTTCTCTTAAAACATTAATTCGTTCTCTTAAACATTAAACATTTTCTTAAAAAAATTCCTTTTCTTAAAAGTAGTTTTATTCAAAAATAAAATAATACCATTTCATTCTTTTCTTGACACAAGTAGCCAATTTGAAAATAAGTAAATTTTCTTAAAAAAATGACCATTTCCTAAAAAGAGTACGACTACTTTAAAAAGTACCTGTTCTTAAAAAAAGTACTTCTTTGTAAAAAAAACTCATACTCTTATGGGTTTTCTTACAGAAAGTACTTATTCTTAAACAAGTACCTTTTCTAAAAAAACCTTATCTTAAAGAAGTACCTTTGCTTAAAAAAAGCAAATTTTCTTACAAAAAGTACCTTTTCTTACAAAAAAAATATTCGTTTTTTAAATAAGTACTTATTATTAAAAATCAAATTATCTTACAACAAATTGCCTTTTCTTAAAAACTACCTTTTCTTTAAAGAGTACCTTTTTTGTGAAACAAAATAACTTTTCTTGAGATAAGTATCTACTCTTAAAAATGTACCTAAATGCACCTGTTCTTGAACAGAGGACCAATTCAAAAAAAATCGCATTTCTTAAAAAAAACCTTTTCTCGAAACAATACTTTCTTTAAAGGAAACCCTTTTCTTACAAAAATTCCTTTTCTTAAAAACAAAATAATAACTTTTCTTTTCTTGAGATGAGTAGCCTTTCTGAAACTAAGTAAATTTTCTTAAAAAAATAACCTTTCCCAAAAAGAGTACCACTTCTTTAAAAAGTACGTGTCTTTAAAAAATACTTCTTTGTAAAAAAAGTGCATACACTTATGGCTTTTTCTTACAGGAAGTACTTCTTCTTAAAAATAGTACCTTTTCTTAAGAAAAACATTAGTTTTTAATAAAAGATGTACCTTTCTTTAAAAAATTACATTTTCGCCACAATATATTACGAATTCGTACAAAAAGGACCTAAAAATGTACTTTAGAAAAGAAAAAACATTCTAATATTCTTTAATAATTGTTTGGTTCAAGATCAATATCTTTTAAAAAGTACTTTTTCTATGAAAAAATACATTTTAATAGAAAATATTAAAACGAAATATGTGAAATTGAAAAAAAAGAAAACAAATACAGAAAAGTTTATCATTTTACAAAAAGTATCTTTGCTTAAATATTCATTTAAATTATCGTATTTTTTAACGGGCGCCTTAGGCGTGTTGGAACAAACTAGTATATAATATACATATAACGAAAGGAACTTCGTTCCAACCGGCTGTCCCCTGACACTTCATGTGATTTCTTTTCGTGGGCAAACTATTGAAAGTGTTTGAACAATTCCATTAATTGTTTTATTATTTATTGCTTTGCCTTCGATGCGACTATGAAACCAAAATGTATATGAAAGATACTTACGGTGCTAAACCCGACGTTTTTTTATACCTTTAGACACAAATGTTGCACTTATGTAGTAAATATAAAACAACAAGCTTGTAAACGCTTCAGATATTATGAGTAAAGTAACGATATTGCATAAGCGAAATAATGTACATTGCTTCAATGAAACAATTGCGTTCAATTCATGAGACCTTAAGTATATAAAAGAGACAAATTCAGTCCATCTACCAAACATATTCATGGCTGCAACGAAACATAGCCATCGCAGCCATTTAACATTTTAATGCCAGAAACGAAGCATATTCTTCTCAGCAAAGAAACACATTCGTCACAGTGACAAAATTGTATAAATTAATGAAACATTTTTCGTTGCGGCAAAAGGTACATAAATCTAAATCTTTCCGATATTTAGCTCTATTAGCTCCTTTTTTGTATAATAAAGCATAATTAACAATTTGTATGTTTTCTCTTTTTCTTTCAGACTCTAAACTTATAAATTAAGGTAAGTGCTATCTACAACGTTGTCGATTATTGGGTAACTGTTATACCACATCAGTAAAACTATGCATTCCATTAGTAACTCTTCCCCATTTCTTATAACATGAATTGCCAAATTATGTCATGCCAATTTGCGCGACTCATATGCTATTGCATAAAGTATTAATTATCCAAAGCGTAGCTGGTCGGTCGGTCTTCTTCCTTGTTCCCTTTTTTTGCAAGGCGAACACTATGGTATTGTGTAATAAAAGTACTAAATAACAGTCAGTCAGTCAGTCAGTCAGCCAGCATATAAATTCAATGAGTTCATTAGTTTTCAGTAAAAAATATAAAACAAAATCTAATATCACACAAAGAAAAATTTTATTACAGCAAAATGCAAAAAAAAAACCTAAATAAAACACGAAGCAAATTACATTATTACTGACCAACTTCAAAAACTAAACAACATGACTCCAGCAATTTAGAGACTCGTATCACTTTTGTTAGACATGAACAAAAGTAGAGTTGCCATGCGGATTTGGCGTTGCAAGTTGTTGCCGTTTTCATTCATTTTTATACAGTTAGATATTAGAATTTCACTTGAACGCTGACTCGGCACTTTTGAAAACAAAAGAAACCCACATACGATAAACTATTACATATTCAGTTTTTATATTATTTCTAAATTTGATGTGTTTTATAAAATGCTCATCATCGTGGCAGTAGAAACATGTACGAGGTGCGCTATTATCGTAATCTGTATAATCAAAAAAAAAAAAATTGAAGAAATATAAAGTAGCACAGTGGTTTATGAGGTAGATTTACAATACAGAATACAGCCATAGAGAAATACTAAAGAGAAGCCATGAGTATTTCAGTTCCACCAAATTCCTGTTGAAATTAACTGGGCTGACGACACACGCAAAGAAAATAAACGTTTATTGCTCGCTTGCCACTACAATAATTTGATTGATTTGTATTAATTTATTAATCGCAACCGTGTAAGTAGTTCTCCCAAATAAACTCATATATCGCAAATGTATATCATGTTGTTGCAAACGAAATCTCGTTTGCATTAAACGAGCACATTTGTCGCAAGTTAAAAACCGTTTGCGATAACTGAAATTAGCCATTTTTCTAATGAGTACGAAGAACGCGAATTTCTCTCATTCTCTCTGTCTGTCGACCATAGTCTAATAATATAAGTCGACGCGTGGCGTGTTGTTGTAATATGAAACGATTTTGACAGAATTTTGTTGTACTATTGTTATGACAATACACTCGATATGTCAAAATCATTTTATATACGAAGAAGAGACAAATGCAAAACGCTAAAGTAAATAATTACATGCATAGAATTACATGTATTAAAAAAAAAGTAATAGGCAGAAATTATACAATTTACAATTATATTTATATTTCAATTTAATTTGCACAACACTTTTCAAACGTTTAATAACGAACAATAAGAATCAAAACAAATGATGAGACAAGTTTGACACTTCGAGTGTAGTACGTAAACAAAGAATGATAAAAAGAAACAACCCAATAAAAAAATGCCTGATCAGCTGGGCTTATGCTTCCACTTATATTATTACACTATGCTGTCGACTGTATACACAGTCCACTCGTTTGACATACACACTCACGCATACACATAAAAGCCTTTTGCCTTGTCAATATATCTTGGATGGACAACTGGCGCGTTGTAATTTGCTGCACTTTTAGTTGTTATTTGAATGCAAGGCGAGACTGACGTATTAGTAGACACTGAAAAGATAGACAAAAATTCCAACTTTTTTTAAAACAAACTTTATGGGTAAAACCAAAATCATAATAGTTGGAAATTTTCACAAAAAATAGCTTATGGAAGCCATAAATATAAATTTTAATGTATAAGTAATGTACTGAATAGAGTAACTACAACTCGGTTGCTGTAACTACAACTCGGTTGCTGTAACCGAAAGAACAGTTGGTGGAACCGTTTTTCGTTTATCACAAACATTTTTTCAGCTTTAATTTTTCATAACTCGTTTACTGCAAACGTTTTTCAGTTCTCGCAAACGATTTTTCGTTAGGATCAACTACAACTCGGTTTCTGTAGCCGAGGGAACAGTTGGCGGAACCGTTTTTCGTTTCTCGCAAACGTTTTTTCAGCTAATGTTTTTCATAACTCGTTTGCTGCAAACATTTTTCGGTTCTCCCAAACGAAATGATAAGTATGGCTTAACAGAAGTTCGTTTCTCCCAACTACAGTCCCCAAACGAACTTCAGTTATCTGAGATTTCGTTTGGGAGGAACGAGTTTTTTCTTTCCGTGCAGTTTTAATACAGTTTGTTATACCAGTATTTTTCTCCCAGAATGTGGTAATTGTTCTTTGGCTATGTGGGTCGAATCCATGCTCTGACCACCTCATATTTATTTCGACGGCGGTCACCTCACTTCGTGATGGCGACACTTTCGAGTACTTAGCCATGAAAAGCTTACCGTTCAGAACCAGTGTCAAACTGTAGGTACCAAACAGTGAGTGCAAAACTATAAATCGCGCAGCTTACTGGCTGTGAGAAACTCTCCATAATTACTTCGTGGGATGTAATAGGAAGCCATTCCCCCCCCCCCCCCCCCCAACATCATTTATACTCCTATAGGGATTCATCAGTTGCCAAAACCGATATTATTTTTTAAAATCATATACTGCATATTGAAACAATGCATTTAATCCAATGCGATTTCCAATATTTCCAATGGATTTAATCTAATGTGCAGCAGTGAAACACATCCATCACAGTTACGAAACCTTCTCTGTGAACAAACCCATTTTCCTTGAGACAATGAATATGCACTTTAGCTCACTTTCGATAAAAATATTTATCGAGGTTACGAACAATTTCACACGTAATATTAAAATTGTTCTTTCCGTGTAGTAAACATTATTAATTCTCTCAGTGTTGCTGTCCTAAACCAGAAAGAGAGACAAGGGACGATCAAAGCAATTTCACAGAATCTTAGCTACTCATCTATTGTTCAAGAGCGAAGAAACTAAAAAAAAAGAGTACCAACAGAAGAGTGCATATATGACGGCCAGAAGATGTGCGCAAGTTGGCAACCCTCGTAAAGGAGAACCAAAGTGGTCACAATTTACTCAAACGCATTTCTCTCTCGCGTCATATCTTGATAATTTCATAGAGAAATACTTAAGAGTTTCCATTACTCTCTTCGTTGCCTCTTCATGACAACGAGGTAGTAGGCCACTTCATAGAGTGTTATTTGCTGCGGTATTTTGCCAATTTTACACTTTCGTTGGACATAAAACGGACAGAAATCAAAGGGAATGAGTATTTTCGTTCAATACAAACAACATAGAACATAATTTAGCTGTCATTAGCATCAATAAACACTATTTAAAATCAGTTCCAGTCTTCTTTGCTCTCGCATTCTCCATCATCGACCTAGTACCTTTTCGATCAGCTGTGCCATAGAATCCCCCTGATTATTTCATACTTTTTGCATAGTTTATGTAATTTAACTTCAACATGCTTGGAATTTGTATATTTATATCCAATAAATCTATCAAAACGCGTATTGTATTGTGTATTGAAATATTCAATGAAGAGAGTTATGAAGAGAGTTATATGAAGAGAGTTATATATACAGCTAAATTATATTTGATGTTGGTTGTATCGAACGAAAATACGCATTCATTTTTATTTCTGTCCGTTTCATAACTAACCAAAGAGCAAAGTACAACAGCAACTTGAACTCGATGAAACCTCGTCGTCACCGAGAGAACGTAAAGAGAGGGATATAGACTCTAGTCTATTATTCTATGGTTTGATGCCGGTTGCATTGACCGAAAATATGCATTCTCTTTTACTCTGTTCGTTTTACTGACATACATAGAGTAGCATACAACAGCAACTCGAACCCTATGAAATTTCCAACCATATCGGGGACCGCAAGAGTACGATCAGATATCTATTACTAACTCTTATCTATTACCCTATGATTCTAATCAAATGAGAGACGAGAGTAGAGACGAGCTAAATCTCAATATGTATGTATATGAAGGTTAGAGATCCTAGGCCAACAAATTGTTGTTTTCATTAACTGTTGTTTTCTGCATGACGGACAAAAAGTCTAGAAAATAGAAATTTGCAAGAACGACTTATTTCGAAGTCATAAATACTTGCTTCTTGAACTTGAAATGTTTTTGTTTGCTGCTATGATACTGTGACGTAAACATGATGTTAAAATATATGCGAGTAAATTTTTAGAATATGCGGTTTGTACAGTACAAGTCAGATAACGAGGGATTTGTTTATAGGTTTCGTATTGGTTTCGAAAATGTTCTAGGAATCGAACCGTAGCGACTATAAGTACCCTCGTATAAAAAAGTTTGACGTTTCCGTAATCACCTCTTCATTACGCATCATTTGAGACCCCCACAAAAAAAAAACAGTTTTCAGTACACCCTACTGTATACATATATTCGATCGTATGTATTGATGTGTTTATTCAGGCTGAAACATATGTGTACATTAATTTTGACGTCGTCGTAGATGACGGGGTATAGTTTTTCTGCTTTTCTGGCCTTTCTCTCTCTTTAATTGTTGCCATCGTGATGAAAGCATTGCCGTTCGTCTTGTACAGTGAGTGATTGCGTATAGTATATTTGTTGGCTTGAATTCTATTTCATTTTTTTTCTTTTGTGTACACTTTTTGTTCATTTGCGTATACTTGTTGTACTTTTGTGTACACTTGGACTTTTATGTTCAGTTTTTGCACTTCTGTGTGCATTTTTTGTACTTATATACAAAATGACGTGTTACCCCGACTCATTGTGTTACTCCCATTCTACTATATCCGGAAATTGACCGAAGATTTGAGTTTCGTACCATGTATGCGGTAAAGTGTAGTTTTGGAGAAGAAAAGTTTGCCTTACAGCTGAGAGTGCAGGGTTATTAAAAATTGGAACTTCAAAATAAGAACAACACATTTTCATTGTGGAGAAATATTTCAAAAGTAATTAAGGAGTATCGCACCAAATGATGTTCAGCGATGAGGCTCATATTCGGTGTTAGTGTTTGGTGTGAATTTTGGGCTGGAGCCATCAACGAACTGCACCATTTCCAATTGAAATTTAAAGAATATCAATTTAATTTTGAAAAATATCAATTGATATTTGAAAACTAGATATATTTGATATTAGAAATACATCAACTGAAATTTAAAAATACTATTTGAAATTTGAAATACATATATCAATTGAAATTTAAAAAACATCAATTGAAATTTGAAAGACATCAATTGAAATTTCAAACACGTCAATTGGAATTTAAAACTCTCAATTGAAATTTAAAGACATCAATTAAAATTTAAAACTCGTCACTTGAAATTTAAACGACATCAATTGGAATTTAAAATTCGTCACGTGAAATTTAAAAATTATTAACCGATTGACATAAGCTTGCGGAAAAGTTGCGGAATATGCTTGAAAATGACCGAAATATTGGAATTAACTAATAAACTCGTGACGAAAAGATAATCCTATACATTGTTTTCTTTTCCAGATATGACCTCAAGCCGAAACAAATCTGAACACATTTTTTACTAACCGAATTTATATATTATATTTTGTAATTTCAATAGGTGTCTTCAAATATGAATTGATGTATTTCAAATTTCAATTGATACGATATAAATTTCAATTGATGTATTTTAACGTTCAATTGATGTGTTTCAAATTTCAATTGATACCTTTTAAATTTCAATTAATGTTTTTTAAATTTTAATTCGTGTATTATAAATTTCAAATGGAAATTTTAAATTTCAATTGCTGTATTTCAAATTTAAAATAGAATTTTTAAATTTCAATCGATTTTTTTCAAATTTCAATTGGAAATAGTGTCGTTTTCTTCGAAAATGCGGCTGGTCGGGCAATTAGAACTAAGGGTGATCTGGCACTCGGAGTTAGTGTGCGCGGGTCTTAAACATCAGAAGGTAGGTTCGATCCATGCTATGACCACCTTGCATTTATTTCGACGGCGGTCACCTCGCTCAGTGACGATGACACTATCGAGTATTTAGCCTTGAAAAAGAATCAGTGAGTGTAAAACTCGAAAGATCAGAGCTCACTGGTTGTGAGAAGATTTTCCTAATCCTTTTAGCGAAATGGAATCCAGTTCAGTTGATCCCAAATTACATGATATGGATGTGGATGAAATGGGGTTTCAACAAGAAACAATACAATTACAATTCAATTTTCCCTGAATTTTTTTCATTTCAATTTCCTACCATAGGAAGTTCAACTTTAAATATTACATATATGATGATAAATTTTAAAAACCTTAATCTACTGCGAAATTGATTAACACTAATTCAGAACACGGATTAATAACATCAAATCCACTGTCCCAATCTTTTTTTATTCCAACCGTGTTCTGCGATACAGCTTATATCATCGTCAGAGTCATCATCATAAGCGTTTGAAGTGTAATTATTAATTTAAACATGCAACCCAAAACTTTTGGTTTTCTTTAACAGCTAGTATTTGCACAGCTTTGGTGCAATCAAAAAATGAGTAATTCAACTTGCCACATACCACCCAGTAACCACCAAGTATAAACAGCAACGCTACCAGGTGCTGTCCCACATGAATAAGTGCGCCTTTTAACGTCATTTATGCAATACGATTATCTTCGAAGCAGCCAATAACATTTCAATCAAATTGAACGAGATTTTTCAAAATTCGTCTATCGACGTGTTAATCAATATCGATCGTATGCTGCTGCGGTTTTCGCATTTGATATAAATCAATAATGTGTGATTAAGATATAAGAATTTCAAAACAATTCAAGAGACAAGAGAAGATTTAAATTTTTAATTATTGTTTATAGCCAGAAGATTTATTTCAAAACTGTATTTTTGTGAATAATGAATAGTGGATGACAGTTAACGCATTCGGTTGGAAACGAGTTTTTAATTTCAGTTTTTTGTTAAAATGAAAAATTAGTTTTAAATACATGTATTTCGTTAATTGCTAATAATTCCAGATGATCTAAGTTATAATCGGATTCTCAGAATTTTGTTAGTTCAATGAAGATGGCAGTAAAGATGACAGTTAGAACAATCACATGGAAGTTATTAACTTGTCGTGATTTTATAAAATTTACAAAATTATACCAGTAACACTATACTTTTCTTCGGTGGAAAACGTGTTGGTTGTTTTAACTAGCGATATTTTGGAATAAACATTAATCGGTCCACACCTTTGTTAATTATGAGCACGATCATCGTTTTTTATAACCAAGAAATCCATAGCTTTGCCGTCATTGAGCGCGGCCATAGAGAAATAGAAAAGAGCAGCTATGCCTCCCTTCGTGTTCTCTTGATGACGACGAGGTCGTAGGCCATTTCATCGAGTTCAAGTTGCTATTGTAATTTACTCTTTGGTTGGCATAATACGGACAGAAATAAAAGGGAATGCGTATTTTTGTTCGATGCAAACAACATAAAACATAATTTAGCTGTCATTAGTATCAATGAAACACTTTTAAACTTACCGCCTCATTCAAAAAAGGTTGTGAGAGGTTTGAGAGACGTTTTTTGTATGATAAATCGTTTCGCAAACCTCTCCTAACTTTTTATGCATAAGGCAGATTGCTGCATGGTCTATAATCTGTATGTCTTCTTTGGTCCCTCATTCTACATTATTTCCCTAGTACCTTTTCGATCAGCTGTCCCATAGAAACCCTTCACGTTCTCTTGATGACGACGAGGTAGTAGGCCATTACATCGTGTTCGAGTTGATTTTGTAATTTACTCTTTGGTTGGCATAATACGGACAGAAATAAAAGGGAATGCGTATTTGCATTCGATACAAACAGCATAAAACATAATTTAGCTGTCATTAGCATCAATTAAACACTATTTAAACTTAGTTTGTTGCATGGTCTATAATCTGTTTGTGTGCTTTGGTCTCTCAGTCTACATCATTACCCTAGTACCTTTACGATCAGCCGTGCCATAGGAACCCCCTGGTTCAATGCAGGGTACGAATTGGTATCTCATTTCCAGTAGTCATGCACACTATCCATTCATTCATACAACAATTGATAAGAGTCGCCATCCCTCTCTTTACGTTCTCCGTGAGTTCGAAACGCTGTTGTATGTTGCTCTATGGGTGGACATAAAACGGACAGAAAAAAAGCGATTGGGTTTTTTTATTTGATGCAACCAACATTAAACATAATTTAGCTGTCATTAGTATCAATCAAATACTATTTGAACTTAGATTGCTGCATGGTTGGCTTCTGGTTGCTTATCGCTCTCTTGCCTATCTATTCTGTTTTCTACCAATTTTCTACTTCCTAGGCGATCAGCTGTGCCATTGATACCCTTCATTCACTGCACTACCACAGTTCATCACACTATTAAAAACCACTATTTTTTTTGTTTGTGTTCAATAACCGTTTTGTAACATTTTTAATACCCTAAGAAGTTACTCCAAATTTATTTAAATTCATCATTTGATAACGATCTTAATGCGTGAGACAATAAACCTCTTGTGTCTTAGCAAATTGTCTGCTTATTAATTAAGTCAGATCAATTTAGTTGTTATAACCAGATATTAGTTAATCTTCGATGATATGTTTAACATATATCTGGCACCTATTGAGCAAAGTATAGCAAAATTTGAACAGGTCTCTTTTAATGGTAAAACAATAATAAAGTTAGAAACAAATTAATAATAAAAACCGCTAGAAATTAAATGTGTCACATAAATTTAACTAAATTATTATCGACATGACTCAAGCGGGCCACACACACAGTTGTCACTTGGTTGACATAAAAATATAAACTAAAAGATAGTGAAACCTGCTTTATGTCATGTTAAACTATTAGATAAATCAGTGGATATTTTGAAATTTGAGACCCAATAGAATAGTGTAAACCATAGAGTAATAAGTGTGGCTCTGTATGAATCAGAGTTCGTACTTACCCCCCCCCCCCCATGTGTAACCCATAAACATCGTCGTGGGGAATGTGTAATGAACGTTTACCCAGTAGCCACAGGGTATGGGGAAAATAATGGGTAGCTACCCACGACAATGGGGAATTACTCATCACGATTACCCATTACCCTCGGGGTAATGGAGAAAATAATGGGTAGCTACCCACGACAATGGGGAATTACTCATCACGATTACAAATTACCCTCAGGGTAATGGAAACCAATGGGTTTCACAAAGTGGTTCAATTTGTATTGAGAATTTTTTTTTCGAAAAATCGCCAAAATAAGAAAATCGCTACAACAAAAAAGTGGATATAACTCGGAAACGGTATGTCCAATTCAAAAATAATACAAATTTTACCGCCATTGGATGCTTTAACCAATGGGTGTCTTCAATATGTCATCACTTATTTTTGTAAAAAATCTTTAAAACTAAAATTTTTCAAACAAAAAACCGCTAAAACGCCCTTCTGTTTATATCTCGGAAACGGAGCATCCAATCGAAAAAATAACCAATTTTTGCAGGTTACTAAAGTTTTTAATTAATGGAAGAATTTTTTATGGAAGAACAAAACGAAGAACAAAACGAAGAACAAAAATAAAAAATCGCTAAAATACAAAAGTGGCTATAACTCGGAAACGGTGCGTCGAATCGCAAAAATGATAAATTTTTTACCGCTTTAACCAATGGATGTCTTTTTTCTTAAATCGCTAAAACTAACATTTTTCGAGTAAAAAAAAAACGCTAAAACGCCCTCATGTCTATGTCTCGCAAACGGAGCGTCCAATGGAAAAAATAAACAATTTTTTCGGGTTTCAAAGGGTGGTTCATAAAGTGGTACAATTCGTATGCAAGAATTTTTTTTTCAAAAAATCGCTAATATAAGAAAATCGTAAACTCGGAAAATTTTTCCTCCATAGAAGGCTTTGGCCAATGGATCTATTTAATCACTCAGCATCACTCTTATTTTTATAAATCGCTAAAACTAACATTTTTCCAATAAAAAATCGCCAAAAACGCCCTTATGTCTATATATCGGAAAGGGAGCTTTGAATCAAAAAATAACCAGTTTAACCATTGGATGTATTTAATATGGGATTACTTTTAAAAAAAAAATCGCTGAAACTGCAAACGCTCCGTTTCCGAGATATAAACATGAGGGCGTTTTAGCGATTTTTTATTTGAAAAATTTTCGATATAGCGATTTAAAAAAAAAAGTGATGGCATATACTATAAGACACCCGTTGGTTAACGCCCCATTGGAGTTAAAATTGCTAGTATATTTTCGATTGGACTCACCCTTTCCGATTTATAGACACTGTTTTATTTTAGCCATTTTCTTATTTTGGTGATTTTTCGAAAAAAAAAATCTTCCATACGAATTGAACCATTCTATGAAAAACCCTTAGAAATCAGCGAAAATTTAATATTTTTTCAATTGAAACATGGCATCACTTTTTTTTAAATCGCTAAAACTAAAAACTCTTAGTTTCCGAGATGTAAACATGAGCGTGTTTTAGCGATTTTTTGTTTGAAAAATTTCAGTTTACCGATTTTTATTAAAATAGTGATGCCATATTGAAGAGGTAAAATTTGTATTATTTATTCGATTGGACGCACCGTTTCCGAGATATATCCACTTTCTTATTTTAGCGAGATTCTTATTTTGGTGATTTTTGAAAGAAAATTGTTACATACGAATTGAACCACTTTATGAAAAACCCTTAGAAACACGCAAAAATTAGTTATTTTTTCGATTGGACGCTTTGTTTCCGAGATATTTAAATTTTTTCTAATATTTCCATATTACCCTGAGGGTAATGGGTAACTTGAAGGGGAATTCCCCATTATCGTGGGTAACTACCCATTATTTTGGGTAATGGGTAAACGATGGCTATCCATTCCCAACGGCAATAATAATGGGTTACCCTGATAACCCATTACCCACGAAATACGAACCCTGACAAGAATGTACTTTTTCATTTTAAAATAAAAACACGTATTTTTTAAGACAGTTCTAATTTTTTTATTGGATTGTAAAGAAAACATATTCCGATTAAGTATGGAATAAAATATCCGTCTGATGACAGGTCATCACTCTTTTCATGAAATTTTCCATGACTTTTCACAGAGATCATGTAGCTGTGTCTCACCGATGACGCGTTGGATCTCGAATTTGAGCTCAGAAATTGTTTCTGGTTTATTTGCAAATACCCCAGATTTCACAAAACCCTAAAGAAAGAAACCACACGGCGATAAATTGCATGATCTTGGTGGCCAGTTGACATCAGAATTTCTTGAGATAATTTGTTCTGGAAATCGTTGCTGCCATAAATCGATTGTTGCATTCGAGGTGTGGCAGGTGGCGCCGTCTTGCTGAAACCACATGTTGTCCAGATCCAGGCCGCCCAGTTGAGGCCACAATAACTCCGTTATCATGTTCCTGTGTTCCTGTTACGAATGCCGTTCACAGTCTCTGCAATTTCGGCCTCATCTGCAAAACAGTAAGGCCCAATCACGCCGCCTGACCAAAATCTGCACCAAGCAGTTGCTTGCTATGGGTGCATTTGTTTCTCAGGGATTGCATGAGGATTTTCTGAGCCCCAAATTCGACAATTTTGTGTATTCATGAAGCCATTCAGATAGAAATGCGCTTCATCTGAGAAGATGACTTTTTTTTTTGAAAAATTGGCATAGACATCACTTTGCCCCATTACCCATTGAACGAATTGCCGGCGCTTTGAATGGTCTGCTGGTTTGAGCTTCTGAGCAAGCTGAGTTTTGTACACAGGAAGTTGGAGATCTTTTGTCAAAATTCGCTGCGTAGTGCTTCGTGAAATTTTAAGTTGTTGAGAACGATGTCGAATTGATGTTTTCGGGATTTCGGCGACACTCTCGTTTACAGCAGCAATATTTTCAAGAAAACCGAACCAGTTTCTTCAAATTTTTTCACCACTTTTCGAATAGTTGGCACATTAGGTGCATCTTCTCGACTGAAAATTCTTCGAAGTGTGCGAGCGATATCAGCATTACTTTCCAAATTTTTGTAATAAGGTTTCAGTTTTTCTTTCGTAAAGCGCTCTATTTTTAATAATCGGATTAAACATATGTGACAGCTGCCAAATTTCAGAGTTGACACTTGAACAAAAACAATCTTAACAAACAATCTTACTGAGACGCCCTATAGTTATGATTGTAGCTGGTAAAAATGCTGTTCGGCAAAAGAATTGATACATAAGAGTTTCCTTTCTCCTGTCTAACTATAATATGAAAATGTCCGTTGTAGCCAAGTGCAACTGCCTAAGTTTAATATGAACATGTCTGTTTTAGCTAAATGCAACCTTATACTCGTAGTTATGTTTGTAGCAAGTAAAAATGCTGTTCGGCAAAAGAGTTGATACATAAGAGTTTCCTTTCTCCTGTCTAACTATAATATGAAAATTTGCGTTGTAGCCAAGTGCAACTGCCTAACTTTAATATGAACATGTCTGTTTTAAGTAAATGCAACTTTATACTCGTAGTTATGTTTGTTGCAAGTAAAAATGCTGTTCGGCAAAAGAGTTGATACATAACAGTTTTCTTTCTACTGTCTAACTATAATATGAACATGTCTGTTTTAGCCAAATGCAACGGTGATAGTCATAAAAACGACATCTGTTTGTCAAAAGTTTGCATGGATTGGATCGCTGCGTAGCCACACACTGGATACAGCTTAGTTGAAGAGTTGTGATTTAAAAATAGCTCGTGGCTCAATTTGACGTAACGAATACAGGTATTAGCCAATTATGGTAAGCGTTAACAGGGTCTCACCGTTAGGCACCTGCAATCATCTTCTTCTGTCACCTGCTACTTGAAATTTAATGAAACAAAATGTTATTGTACCGGTTTTTAATAGAAAAATGTTAAATTTAACTTAGAAACAAAGGTGATCAACCCAAACAGCAATTAACAAAAAATAAATCATTATTGATTTCCAAGAAACGCGTTTTTGTTTTTTGTTTTTAATTCAAAATACCATCTGGACCAGAAAGAAGGAAATTAAACTTCTTAAGATATAATGAAATGGCTGTTAAAAAAAGGTAATAACACAACGATTTTATAAAGAAACGTCGACAGGTTTCTAATTGTTAGTAGGAAAATGAGATCGATAACTTTAGAACAAAGTACAAAGAAGAAGTAGTTAAAACATAAAACATTTAGTTTATGAGTCCATAAAGTTTGACAGCTATAAATATTTGCCCTTGTATTAAACAGATTTGCATTAAAAACAGTGTTTAAACCAAAATTAACCGATTATCATTTTAAGTCGATGGTGATAAAGTAAATAATGCCTGGTTTTCTATTGTGAACAGCCTTTTTTTCTGAAGTAGATAATCGTATTCTTTAGAAAGACTAAACAAAAGGAAATCATTTATGCAAAATTATATTGAATTGTCATAATGTTGTATAAAACAAGAAGATTATGCTTCGGTTGAGTATTTTTATTTTGGAAATAATATCATAAAAATATGTCAATTTTTATTTGGGCTGACAGTGGATAATAAAGGAGATGAGCTAGAAAAATATAAAAATGTTTGAAATATTTTCGCGGGTATCATATTTCTGTTGGTAATTCAATTCGTGGCTTAATTTTTGTTGGAATAGCAGACAATTCAGGAAAACATTTTGACTGGTATAATTACTTTCGTAGACTGTGTCATATTTATTCATCATCAGATGCCAACTATAGTGCCTTGATTGTTACCATAGTAAATCATATACATATTTTCAAAACTCTTTAATCCTCCTTGATGTAACGATATGTCGCATTTAGACCGCAGTTTATCGCGGCCAGGTTAGCGATAACCTTGTTCTCTAATCCTTGCCGTTGACACCACCCAATTTGAGATTAAATTGGCATTACAGGTGGCAACTTTGTGCTTAGCCCAATTTAAAGGAACTCCGAGCCGAGATAAAATTATCGAAGACGGCGACACAACAGAAAAATTAAATTGGCAGCACTTAGTTTTGTAAAAATTTTGTATGTTGTTGAAATAACTGAACCTTTAAATTTGGATCAGTCGGTCAAATTAGGCGAGTTGGATAAGAGCCAATTATATCGACGGCGGCGTGAGCTTCAGTCTTCGGGGAAAAGTGATCCAAAAAAATATATGGTCCTATAATAGAGTAATACAGGGTGATTCAGTCACGGTCCGCCGAATATAATCATCAGCCTATTCCTTGCCTCATTTCATTAAAATATGTCTACTACGACCATCCCCGAAAATGCAAGTGTGCGAAATGGCAGCGGTTTGAAAATTTATGGATGGGCGTCGGAGGGCAGTAGTGTAAAATTTGCTAACTTCTGAACCAGTGGTCGGATTTGTTGTTTTTGGGCTTGTTGGAAAGAGTCTTTGGGAGACCTTTCAGAACCAAAAAAATGAAATTGCTGAGATACACAGGTTTTTCCAAAATAATTGGATAAGAAAGACATAAGAACGTGCACATAACCTCAATTTGCAATTTATACTTTTTTCTCTTAAAATATAGCCCTACCTTAGTTATGACCATTTTACTGAAATGCAAACATTTGTCATTTGTTTTAGTAAATTGACACGTTTAAGAATTTATTTTATTGAAATTTTTGGCTGAATAATTGGTTGAACTTTGGAACGGTAAGACGTCTGGGCTTCGTTTAGGGCATTTTGGAATGGTAAATGAGCCAAGGAACACGCTGGTGAAATTCCGCTGGTCGTGACTTAATCACCCTGTATATATATATAATATAATATAGAACTACTAGCTGACCCGGCAGACGTTGTCCTGCACGCCCCTTTGTCCAACTGAACCGAATAGTAAATCTAAACCACCCAAACGCATACAAAAAAATTTATTCAAATCGGTCCAGAAGTTTAGGAGGAGTTCAGTCACAAATACAAGTGCAGTAGAATTATATATATGTATATAGATAGTACATGGTCCCAGTACGACAACGGATAAGCTGTATAATCTGTATCCCGACAAGGACGTGGTTATGCGTATCAAAATAGCGCGCTTTCCAAAGGATGTTTACGATAAACGTTATTTATTTGCAGGAAATGTTTCACCTGTTGCGGTAAACGTTGAGTATATGTAGCTAGATACATATTTATACGAGAATTGACTTCCCAGCAATTTGGCTCCTTTGCGTGCATCAATGAAAATTTGCAAACTGTTTCATTGTTAAGTCATCTGTCACATTCCATGATCTCCGCATGTATAATTGTGTTATGCTTAGAAATATGAAAGGGCTGCTTAATATTTAGGTGCTCGATAAAGTGTCCAATTCCTCTTCTCCTTGCGGTCCTAGACCCGTTAGTATAGAACTGGATCTCTCGCTGGCTGTATATTTTATATATTTGAGCTACTCGAAAGCCAATTAGTCTATCGGAAAATAAATTTGGGTTGTCTGTGAATTCTAATATAAAATAAATTCGAGGACCAAAAATACTTCATGCCTACTCCTTAATTTTAATAATAGTAAACAAAGGTCAGTGTTGGGATCTTTTAATTTGCATTGCATTGGATTTTAATTTGCATTTCTTTATCTAATGCAACTACCATTGTTCGCAATGACAATTAGAAAAGTTAAATTTCCATTTGCTCAGGCAATGCGAATGCAGGTTGTGAACTGAAATATGTGAATGCTTTTGATGGATCGAATTTCTGTTCTGTTTTCAGAATATTTTATATGTAGAGGTATGCGACTTCGATTGGTGTTTTCTCGTAGTAAATTCTAATGCATAAATCTATACATATAAAATATTTGGAAATCATAACTACCAGATATGAAGGAAATATTTTGGAAATAAGTACAATAAAACTATGTGTAATTTTGTAAGTCATGGAAATACAACCATTTACGGACACCACTACGTGATAAAAGACCCGTGTCTCACAGTTTTGCCCAAAGTCGTGCATTTTTTTTATGGGCCCCCAAAGATTTGGGCCTTCCATTTTTGCAAAAAAGTTAACATTTTGTCAGGCTTATATCTCTTGTGGCCGTCGGTGGTGCAATGGTTAGTGTGCGCGCCTCTTGTACAAGGATATCCTGGGTTCGATCCCTGCTCCGACCACCTTAAAATTCTTTCGACGACGGTCACCTCGCTTAGTGACGGCGACACTATGGAGTACATAGCCATGAAAAAGCTTCTCAAAATACCGTTCGGAACCGGTGTAAAACTGTAGGTCCCAATCAGTGAGTATAAAACTATAAAGCGCACAGCTCACTGGTTGTGAGAAGCTCTCCCCAATTCCTTCATGGGATGTAATGGGAAACCATCTATTTTTTTTTTTTATATCTTGAAAACCGTTCGGAATTTTGATTTACTTTCTGAGGGAAAGTTGTAGCTCAGGATCATTCCCAGGAAGTTAATATGTTCTAGAAAGTTGTTTACTGAGATCTTAGGTACATTTCTGTAGTTCATTGTTTCCTTGAATTTTGAACGGTTTGCTATGGTTTTGAACGGTTTGCTACCTATGGACCTGAACAGGGGAAAAACGGTAAATTTTTTAAAGTTTTTTTTTTGCGATTTTAACCTTGAAGATGAAGTTGTTTGGATTTTATATGTTTACAATTTTTGTTCTTTATTATAAGAGCTACAACATTCCCTCAGAGAGTAAATCAAAATTCCAAGCGGTTTGCAAGATATGATAAATACGACAAAATGATAAATTTTTTGCAAAAAAATGTTTTTTTTTTAAAATTTTTAAAAAGTGGAGTTAGATCAATTGGTATCTGAGTACTTCATTAGTGAAATAATTGTGTGGCAGTTGGCCAAAATCATTTTCACTGAAATGCAGGCGGTTCTCTATATCATTGTGGAGAAAATATTCCTGCTGGGCTGGTGAAATGATCTTTGATCCTTAGTCTGTACCACGAAATGGTTCAGTGATTGTATTTCCTCTATTGCCCTTGACGATGTGGTTATCGATGTTGGTCCGCTGATGCCCAAACGTTTGAACGTTTAGCAGTTTTTTGAAAGTCGAAATTCTTCTGCAGACTACAGAGGCGTAAAGGAGGATCGGTACCATCACGCTTATGTAGCACCTGGAGTCACCTTGGGATACTTTTTGTTAAAGTTTCAACATGAAATATTTATTATAAAGGGTCCACCATCTAACTTTTTTTTCAACTAGTGCTTATTTCGTGAATGGTAACACTTAGCTCATGTCTGATTTGACAGATAATTAGTTTTATCCTTCCGCTGAACGAATGTTGAACAAAGCTGGGAAATATTGCGACATTACTTTGAAAATCGTGATAATGTTGCAGAATGTGATCGACTTACAGAAGATGCCGATTTTGCCAAAAAAATCATCTTTTCAGATGAAGCTCATTTTGATCTTGTCGGGTATGTAAACAAGCAAAATTGTCGCATTTGGGGCACAAAAAACTCGCACGCATACATTGAAAAGCCGATGCACCCAAAACGGGTCACTGTTTGGTGCCGATTTTGGTCCAGAGGCATAATTGGGCCATTTTTCTTAGAAAATGAGCAATGAGTGGCCGTTTCAGTCAATGGTGATCGTTACCGGGCCATGTTGAACGAATTTTTGTTCACAAAAATTGAAGAGGAGGATATTGGCAACATTTGGTTTTAACAGGACGGCGCTACGTGCCACACAGCCGAAGCCACGCTCGATGTTTTGCGCCCTGTTTTTGAAGATAGCATTATCAGCCGCAGAGCTGATGTCGTTTGGCCACCTCGGAGCTGCGATTCGACACCGTTGGACTATTATTTGTGGGGTGCCCTCAAATATAAGTGTTACGCCGACAATCCAGAGACAATTGACGCTTTAAAGGACAATATTCGTGAAGCCATTGGTGAAATACAGCTGCACTCAATCGATAATGTGCTTAAAAATTGGACCGATCGTGTAGGCTACTGCATGGCCAGCCGAGGCAGCCATTTGCATGAAATTATTTTCCATTATTAACCGGAAGGATTGTACTTTGAAATAAAAAAAGAAATTTCAGAAAATATTCAGTAGTTTTTTTTATAGCATTTTCAAAAAAAAAAGTTATTTGGCGGACCCGTTACGATATATATTATGGTGGAATGAAAAATAATCCAACGCATCTAAAAAGAAAAACACTGCACAAATGGCGATGGCGCACTCAGGCGCAACGTGAACTCCGGCAAATCTAACCATATCCGCTTTGTAGGAGTTCGCATTGCACCTGTTATGCATTGTTTCTTTAAAAAAACGCATTGTTTCTTTAAAAAAAATCACTTTGTTTAAAATGATGGGGAAACAACGTGTACTAGCAGCTCAGAAGGTGTTTAAAGTGAAAATAAAGTCTGCCAGTAATATTAAGAATTTTGAACAATGACTGCAACGTTTGGTGGATACGACTATTGCCATTGATACAATTAGACCTTCAATATCTATTGATATTTTATTAAATTTAAAATTTCTGTATTTAAGATTATGCCCATCACTTCTAACCCACTGTTCGTGGCAGCACTTTTTACAATCCATCAAAATTGTATTTCGATTAAGGTTTACATTATACGACATTAAATCGCTGCTCATAACTGTGATTTGTATTGTATTTATCCCCGCAGTTGTTATGCAAATTCATTTTACCACTAAAAACCACTGAATAATGATGATGACATATTCAAACTCTTCAGTTTTCAGTTCATTTCATATGCAAAATTTTTCAAACCGGCCTGTGTATTTGTTGGTTCTACTATAAAACAGATTAACAGAACTTGTGCAGAACAATAAATTACCAATTCAAATAAAAGTGGATATTCTGAATAAAATTGTTGTAAAAAATACAACAAAAATAGTTTGCACAACTAACTGTTTTAAATTTCGAATGATGTTTTGTTTGTGGGAGATTCATTCGCATTGTAAAATTTTATTGCAAAATAATTAGTCTGAATTTATGCGTAGGCTTTGACATAAAAAGAGCAACAACGCTACTTGTAGTTTTTGTTTAAAACAACAACAACACTATATACTCTATATGAAAAAATACTGAATGAACACTTTTGTTGTTAAAGATTTGTCTGCATAAAATTATAATAAAAACGCGATTTTGTAACTGTCATCACTATATATCTCTTTTTTGTTTCTTTGCGGATATGAACGCGTATTCAAGTTCACTGAACTTGAATTTGTGTTAACTTTAACAATCGGGAAATGGAACAGATATTATGGTTAGCTAAACAATAAATTATGTTTATATTAATTTATAATTAAGATATTAATTGCTTAAGATTTTTGTTTTTCTCTACGAAGTACTTTATAGCAAATTTACTTATGATGACAGTGTTCAAGAAGGGAAAAAGTATATGAAGGGGTCCATAGGACTACTCTTGTTCGCGTGTTTGTTTACTTATCTTTGAAAAATGTTCCTATATCATTACGTTTCACCCCATATCATTCGATAATTTTGAGTCCATCACTAGAACAAAATTGAATTTCTATAAAAAATTTAAGAAATTCAAAAAACAAAACAAAATACAGCAGACAGTTGTCCGAGGCCTTCGGCCACGGGCTGTCCCTGCAGGCTGTGTGAGAGACACGGCCATTAAGTTTAACGTAGAATACGCCATCCGATAAGACAGAAAACATATATAACAATAAATGATAAATAACATAAGCAAATGAATTTATTTAATGAATTTAATTTTTTCATTTATTTTTTATAATTATATATCCATGTTAAATTCAAATTCACATTTAACATTTTGTTTCACTTAAATACATAAGTAAATATACGAAATTTCAATATTTCATCAATCAAAACAACAGCCGAAGGTTTGTGTCCACACTGAAACAGCAGCATAGTTTGTGTCCACGCTACAAACTCAAACACTCATCCAACACCACACATATGTTTGAGTGTATGTGTTTAAACAATTTTCATTTGAGAAATTTAAATATTAGGAAGATATCAACCAATATAAAATGAATATCAAACGAAAGATAACATCTTCATTTACCTACAAAAAAATTTTTAAAAAAAGTTATCTCGCCGTTTCCTCATAATCAATGAAATAAAGATTACAACAATAACAATCTGACATGACTCCCTATACCGTAAGGTAAGACGTATTCTACGCCAAAAGATGTATTTATATCAGGTGGTAGCGCTAGAACAGCTTATATAAATGTTTTCGAATCTTTGCCTCAACTGACTGTTAAATTCAAATGAATTTCTTTTTTGTAATATTTGTGTACTTCGATTGCAATTGTTACCAAATTTGGTATGAATTTGGCAGTGGTATGACACGAAACAGATACAAAACAGCGATTGTCGTAGTCGCAGTACCACCACCAAATATAGATACATCTTGACGAAATATATGTAGGAGAACAACAATTGTAATAAATATGAAGTGTTAAAAAATAAACGCTTGCCGAATGTTATTCGCCATTCTTTCGACTACTGGGCCCCAATAGATAATACAATATACAGTCAACATTTCCTAAACCATGTTAGTTCCATTTATTTTTGATCACAAAAATTTCGCTTCAGCGATGTGGCATATTAATAAATAAATATTAGCAAATGACAGTTGTAAGATGTTGCAAGTGTGAACGCATGTTTCATTTTTTCAACATCTTCCATGCGTTCCCCCAAAATGTACGCTAGTGTGAAGGGCTATAACTCTACTTTCTACATTAGTGTACGAAAATATGTAGATCTACTTATTTTACGAAGAAGTTGAGTAAACCAATTTTTGGTGGAAAGACCCTAGTATCTCCTTTGGGTCAAAATGACCCACAAACTAAATTCGTTAATATTCTTGATTATTAGGTGGAAATTGATAGATTCCTTCATTTTGATTTTTTTTTAATTAAGTTTACTTAAATTTTCGTGATTTTGCCGCCTTTGTTGATTTTAAGCAGAAATCAAGAAAAAGATTTCCCATAAATTTTGACAAACGACAAATCGGGCATTTTTTTCTTGGTTTTCTGAGTATCAACTTTATGCAACGCTGTTTTACCACACACTACAAACTACATTTGTTTACAACCATTTCAATCACGCGCATTGAAGTGGTGGTATCACCAGAATAGCCGACTTATATGTTTTTCTCATTTCTTAGGTATTTCTTGTTTCTTCAACTCAAATGTATTTTTGTTGTACTTTTTTGTTTATTTTTATTCTTGGAATAGATCTGTCTTGCATTTGATTGTGGAAAATGCCTATTGTTTTAGGTTTAGTATGGTTGTTGTTGTAGTAACACTACCTCACCAATGCGACTTGACTTTCAATCAAATCTAGAAATTTGATAATAAATAAATGGTTCCCATTACATCCCATGAAGGGACCGGGGAGAACTTCTCACAATCACTGAGCTGTGCGCTTTCCAGTTTCGGTGACGCGTCATTACGCCCAAGGACATAACGCCCATGGGCGTTATGTCACACCTAAAATGGACATAAAGCCATGGGCTTTGTGTCACACCGGTCATGGACTTTTTGTCCATCTTAGGTGTGACATAACGTCCACGGACTTCATGGCCTTTTACGGAGTTTCGCCGCAAGGCCTGGCGGTAGTGAAACCAGCGGGCTTTACATCACACCGGTCATGGGCTTTATGTCCATTTTAGGTGCGACATAACGCCCATGGGCTTTATGTCCATTTTAGGTGTGACATAACGCCCATGGTCGTTATGACGCATCACCTCCAGTTTTCACTGACTGATTGGGACCTACAGTGTTACACCGATTCCGAACGGTATTTTTGAGAAGCTTTTTCATGGCTATATACTCGATAGTGTCGCCGTCACTATGCGAGGTGACCGCCGCCGAAATAAATTTGAAGTTGGTCAGAGCAGGGTTCGAACCCAGGATATCATGTACAAGAGCCGCGCACACTAACCATTGCACCACCGACGGCCACAATTTTGATTAGGTCAAGATATTGTTAGGTCAATCAATCAGGAAAAAAATTGTCCAGTGCGAAAGAGGAACAACTCCTAGCCTGGGCAGGATCATCAACTTTATGAAGAAGTTTCATTGTCATGTGTTTAGTCATTGGAAATTTGAATTTTTCCCTAAATGAAATTCTGAAATTGATTTGTCTAAAGTTCAAATTTCTAAATTTTGTTTTCACAAATTAAGCAAGTGAACTAAGCATTGATTCACTTCTTTAGAACTACAACAAAAATATTTGAAATTTATGTATCACTAATATGAGGGCAAAAATCTCGATTAACATTTCAAGCTAATGAATTAATTTTCAAGTTACGCTTTATCATACGCAAACATGTGTCTTGCCGTCTGTCCATTAATGCTAGATATTTATCGTTTCGTCATTTTGTTTTAAGCTGTTTTTTGGCGGTTAATCTCAATTTTTGTGATATCTTCTCATCTTGAAGTGTAACAATTTGGTTTAGCCTCGAGATATAAATAATTTTTTTGGATTTTGTATTGTTTTTCTTGCATAAAACCAATATTATTATTTTAGGCGAGGAACGTGTTTGATTCAACGACTTCAATTTAATATTAATTGAGTGTAATAAAAAAAGTTAAACCGGCTTACATTATCGAGTTGATTAGACGATTATAACCTCGATTTAGCGATAAAGTATATGAAAGAGTTAGTGTACAAGGGTGGTCCTGATGGTTTTGATAAAAATATGCAAATAATAATAATTTATGCAAAATAATAATTGACGTTAGAAGCATTTGTAGTAGTAAAAAGCTAAAAAACAAATCTTGTAGGTCACATTTGGTTACAGGACCGACTTAGTCGTAGGGTGTACGAAACATTTCCTTGCAGCAAGGTAAACACGTTAACGGAGAAGTATTTCTTTAATGAATCCCACGCGAAATATCAATTGTTGTTTTCCTTAATTGCTCTGGAGTTGCTGTTATTTTAATCAAATTCTAACAATCAAATTCATCTAATTGTTATCGTTTTTGTTAACTTATTTTATAACTAACCGGCTAATTTTTATATTTTTGTGGTAATTTCGATATTATCTTCTTGTCATTTCATTACCCATCGAATGATTTGAATAATTTTGACATTAATTTGTATGAGTGTGTTAAATATAACAAACTGTATACCAAAATAAAAAGAATAATGATTTTTTAATACAAAAGTAATAACGTTTTAATTATGTCAAATTACTTATGGCCAGTTTATCTGTGTGTAGTTAACACAACGGGATCACTTAATCGTAATTGAAAGTTAATTAGAGTTTAACTTTGCACTTTGTTTTCCAGTGGCGAGTTATTGTAACCCGTCATATGGTTGGCGATTATTGCAACCATTGCATTGTAATTGGAAAAAAACATCTTTTTTGGGCCAAATACTAAAACAATAATGAGGAACAACCAAATGGAATTATGTAAAATATGAAATAAATGCATAAAATCGAAGTAATTTTAATAAAACTTTATAAAAAGTAATGTAGGCGCATCAATTTAACTATCTATTAAGTGCGTACGAAATAAATGGTGCATACTTTTAGGCGTAAAACTTTTTTGTATCCCAAGCATTTAGATGTCATTTGCATTTTGACACCTGTCAGTGCCATCAAAAACCACGTGCTTAATATAACATCAATCGTTCCTTTAGTTTTTTTTTAAACAAAAAGTTCGCGAAAACATAATTAAAATTTCCCCCGAAAATGAAATACGTCCATATAAAAATATGGCGGGGGTACGGGACACCCCGTTTCTAGGGTAGAGCGTCCAAAAGCGAAACCGAAAAACCGGTAAAACCGATTTTTTGGCTATTACCCATGTGCCAGTTTTTTAAAAAACGTAATTTTCGCACAAACCGAAAACCGGTTATTTGATGTCGGTTAACCGGTGTTACCCGATATGTATTAATATCCTTAAAAAATTAATAATAAATTATATGAGTGTCGAATTTTAATGAAATTTTGGATTAAGAAATATGATTTTTATTTTCAAATATGATTTTATGCTTCAATGTGTTTTAAATGTCATTTCCAAACGATGTTTTTATTCAAATTTCAAAATAATTATATGATTTGAGGAAGAATTTATTTTATTCAAAAATTAAATTGTTCGAGCGTTTGGTCGTATTTTTAATTAATTTTATTCTTCGAAGAATAATACGAAAGGTCGGATAAATACGAAAGGTCGGATAAGAATATTCAAGAATTAATTTTTTTTGGGGACGATTTTTATTTATTTATTATTTTCATCAAACTAAATGCAAACAAAATCTCATTTGAATTTAGAATTCACCGCAGCAATGCAAGTCTTCGAAAAATTCGATTTTTTTTTAAATTTCATTGTGTAAATTATTTTATAATAAATTCTTTGAATTTAATAGGATTTTCATATTGTTACGAATTTCCATATTCGTCCTTTGTGCGTTGTTTTATTCCCAATAATAAATCAAGGTTCGTTTTAAATTACGATAATTACAACGGTTTAACTTCCTTTTATTTTACTTATATAGTACAACAGTTTACTTTATTTACACCACTTTAATAAGTCTTATATTTTACTATCAATTCGTGTTGCTCACTTTACGGGGTTTAATCACAAACTGAACTCTCCATTCCAAAGACCTCAGCTATTTATGCCAACTCACCATACTCAAATGAAGGTATATCTAGCGAATTCAAGAACCTTCTAGATGTTGTTGTTGTTGCTTATCTTTGTAGAACAATCTCGAATGGCGGAGAATTATCTTTACTGAGGTGAATTCATGCTACTGGTTTAGCGAGCTGGTACATTGCTACAATGCATACTTTCAGGCGCAGCACTAACCGCCTGTTATTTACATACTGTTAGTAGAGTCATTAACAGCAAGCAAAAGCTTTTACTTATTCGTAACAATATAGGAAATCTCTTTCATAACACTGTGCGACACCAAAAAAAAAAATGATGGGGTTCTGTCAACGGATTCTGATAGAAAGGTCTAAAAAAAATATACGTGTATCGGCGTTTTGCCAGATCTAATCAGAATTTTTGTAGGGCAGGTCAAATATTCCTGCAACATATCGGCATTCAAAATTGTGTGTTCGTTACTTCTGAGGTACAAAATATGTTCAGAAGTTTTATAGAAAAGATTCAGATAAACATTTTTGTGAAACAAATTAACTCTCTAACTGTCACGTATAACCATAATTTTTACTTTTTTTGAAAACTCGCAAAAAATGCTCCAAAATGACGGGGGCGTGGTCAAAATGTTCTACAAAAATTATCGCAATAAAATTTCACTATATGTGTCTGAGCACTCCATAACACAAATCTTAGCCCAGGTGCTACATAATAAGCAAAAACTAACTGCCTTCTAAGGGTTAATAATGAATTTTGTCATTTTGCTGTTTCCATTAAAAATAGTCCACATAATATAATGAATTTTGTTATATTTCATCTTCTTCTTTTCAACTTTTGAACATAGTTTGTACATCAGAAGTAAGGAACACAAAATTTTGCATGCGGATATGTAGCAGGAATGTTCCGAGGGGCGGATATTTTGACCCGCCCTAAAAAAAAAAACGCCAATACACGTATACTTTTTTTAGACCTTTCTACCAGAATCCGTTGACAGAACCCCAACATTTTGAAAAAAATCTTATTTTGTCTCACAGTTTAATTGGTATTTGGAATTTGATATTGGAATTTATATCAGTATTATTTGAATTTGAAACTCGCATTCCAAATTGGAATGTGATTTAAATTGTAGTTTAAAATTATAACGTGATTGTCAAATTTAAATAGAGTTGTACAATTTGGAGTTTTAAACACGAATAAGTGTATGAAATAGTTGCTAAACAAATACATATATGGAAAGGCTACAACATGTGAAATTTAATTTAAATCGAATATTCGAAAAAACCGGTTTTATAAAAAATGCTGGCTATTCTAGAGTTATAAAAAAATATAGGGAACTCCTGACGATCGGTAGAATGTCTGGGTGTGGCAGACGTCGGGAAGGCAACGAAAATATCAGACATTCCTAAGAAAAATCTAATCGTATGAGGAAGAAAAGTTGCTCACAAGATCAATTGCTCGGAGTCTTTGGTAAGAGAAGTGAAAAAAAGAGGCAGGTCTCAAAGCTTACAAAGTTCTAAAAGTGACGATAGAACTTCGAAAAAAAAATTCGGAAGCAATACTGCGAATTTACAAAGAAATTTCAGTCCAAATTATGGATGCTGTGTAATGGATGATTTGCGACTTTATATTGCAGATGGTAGAGGAAATGCTGCAGAACAGTACAGAGTTCAAAAAAAGACAAAGTTCCCGAAGAAATTGTTGGTGTTGACAAAGACATATGCACTGGTGGACAAAGAAACAGCTCATTCGTAACAACTGGCACGATAGGTACTGAAGTGTATATTAGACTGGGTCGGTCCTCATACATAAAACAAAGTTACGCCGTTTAAAGACTATTCAAAGACAATTTCAGAACACCAAAAATTTTTTTGATCCGTCCACCCTACGATTAGCACTTTTGTTTTTAAATTCTTTATATTAACTTGACTTGTATGTATACGGCATTATGTATGTGCAAAACTTTGGATTGATTTATAACCCCTTTCCCGTGATCCAATCGAGCTGAAATTTTGCAGGCAGACTATTGGCGAAAGTAAAAATGAACTATTAAAATTTCAGATCCGTAGGGCCAGGACCTATTGTACCTCCCATACAAATTTTTTTTTTTACTTTTTTTTCCTCTGTTTGTGTCATATGTATATAAAGAACCCATAAAAAACACAGTTTTTGACTATAAATTCTTTAAATTCATGAATTTAAGATCTGCTGCTTTTTGTTTCTTTGTTGTCTGTCTAGTATTTGTTTTTAGGAATTTTCAACAAAAACTTCACATTTGGTTCTCAAAAACTTATATTATAAGTATAGCCTATTAAATATTGTGTCTGAAACGTGTTATATTGAATAGCAAACACAATATGCTTGCGCACAAGTATAGCATATTTGCGACAAGCTACAAATACATTATGTATGCATCCAAACAACAGAAAATTACAGATTTTGCAGCGTGTACGAAAGGATGCAAAAGTTATTAGAAGAAAGTGGGCTACTAAGCACTAATTGAACTCATCCCTGACAAAAAAAAATATAAATAAAAAATAAATAGTTTAAACCCAGTGTAAAAAGAGAATTTGAACTAATTTTTGTTAATAAATAAATACTTGTAATCAAATTAATTCAGTCCTCTCAATTTTATTTTTACCAAAAATGTGTGAATCATGTATTTCGCACACACTCCTTAGGCTCAAAGTGTACATATGTACAAATAATCAAAACAGAGACATGTATTTTGGTGGTTAAATCATTGTTAATCAATTTAACTAAGAAACGAAGATGACCACTGACTGAAAAGCTAACCACTATAGATTTGAAGTGTATACTATCACCTAAAGTCCAAAAACGACGTAACAAGATTTTCATCACTTTATAGGGCAGGCAAAAAATTGTTAGATAGGAAATTCGAGTTTTGTGAATTAAATTGTCAATTTTGAATATAAGAGGGCGATCCCAAAACTAGCCGAACTAACTAAGACGACACAAAAAAGTTGGGAAAATAGTTCTTTATTTTTCAACATAATCTCCTTTTAGCTCGATACACTTTATCCAGCGATATTCAATAGCTTAGATGCCCGGTTTATAGTAACAAGCGTCGAACTCCTTAAAATAACCATCAACCATCGACGTCGACATTTTTGCCAAATCTTTTACCACCGAGCCATTTTTGGTTGGAAATAGAAAATAGTCCGACTGGAGAATAGGGTGCGTGATGAAGCAACTCGAACTTTAATTTTAGCCATCGCAATAGTAGCTGTGTGAACTGGACCATTGTCTTGATGAAACAACACTTTCTTTTTCGTCAACTGCGGCCTTTTTCCACAATTTCATCACGTAAATGCTGCAAAACGCTGGTTTTTCCTTTCTGAAGATAATCAATAAAAATATTCCCATGCGCATCCCAAAAACAGATGCCATAACCTTGCCTGTAGATGGAACCGATTCGCTTTCTTTGGGCACGATTTTCCCATTCCAGTCCAATCAACAAAAAAATTTGACTTTATTGCGGTGAAAACTCTACTGACACATCTCTGTGCGATGCTGTTTTTGCTCTATTGAAAGCAAGCACGGCACCCATCTTGCGCACAGCTTTCTCATCTTCAACTGTTCGGTCAATATACGATGTATAGCACTTTTTGAAATGTCTATCATTTCAGCTAGCTCACGCACCGAAGATCACTCAACACCATTTTGTTGATTTTCTTAACCGTGTCTGGCGTGAACACCTCAATTGGTCGACCACTACGGTGTTCGACATGGCAGCTCGTACGGGCTCGTTTAGGGTCTGCTATCCAATATTTTACAGTCGTAAACGAAGGAGCAGACTCCCCTAGACTAGAATCTAGCTCGGCTTTAATATTGCTTGGACTGAGATCTTTCAAATGGAAATATTGAATACGGTGACCAATTTTTTTCATGTCTGCAAATTCACTGAGATCGTTTGCTTTTGATGGCTCAAATAAAAATACTAAACAAGGTGGTGCCTTGAAACTTAAAACATATGTTTTATAAGGTTGACACTTTTCAGCAAAATATTTTTGTCGGTTAGTTTAGCTTCGAACCCTTTACGAGTCCTTTAAAATGCAAAACGCTATTCAGTGAAATATTTAATGTCGCACATTCATATCTGAGTTGATAAAGCACAAAAAAAAAGCTTTCTGTTCTTGTGTTGTAATAATTGAGCTTTTCAGTATGAATTGGTACTTAAGGAGTTCCGATCACTCTGGACCAAAACCAAACCAGGAGTAACCGGTTAACCGTGTTTTGTTCTATTAACCGTGTGCCGGTTTTGTAAAAAGCGTAATTTTCGAACAAACCGGAAACCCGTTTTTTGGCGTCGGTTAACCGATTTCTAACCCCTTTTGTGTTAATATCCTTAAACAAATTAATATTAACTGTTGTAATTTTCGAATTTTATTGAAATTTTGGAATTAAGAAACATGATTTGTATTTTCAAATATGCTTCAATAAAATCTAAACGACATTTACAAACAATTTTTTATTCAAATTTCAAAATGATTTTATGTCTTGAATAATAATTAATTAAAAATTAATTAAGAGTTAAAAATTAAAATTATTTTATAAATAAATATTCTACACTTAACAAGATTTTTATACATGAAAATCTATCTCAAATTTGAATCAGATTTTCGAATTGGAATCAGTTTAATGTGAGTTTTGGTCGCCGGTGTTGCAATTATTAGTTTGCGCGCCTCTTGCACATAAGATCCTGGGTTCGATCCCTGCTCTGACCACCTTAACTTTCTTTTGGCGGCCCGCTTGCATAGTGACGGCGACACTATCGAGTATTTAGCCATGAAAAATACCGTTGGGAACCAGTGTAAAACTGTAGGTTCCAATCAGTGAGGATAAAATTAGAAAGCGCACAGCTGACTGGTTGTAAGAAGCTCTTTCCCCAATTCTGTCGTGATATCTAATGGGAAGCCATTTATTTATATTTTGGTGTGAATTTGAATTCTATATTAAACACGCATTGCAAATTGGAATATGATATATTTTTTTATTTCAAATTAAAACGTAATTGACATATTTAACTAGAGTTGTGAAATATATAGTTTTAAACACGAATAAGTATTAAAATCCCTAAACAAATATATTGTAAGTCTTACATGTGTAATTTAATTTAAGACTAATTTTTGCCAAAATTTTCGGTTTCTTGAAAAATTGGTTTTTCGAATAAACCGAAAACCGCTTTCTAAAAAATGCCGGTTTTTTGGACAATAGTTAATATCCTTCAAAATATTTTCGAATGTCAATAAAATTGTCACATATGATTTTATTAGAGTGTTCAAAATACCAACATTCACTTTTTCAAAAAATCACTTTTTTGGAAAACCGTTTTTTGCTTTCACAGAATAGAAAAATCTGTTAATTTTCGGGTTTAATTACGGCTATTTTTCGGTTGCTTCGTTTCGCATGGAAAATAATATGTTTCAATTTTTCTCGAAAAATTAATACAAAATAACATTTTCTTGTCTTGTTTTCTTTGCCCGTAAAAAGAGTCATTATTATTCCGAAAATATAACAGCATTTGTTGGATTTTAATATTTTTAAATTTTCCGTTAAAAACACACATAAGTTAATTCAATTCAGCTCAATTCAATTCAATTCAATTCAATTCAATTCAATTCAATTTAATTCAATTCAATTCAATTCAATTCAATTCAATTCAATTCAATTCAATTCAATTCAATTCAATTCAATGAAATTCAATGAAATTCAATGAAATTCAATGAAATTCAATGAAATTCAATTCAATTCAATTCAATTCAATTCAATTTAATTCAATTCAATTCAATTCAATTCAATTCAATTCAATTCAATTCAATTCAATTCAATTCAATTCAATTCAATTCAATTCAATTCATTTCAATTCAATTCAATTCAATTCAATTCAATTCAATTCAATTCAATTCAATTCAATTCAATTCAATTCAATTCAATTCAATTCAATTCAATTCAATTCAATTCAATTCAATTCAATTCAATTCATGTCAATTCAATTCAATTCAATTCAATTCAATTCAATTAAATTCAATTCAATTCAATTCAATTCAATTCAATTCAATTCAATTCAATTCAATTCAATTCAATTCAATTCAATTCAATTCAATTCAATTCAATTCAATTCAATTCAATTCAATTCAACTCAATTCAATTCAATTCAATTCAATTCAGTTCTGTTCAGTTCAGTTCAGTTCAATTCAATTCAATTCAGTTCCATCAATTTAGTCCAAGTCAATCCAATCTAATCTAACTAAATCTAATCTAGTCTAATTCTGCTCAATTCTTTTTATCTTCTTAATTGAATTGAACTGAATTGAATTGGATTTTATTGAAATTAATTGAATATTTTTATTGAAGTTTCAATATCAATCAATTTAACAAAAACGTTTTATTTTCAATTTAAAATGTAAATCATATTCCATTTTGCAATGCCTGTTTAATGTAAAATTGACAAGATTAATTCATATTCACATTAAAATTATTTAAATTTGAAAACCATGTTCGAAAGTGAAAGCAATTTTCATGAATGATAATCTTAAAAAGTGCAAAAACTTAATTGCTATACTGATTTAAATTATTTAATTGTTATTCATTGCGAAATTAAAAACTGTTTAAAATCTTCTTATTATATTTCAAAATAGATGTCGTGTAACTTAGTTCAAAAAGTGATTAATAAATGAAAATTATATATTGTTTTGTGTATTTATTAAAAGTTTATGATGATTTTTATCACAAATTGAGTATAAACCGGTTAACCGACATCTTATAACCGGTTTTCGGCTTATGCCAAAACTAGGTTTTTTTAAAAAACTGGCACAAGGTTAATTGCAAAAAAACGGTTAACCGGTTTTCGGTTTTGAATACTAGATTTGCTCCTTCAATAAGTTCTACTTTAAAGGACAATTCCAAATAATTTCTTTATTCAAATTTCAAAATTAATGTATGATTTAAATATGAATAAATTTTTCAAATTTCAATATTCAAATTATTTTATAAGGAAATGTTTTAAACTTAATAAGATTTTCGAAAAGCTTCTCAAACTACCGTTCGGTACCGGTGTACAACTGCATGTCCCAATCAGTGAGTGTGAAATTATAAAGCGCACATCTCAATAATTGTGAGTAGCTCTCCTCTGTCCCTTCAGGGGATGATGTAATTTGGAAACTATTTATTTATTTATTTTTAAGATATTCCTGCGTGAATATCTCTATCAAATTTTAATATGATTTTCGAATTTAATTCAGTTTAATGTGAATTTGAATAAAACTTTTAAATTTTATATTAACCACGCATTCCAAATTGGACTATGATATAAATTTTTTATATAAAATTAAAACGTAATTCTCATATTTAATAGAGTTGTTAAATTTTGAGTTTCACCGATTTTTTCAAAACTAAATTCCGAAAAATCTTCTCAAAATACAGTTCGTAACCGGTGTACAACTGTAGGTCCCAATCAGTGAGTGTAAAACTAGAACGCGCACAGCTTACTGGTTTGTGAGAAACTCTCCCTAATCCTTTCATGGGATGTAACAGGAAATCATTTTTTTTAAATACCGAAAACCGGGTTCTTACAAAATTGATTTTTCGAACACACCGAGAAACGGTTCCTTGAAAAATCGATGTTTCCAACAAACCGGGAATCGGATTTTTGATACATTGATTTTTCGAACAAACTGATAACCGGTTTTTGAAAAATTCCGTTTTTTGGACACTCTAATCTACCGATGGTGTCAATTCACGCACCGTAGTTAGGCATCTGATGATGAACTTGTCACGGAGTTCGAAACTAGTCATGCCAGTGATTGTGCTTTCCTGAATGATCTGTTATCCAACACAACCTACCATTTTTCCTAAACCTAATTAAAGTGTCGCTTTGTGGCGGCGTCATTACTTTATACTTAACCATGAAATAGCTTATAGTACCTATGCAAAACTCTATGTCCAAATCTGCCCAGCCTCTTCGTTGGATGTAATGGAAAATATATATAGTCCCGCAGGCACTCAAATATTACTGAATTTTCGCCCAGTTTTTCAATTAAAACTGGAAAGCGCATAGCTCAGTGGTTTTGAGAAGCTCTCCACAATCCCAATAATGAGTAACCATTCTTTTGTAGGTTAAGCGTTTTTAATTCATCGGAAACGTTTCATCGTTTGCGGCCAACGCTAGGTATACAAAGCCAACGAACTATTTTTCTGGCAAAACTAATTTTTGTGCGACAAACGACATGTGAACGTTTTTCTTGTGCCCAGTCGCAGGCGAATCTTAAATTCTAATTGCTCAACTACATCTAACAAGCCTGGCCGTTCTATATTTTTGACCGGGAATAGTGCAGGGTAGGGTCTCACCTTCTATTGCCATTATAACATTCATTCTCTTGTTACCAAGAGCTAAAAGAAAGACGTAATAAACAAATTCTTGCTTACCCCAATTTATCCTGATCTTTTATTTATAGATATTAATATATAGCTTCTTCTTACGTAGAATATTTTTTTTTTTTGAATACACACCAACCCCCTAAAATGCAGTTTTGTGAGATATTTTAGGGCCAACTCGTGATTAGTACGAAATTAAGCTTAAATATATTTTAAATTTTGACTTATTTTTGGTATTCAAGTTGAGTTTTGAGCTTTGGTGTGTTAAGAAACTTATAGTATAATTTTATGAGGAACATTTTTGGGGTACATTTTAACCTGTTACAGCCCTGTTTTAGGGGTGTCTTTTCCACTTTTCCACAAAGAGAACAAAAAAGCCGCATATATTGAGGCGGTAGCAATTACATAAAATTGCAGAACACATCCTATATTTTTCATATGTAGATTTATCATAAGAATGTTGAAAGGGCAAAAATTGTATCCCCCCTTAAAAAAAAACTCAGACGTACACTTTCAAAACGCGAATAACGTGTATTTTTTTACCCCCTCTAGAAGAATCCGTTGTCAGAACCTTATTATTTTTTGTGTAATTAATGATTATAAATTAATTTATTTCTTTTACATTTCTTACTTTCAGATAATATCAGCAGAATATTGAATATAATCCCCCTTATCACATAGTATACTCAGCAAAAATGCTGCAACAACGACGAAATGTGAACCTCAAACATCTGTTGGTGATCGGATTGCTGGTGATATGTACGATCCGATCCATTAACACTGAGGTCTATACTGCTTTGGCGGAAATGGAGGAACTTTTAGAGACTGAAACTGTATTAATAAGTAATTTAGAAGGATTTATTAAAGTGCAGCAGGAAAAATTGAACTACTTAAAAACGTAAGTGCCAAAAGTTAATACATTTAATTTTAATTGTGAACTTGTAATGAATATACATTTCGCGAAACCCGATGCGAACAAAAAACATATTATGCATTGACATATTATTTATAAAGAATTGACATATAATATTTGAATTTATTCGAATTAATTCTCAGAAAGTCAGAAAATACCTAAAGATGTACAATATTTTGTTTCAAATTACCTGTGTTGCGATATCATATCTGATGAAACATTATCGCAACGCAACATATGTTAAGGATTTCCTTGTCTTATTTGTTGTCACTGTCGTAATTATCAGTATCATACCGTACCTGTATAATTACATATCGTACGAGTGGTGAAAATTCTTTGTCTGGAACTACCTGGGCTACTACGTAAAGTAAAGATAAGATGCCTCATGTATCTCATAGATCACTACAATACGATATAACACGTGCTATATACCGGTTGTCGATTGCATGCACAATTCGTATTTTCGGTGGGGTTAGTCTACCAAATTATAAAGCAGCTGTGAAAGTAACGTGTAGATCCTTAATACGTACAAGATAAATATACAAGATTAAATCTTATTGGCAACCTGTGATTTATCAAGGGACATGAACTCGAATTTCATTTGAAACTACACTACATATAACTGTTGCACCAGCGGTGAATAGTAAAGAATATTGAAAAAGGGGGAAACAAATTAACCCGTTATAGTAGCATAGACAAATTTTATTTGCGCCTAACGAACTTTTAAGTTACTGAGAAACGAAAACGTGCCGTATTGGCTGTACAACCGACTAGAAAACGGGAGCAGCCAAATTCTGAAAACTCTGTCTTTTTTGTTGTGTAGATGCAAATATAACGTGTGTGTAGCCTTTTGCAAATATAGTATACTTGTGTCCAAATACATTGTGTTTGCTATTCTATATTACATATTGGAGACACAATGATTAATAGGTTACCAGGCCGCACTTATGTTCACCGAGTTATAGGAAGCATTGCATGAAAGCGAACATTACCTTAAGAATAGGAATTGCTTGTCATTCAAGAGAGAGATCACTTTCGAATGTATGTGCATAAACTCCAAGCGGCGGAAGTCATGACCTGGAAGGCCTGAAATCATGACCTTCTTTAAAATACGACAGGCCTTCCCTACACCTTATCTCCTCCTTTCTTTTTAACATTGCGTGTGATTGGGAGGCAAGGCCTTCCAACCCTCTCTACTAGAAGGCCTTATGAAGGCCTGCAAAAAGAGTAGTTTTAGAAGGACTTACGTCAAAATAAAAAAATATATATGGAAAATAGTTTCATATTTCAGATTTATACTTTAACCAATTGTAATTCTTAGAAATGATTTTTTTAAATTCTGCAGCCACAGGAATCGAACACATGACCTTAGAATTTTGCAACGACGAATTACGAACATGTGGAAAGACAGGGTTTAATGAACAACAACGTCTTTTGGTATTCTTTTAACAGGCCTGTGGAATGATTCCGCATGCCTTATTCGTGGAAGGCCTCGCAAATTCCGCCGCTGGAATATATATATATAAATATAAATTACAACAATTTCCTGTACAATAAACTTTTTTTACAACAATACAAACGCTGTTTGCGATAAACGTTGTTTTATTTGGAGGAAACATTTCAACTGTTGCGGTCAACGTTGAGTATATGTAGGAAGGTACATATTTTTGCGGCAAACGAAGGCTGCTTTAATTTTTATGGTTATTATTAGAGTGTTCAAATGGTTGACTTTTTCAGAAACCCGGTTTTCGGGTAATTTGAAAATCTAAGTTTTTGCAAAACCCGCTTTTCGAATAACCGACTTAGTTTTATTATTATTTATTAGAAATTTATATCATATTTGAAGAAAAATTTTATCTGTATAAAAACCATAAAATATTTGTTCGATTTTATGTTCAGATTTTTGAATTTAAAGCTTAAAAAATCTTATTATGCAGTTTTAACATGACAGTGCCACATGCCACACTGCACGCGATATCATGAACCAATTGTGAGGCGAGTTTCGTGAGCAATTAATCCCACGCTGTGGCGCTGTTAATTGGCCGCCTCGTTCGTGCGATTTGACCCCACTAGACTATTTTTTGTGGACAAGCTAACCACGACTGCTGCCTTGGAAGGCAACATTACAAGTGTCGTTGGTGAGATACCGGCTGAAATGTTGGAAAAAGTGTGGCAAAATTGGACACTCAGAATGAACTACATTAAATATAGTGGGTAACATTTTCATGATATAATCTGGCCGACATTTATTTATCGATCCAATTAAATATTTAATTCACTTGTACAAATTTTATGTATTTTCTACAATTTTCAAAAACCAAATAGCAAAAAAATCACCCTTAGATGTGGCCTCAGAGTGCAGTGCCCAATAAAATCTACACGCTGAAAATTCTGTCTTTTTGTTGTTGTTTGGATGCAAATATAATGTGTTTGCAGCTTGTCGAAAAAATAGTTGGGTTGTATCCAAACACATTGTGTTTGCTATGCAATACTACATGTTGAAGACACAATGATTAATAGGTTACAATATATGTGTTTGTGACCCAAATGTTGATTTCTTTGTTGAAAACTGCTGAAAACAAAAAACGTGACAGACAACAAATAAATAACAAAGCAGCAGATGTTCAATTCTTGAAAACAATGCTTGGAAACATATACATGGTTCTTACTATATGTTGGTAGGGCCGTTTTATTCAGCATGTACCACAAATAGACAATCATCAAGTTTATCCACCCCTATAAATCCTCTGGCCTTCATATCGTTCGCGCCATCCTTCAAAAGCTTCGCTGCTCAGGACGTTTAATCTATTATGGTTTATTCTTGTCCAAGGTAGAAATTCCGCTGTTATTGCTTAAAAACGTGCAGGAATGTCAAATGTTTGTTTGTGTGTCTACATTGTTGCAATGCAAAGTCTCGTTCTTTCGACGATTCTGTATTTGCTGCATCGACCTACAAATTTTGCTTGTAACATGTCCTACCGGGACCGGGACATAGCGACATTCCAGGCAATTTCGTAGCGGATGCGTTAGCTAGACAGGGCACCACAACACAGGTTCTTCCGGCAAAAGAAGGTGTTAGTATGCCAATCTCTACCTGCCGTTTGCAGAGCACGCAGTGGGCCGATAATATGTTCAAGGACAAGTGGAGACTTACTTCAACTTGCAAACAAGCCAGGGTCCTCTGGCCACAGATGGACAGGAAGAGGACTAGGCAACTACTTAACTTGTCGAGAGACAGGTTATCCACAATTATAGGAACACTCACTGGGCATTGTCTTGTAGGAAAACATGCCCTAAGATTGGGACATAGAAACTCCACTCTCTGTAGATGCTGCATGAAAGAGGACGAGGAAATGACGAAACACCTACTCTTGGATTGCCCTGCTCTGGCAGGACTGAGAAGTAGGATATTCGGAACACATCTAGTTAGCAACGTAGCCCTACAGGATATTCCTGTAGGTCTTATAGACAAATTTATTAAAAGGGCAAATTGGCTGGACGACTAGTCAATAGTTTCTATGGAAGAAACTGCAGGTATCACAATGGGCTTCTTTAGCCTAAGTGTGCTAGACAGCGTGCTCTCTTGCAGCCTTTTCAACCAACCAACCACCAACCAACATGTCCTACAAGATTTGTTTGTGTCCGTTAATCGTTCCAAATGTTTAACTTAATACAGTCGAAACTTTGCACAGGGCGACAGATCCATCATCTTTTCCATTATGTACTGGTTAATGCATCTATACTCGCTTAAAAATTGGTATTTTTCTTGGTTGTACTCGTCTGCAAATATAACGTGTGTTTGAAGCTTGTCGCAATTATAGTATACTTGTGTCCAAACACATTGTGTTTGCTATTCAATATTACATGTTTGAGACACAATGCATAATATATTATAATATACGTGTTTGTGATTTAAATACAGTTTTGTTTGTGATTCAAATACAGCTGTGTTTGATGCACTATTTGCATGATTTTCTTATCTCTAGTCTCCGACTAGAGCAAAATAACAAAAGAGGCACAAAGAGACATTGTTCTTGGCCTAAGTTAATGTTATTACAAGTCTGTAACAATATTTTTGCATTATCATTCAGTCGATTGTAAAATTTCGAGAAGATAAACTCGTTTGAACAGCTGATTTAATTTTGCTAATGGCATTGAACCTTGAAGTTGTGAAACTCATATGCTCTTTGTTTTTGTACTTTTTTGTATTCCTGTGTATAGATTGATTGTGTAATACGTGTATAGATTGACAACTTAAGCGACTGAAACAAAAAAAAAGGCCTGTTGTTGCTGCCTGCAATAACAACAGCGTCTACTGCTTCTACTTGGATATTTTTCTACGATTCATTCAATGATTCATACATTTTCGTGAATGCATGTGAAAATGAATTGTTGACTGATCTGTTGTGTTTTAGTTTCATGCATTCAGTTATCAATCGTTGGTTTGGGAGGAAACACATGAATGCTTCGATGTCAGTATATGGATATTTGGGATGAAACACGCATACGGTTCTATGTAAAAGTATGCGTCTTTTCAAGTAAACATCCTATTGTTTGCATTAAACATAATTGAGTTTAGAACATGCAAATATATGAATTTTTGGGGTGTGTTCCAAATACATGCATGTTTCCTGCAGAATGTGTTTGAGAGAATATGTTACAGAGGGAGTTTGTTTTCAGAGTCTAGTCTCTGATCCAATATCTTATTGCCTGCAGTCGTTTCGCCACCAAGTCTGCTTGGGTCTTACTGCTTAATTTAATAAAATGAATTTGAGCCAAAATTAAAGAGTTAATTACACGAAAAATATATGTCAAATGAGATTTTTATTCTGGACATATGTATATTCTTAACATGTGTCTTTAATCAATTTCTAAGAAAATTGCCTTATTAGGCCCATGAAATCCTATTTATTTACGTTTTAGTTTTGGCCGATTCTTTCGTTTCTTCAAACTCGTTTTATGAAAACAGGCCTTTAATTTGTACATTAATAGCGTTTCGATATTACACCCCGCTGCTGCAATGGTTAGTGTGCGCGATTGTAGTACATGACAATTTGAGTTCGATCCCTGCTCTGACATGGTCCCCTCGCTTAGTGATGGCGACACTATCGCGCAATTAGCTTAGTCAGAGCTTCTCAAAAAACCGCTCGGAACCGATGTAAAAGTGTATGTCCCAATTAACTTTTGTTTCTTTGTTGGCTGTCAAATTTTTGTTTTCAGGCGTTTTCAACAAAAAACGCCATATTATAGTCCCAAAAACAAATATTAATCATTGCGTCTCAAACATGAAATATTGAATAGCAAACATGATTTGTTTGGACACAAGCCTACTATATTTCCACAAACTACAAATACGTTATCAAATTTAGTTGTCTTAGATCCTCGTTATGTTTAAAGTTGTAATTTCCTTTAAGGATATAAGAGATCATAGTTTCTCCGGTTAGTGAACAAAATGTAAATGCCGCGGGTGGGATTCGAACTCTCATTCGCTGCTCGATCGTTTTGATGTTTGTGAAGCATCATCTTCAGCAGCGTCTAGCCCGTTAAGCCACTGCGGTGTGTATTTACACAAGTCACTAACCGAAGACATTTATTGATTGTGCAGAGTGATTGGTTGTCGCTACTTACACATTGCTTTACTACTTACACGCACTGATGCAGAAGTTTTGAAAGTTCTATTTACGTTATATTTGCATCCAAAAAACAAAAATACAGATTTTTCAGCAATCTAGTAATTCTTAATATAGTCGTACTACAACAAAAGTACTATTATGAAACTGACCTCAGCGAACAGAGAGAGACATAGTAATCTAACATGTTTTCAAAAAAAAAAAAAAATCCGTAATAAATTTATAATCATTTAACTAATTTGCTAAAGACCGCATCGATATTATAAAGGACGAAGAACTCATGCAGCTTTTACCGCAAATTTACGACTCCTGCTACACAGGGCGCCAAACTGAGTGCAATGTTGGCAGTGTAAATAAGATTGTGGCATAAACACAGAAAACAATAAAACAGCAGTTGAAAGATGTGACTTAAGTAAAACGGAATTGAGAAAAATGTAAATAATGATGCGCACATGTCATACGACAGATAAAATATGCGTGAGTCCTGATGTGTTTGCAGCTTTTGCTCAAACCTTTAGTAGGATGACAATATGCTCTTCAATAGAACCGGCGGCAATCGTAAGAGGATCCCTATAACCATGTAAGAGAGAAAACCAATACGAAGACTATAGTGCTCCCTTAAGAGAGTGCTATAGTATCAAAGGTATTCCCAACAAAACTGACACAACAATTAAAGACAATTAAATGAAACAAATGTTGGCCTATAGGACAATGTGGATGATGGTGCCGTGCCGGTTTTTGGATAATGATGATGGCAATACAAATTCTGTTATATATAGCACGAGCCATTTACACACATTCACACAGAAACGTTCACGGAATGAGAACAAAACAAGCCATCATCCAAGTCCTCATCATCCTTTACAGTCTCTCCCTTTACATGTCATGCAGGAAAACACCATTAAGAGAAAACAAATGTAGGCTGTTCCATCCTCTCGAATGGTGACAGAGAGAGAAAAGGAATAGCCGACAATAGTTTTCAAACAGCTGACAGCTGTTTGTTGGATCCTGTCATTTCGTCCTGTTGATTTAGTTTACTGCGTTTAATGATAAAGGAGCAGCAGCCACCATAAATACCACATCATATATAAAACAACATTTGAATGATTACAAGAGAGACGACAAAAAGGATACTGCATATTATGAGGGCGGTTAGCTTAGGTTCAAGAAATAAGGACTGTATAACCACCGATTTTTGTTCACACGATCAAAATTGAAACAGAAATGAGACTATTGGTCTTCTGAATTGTAGTGCTGTGAAATTTTGACATTTGCAACACTTAAAGGAAAAAAGCTTCTCAGAAATACTATTCGGAACCGTTGTAAAACTGTAGGTCTCAATCAGTGAGTGCAAATCGGTAATGAGTAATTCCCCCATTATCGTGGGTAGCTACCCATTATTTTCCCCATTGCCCATTATTTCCCCAGTTTCGTGCATAATACGATTTTGCTTTTGCAGCAACGAAATTTGTTGTACAGGTTCGGGACACCATGCAGTGACTTTGTCTGGGTATAATGAACCTTCGTGGCTAATACATGGATTTTTATTACCACAGAAGTTCAAATCAGAGTTCGCATTTACCCCCCCATGTGTACCCCATACACATCGTCGTGGGGGATGTGTAATGAACGTTTACCCATTACCCACAGGGTATGGGGAAAATAACGGGTAGCTACCCACGAAAATGAGGAATTACCCATCACGATTACCCATTACCCTCAGGGCAATGGGGAAAATAACGGGTACCTATCCACGAAAATGAGGAATTACCCATCACGATTACCCATTTCCCTCAGGGCAATGGGGAAAATAATGGGTAGCTACTCACGACAATGGGGAATTACTCATCACGATTACTCATTACCCTCAGGGAAATGGGGAAAATATTGGGTAGCTACCCACGACGATGGTGGCCGTCGGTGGTGCAATGGGTAGTTTGCGCGCCTCTTGTACTTGAGATCTTGGGTTCTCTGACCACCTTAAAATTTCCTTCGATGTCGGTTACCTCGCATAGTTACGGCGACACTATCGAGTATTTAGCCATGAAAATGCTTCTCAAAAATACCGTTCGGAACCGGTGTAAAACTGTAGGTCCCAATCAGTGAGTATAAAACTAGAAAAACTCACTGGTTTGTGAGAAGCTCTCCCCGATTCCTTCATGGGATGTAATGGAAAACCATTTTTTTTATCCACGACGATGGGTAATGGGTTACCAGGGTAACCCATCCCCATTTTTGATCGAAAATATCAAAAAATTAGGAAAAATCTCTATATCTTGAAAACGGAGCGTCCAATCGAAAAAATAAAAAAATTTGCACATTTCTAATGGGTTTTCATAAAGTGCTCCAATTCGTATGGAAGAATTTTTTTCGAAAAATCGCCAAAATAAGAAAATCGCTAAAATAAAAAAGTGACTATAACTCGAAAACGGTGCGTTCAATGGAAACAATAATAAAAATTTTACCTCCATAGTAGGCTTTAACCAATGGGTGTCTCCAGTATGGCATCACTTTTTTTTCGAGTTATAGCCACTTTTTTATTTTAGCGATTTTCTTATTTTAAGTCGAAATACGAACCCTGGTGCAAATGTTGTTTGTTTAAGAATCTGTACAAACGAATTAGCACGCTGAAAAATTTGTCTTTATTGTTGTTTGAATGCAAATATAACGTGTTTGTAGCCTTTTGCAAAAATATAGTATGCTTGTGTCCAAACACATTCTGTTTGCTGTTCAATGTGTTGGAGACATAAAGATTAATATGTGTTGGTGATTCAAATTTGGTTTTGTTTATTGAAAACTGCTGAAAAGAAAAACGAGGCAGACAACAAAGAAACAAAAGGGCAGCAGATCTTCAAGCCATGAAAACAATGCTTGGGCGTAAGTATATGGATGTTCCAAACATATACATGGCCAATGCATAGTGTTACAGGGGCCGTTTGTTTTTCTGCGTGCGTACACGGTGAGCTAAATTAAAATTACCCGAATTGTCTAAAATTTTCGTCACTTAAGCAAAAGATCCACTCGGGATTGATTAAAGTTAAAAGAAAAAATATTTGATTCACATATTTCATTGTTACCCTAACGTTCACACTTGAAAGCGTGATACATGAGTGAGTTTGGCGAGTGTGAATCGTGAGCATGATTCGTGAGTGTGAATACCAAAAATTACAATCACGTACGCATTTGACATTTTTAATTATGTGCGCTCACTATCCCGTGACTGAATTTAATTTTAATCACGTAGTGAATTCGTCTCACGCACACACCTATTCACGCTGAAAAACGGTCCCAGCAATCATTTCAATCATCAATCAAATCAATGTTTGCAATCATTGTTTCTATGAATTGAAGATTTGTGGCTCGTTTGTTTCATGTTGTCTGTCACGTTTTGATTTTCAGCAGTTTACAACAAACATAGCCACGTTTGTGTCACAAAAACACATATTATAATGTATTAATTACTGTGCCTCAAACATGTAATATTATGTGTGTTTTGGTTACACCGCTTGCTTATATAATCGCTTGTTTTGTATGAAGCACTTAGCGGAGACTTAGCGTTTTCTTGCCGTTTTCTTTGCAACTTAGCAAGCGATAATCGCTTGCTTGTAACCAAAACACGACTATTGAATAGCAAACACAATTTGTTTGCACACAAGCATACAATTTTTGCGACAATCTACAAACACTTTGTATTTGCATCCAAACAACAAAAAATACATTTTTTCAGCCTCTAGGCAAAGCCACACACCTTTTGGTAGTTTCCACACAGCATGGACGGCAGAATTAATAGATTTTAATTAAGTACAACCAAACATCCTCCACCACCCCTCGTAATTGAACACTTGGTGCAAATAAATGATCGCGCTAGATCCTTTAATATTATTTCTAAAGGCTCGTGTGCATTTGTGTTTATAATTTACAAAAAGGTATTTGTTTTTAATCTGCCATCCGTATGTGATCCAACATTGGCGGATGGTAATAATTCTTTGGTTTCTTCCACATCCGTTTTAGTTTATTATTCCACTTCTTTTGTGTCGCCTTCTGGAGTGCCCACCATTTGCGTCTGAATAGTAGAACTGCATTTACTGCTCCTTCTTGCGCTGCTGACACCGCTATAAAAAAAGTGGTTTAGTTGTATATCCTGTTTCCTTTTTCTCTCTGTAGGGCAGGGGAAATTAAAAACGTTTCTTTATTTTTTTTTGTGAAGTTTTATATACAAGTAATGGAAAATATAATACAACATTTTTTGTATCAACGTGTGTATATAAGTATAGGGGAAACAACAACAAAATGTCAAAGATAAGAACTTGTTCATTTGAATGGAAAAATGTTTACAAAAGGATGATCGAAAATGTTATCCTTGAACACCTTTTTCAACAAAAACTATTTGTGTCTGTTGCGTTTTTGAAGACAATTGCAGATAATGAACATCTTTGGATATTTTTATTGGGTTTGAAGTAGTGTTTCCAGCACATATGTTTTATTATAGAAAATATATTGGATTAATGATTAATTTTGTTTTTCAAGTAGAATTTTATCGATCATGCATCAGGTAATATGGGACGTGTGGTTCTTTTGCTAAAGTCGTATTTTATTTTCTGAGGACTTGATGTACTTCACTTGATTTATAGAATTTACTTATACCGAATTCGAAATGAAGAGAGAACCTCGAATTTGGAGATTTCGAAATAAATCATACGGAAATCCATAAGGTTTTTCAATAAGAGCGCTACAAAAGTTTTTTTAAATAAATCAAAACCGGTTTTGATACCAATGAAATTCTTCATTCCTGTGAAAGTACGCCGTTATGTATGGAACTCGATTTCTTTTGCATGGCCACCACGGGCACGCTTGCAGAAGTCCAGACGGTGAACCCAATTTTCGAGGGTTTTCAAGCATAAATCGGCCGATGCTGCTGCAATTTCACGTTCGATATTCGTACGAAGTTCATCAATCGTCGCTGGCTTGTTGGCATAGACCATAGACTTGACGTAGCCCCACAGGAAATAATCTAACGACGTCAAATCGCACGACCGAGGCGGCCAATCGACTGGGCCATTTCGTGAGATAACACGTTCACCAAACATGGTTTCCAATAAATTGATTGTGGCATTCGCTGTGTGGCTTGTGGCGCCGTCCTGTTGGAACCACATGTCCCCCAAGTCCATATTATCCAATTGGGGCCAAAAATATTCGGTTATCATTGAACGGTAGCGATTCGCATTCACAGTAATGTGCCGGTCTTGACCATCACGGACGAAGTACGGCCCAATGACGCCGACGGCCCATAAACCGCACCAAACCGTAATTTTTTCGGGATGCAATGACGACTCATGGATTACGTGTGGATTGCTGTCTGACCACTAACGCATATTTTGCTTATTGACGAAGCCATTCAGGCAGAAATGAGCCGACCACAAATTGGACGTAGCTCTTAAAGTTGAGGCCAGTGACTCCAAATATCGGTAGTAAATTTTAATAATTTCGACTCGTTGTTGGCTCGTGTATCTTTCCATGATGAAATGGCAAACCTTACTTAAGAGAAATGTAAAAAGAGCGGGAAAAAATATGGCGTCGTTTGCTGTCCCTATCGATTTAGTTTTGTAGCGTCTCTGTTGAAAAACCCTTTATTACCGAAAGCAGCTTATAGACGCTGAAAATAAAAATGGCCGCAGCAACATATTGCAGGAACCATGTATATGTTAGCAAAAATAGTATTTTCGAGTTAAAGATCTGCTGACTTTTACTGTCTGTCGCGTTTTTGTTTTCAGCCGTTTTCAACAGACAAAGCCACATGTGGATCAGAAAAAAAGACCAGAAGAGCAAACACAATTTGTTTGGCCACAAGAATGTTATATATTTGCATCAAGCAACAAACATTTTATTGCATTAATGAATTGAAGATCTGCTGCTTTTTTTTCCTGTCGCGATTTTGTTTCCAGCAGTTTTCAACAGACAAAGCCACATGTGGGTGAGAAAAATATATATTATAACCTATATATCATTGTGTCTCCAACATGTAATACTGAAGAGCAAACACAATATGTTTGGCCACAAGTACACTATATTTGCAGCAAGCTACAACCACTTTATATTTGCATCCAAATTAAAACAAAAAATACCAATTTCTCAAAAGGCAATTGTCGATTAAATAGAAAAATGGAATATACACAAAATAACCAAAACACTTCAAATTGTATTTGACAATTCCACAAAACTTTTTTCTATTTCACCAATAAAACTAATAAACTGTACAATTTGAAAAAATAATACTTATATACAAAATTTTTTTTATCTGACATCGCTACGATTTTGCTTAAAAAAATATAGGAACTGCCACAAATGATAGTGCGAATAACCCGAGTAAATTACTGGTAAACAAGTTCTAATAACTTGCAATTTCATTTTATACTTCAGATTTTTGTTTAAAAATGTTCTACCAACAAATCTTACCAAGTAATCTTTCCAGGCTTAACTAAAAATGCAATACAGAGCAACACAATTTGCCTTTGGGCTCTGAAATTGAAGAAATTTTTACAGCTTAAATGCTCATTATAACGTTGTTACTTGTCGACCTTTCCATTCATATTTACAAAAATAATGACTTGAGTCCTTAGCTTTAGATTCTCCACTCTACATAATTATTACATTATTGCAAGTTCGTATGTTCTAGAAAGTTGTTTATTGTGATCTTAGGTACATTTTTGTAGTTGATTGTTTCCTTGAATTTTGAACGGTTTACTACCTATGGACCTGAACAGAGGAAAAAAGGTAAAAAAAATCGAATTTTTTAAAGTTTTTTTTTGCGATTTTGACCTTGGAGAAGAAGTTTTTTTCATTTAATATGTTATATGACAAGATCTTCAACTTTCCCTCAGAGGGTAAATCAAAATTCCAAACTGTTTGCAAGATATGAGCCTGACAAAATGATCACTTTTTTGCAAAAATGACACCGAGTCCTCAAATCTTTGGGGGCCCATAAAAAAAAGTGCATGAGTTTGGGCAAAACTGGGAGAAACGGGTCATTTTTTTTGGGCTTTTATCACGTAGTGGTGTCCGTATACGGATATATTTTTTCGTGTTGCACTGTGTTATTGAATTTGAACCAAACTTAACTAGAAGTAAAATGCAGAACAACTCCATGTTACACGCTGAAAAAAAAACGGTATTTTTGTTGTAACGTATTGTTACGAATAAGTAAAAGCTTTTGCTTGCTCTTAATGACCATACTAACTTTATGTAACTAACAGGGCGGTTAGTGCAGCGCCTGAAAGTATGCATTGTAACAACCCCAGTTAAGATAATTCTCCACCATTCGAGATGATTCTACAAAGATAAGCAACAACAACGACTAGAAGATTCTTGAATTCGCTAGATATCACTTCATTTGAGTATGGTGAGTTGGTATAAATAGCGACGGTCTTTGGAATGGAGAGTTCAGTTTGTGATTAAACCCCGTATTATTGGGAATAAAACAACGCAAAAAGGACGAATAAGGAAATTCGTAACAGTAGTTTGTAATATTACGTGCTTATAGATTGTCGCAAATATAGTATACTTCTGTCCAAACAGATTGTGTTTGCTGTTCAATATTACATGTTGGAAACACAATGGTTAATATGTTATAATATATGTCTTTGTGACCCAAATATGGCTTTGTTTCTTGAAAACTGCTGAAAACAAAAACGTAGCAAACAACAAAGGAACAAAAAAGCATAGATCTTCAGTTCATGAAACCAGTGCTTGCAAACATGTACATGGTTCCTGCAACCTGCTGCTGGGGCTTTTTTCTCAGCATTGAGTTACTTGTATTTTGATATACAAACTCAGGGGAAGAGAGGTAGTTTATATCAGGGTTCGTATTTCAATTTTACCACCTTGGGGACACGCGCTTGAAAACAAAAACTAAAAATGGCTTCCTCTTTTGAATTGTTCACAGAATACAGTACAAGTGGTGTGCAAGGGGGAAATTGCCCCTAATCAAAAAATCGCGCCCCTGAACCTACAGGTAAGTATTGATACTCAAATGAAAGGAAATTGTCTTATGCTGGAGTTAATGTCGACGTCGTTGACGGCGTCTCAACGCCGAAATTGTGATGTTGGGCGTAAAATTTCATTTTGCTGTTAATGTCAACGCCGTCGACGACGTTACCACAGCTGTGTACTACTGCATTCTTACGGCGTTGAGATTAACTGCTGGCATACAATTTCATACGATTCAACTTTTTTTTTGACATTTGACGACGTCAACAACGTCGACATTAACTCCAGCAGTATGTTTTTGTCTGAGCAACGCCGCAACGACGCCGAAAAAGTTGAAACAGATTGAACTTTTTCTGCGTCGAATTTCTTACGGCGTTGAGATTAACTGCTCTCATACAATTTCATACGATTCAACTTTTTTTGACATTTGACGATGTCGACATTAACTCCAGCATTACGATTTCATTTTCATTACTTATCACATCCGATGCCTATTTGTCGAGATATGCCTGTTTTTCTATATTTCAATACCCACAAAATTTATCGAATTTTTTTTCTTTTACAAATATGCATGTACTCCAATCAAAGGAAATCTTCTCACGATTTCATTGGTAGTATTGGTTCCTCTCTACCGTGTGCTCGACCTATTTGAAAATAGATAAATTTATATTCCATCTAGTCAGGCAGGGGGATTCAAATTCCCTCTGTGCCTTAAGTCGAATTTGACTCATTTTTTTGGCGACTCACAGCTATCGGATGTGGAAAGTAATGGCACGAATGAAATCGTAAAACGATTTCCTTTCATTTGAGTATCAACACTTACCTGTAAGTTCAGGGGCCCGTTTTTTCGATTTTTTGAATTTCTCCCTTTCGGACAACTTTTTCCCGACTCAGGAGCTCAAGTCAAACAAAACTGTTTTTTCCAGCGCGTGTCCCCAAGGTCGTAAAATACAGCCTTCCGTGGGTAAGGGGTTACCCTGGGAATTGCCGTGGTGAATGGGTATCGATCGTTTACCCATTACCCACAGGGTATGGGGGAAATAATGGCTAGCTATACACGACAGTGGGGAATTACCCACGTTGCCCATGACGATGGGGAATTACCCATCACGATTACCCAGCACACATGGGGAATGTGGATGCTGCCTTTACCCATTACCCACGGGGACGGGTAATGGGTATAACAGGGATAAATCATCCCCATTTTTGATCGAAAATGTGAAAAATTTAGAAAAAAAGGCTATATCTAGGAAACGGAGCGTTCAATCAAAAAAATAACTAATCTTTGGTGGCTTTTAAAAGTTTTTTATATGTGACCTGGTCTACGAAAAGGGAGCTTACGTGCGAAAACTAGTTTTCTGTGAAAAAGCTGTTAAAAGTAAACAACTCGTTTCGTCAGTTTCTCATTATCTCGTTAATTGTTCTCCGCGCCGGACGTCGTAACACGTAAAAAGATCTCAAGGAAAACGACAACAAACAAAAATACATAAACTACTCAGCATTATTATTTTTGGCCCATAATACGCTTTTCTACTGTATATTATCTCAGCAGAAGGCTTTAACCAATAGATGTCTTCAATATAGCATGACTAAAAAAAATCGCTAAAACTAAAAATTGTCGAATAAAAAAAATCGCTAAAATGACATTATGTCTACATTTCGGATACTTTATGTCTATATTTGCGGAATATGATGTTATGTCTATATTTCAGATTTCCAATCGAAAGAAAAAATAATTTTTACGAGTTTCTAATACGGCATTTGCACCAAAAAAGATTAAGGCATAAGATTATGAGTATTATTAAACCCAGAATAATACTCATACAATGTTAATCTGTAGAAACTGAAGTATAATTTTTAACCTCATTTTAAACTGGTGTACCTTTTTATGCAACACTGTTAGTTACTAAAAAAATGCAACAGTAATAAAAACATACACAAACAATCAACTATTTGAAGTCGATTGATGTTTGTCGCCGCCACAAAAACATTTTTGAAGCTCACGCCGCCGCCGATATAAATGGTTCTTATGGGTTTAAACTGTGAGCCGATTTTATTGGCTGGCCCGATTTGACTCACTAATCCACTTTTAAAGGTTGAGTTATTTCAAAAACATCAACAAATTTGTACAAAACTGGGAAAACCAATAGCGGTCGATAATTTTGTCATGGCACGGAGTTTGTCTAAGCAAGAAGTTGCCAACTGAAATGTCAATGTAATCTCAAATTGGGTGGTGTAAACGGCAAAGATTAGAAAACAAGGTTATCGCTTACCTGGCCTAGCCCCAAACTCGCGAAAGCCTAAGGGTTTTTCATAAAGTGGTCCAAATCGTATAAAATATTTTTTTTCCAAAAATCATCAAAATAAGAAAATCGATAAAATCAAAAGATGTCTACAACTCAGACACGGTGCTAAAACCATAAACTGTCTACAACTCTGAAACGGTGCGTCCAATCGCAAACATAATAAATGCCGTAATAAAGACAGCCATTGGTTAAAGCCGCCGTTGGAGGTATAAAATGTATTATTTTTGCGATTAGACGCACCGTTTTCGAGTTATATCCACTTTTTTTTAACGATTTTCTAATTTTGCCGATTTTTTAAAAAAAATGTATTAATACGAATGTACCACTTTATGAAAACCCTTTAGAAATACGTAACAATTAGTTCTATTATAGACATATGGGCGTGTTGAGCGATTTTTTATTCGCAATATTTAGTTTTAGCGATTTTTTTTAGAAAAAGTGATGCCGCAGTAAATACATCCGTTGCTTAAAGCCTCCTATGGAGGTAAACAATTTATCATGATTAGGCGCACCGTTTCCGAGTTATATCCATTTTTTATTTTAGCTATTTTCTCGTTTTGTAGATTTTTTCTAAAAAAATTTTTTTAATACGAATTGGACAACTTTTTGAAAAGCTCTTAAAAATACGTAACAATTAGGTCCTTTTTCGATTTTCTTGATCACCGTTTCCGAGATATAGACATATGAGCGTTTCGGCGATTTTTCGAAATATTTTAGTTATAGCGATTTTTTTTTAAGTGTTGCCGTTTTAAAGACATCCATTGGATAAAGCCTCCTAAGTAGGTAAACATTTTATTATTTTCGCGATCGGACGAACCGTTTCCGAGTTATAACAATTCTATTATTTTGGCGATTTTCTGAAAAAAAAACAATTCTGCCATAGGAATTGAACCAGTTTATGAAAACCCCATAGAAACATTCAAAACTTAGTTATTTTTTCCATTCGTCGCTCTGTTTCCGAGATATAGAGCTTGTTTCTAAATTTTTCATATTTTCGATCAAAAATGGGTAATGGGTAAAGGCCATTTACTTATTCCCCATTGTCGTAGGTAGCTACTCATTATTTCCCCCATTACCCAGTGGGTAATAGGTAATCCTGATTTGTAACTCCCCATTTTCGTGGGCAGCTACCCATTTCCCCCCATACCCTGTGGGTAATGGGCGATGTGAAGGAGTTACAGTTGGAGTGGTAAATACGAACTCTGGGTTATAAAGGGTGTCCCAATAACCGGGCACGATTTAGTTGAATCGCATATTTTTCGACCCAGCGGCGATATTTTTATTGCATTGGAAGGTGGACAAGTTCCGATTAAGCATGAAAGAAAAGTTTCTGGCAAATGCAATCGCGCCTCCAATCACCTGCCCTTGCTTCGCGAAATTCGAGGTTGTTGTGATCGATGCCGAATTGATGTAGCCGGATTTTCGGCAACATTCTCGTTAACAGCATCAATTTTTTTTGCGAGAGACCGGCCGGTACGTTGACGCACAGGCGACTTTCTGTCCAGAATGGGCCCTTTACATTTTTTGATCGCTTTTCGAATTGTTGACACATTAGTCGCACTTCCACGACTGAAAATTCCGCGAAGTTTGCGTGCGGTCTCAGCGTAACTTCCAACATTTTAGTAACAGGTTTTTACAGTGATAACGCGTTTTTACTTTGTGTAGCGCTCCTTTTTTAATAATAGGAACAATCGCAAACGACAGTTGTCAAAATTCAGAGCTCCTACTTCCAGTGAAAAAATTATATCAAAAATTGTTCACTTTTTTTGGGACACCCTTTATAACAAAACTTGATTTTAGTTAAAGTGAAAATCTGTACATTCCTCACATCCCAAACCTTTTGTTGCAGAAATGGTTTGGTATATTCTCTTTTCGTTGTTTTAAATTCACATTAGAGAGATATTGTACTAAAGTTGTTATCCTGAACTCCCCAAAAAGGACTAAATGATTCTGTAGTTCAAAGTTTCAAATCGATTTTCTCAACATTTATGATTTTATGTTTTAATGTTTTTAATTCGAAATCGGTTTGTAATTTAAAGTTTTTTTTATAAAATGTTGTGGAATTGTAAATATTGGTGGAAGTATAGCGATTTAGATGCAGACGTTTCGTCGACTACATTTATCACAATAATTTGGGTATCTTATTATTTATTATATATATATATGGTTTCCCATTACATCCCATGAAGGGACTGGGGAGAACTTCTCACAATCACTGAGCTGTGCGCTTTCCAGTTTTCACTCACTGATTGGGACCTACAGTTTTACACCGATTCCGAACGGTATTTTGAGAAGCTTTTTCATGGCTATATACTCGCTAGTGTCGCCGTCACTATGCGAGGTGACCGGCGCCGAAAGAAATTTGAAGGTGGTCAGAGCAGGGTTTGAACCCAGGATCTCATGTACAAGAGCCGCGCACACTAACCATTGCACCACCGACGGCCACCTTATTATTTATTACCACGCCTTAAATCCCAACGCAAGGATAATCATTTCGAGCACTTTACTACTACGAAAACATCCATAGCATTTTCACCCAACATATGTAATTTTTTCATATTCCCAATGATGGGAATTTTTGAAATTCTTTTAAAATTAATTGCCCTACATTCGATATGTGATTGTTTTTGGGAAACTTTTAAGTGTAATTTGACTAAAGGACATATTGTGATTCGATGGAATAAATCATTAAGAAAGAGAACATAAATTTTGAATTACTCCCAAGAGAAGCGATTTGTTAGTATGTTTGCATGGGATATTGAAAGACTAAAAGAGATCTTATGTTGAGATATTGGGGTTGCCTCAAATCAATTGTGGTGATATAAAAGCAAGGACTCGTTTCATGTTTGGTAAGAAAATTCATGGGAAAATTTAAATTTGTAGTCTATTTAGAGAGAGAGAGAGATAAATTAATCTTTGATTCATCACATTGAAACTGAATTGAATTTTCTTTAGCATACAATTTCTATCTAAACTGAGCTTGAATTCATTCGCATGAAATTGTTCCAGTACAAAATTTGATAAATTTACTCTTTAATACCAAAGAACGCTTCGTCGATTAGATTCAACGTATTAGTTAGTGTGTTTACATTGACACAATGACAAGTTTCGGGCAGCCGAAGAAAAGGTGAAACAATAAGGGGTTCAAAGCCGACACCAATTTGTCGGCGGCTGCGGTTCAACCATTTTAGAGTCGTCAGTGGCGGCGTTTTCAGAATTTGTCCGGCGGTGGATGAAATTTCGGCGCGTATTCATCTAGTTTGTTGCGCAAGGTATCTGTGCTTGAGCGAGTTTGGAAGAAATTGTTGCTCCTTTAGGAAATAGTTTTGTCAATGGGTTCTTTTAAAAAACTTTGTTGTCAAAGGTTTCTTTTAGAAAACTTTGTTGTCGAAGGTTTCTTTTAAAAAACTTTGTTGTCAAAGGTTCCTTCGAGAAAACTTTGTTTACAAAGTTTTATAGAAATCTTTGTTGCCAAAGATTTCGTATACAAAATGTTTATTGTAAAGCTTGTTTTACAGAAATATTTGTTGTCAACGTTTTCTTCTATATCTTTGTTTAACTATCTCTATTTTGTTCGGCTCGAGGTCAGAAAATAGCTAAACACCCAATGTTCAACAATCAAAATCATAAGATATCTTTGTTTTCAAAACAATTTTTTTCTTTTCAAAAAATTGTTCTATAACAACAATTCGTCAGCGAACGTCTACTACCAATGATTCAGAACAAAGAATCTAGTAGACCACTTTGGCGAGGAAAACTTTGCTAATATAGTCCGTCGAGCGATCTCTCTAGTTACAATCCTAACCTATATTATTGCCTCTCTGCAACTATAGTTTCGTAGCTTCGTAACAAACTGCCATATTTGACTGACTACATCTACTACGTAAAACTGCTTTAGCTAATATGAATGATTTTTCTGCCCTCTTTTTGCTGTGTATCGGACAAGGTCGCGTCCGATTTTAATGAATTTTTTGTATAATTTTCAGTCACAGAAATAGTTTATCTGATGTAACAAAACAAGATTTGTTGTTTTTCATCCTACGGTTTTTGTTAAAACTGAAAATTATTTCATTAGTTTCAAGAAAACATTTTGTAAATATTACAAATCTTTAATTCTTATTTTCTAAGAATTCTATTTGTCAATCTTTGATTCAACAAATACATTCCTTGGTTTATTTATTTTATGTATTGATTAACGAATTACAATTAGAAATATTATTCATAAATTTTGAAAATTCAACGAATAACAAAAAGTAAAATTAGTCAATTAAAGAAAAAAATTGGTAAATTGTTCAATTAATTCCTACAATTTTCAAGTGTTTTTGGAGGATACATACAACTTAATTTGCTTTCTGGAATATTTTTGAGCAAATATTGCTGTGTTTAAAGTGAATTTTATGATCGATTGCGTTAGTTTTCAGTTAATGTATGAGAAATTCATACTACAAGCTTACAAGGTCAGGAATATTTCTCTAATTGAAAAATGTTTGGGGTTTGTTGGAATAATACACAATTCTGTTAAGCACACTCACTGGCATGACTCCGTGACAAGTTCATCCTCCGATGCCTAACTACTGTGCCTTAATTGATACCATCGGTTGATCATCAATCGTATATATACAAATTGAATTATGCAATTTACATATGCGAATTAGTATCGATCGAAGATCCCTAAGTATCATCAAAAACAAAATTCTCTCGTAGACTGTGACGTTATAAAGAACTCATACGAATTTTTTGAAAAATTATATACTTCGAGATAAAATTTCAACATATATGAGCTGGTTAAAAATTCTAAAGTTTGAATTGACTTTACTAATTTATTAAGGAAGTTTTTTATTTGAACTAACTGTGAAACATGTGGCTGATTAAGCTAAAATATTTTGTAGTAAAATTAAATAATTAGAATTTGAAAATCTAGAAAACAAACCATTTTGATTTGAAGAATTTTTTCCTTCAATTTAAAGAAATGAATATTTGAATTCCAGAAATTTTATTCATAGAATTTTAATTATTTGATTTTACCAATTCTGTTTTTTCCGTGTACTTAAGTTATAACTAGCAGTTGAAGTTTTTGGTTTATTCTTGGCTTTAACATCCGATATTACCTAGGACCTAGCCTAGATTAAAAAAAAAATGGTTTTTAAAACCGTTGCCCACGAAAATGATTTTTGACCGTCATCTCGACACGGTGCAATGCAATTCAAGACTACTTTTGAAATCGGCCCCAACAACATATTGCAGGAACCATGTACATGTTTGCAAGCAGTGTTTTCATGAATTGAAGACCTGTTGGATTTTTCGTTCTTTGTTGTGTGTTAGGCTTTTGTTTTCAGCAGTTTTCAATAATCAACACTACAATTGGGTCACAAAAAACATGTGCAATATTTCAACATGCAATATTGAGTAGCAAACACAATGTGTTTGGATACAAGCATACTATAGTTGCAACAGACTACAATCACGTTATATTTGCACCCAAAGAGCAAACAAATCTGGATTTTTCAGTGTGTAAAAAAACGTTTCGCGTTACATCCCATGAATGGATTAGGGAGAGCTTCTCACAACCAGTTAACTGTGCGCTTTCTAATTTTCAACTCACTGATTGGGACTTTGAGAAGTTTTTTCATTGCTAAGTACTCGATAGTGTCGCCATCACTAAGCGAGGTAGCCGTCGGAGATGTAACGTGATCAGAGCTGGGATCGAACCCACGTGCACAAGAGCCGCGCACACTAGCCATTGCACCACCGACGGTGTATACATTAGGGTAGGTCAATTTGTATGGGACCAAAAAACTTGACAAAGAGTATAGCAGAAACGTAATCAACGGCAAATTCTAAGAATGGTTCCCAAATCGAGCCCGCGATTTTTCACTTGAAAATTTTTATATTAGCGTAAAAAATCGACCTATAACCCATACTTTTGAAACTCGATACTCTTAGATTTCGATGAAATTTCACACATATATTCTAGTTGTTCATTGACATTCACACTGACTTCGAAACTGTCCACGGTTCATGTTTTATAATTGTGTAAAGTTGGTCATCTGCGGCATTTTTGTGTAATGTTAGAATAAATTTTGAATGCGATTTCAGATTGTAAAGATCAAGGTATCGGCTGATTGGTTTTAATCTTATCTTTAGGAATAAAAATGCAATTGGCAAATCTAATATCGCATTCAAAAGTTATTCTAACATTAACACAGGTATCTCTTCACAAAAATGCTGCAGATGAACAACTTTACACAGCTATAAAACATGAACCGATGGGAGTTTGGACATAAAATAGACGTCCTCGTAAAGACAGCAATGACTAGAATATATAGATATATGTTTGAAATTTCATCGAAATCGAGCAAAGTTTCATCGAAATCGAGTTTCAAAAGAATGGCTTTTGGGTCGATTTTTTACGCTAATATGTATAGAAATTTTCAAGTGAAAACTAGCGGGCTCGATTTTGATTTTAGAACCATGGTTTCTTGGGATCATTTTCATAAAATTTGCCGTAGATTACGTTCCTATTATACTCTTGGTCGGCAAAAAAAAATTGACCCACCCTAGTGTACATGTCAATTAAATTAGAAACTTTGTGAATTTTTTTTTTTGACTAACCAAGATTCTATGGTAATTATCCTAAATAATTATTAAGAGTACGAGATCAGATTTCACCCTATAATTTTAAAAATATTTTATTCAATTAAATTTATTGCATTTAGGTTTTATGGGGGCTTATTCAAACATACGTCGTCAATCAATTGCTAAAATCTTATAATATCGTATAGACTACAAGACACCAGGACCTTCATTGTGACCTATAAATGAAACATTTGTTCTCCTCTTCCACACCACAAAAGACAATCAAGGTGTCATTAGGGATAAATACGAGGAATGATGAAAACTCTATCACAGAATCCATTAAGCAGCTCACAATCACAATAGTGTCGTGGTTACTAACTAGGTGTGGGGGGTCAAACGGAGATTTCTACCCTTCTAGTAGGACTCTTCAACTAACTAAGGGTGCTCTAGTGGTGGTGGTGGTGGTGGTGCAATCGATCGATACTGATATGATTTGAGAATTTAATACAAAAAAGTAACGGTCGTCCTTAAAAGGGGAAATTTTGTTTTCCATCATTACATTATCAAAAGCCAACAAAAACCTTAGCTATTTATTTAAGTATATATAAAAATATTTTGAACAATACGAGAAACAAAAAAAAAACTGTTAATAAAAGCCGGCTGCGTTTGCGTTTTTAAGAAAACATCATATTTTCGTTTTCAACCCTCATTTACTCTTTTGGGCTTGCGGATTATGCTGCCGCATGGCGCATATAACACGAGTCAACGACTTTATGTAGAAATGTAGTATGTGGCACGGCACAGCTCCTCAGCCGAATCCAAATACATAATTCTGTGTATGTTGTTGGTTGGTACGATAGTACATATTATAGTACGTTTGTGCAGCTACAACAGCAGCAGGAGCAGATGTTTCCTTAAGCGGAACGCGCCAACCTTATTACACGTGTATATTTTGTATTGTCTCTTGGTGTTTGTGTGTGTGTATGAGTGTACGGGTATCTTGGACGTATGCTTATGCTAGGGGAGAATTGCGTTTTGAGCTCAGCTCGTATCGGGAATTTCATGTGATATACATCAATGAAATTTTTAACGTACTTTAGTTGGTCTGTCATGACAGCCAGCTAGTAGTTAGTTGCCTGTCTGTGACGTCTCGCTTGATTCTTTCGAGGCGAACTTCTAAAGCGGCTGCAGTTTTACAATTCAGTCTTGGAGAAGCCTTCGGAGTGGAAAGTCGTTTTGATTGCAAATTGAGAGAAAGATGCGATTGTGATAAAAGTGAATTGTAAAGTGATGGATGATATTGAAAAATTTTAGAAATTGGAATAAAAATCATTTTGGAAAATTAAAAAAAAATTTAATATAAAATGAAATAATTTTTTTACAAATCAAATATTTCATAACATAAAAAAAATTTTGAGAAAAAAATTTAAGATATTAAAACTGAAGCCACCGAAAAAATAATCAAATGCAAAATTAATAATTTTTATAAATATTTAATAAATAAATAAATTCGAAATAAAACTGAATAAAAATATCAAATGCAAAATAAATAATTTTTATAAATATTGAATAAATAAATAAATTCAAAATTAAACTGATCTCAATCTTGAGTTCTGAACCAGAACAACAATAGTAACAAAAAGGACTCAACATTACAAAAACCACTTAATTTGTATAAAATTTAAAAAAAAAATCATAAAATTAAAAAAAATATTTGGAGGCTGAAATAAGGACACATAAACCAACGAAAAATTAAAAAAATCATAATATCAAGAAATATATGAGTCAAATATTTAAAAAACATTGCAAATATCACAAAAACTATTTGAGAATAATAAAAAAAATTAGCACCAGAGATAAACGTCATATCTCATATCTCAAACCAAATTAAAACAAAAAATAATAATATAATTTTGAAAATCTCAGATCATAATTAATAAAATCTAATAAATTTGTAAAGATCATCGCTTATAAACTAAAAACCTCTTATATATAAAATATTTAAAAAATTATACTATTTATTCATATTTAAAAAATTAAAAAAAAAATTAAATAATTCTTAAACTTTAATAAATTAATAACGATTTTAAACAGATGTTGAATATTTAAAGATAAAACAGTGAATTAGTGAATAGAAATCCAGTAACTGTGGGTAAAGAGCTAACTATTCTTGAATATTTAAATTTAAAACAAAGAATTATTGAAAGAAACCCCGTGAAAGTGGTTAAAGGTACAGAAATTGCACACAATATAAACCAACTTGCATCTAACGTTTAGAGGATTTAACCTCACTTTAAAATAAACCAAAACTCTGTTCAACACTCCCAGAGAAATCTTGAAATCCTTAATTCCAAATCCAAATTTCCACTAAGATCTCAAAGAAACGTAATCGAACTGACTACATACCTTTTAAAATATCGCAACCAAATCCTCTTACAACTTTCATCTCTACCCCGATTTAATGCCCGCAATTTAAACCCAAATACCATCGAAACCAATTCCCAATCTGCTAAGATGTCTAACAAGCACAACTATACCAATCCGGCATTTTGCCAAAACAGTGAATTCTATCCGATTCCTTCCGCCACCGCTTCGAGTAACAAAGAAAATGTCGAAGGCATTTACAATCGTAGCTTGCAAATTAATTTCAATGGCAATGCAACACGTTATGAAGCACGCGATGGGGGACCATTGCGCATTCAGCGAAGCATGTCGACGCGTTCGGTGGCCATTAAGAAAACAAAGGTCGAGACTACACCGCACATACAGCAACAGCAACAACCACAACAGTACAGACAACAACCCAGTACACAACAATACATGCAACAGCAAGTTCAACTACAGCAGCAACAGCTACAGCAGCAAGAGATACAGCAGCAACAGCTACAGCAGCAACAGCTACATCCGCAACATCAACTACATCAACAACAACACCTGCTTAGATCCGCCAATTTGAATCGTACAGCTGAGGCATTTGAAACACGTTCAGGTTCGGGTCGCTACGCTTTAGTGCCTGTTGAGGAATTAGCACCCAACCTTAACCATTACGCTATAATACCAGGACCGCCTACCTTAGCCACGCCCACTCATCAAGCCTCACCCTTGGTGAATTCCCGAAGATATGCCAAGTCGCAAGACGATTTGGATCGTTACACCTCGCAACTGCACATGGATCACGATGAACCGCATTCCTTCCACGAGGATCCCTCAGTCGCCGGAACTTATGCCAGTTTGCCTCCTGTCTTGGACACAGGAAAACTCCAGCCTAAACGCAAAATATCTCTACAAAACCGCCAGGCATCGCAACAAAATTTGGTAAACCAGGCTCCCAAAATCAAACATGCCTTCTCCAGTGACTTTGGCAGCAAAACATTCCTAATTGTGGATAAAAATTCCAATCAACGCTATCAAATGGTGCCCACTGCCGAGGACGAGGAAATGGTGGATGATAACCAAGAAATTATACAAATGCGTAATGGCAAAGCCCATCGTTATGCAGTTATACCCACTGAAGATGAGGATGATTACGAGGATGCCAACGAAGAGGAGACCTGTCTCAGTAATCCTGATCTGAATCACTGCGAAAACTTTTTACCTCTAGGCTATGAACATTCGCGCACACCCATGCGTACTTCGACACCGCAAAAGGGTGTATCAATGGCGAATTTGTCCTCGTATCCCAGTACACCTTTGAAAAATCCTCAAGCTACCAAAATGTTGCATGAGTTGCTCTCAACACCCCGCAAAACTCCCATCCAGCCTATAAACAGATCCCACCCGACCACGCCCCATAATATGTATGCCTCCCAAAGAGAGTTGCGAGTACAATACGCTCAACAGCATCAGCAACTGAGCTATGCGGTATCTACGCCGCAAGCTCCACCCTTAATGCCGAGGAAAAATTCGCAATTATCACCTCAACGATTGCACTATGAGACGGTTAAACCTGTGGTCACGCCGCCGCATCAGAATGATCGCACCACAGCAGTCATACAACCAAGAGTGGCTGGTTCCCGGGTGTATCCTCAAATAGACGAAGAGGAATGTAGTAGTATACACGGCAAGTCAGTGAACAATAACTCATACCCACAAAAAGTAGCCAGTGCTACTATAACCTTGGCCATTGTCTCTCTAATGTTGGTACTGGGCAGTTCCATGAATTCCGCACTTATTGTGTATATGATCGCTCATGTAAGTTGGAGATTCATACTTTAAATTCCAAACAGATTCCTAATTATTTTCTTTATTTGGTGTCTTATTACAGATGGGCAAATCATTTTACCTGCAATTCAGTTTGGTAGCCGCCATTAGTGGTGTCGGCTTAGGTTTTCTGGGCTTCCGCGCCCGACATTGTGAATGGTTACCCAATCGCAGTTACACCTCGGGCTACATTTTGGTAACTATGTTTTGTTTACTCAAGTGTTGTGGCCTCCTGGTGATACTCGTTTTGGATCCTTATCCTGGGTTGCCTTTGCATGACGTCACAACAGGCATAATTTTGGGTTTATCCACTTTCACCATGTTCTTTATTGGCTTGGGAGTTATCGGCACCTTGTGGTGCTATCGTCCACCACCAGATAATAGAGTTAATGTTGTATAAAAAAAAACAATTTAATTTTTATAACTTTAGCTAAGATTTAATTTAATTCCTTTTTTCCTTTTAAAAGCAAATATCATAATTATTTTTCCAAAAAAAAAACAAACAAAAATGAAAATCGAACGGCTAAAATACCAAAAAGTTTCCAACTAATTTAAGCTCCGACTCCAATGACTTCAATTTCGAGGCTGTATATATTGTTGTAACTATTATTACAAAATACATGTATGTTTTAAATTTTTATTGTTGTATATTTATGTTGAATCTGAGCAAACCAGGGTTGTATTTTATTTCATATTTATAAGTTTCAATTTAACGATTTGAAAGTGATAAAGTTGCATTACTTGTTGTAATTTAACATTGTATCAAACAAATATGCTATTGTAATATATAAATAAATGTTGTATAAATTATCACAATGACATTTTCATTTAGATGCCGAGTCTGGAAAATACTCCAACTCTATTGTTAGGTTATGGTATATTTGGCAGGATATTGCTAATATCCTGGGGTCTGTTACAGGTATAGTTGCTGGACTAATCTTGTTTCTAACTTTAGACGGTCTTGTTCTAAACACTGAGGGTTGCATTACTTTTGGAGATTTCCGATGCAAGAATGGTAGATTTTTGATTCTTGAAAATACTGCAGTAACCTCTCGCAAATTTCGCCCAATGATGTCGATGTCGTCAGCATACGCCAGCATATGGCTTTTCGTGTTGATGGTCTTGTTCATATTTACTGCAGCTTTTCTCATTATTATCTCCATTAAGATGTTGAAGAGATTGCACGAAAGTGTGTCGCCTTGTCTCAATCCTCGCTTGGTACACAATCGTTCGGTGAGATCTTTCACCACCTTCACTGCTGATTTGGTGTAGGTCAGCGTCATTCTACGGAGGCGGATCAGTTTTGCCGGAATCCCAAGTTCAAAAACAGCTCCGTACAATTTTTCCCATATGGGGCTATCGGAACCAGCTTTGTAATCGACAAAAAGATGGAATGTATCGATTTGCTTTTCGTGGGTTTTTTCCAGGATTTGGCATAGTGTGAATATTTGGTCAGTCGTGGACTTGCCCGGTCTAAAACCACACTGATAAGGTCCAATCAAGTTTTCAATAATTGGCTTTAGTCTTTCACATAATACGCTCGACAAGACCTTATACGCAATGGATAAAATACCAATACGTCGATAGATGGAACAGACACACGGATCAACCTTTTTGAATACAGAACATAACACTATGAGACTCCAATCGTCAGGCATAGATATACTGCATATAAGTTGATGCATGTGGGCCAGCAATACTTCGCTACCGGCCTTTCTTTCTCGAATGCAAGAAAATCATACTATCTCAAGTATTTTTCATATAATCGAGTATTATACGGCATTTACACTAATCAAGATTAACGCATTTCGAAGGTTAGCTCCCAGAACATTACTCATACAATTTGTTATCCGTAGAAACTGAAGTTTAATTTTTAACCTCATTTTAAACTGGTGTACATGTTGATGCAACACTGTTAATTGTTAATTACTAAAGAAAATCAACCATAATACAAACATACTCAAAAAACAACTGTTTGACAGGCGGCAGCCGATCGAAAATTTGGCGACGCGTCGCCGCCACCAAACATTTTTTGAAGCTCACGCCACACAGTGGGATAGCTTCACACATTTTTGTGCAAAAAATATAAGGAGTTGTCTTAGTCTTGAAATTCGACATAGAGCGTTTTATGACGTAGAATAGCAAAAATAGAAAGATTTATCCAAATCGGCCACGCCCACCGCACATAACGGGTTTTTCAACAGAGACGCTACAAAAGTAAATCGATAGGGACAGCAAACGACGCCATATTTTTTACCCGCCCTTTTGACATTTCTCTTCAGTGAGGTTTGCCATTTCATCATGGAAAGATATACGAGCCAACAACGAGTCGAAATTATTAAAATTTACTACCGAAATTTGGAGTCAGTGGCCTCAACTTTAAGAGGCCTCAACAATCAGCGATGAGGCTAATTTCTGGCTGAATGGCTTCGTCAATAAGCAAAATATGCGTTATTGGTCAGACAGCAATCCACACGTAATCCATGAGTCATCATTGCACCCCGAAAAAATTACGGTTTGGTGCGATTTATGGGCCGGCGGCGTCATTGGGCCGTACTTCTTCCGTGATGATCAAGACCGGCACATTACTGTGAATGCGAATCGCTACTGTTCAATAACCGAATATTTTTGGCCCCAATTGGATAATATGGACTTGGAGGACATGTGGTTCCAACAGGACGGTGCCACAAGCCACACAGCGAATACCACAATCATTTTATTGGAAACCAACTTTGGTGAACGTGTTATCTCACGAAATGGCCCAGTCGATTGGCCGCCTCGGTCGTGCGATGAGACGCCGTTAGATTATTTCCTGTGGGGCTATGTCAAGTCTATGGTCTATGCCAACAAGCCAGCGACGATTGATGAACTTCGTACGAATATCGAACGTGAAATTGCAGCTGTATCGGCCGATTTATGCTTGAAAACCGTCGAAAATTGGGTTCAGCGTCTGGACTTCTGCAAGCGTGCCCGTGGTGGCCATGCAAAAGAAATCGAGTTCCATACATATTGGCATCGAACGTACTTCACAGGAATAAAGAATTTCATTGGTATCTAAAATCGGTTTTGTTTTATTTAAAAAAAACTTTTGTAGCGCTCTTATTGAAAAACCCGTTATCACAACATAAGTAATAATAACAGCTCTTATGGTAGTGATGTTACTTAACAAATGTATTCAGTAATAACAAACTCGGTACAAGAAAAGTATTAGTAAAATACGACAAGCAGTAAACAAATCATTCGCTGAAACCGAAAACCGGTTTCTTGAAAAATTAATTTTTCGAACAAATCGAAAACCGGTTTCTAAAACATGCCGCTTTTTTGGACACTCTAGTTGTGTGGCATGGATGGATTTATAATCATCCAATTTTCAACAATACCGCATGAAGTTAGTATCTTCAAAGTGTATAAACAAATATTAAATCTTTTATTGAATATGAAATTTATTAGTTCTTCTCATTTTCTTTCATTCCAGGAAAGTTCAAGAATACCAAAGAGAACATAGCGAAGCAGCAGCCGATATTACGGCATATGTTTCAAATCCCATCAATGCATATTTGCTGACAAAACGCCTAACAACCGATTGGAAGCAAGTGGAGAATCTGATGGAACACGATGTGGGACAAGGTAAACTGTTAACGGCAGCTCTGTAATTTCATGCAATTATTTAACAATTTAAATGTGTTTCAATGTAGAATTCCTAAGCAATGTCTCCAAATATCGTAATATATTGAAATTCCCCTCGGAAGAGGATTTAAATGGCGCAGCGGTGGCATTGATGCGTTTGCAGGACACCTACAATTTGGACACGTCAAGTGTGGCCCGCGGTGAACTCAATGGTATACAATACAGGTCAGTTAATTAAGAATTTAGTAATGAAGATAAATTAATCGAGTTTATGTTTGTTTCTTTTCATGCAGTACTGAAATGTCATCGGATGATTGTTTTGAATTGGGTCGCCAGTCATATGTCAACCATGACTATTACCACACCGTGCTGTGGATGAGTGAAGCCATGTCCCGCATGCTGGAAAATACCAAAAATTCTACCCAATCCATAACCAAGGCTGATATTTTGGAATACCTGGCATTTTCCACCTACAAGCAAGGTAAGTGCATAAAAGATCTGCCTTATTTTATTTCCTGAGAGACTTTCAACTTGAAATTGTGTTAAAACAAACTTTTAGTTTGATTAAATTGCAAATGTACCCACAAAGTAATACTTCAAATTATCATCACAAAAATAAACTCAAACCAGCAACTTCGAGCTATTCCATTTCGCTTTCATCATCCATGATGGGTTTTCATCCATCCATCCTGTGGCATTACAACTTAAGGTGTCGAAAGGTTGTAACAACGCCCGTAACATTTATTCCCATGCATGTGGCAAGAAAATATAGCTTTGTTTTTTTTTAGCTTTGATGAAGACATCTTTTATGAGCTGGTGATGTAGTTAACTTCATGCTAAGAGTAAAGAGGGCAAAGCAGTTAAAAGGATGAAATAAATGTTTTTATATATAAATATACGATAATATTCCCACGTATCCTTGCGCAGATACAATCGAATTGCTTAAAGCAAATTGTCATACGGTGTCTTTATATCGAACGTAATATTTATATGGTTCAAAGTAATATTCAGTAATGCACAGTGGTTTGGAGTGTCAGCAACAGTTGTAGGAGTTACTCAGAGGTGAATTGATCGAACTCCACCACACAGAATGTAGAGAAAACTGGAAAAGAAGTTTGCTACTTAGGCATATTATCATACAAATGAAGAGCGAAACCTATAAATCCATCATGGTAACTTCTTTGTTAGAATGATATTAAATGAGGAGGTTTAAAATATAACAACGTTAAACCTCAAACGACCATGAGGGTCTGATGGGACCCACATTAATTTTCAAATGTTTTTAAATAATTTTTCTAAAAGCCGAAAATATTTGATTTCCTTTTATTTGAATAATTGCTGTTCCAAAAACAGAAATATATTCATGGTCAGGGTGGTCAGATTTTTCTTGGTACCTCGACTCATCAACAAACAGAATGCTTGGATCATGTGGAGAGTTTTTGTCGAAGCGATTACTAACTTTAGATGAACTCTCCCCATCACAAAAATGCAATATACATTACAGCTTCACATCCCAAAATAAAAATCTAACTTGGTAGTATTAAAGTATTTCCCTGGGTCGCTGGGCAGTTTCTAAATTCATGATCAGCATAACTGGTTTATTAACTCTATCTCACAAAATAGCATTAATAAAATAATAAAATTCTTAATAAAATTCGGTACTAGGCAATATTTTGCTAAAAGCTACTGTGTAACTAATAACTGACTATTGTGCCACGCCCAGCTTCATACCTCCCATATAAAAGTTGGGCGTATTTGCAGTTTGCCGACTCGATATCTCCAATATATCCGAACCGATCTTAATAAAATTTGGTACTGATCAAAATTTTGGCAACAACTTGCCATGCCCATTTTAGTACCTCGCATATAAATATTCGGATTTGGGTATTAAATAATATTTAGCGCAATGTCAATCTGCTATTGAATATTGAACTTTTGAGTATGAGCGTTTTTAGTTAACAGAACTCCCACGCAATGGATGACTTAGGGTGAGGGTATGATTAAGTCGGTTCACCCGACTGAAACTTATGTACTGGTTATAAAAATCGACTCCGACTCCGGGCAGATTTTCAATGACTCGTCTATGCAATGTCGTTGGTGCCCTGATGTTATTCGCAACGACGAATGGTTAACAAATTGACCATTTTATAAATTTTTATTTTTTTTTTAATAAAAACAATCTATCAAAGTGAGCACATGCAAACAACACACAGCGATAGCATCACATACGTGATTGTGGTACAACAATAGTCTCTGCCTGAAATTAAGTATGATGGTATTTATGTAGCGGCAGCGAACAAACAAGCAGGTCGTCGTCACCAAAGGGTATTGAATAGCATAGAGAACTCACGGAACGAATTATATAACTCAAAAGCACTAACGACATCTGGCGAATGATTCAAAACGTATTACACTCTTTTTGTAATAACTTGGTCCATTCATAATTTTGTTGTGAACCATTGATGCTGTTTTAAACATTTATGCTTTTTGTATTGTTTTATGTAATAATATTGTCGAGATGGTGCATTTATATTGAAATATTCTATAAAGAGAATAAGACTCGTTAATGCTCTTTTACTCAGACTCTATATTTGAAAGCGGTAAAAGGGTGCAATAAGTTCTCTATACTATTTAATATTTTTTGTCGTCGCTCTGTTTATGACAAAACAAAAACAATTATTTCAGTGAGCTTAATATTGCTTTATTTATTTTAACAATATTACATCTAATGTTAAAGCAGTTGTAAGAAAAAAGAAAGTGCAATAGCAAACGAGCCTTCAGCACAAAAACAATTTTTTTTTTATTTTCCAATGTAACATTTACTAATGTGTATCGTGTAACAAAAATATGTTACCACATCGCCCGTGAGTTCGAACAACGAAACACAGCAACGAAACACTTTTACGAGCATTGTCTTCATTAGAGATGGGTGCAAGTCATGTGATTGCATGAGTCACGTAAATGATACGTGACACACAAGTAAATATGAATTGAATCAAAGTTTGCTCACATGAGCGTGCGAGAATGTGAATAGCGAAAAAATCTTCGTGCGAGAGTTGAATCTTTTCGTGAGTGACTGTGCGTTAGTACTATTTTAGTGTGAGTCGTTCATATGACCAAATATTGGATTTCATTTAATTTCGACGTTAGTAATTTCGATGTAAGGCTTCTAAAACCATTCCCCTCTTATGAAACCGCGGTACTCATATTTTATATATGCCACGCAGTTCAGCAAGGGCATGTAAAATGCACATTTGTTACTATGTACTTCATTTTCAATCTGATATTTTGTACATAACATGGGGGGAAAGTTTTTAAAATTTATTGAGTTCAAATAAAAACATTAATTACCACCCAAACAAAAATCGCAGTTCTTGCAAAAATATGGTGAAAAATGATTGATAAAATTAAAATTTTTCGACAAACTTGGCAATTTTGAGGCTCTACACGCAGTTTTTTGGGATTAGTTTATTTCACACTTTTATTCTCCTAGCCTATATCTCAAATAGTGGCGATGACGGGAAAACAAAATACAATATATTTCCGAGATATAGCCGTGAGAAAAATTACATGTTCTTCAGAAAATTTGAGGCCAAAAAATCCGAACAGCAGCTAAACTAGCAAACCACTATTTGGGTGAAGTTGTAATTTCCTTTAAGGCTATAAGAGATCATGTTTTCTCCGGTTAGTGAAAAAAAATGTCAATGCCGCGGGTGGGATTCGAACTCACATTCGCTGGACGATCGTTTCGATGTTTGTGAAGCATCATCTTCAGCAGCGTCTAGCCCGTTAAGCCACTGCGGTGTGTATGGTTTGTACAGTAAAGTTCTCGAGAAATTTCACACAAGAAAGAGATTGCACTGGACATCTTCAAAAATGTTGCATAGTCTTATCGTGAATCGTGTACATCATGCGCGAATATGAGTAAAATCAAAATTTACTCACGTTAGCGTGCGTCAACGTGGGGAGCGAACAAATCGCAGTGCGTGGTCTTAATTATATGACAGTCTTCCTTTCGTGGACGTGCGTGATATAAAACTAACTCACGTGCCCATCTCTAGTCTTCATCCCTGCGACGAAGAATTTAAATGTCAGTGTAGATCTTAAAAAAATTCACAAAATCTCTCCGTTTCTTTAATAATATCTCAAAAACAATCGCTGTTTTTAAGATGATAATACGGTATATCATAGAATCGTAATATCTTATAATATTGATCCAAACTCAGTTTCGAATCAGTTACTGACTATGATAAAAATTAACCCACAGTAGCCCCTTTTATAAATCATATCTAGTATCCAAGCGACGGTTTACATGCTCGAAACTTGAACCTGATAATGAACCCTTAAATCATGAAAAAACAAATACTGGTGACTGCAGGAATCATTAGGTCAAAAAACTTGTTGTTGAAAACTTTTAAATTCGTATAATAAATACGAAGTAAAATTTTGTAAACTTCATAGATCATAAACAAAGAATGGTGTCCCATAACATACCATGAAGGGACTGAGGAGAACTTCTCGCAATCGGTGAGATGTGATCTTTCTAGTTTTTACACTCACTGATTGTGATCTACAGTTTTACAACGGTTCCGAACGGAATTTTGAGAAGCTTTTTTTTTGTTAAAATTTAAATTTTCTTACACAGAGTTTTAGTTAAATTAACTTTTCAACTAGAACCTATTTCCGTGTATGCGACATTGGAGAATGACATTGAAAACATGGTTCTCCATTAATTCCCAGGAAAAGATTGGGAAGAGCTTCTCACAACTAGTGAGCTTTCTAGTTTTTACACTCACTGACTGGGACCTACAGTTTTACACCGGTTCCGAACGGTAGGTTGAGAAGCTTTTTCATGGCTAAGTACTCGATAGTGTCGCCATTACCAAGTGAGGTGACAGTCGTTGAAAGAAATGTAAGGTGGTTTGAGCAGGGCTCGAACCCACGGTCTCATGTGCAAGAGCCGCGCACACTAACCATTCCACCACCGACAGCAACTAGATCATTGGTCCACATTAACACGAACCATTAAAAAATGTCGAAAAAAACAAAACAGAATGTAGCCCACAATGAATAATATTGACTGCAATTTTAATTTCCGCTTAATCTGAAGGAATAGGATGCATTAACTATGTATTTTCGATTGAGGCAATTTTTTTTTGAAGTAAACAGATTATTTCACATTTTAAAACGTAAAATCCCCTCTTCAATGTATAGTAACTTTGATTCTGGTTCACATTTAAAATACATATTTTACATATTTACTGCATTCTCCCAGACGTGTACCTTAAATTCTTATTACGTTACTATAGTACATTTATATACACATTTTCATTCTGCATACAGGTAAACCTCAAATAACGCATATGACAGTTGATATTGTGGGGCCGATTGCGAACTAAGTGTCAGTAATATTATGACTCGTAAACTACTGATCACGTCGCTTCAGAATGTACTAGACATTTATATGCCAGGCTTTCGGCATCTGTAGTGTTTGGGATAAATTTTCCTAATTGGATTTTACACTTTGTAACAATTTAAATTGTACAATGAAATGTTGTTAACGATGTCGCACAAATTCCTTATCTTTCCTTATCCTACACAATGACGAGCACAATTGTACAAGGGTTCACACAGTTTGGAAATAAATTTGTATATTTTAAATATTTAAGTAAAAAAAAGTTATTTAAATCAATTTACTTTATTGTTCTCTCGTGAATAAAAACAAAAAGAATTTTATATTTTTAATTCTATGTTGAAATATAAGAATACAAAGTAAGCAGGAAATATTGAAAAGTTATACAAATTTTAAAATTTTGTACTCTGGTTTTATGTAAGTTTATTTTTTTTTTTGATTCAATCTTTTGCCCAATAACCTTTGGCTTTTCAAAATCTTGTCTACGGCAAGATATAAAAACCCCCTTTCTTATTATATCCCATGAAAGTACTGGGGAGAGCTACTCACAACAAGTGAGCTGTGTGCCTTCTAATTTTTTACTCACTGATTGGGACCTATAGTTTCACACTGGTTCCGAACGGTATTTTGAGAAGCTTCTTCATGGCTAAGTACTCGATAGTGTCGCCGTCACCAAGCTAGGTGGCTGTCGTCGAAGGAATTGTAAGGTGGTCAGAGCAGGGTTCGAACCAACGTTCTCATGCACGAGAGCCGCGCACACTAGGCAGTGCTTTACGAAAGAACAACGCGTTATAATTGTGAAAACTTATTACAAAAATTTGGAAAGTTATGCAGAGACAGTAGAGAAACTGCACCTAATGTGTCAACCATTCGAAGAGTGATCAAAACCTTTGAAGAAAGTGCGTCGATTATGGACAGTAAGACTCCTGTGCGTTAAGGTACCGGTCGGTGTCTTGAAACATTGCTCCTATAAACGAGAGTGTCGCAGAAAACCCGAGAATATAAATTCGGCTTCGTTCTCAATAACTTCAAATTTCACGAAGCGTTACGTAGCGAATTTTGACAAAATGCCTAGACTTCATGCGTACAAAATTCAGCTTACTCAGGAGCTCAAGCAAGCAGACAATTGAAAGCGCCGGCAATTCGTTCAGTGGGTAATAGAGCAAAGTGAAATCAATGCCAATTTTTCAAAAAGTCATCTTCTCCGATGAACCCCATTTCCATCTGAATGGTTTCGTGAATATGCAAAAATGTCGAATTTGGGGCTCAGAAAATCCTCATGCTATCCATGAGAAACAAATTCATCCACAACGAGCAACAGCACGCAGAAAAATCTGTAATTTATTGTTGTTTGGATGCAAATATAACCTGTTTGTAGCTTGTCACAAATATACTATACTTGTGCCCAAACACATTGTGTTTGCTATTGAATGTAACATGTTTGAGACACAATGATTAATAGGCTATAATATATGTTTTTGAGACCTAAATGTTTGTTTAAAACCGCTAAAAACAAAAACGAGACTGACAACAAAGAAACAAAAAGGCAGATCTTCAATTCATGAAAACAATACTAGGAAACATGTACATTAGGGCGGGTCGATTTGTAGGGAGTGCAAAAATTCACCAATTTCCCTATGATTTCCATATTCTATGGGTTATTCCATGAAAATTTGCCGAAAGAACCATACCTCTATCGTTAAAATCGAGTCCCCTACTTTTTGTTGGTAAAAAGTTCAAAAGTTACGGGCATTTTTGTCCACATTTTGGACCATTTTTCCATTTTTTTCATGATTTTGTCCAAGAATATTACTTTCATGGCCATTTTTTTTGGCTCAATCCATTATTTAATTCAATTTACAATTCAAAACGAAGAGTTTAAGCCAAAATTTATCGAATTCGGTTGATTAATTCATGCGATATTGCTAAAACAAAATAACACATAAAACCAACTTTTTAATTTTTTTCCCTTTTTATTTTTTTTTCTACAAAAATTCAAATTAAGAGATAATAAAGTATCTATCAACCTATTATCAAAAAAAAATATTCAATTTGAGTGTAGTAAAAGACAAAATGTGAAAAAAAACATTATTTTTTCTGAAAGTCTTGTTTGCTTTCAAGTCTGGGTGTTTTCGTACGGCTCTCTAATGTCGTCGCCATAGTGCCTTCTACATTCTTTCCTGCAACTCGTTTAGCAGTGGCAGCCAGCAATTGGACATGTCTTTCCGTTCCTTGAATGTGTAAAGGAATTTGTGGATCATCGATCGGTGGCACTTCGTAATTTAAATATCCCTCCAAATGTTCATACGAATAACTTTGCGTAAACGGTGGTTCGAATAAAATGGTATCGTCATTTAAATCAATCGTATTTGTATATTCCGTACAATTAAAGTTTATAAGAGATTTTTTATAAACTCTAAGTTCCGTTGGGTCGACAATATCTCTTCGGTAATGTAAAATCTTCTTTATAGCAATGTTTCGTTTTTCCATTCTATCATCTAACAACATAGAAAGCAAGATATTTTCTGAGTGTGCAAAATATGGATTATCTTGAATTACTGAATTTACAACTCCAAGTAAATTCGGTGGCAAAAATCGTGTCCAAGTAACAAATTTAAAAAGTAATGTACTACCGTATGCGGCAGAGCTATAATACTTAATTGAAATACATTGGCGTGTATACTTTTATTATATAGTTAGCCAGAATTTTTAAATTTTCAGTTGGATTATTAGTTGTCACATACAACCGTAATAATCTATTGGCTTTGGTCACCCAACGAGAATTGTCAATTGGCCCTGGTTTTAGGTGAGACAAATCCGCAGGAACCACACCATTAGAAATTGCATTGGCCATTAACATCAAGTACCTCGAATCGGTAGATAATTCTTCTGGATTTAAATCACCAGGAGGCATATTTTCCAAAGCGATTTCCTCAAAATCGGTTACCACCTGAAAAGAAAACATAAAAGCTAAAAAATAGAATGAAAAATGGTAAAGAATCAGCTATAAAAATTACATACCGGAAGATTTTCACAATCAGCACTTTTTGAGCTCAACTTTCCGGTAGTTGATCGTGGTCCAGTGGTGGTTGATTTGTCTAAAGTGTCAAACAAATGTCTAAACGGAAGCTCGTTAAAGTGCAGAAGACACACAAACCAGTGCAGTGGTCTCTTTAACTGTTTTTCGAAGAGTCGCAAAATTCCACCGTGTACGCCAGTATTTGTTGGTTCACCATCGGCGCATATGGCAATTAATGAATCGAGAGACAATTGTTTTTCTTGGAAGAATTCGATCAATTTGTTGACTTTGCTTGCCGCAGTTTCACATTCTAGTTTTGTGTAGCCTATCAATTGAGATTTTGGTTCCCTCAAAACAACTAGATGGGGTTCTTTAACCATCCTTGGATGCAACTTCTCATCAATTTGTTCTACAGTTAGAGCATCATTTTTCCTGCCGTCGAATGAAAATGATATCAAATTCGAGCCATCATACCGCTTACGAAGTGCGTCATGTCTCCATTTTTCTCTTTCTCTACGAAGTTTACTTTTATCCATGATGACAAGATTGCCATGAGCATCTTTTACGCCCAGGTCTTCCATCAGAGCTGTTGCCAATGCTGATCCCATTCTATCATGCACACCAAATCTGTCACACATCATTGCATAGTTTTTAGTATTGTATCTGGGAGTGTATGTTTGTGGTGGTATAACTAATTCTGAACCTCCTCTCACATCAACTTCCATTTCGTCATAATGTGGTTCGTATGTAGGATCGTTGCTCACTGGGATTGTTGGTATAGTCGTTGGTATCGTCTCTTCACTTCCGCTATCGTGTTCCGGTACCGTTTGTATTCTGTCATTATATTGATCGCGCATGAAATCTTTTAAGTTTTCTGGGATAGATCCACATGAGCAGTCGTTTTCTTTCAAGTTGCATTTACATTTTCCAATGTTGAATAATTGGTTTGTTGATTCTACGAATTTTTTGAATTCTGTTGCGCGTTTTACTCGTTGTTTATCTGCATTACTATATTCGTCAAGCAAATTATTCAATTTTCTAATGATGCTACCTTTGAGCATAAGTTCAATATTAAGTTGATTCCAAATTTCTAACAATCTGTCTGCTACTTGGGGAGTAAATGTTTTATATGAAAACATTTTGCTTTGGGCTTTTGAACGTTCGGCCAAGAAAAAATAGTACTTCAATATATCTCGTTTAGTTGACGGATTAATATCAGGTAATTCACAGGCCACGCCAAAAGAAAAAACATCATGCGAGACCAAATGTTGCAAACTACTGCGTTGGGTATCTGTTGGATTTTGCGATGAACTAGGCTCTGAATCCATTTTTTAAACCGTCACTAAAAGAATTAAATATGTTTTTCATAGAATAATAATATAACTATTAACTATAATAGTTAGCAATGTTTTTACACTTACCTTTAAATCTTTTCTAAATTTCAAAATAGTTTGATTATTTGTTAGTTATTTCAAGTAACACTTCACTGAAATGATGCTCAAACAAAACTAGCATACACTGGAATATTGTAAACAAACAAAAATAAAGAAGTCTATAAAGAAACTAAAAACAAAAAGAAATAAACAAACATAACACAGGGTGTGCACCCTGTGAAAAAATATGCCCATAATGTAAAGCGCAAATCAGTCCAGTCGTAACGTAAGATTCGTAAGCTTCGTAAGTCAAAAAAATTGAGCCAAAAAAATGGCCATGAAAGTAATATTCTTGGACAAAATCATGAAAAAAATGGAAAAATGCTCCAAAATTTGGACAAAAATGCCCGTAACGTTTGAACCGTTGGACCAATGTTGGAGATTTTTTTTGTAAATTGATCAAAATGAGCTCACCTTTCCAACGCGCCTTAAACCCGATCGATAGTTTTTGAGTTATGGATGTGAACGTGTAGGTAATATTTCATACGAACGTCAATTTGGGAAAAAATCTACCAACAAAAAGTAGGGGACTCGATTTTAACGATACAGGTATGGTTCCTTTGGCAAATTTTCATGGAATAACCCATAGAATACGGAAATCATAGGGAAATTGTCGAAAAATAAATCGACCCGCCCTAATGCACATGTTTCCTGCAATATGTTGCTGGGGCCGTTATTTTTCAGCTTGTGTGTGCAGCGGATTTTGGTCAGGCGGCGTGATTGGGCCTTACTTTTTTGAAGATGAGGCCGCAATTGCAGTGACTATGAACGGCATTCGTTACAGGAACGGAGTTCTTGTTGTCTCAACTGGACGGCATGGATCTGGACGACATGTGGTTTCAGCAAGACGGCGCCATCCGCCACACCGCGCATGAAACTATAGATTTATTTCAGCACAGATTTACAGAACAAATTTTCGCAAAAAATTCTGATGTCAACTAGCCACCAAGATCATACGATTTAACGCCGTCCGATTCCTTTCTTTGGGGTTTTTGGAAATCTCGGGTTTATGCGAATAAACCAGAAACACTTTCGGAGCTCAAATTCGAGATCCAACGCGTCATCGGTGAGATACAGCCACATCTCTGTGAAAAATTCATTGAAAATTTCATGAAAAGGGTAATGGCTTGTCAAGAGACCCGGGGGGCTATTTCAAGGATATTTTATTCCATTCTTAATAGGAAAATATCCCCTTTACAATCCGATAAAAGAAATGACAACTATCACAAAAAATACAAAAATACGTGTTGCAACGAAATTCCTTGCCGCACGTTGCGGGATGGGGGCTAAATGAAAAAAATTAAACAACTTTTGTTTTGACACTATTATGCTACAACCCAGTCTTATCAACTATATTGTTTACTTTTGCTATGGTTTGTGTCTAGACTAACTAGATGACTCACATATCGCACCCTAAATACAAAAGCGTCACAACTCAAAATTTTAATAATTTTTTGCTTAAAAATAATCGCCGAGAACCATTTCTATCTGCTGTGAAAATCTGGCGTCAGTTTCACTTCCCTTTCGCCAAACAAATCCAGTATTAATATGTCTATGTTTGGGACATTTCATATATTTTTTAACTTTCCACCTCAGTTTGTCAATTTTGAGGTGTGACACTTTTGTATTTAGGGTGCGATATGTTGGTAAATATCTTGTTTAATGGGAAGTTTTCTAGATGGAGCCTGTAATCAATATTTAGTATATATTGTAGTGTTGAACCCAATAAAAAGTAAATTTAGAAAAGTCAAAGTGAAAGAAGTTTAAAGCAGAAAATTTTCTGCACTTATTTAGCATTTTCTTAAAAAAAAGTACGTTTTCTCAAACAAAATATTTTTAAATAAAGTAACTTTTCTTAAACAAAAATTCCTTATCGTAGAGAAGTATTTTTGCTTAAAAAATAAAATTTTCTTACAAAAAGTACCTGTTCTTAAAAAAAAGTGTTTTTTTAAATAAGTACCTTTCTTAAAAAGTACATTTTCTTACAACAAATTGTCTTTTCTTAAATAACTACATTTCCTTAAAAGGGTAGCTTTTTGTGAAACAAAATAGCTTTTTGTGAGATAAGTACCTACTCTTAAAAATTTACCTGTTCTTGAAAAACGGACCAATTCTAAACAATATTCCCATTTCTTGAAAAACCCCTTTCTTCAAAAAAATAACTTCTCTTAAAAATACTTTTTATTACAAAAATTCGTTTTCTTCAAAGTACCTTTTCTTAAAAGTAAAATAATACCTTTTCTTTTCGTTTCTTGAGATAAGTAGTCTTTCTGAAAATAAGTACATTTTCTTAAAAAACTAATCTTTTCCTACCACTTCTTTAAAAACTACTCGTTCTTAAAAAACGTACTTCATTGTAAAAAAATCATAGTCTTATGGCTTTTTTTACAAAAGGTACTTCTTCTTAAAAATAGTACCTTTTCTAAAAAAAACATTAGGTAATTCCAAAAAAAATCGACACAAAAATCTGAATTTTCGAACCCGACAACTTTTGATTGGTATAAAATTTGGACAGTAGTTTCAGTAGTAAAAACTTCAATAACTCAGTCAATTAATACCGGATTTTTAAAAACAAAGTTGCGTTTTACTCACTGGTAAATGTCCCTTTTGAATAAATTCAAGAATATTACGGGTTCTTTATAAAATAATGTGTGAAACCATTTCCGAAGTTGAAAAATGGCGAAAAAAAAATAAAAAACTATCTGTTTGCTGGGCACACACACAGACTTCTCATATTTTTTTAAAGAGGGTATATATCGTTTGAAAGGCCTAAGTATCTTCTTTTTAAATCCGGTGAGAAAGTGAAAATCGGTTGATAATCAACTAACTTACAGGCATATAAATTTGGAAACTTACGCAATACCCGGTTTGTAAACGGTTTTCGAGATTTTGGGGGTGTTTGGGAAATTTCACAAGCAGATTCTTGTTTCACTCGACAATATCTAAAAAAAATACTATCACTTCCCAGGTATTTCTACTTTAGTCTTTTTTGTATCACTGTGTTATATGTAAAATCGAAACTAAAACAGCAAAAGTCTAGCAGTCTTTACCAAACCTTATGTATCTATTGATCCCATGGAGATCCCATTATGAAATTTGGGTATGATGTAGAGAAAAAGATGGGCTTTCTTTTTGCTGGGGGAATTACAAATTAAAGATACGTTATGCCAGGATATTCAAGGATAAAGGATACTTTGGAGTTGTCAATATCATTGAACCACAACGACATGACTGTTGTATGGGCTATTATTAAACCGGTTTTTGCAAGCTTTAAAATGGTATTCAAAAACTCTATTCTTACTGAGACACACTTTATATGGATGGTCAATTTCGTGAAATAAGTAACATCCCAAATAGCATGATATTTGATTCTTAAAACTAAGAATGGAAAATTTAAATGTTCCATCAAAATTAAAAGGTGAGAAACAATTATATAATGGTCACAAGAAGACTTTCCAAATCAGAGTTCCCACTTGGATATGTGGACTTGCTTTGGACAGAGGAGTATTTTGATATAAACTTATTTTGTGGTGTATTTTAAGCTGCACAATATCGAGTTCATCTTTAAGCGATCCTCAACAGAAGCAATTAAAAATAATCATCGCAACATAACATCATAATCACTCTTACAATGAAACATTTACTTTACATTGAATAAACTTTTTCAGTTAATTAAGTTTTTTTCGTTGCTGCATCGTTCCTGTACATTAGCGCAGTTTCCATAAAAATACTGGTTGAGATGACAAACAAATTCACTTGTGTGACAAAACATTTCCTTTCTGTGCAGACATAAACCAAATTCCAACGCCTCAGTACCACGTTTTACTAGGATTATCTGTACTTACTTAACCAAGTCATAATCATCCACATCTTTGATGCCATACTATTCCATAAACATTATGCTGGCGTGTGTCCCTTTCAACATCATCTTTGTCTTCCGAATTGCTGGTAATGGAACGCAGTTTACCCAAGTATTTTATATATTAAATTTTTCACAAAACTTAACATTCTGCTTTCATTGCAAAAAAAAAACCTGGCAAGAGCATTTAGTTATACGATGTGATGTGATGATGGAACGAACACAAAAAGTAAAGCTTAAAAAGGAAGGATATAACGCCGGGGTTTTTTTTAAGTTTCACTTTCTCCTTCGAACGTCTATTAGTTTTCGTGGCTAAACAAACAGACATGATGAAAGTGAACAACAAGCTGTGTGGCAGTGGCCTCTGCATTGGCATCAACATCCTGTGGTGGGAGTCAGTATAAGCAAGGTGTTTGTTTTTTAAATGTCTCTCGGAACAGGCAAACATAAGTTCTTAGTTGTAGTATGTACATATGTATGTTCTGAGAATTTATGTTGCAACAACTGCAGTAACAATTGCAACCAACCACCAACACTAGATTTGTGTATAGTAACGGGTGTTTTTTTTAGCTACATGGGTATTCAAAATGATAATACAAGACAGAAATATTGTTGGAATGACATTCTTTTATTATAATCTGGTACATAATTTCATGGAATTTATTTTTTTTAATATGATTTCCGGCATATGCCCGCCGCGGCTACAAGTTACATGATCTATACCATCTCACGCTGTAAAATATTGACCCCCGAAACATATTTCATGAAACATGTACATGTTTGCCACCATTGTGTTCATGAATTGCCGTTTTATTTCTTTGTTGTCTGCCTCGTTTTCGTTTTTACCAGTCTTCAACAAACAATACCACGTGTGGGTCTCAAAAACGTATATTATAGACTATTAATCATTGGGTCTCAAACATGTACTATTGAATAGCAAACACGGTGTGTTTGGGCACAAGTATAGTATATTTGCGACAAGCTACAAACACGTTATATTTGCATCCAAACAACAACAAAAAGACTGATTTTTCAGGGTGCAGACCAATTTTGTACTACTTTTTCCAATAAATCTTCCCGTATGGGGTCAATGGTGGCTTGAATATTGGCTTCCAATGCTTCAAGAGTTTCTGGTTTGTCGGCATAATATATCCCCATAAAATGTTATCCAGAGGCGTTAAATCGCACGAACGAGGGGGTCAGTGAACAGGACCACTTCTGGAAATAAAGTTGTCATCAAATTGATTTTGCAATAAATCGATTGTTAAACGTGCTGTATGGTTTTTTTTAATAAGAGGTTTTTCTTGAACCAGTAAATTTTCTCCAAAAAAACCTATTCATATTCTTAAACAAAGTACCTTTTCTTACATAAAATACCTTATCTTAAAGAAGAACCTCTGTTTAAAAACTAACTTTTCTTTAACGAGTACCTTCTTTGTGTAACAAAATAACTTTTCTAGAGAGGAGAGGGTAGAGGGTAGGTACCCTTAAAAATTTACCTATTCTTAAAAAAAAAGACCAATTCTAAAAAAACCATTTCTTAAAAAGCCTTTTCTTCCTTTCCTTTCTTAAAAAAATACCTTTTCCCAATGTGCACAAAAACGGATGTGGAGCCGTCTCGAACCCGTAACGAGTCCGTAAAAACATACAAAAGGGAATCAGTGAAATTGCAATTTGGTGGATCCATCGCGAACCCGATAACGGAAAAACAGAAAAAAGCGAACCAAGGAAATTGCGATTTGGCAAATCCGTCTCGAACCCGTTACGAGACCGTAAAAACATAAAAATGCGAATAATTGGAATTCATTTTTGGCGGATCCGTCTCGAGTTCATTTCATTTCCAGAAAAAGAACCCAAAACGGATTCGAATATGAAGTTCGGTACGAGTTCGCGACGGATCCGAAAAAGTACAAGAAACGATTCGCGTTTTCGAGAGGAATTTCATACGAAACGAATTCGTTATGAGTCCGTAACGGAAGTCCGTTTCGGACAAAATGTCCACAGAAACGATCCGTCTCGAATTCGTTACGGATTCATATGGCACATTGGGTTCTTACAAAAATTTCTTTTCTTAAAAGCAAATTTCATTAAAAATAAAATAATACCCTTTCTTTTATTTTCTTGCGATAAATAGCCTTTCTGAAAATAAGTACATTATCTTAAAAAATTACCTTTTCCTAAAAATAGTACCACTTCTTTAAAAAGTACCTCTTCTTAAAAAAAGTACTTATTTGCAAAAAATTCATACTCGTACTCTTATGGCTTTTTCTCACAGAAATTACTTCTTCTTCAAAATAGTACATTCTTTAAAAAAGCACCTTTCCGGGAAAATATAATACATATTCGTACAAAAAGGACCTAAAAATATACTCTTTTTCTAAAAAAAAAAATTTTTTTTAAAAAAAGTTTATCATTTTACAAAATGTATCCTTTCGTAAAGATCCATTTAAATTATCGTATTTTTCAACGGGCGGCTTATGCGTCTGGGAACTAACTAGTACATAATATATAGCGAAAGAAACTTCGTTCCAGCCGGGTGTCCCCTGACACCTCATGTGATTTTTTCAAGGTAAATTTGCTGTGTTGCAGCGTTAAATGATGACTTGACAAACCTTACTGAACAGAAATGTCAACACAGTTTGACATTCTCAGCTGTGAAGCCATAATTGTCGATATCGATAGTTCTCATGCAGCTAAAACTACACCCTATAAGTATAAATAGTTTCTTGTTTTTTTGTTGCTTCTATTACTTTTGCAATGATGTTCTATATTTTCATTACACAGCACAAGTGCACAGTGGTTGGCAACGGTTTTTGAAGAGAATGGAAAGGTATACCAAATTGATTCAATCAAATGTTTGTATTTTGTTTCAATATTTTGATACAACTGTCACTGAAATTGATCAGTAAAAAATTAATTTATACGGGTAATAAAACGTTACAGTTGTGATTGAATCTTGTGGTTATAATAAAGTGACTGCCGAATGTAGAGTGACTATCGAACTAACTAAGCTCTGACTGTTTGTTTCAAAATCAATTGGAGTACGTCCGCCGGCTCTCTACACCAGGGGGTTTCGATGACACAGCTTGTCTACCTTCTAGCTGCAAATCTGATCAGGATAGAATTTCAAAGGGAATGAGCGAAAGGCGAATTGAAAAACCTGACCTTAAATTTGATTTGATTTGCACTTTTGCAGGTGGTGCCGTTTTGCTGAAACCACATGTCGTCCAGATCCATGTCGTTCAGTTGAGGCCACAAGAACTCGATTATCATGTTCCTGTGACGAGTGCCGTTCACAGTCACTGCAATTTCGGCCTTATCTTCAAAAAAGTAATGCCCAATCACGCCGCCTTACCAAAATCCGCACCAGATAGTTGCCCGTTGTAGGTGGATTTTTTTTCTCATAGATTGCATGATGATTTTCTGAGCTCCAAGTTTGACATTTTGTGTATTCACGAGAATCTATTCAGATGGAAATGTGATTCATCGGAGAAGATGACTTTTTTTTTGGCAAATTGGCATTGACTTCACTTTGCTTCATTTCCTATTGAATGAATTGCCGTCACTTTCCAAGGTCTGTTGGTTTGAGCACCTGAGTAAGCTGAATTTTGTCCGCATGAAAATTTGCCATTCGTCAAAATTCGTGGCGTAGTGCTTCGTGAAATTTGAAATAATTGACAACGATGCCAAATTGATGTTTTCGGGTTTTCCGCGAAACTTTCGTTTACAGCAGCAATGTTTTCAAGAAACCGACCGGTACGTTGACGCACAGGAGTCTTACTGTATATAACCGACCAAGTTTCTTCAAATTTTTGACCACTCTTCGAATGGTTGACTTTCTCGACTGAAAATCCTGCGAAGATTGCGAGAGGTTTCAGCATTACTTTCCAAATTTTTGTAATAAGTTTCCACAATTATAACGTGTTGTTCTTTCCTAAAGCGCTCGATTTTGAATAATCGGAATAAACATATGTGACAGCTGCCAAATTTCAGAGTTGCCACTAGCCCAAAAAAAAAGTACACTACATTTAATAAATGTAATCTTACTGAGACACCCTTTATATTGTTGATTTTGTGCAAATTAGTTATCCGAAAGAACTCTTCCCGGAGAATCCTTGGCGTAGTACTGCCGTTATTGGTATACAAGTTTTGTGACCATTCACTATTGTGCCTTTTTATTTGATACAAACTGAATTTTCTGTTCTCCACTATGAAATTGGGTCAAACATCAACTCCTGATATATTTTTCCTATCCAGTAAGGCTTTGTGCTGGCTAGTTTATGTTTTGTGGAAGCACTTGAAATACGCAACAGATTTTATTTACTGGAAATTTGTTCTGCTTTAATTTTGTTGTTTTTCTGTTTTTTTTTTGTGTTTGGGTGCATCTTCAGGTTTATATATCATAGTTGGTGGTAGTTTTCTATATTTTCATTTTCATTGCCCACCACACGTTAGTAAATTTCCAGAACGACTGTTGAACAGGAAAAAAGGTTTTATAGAACTTTAAATTTTTTTATGTTGGATGTGGAATGGGAGAGATTTTAATTTAAATGTTGTTTTAGATGCAGTTTTTTTACCTCTTTTCATTTTTGAATAAAATTTGGTTTCACAACTTTAACTTTGCAAGTATTTTGTGTTTCTTTTTGACATACAAGGGATATATTAATTTGCATTACTTAGTCTAATGAACGCTCAAAATGAATTAACTTAGTACGCAATTGCATTGAAAATTAATTATTCGTTAGAAATGTTTGTGGGCTCGGATACCAATTGCAATGGAATTCAATAACAATTTGGATAAGGCTATGGTAGATAACACAGTCCAACACGAAAAAATATACCATATACGGACACCACTACGTGATAAAAGACCAAAAAAAAAGACCCGTGTCACCCAGTTTTGCCCAAAGTCATTCACTGGTTTTTTATGGGCCCCCAAAGACTCGGTGTACTTTTTGCAAAAAAAAGTAATAATTTTCTCAGGCTCATATCTTGCAAACCGTTCAGAATTTTGATTTACTCTCTGAGGGAAAGTTGTAGGTCTTGTCATAAAGATTGTCACAATTTTGAACGTATAAATTCAAAAAAACTTCATCTTCAGGGTGAAAAACTTTAAAAAATTCGATATTTTTACCTTTTTCCCTGTGCAGGTCCATAGGTAGCAAACCGTTCAAAATTCAAGGAAACCTACTAAAAACTACAAAAATGTACCTAAGATCTCAATAAACAACTTTCTAGAACATACAAACTTCCTAAGAATGATTCTTAACACCGTTTAGGTAGCCGCAAAAGTGAAAAGTTTCCCGCAAATTTTTGGAACGAAGTTCCTTATTGCACGTGGGGGGATGGGGGCTAAATGAAAAATGTTAAAAAACTTTTTTTAACTACTTTATTACAACCCATTATTATCAACTATATTGGGTTCTTTTGGTTTGGTTTAAAGGGAAGTTTTCTAGGTGGAGCCTCTTTATTACATATTGTAGTTTTGAACCAAATAAAAAGTAAATTTAGAAAAGCCAAACTATAAGACTGCCAAACCCCTGAGCATGGAATTTCATTTGGCAGCACACATACTCTTACACTCGTACCATAGATGAAGGAAATAAGTAGATATCGCACAGGCGTTGTCAAGTACTGCCACTAGGTGCTGTGTTGTCGTTTTGTAACTTTCATTGACGTTTCTCATAACATTCACTGACGTTTATTCAACAGTGTGGGACATTTTTTCAATACAAAACTAGAATCATTTTCCAGGTTGTGCTATTCGAACCACTAATTTAGTTTTTTTCATGTCGTTGTGTTCCCCACTTTCTAATTCAAATGCATTTTGGTTATGTGCTTTTTGGTGTACTGTTATTTTTGGTATTCGTTTATGTTAACTTGTACATCATCGGCCCACTAAACAAAACAAAATGGCGTGTTGATGTTGCCTACAACACCTCTGCTATCACCTCTCCCAAATACATCTCGCAAGGTATATTTCATTTGGTATCAAATGTTATAATTATTGCTTTCAGCTCCGTCTTGAAAATATCCCATTGAACAAGAAATTTCCCAAGGCATGTGCGATATCTAGTTATTTCCTTAATCTATGACTCATAGTTTTGGCTTGGTTTGTGTCTAGACTAACATATAACAATTGGGGGGATATTTCTTGTTTCATGGGAAATTTTCTAGGTGGAGCCTATTTATTATATATTGTAGTTTGAACCGAATAAAAAGCAAATTTAGAAAAGCTAAAGTGAAAGAAGTTAAAAAAAATAACATTTAGAAAAATTTAATTTTCTCAAAAAAAATATACGTATTCATATTCTTAAACAGAGTACCTTTACTTAACAAAATACCTTATCTTAAAAAAGTCCATTTGTTTAAAAAGGTACATTTTCTTACACAAAGTACCTTTTCTTAAAAAAATTAAAACTTTTCTTAAAAACGTACATTATCTTACAACAAATTGTCTTTTCTTAAAAAACTAGCTTTTCTTTAAAGAGTAAATTTTTTGTAAAACAAAATAACTTTTCTTGAGATAAGTACCTACTCTTAAAATTTTGTCTGTTCTTTCGTAAAAAAAGAGCTTTTCTTCAAAAAAAAAATACCTTCTCCTACAAAAAATACATTTTCTTACAAAAATTCCCTTTCTTGAGATAAGTAGCCTTCCTGAAAATAATTAAATTTTCTTAAAAAATAACCTTATCCTAAAAAGAGAACGACTTCTTTAAAAAGTACCTGTTCTTAAAAAAAGTATTTCTTTGTAAAAATATTTATACTCTTAGGCTTTTACTTACATAAAAACATTAGCTTTTAATAAAAGAAGTACCTCTCATCAAAGAAAGGGCCTTATCGGGAAAATATAATACATATTCTTACAAAAGGGACCTAAAGATATACTTTTTTTTTAAAAAATAGATTCAATAAATAAAAAATTTCTTAAAAAAAGTTTTTCATTTTACAAAAAGTATCTTTTCTAAAAGATCCATTTAAATTACAGTATTTTTCAACGGGCTCCTTAGGCGTGTTGGAACAAACTAGTACATAATATATAGCGAAAAGAACTTCGTTCCAACCGGGTGTCCCCTGACACCTCATGTAACTTTTTAATTTAATTTATTTTTTCTTTGCTTCAACATTGAAATATTCGTATTATTCTTATAATGTTGTTGGCCCTTGACTTGTAAATCGCACTCTCTTAAGTTGTGGATCCAAATCGTCGTCCGAATCTGACTCTGATTCAGAACTTATGGTGTCCACAGGCACGTTGCTTCCAGACTGCCCTCCATCAGCAGCTGTTTCTTCTTCAAATACTTCATTAACATCATACAGGGTGAACTTGTGACACCACCAACATACCGTACATGAACTATAAAAGGAATCAAAAAAGAAATGCAAAACAATGCATCAATAAAATTGATATTACTTCTGCAAGCAATGCGTCGAGTTTGCAAGATATGAGCCTGACAAAATTATCACTTTTTTGCAACAATGACACCGAGGTCCCAAATCTTTGGGGGCCCATAAAAAAAGTGCATGACTTTGGACAAAACTGGTAGACACGGGTCTTTTTTTGTTTGGTCTTTTATCACGTAGTGGTGTCCGTATATAGTTATATTTCTATGACTTAGAAAATTTCACGCAGTGTAATTGACAGCATTTGAATTGGGTTACTTTGCCCGTTATTTTAAATGATTAATGAGAAGTTTAAAGGCATTTTTTAAGTTGTTTGTTGTAAGTTGCATTACTTTATGTAAAGCGAATGCTAAAGAATTACCATTGTTCGACATGGCAATTCAAAAATTTTGAATTTGCATTTGCATTGCCTGAGCAAATTATTGGAACAGAAACATAATAACGGTTGTGGAATCTGATGCCAATTGTATTGAAATATAGGAATCCATTTGATATTTTGCATTTTTTTGCCTGTAGGCAATTCTGTTTTTAATTTCTTTTAAGGGTTTTTCTACAGAGACGCTACAAAAATAAATCCATAGGGACAGCAAACGACGCCATATTTTTTCCCGCTCTATTGACATTTCTCTTCAGTAAGGTTTGCCATTTCAGCATGGAGAGATATACGGGCCAACAACGAGTCGAAATTATTAAAATTTACTACCGAAATTTGGAGTCAGTGGCCTCAACTTTAAGAGCGCTACGATTCGGATTTTCATCGGAAAATCATCTTCAGCGATGAGGTTCATTTCTGCCTGAATGGCTTCGTCAATAAGCAAAATATGCGTTATTGGTCAGACAGCAATCCACACGTAATCCATGAGTCATCATTGCATCCCGAAAAAAATACGGTTTGGTGCGGTGTCTGGGCCGGCGGCGTCATTGGGCCGTACTTCTTCCGTGATGATCAAGACCGGCACAATACTGTGAATGCGAATCGCTACCGTTCAATGATAACCGAATATTTTTCGCCCCAATTGGATAATATGGACTTGGAGGACATGTGGTTCCAATAGGACGGCGCCACAAGCCACACAGCGAATGCCACAATCAATTTATTGGAAACCAAGTTTGGTGAACGTGTTATCTCACAAAATGGCCCAGTCGATTGGCCGCCTCGGTCGTGCGATTTGACGCCGTTAGATTATTTCCTGTGGGGCTACGTCAAGTCTATGGTCTATGCCAGCAAGCCAGCGACGATTGATGAACTTCGTACGAAAATCGAACGTGAAATTGCAGCAGTATCGGCCGATTTATGCTTTAAAACCGTCGAAAATTGGGTTCAGCGTCGGGACTTCTGCAAGCGCGCCCGTGGTGGACATGCAAAAGAAATCGAGTTCCATACATAATGACATCGAACGTACTTTCACAGGAATAAAGAATTTCATTGGTATCTAAAACTGGTTTTGTTTTATTTAAAAAAACTTTTGTAGCGCTCTTATTGAAAAACCCGATATATGTAGAGGTATTGCCTATTCATAAACCTGGTATCCAATTCATAAACCCGTACTGTATAAAATTCTTTAATATCAAAACTGTTAAGATAAAGGAAATGCCTTGAAAATAAGTGCAATTGTCAATGGTATTTACATTTTTCTGAACTTGCATTTGTAGTTGTAATTCAAATTAAACTAAAAATTATAACTGCCATACTATTTGCCCCAAGTATGGTTAGGATGCATTTAAATTTGGACAGACAATTTGCTTTGATACTTTCATGTACTAGTTCTAAATACAAATAAAAATTTCTATCATCATAATCAATCCCATGTGTGGCAATACTGGATATAGAAAATACTTGAGGTTTTTCGTTTGGTCTCTTAAGACCAACATGGTTGTAAGTGCAGTTGGTTAGTTGTCACATTTTATTATTTCTCCATTTGGTAATTAGTTACTTGCCACAAGGACTTGATGACAGGAATTGTGTTATGTACTGCACAGTTTTCGTAAAGAGTTACATATTATTTTGTCCAGCTAATGAAGCAAAAAACGAATACTTGTAATCTATTCACTAAGGATTATGTGGGGACTGCATTTCTGTATGGTTTCTTAAGATTCTAATTAAAATGTTAGTTTTTTTAACAGAGCCAGAAACGAATTACGTCCATAGAAAAGGCACAATTAAAAATCTCTTTTGTTGGTATCTTCGTGTAAATTTAACTTCCATGTAAGATACAAAATTAAGATCATTAATTTAAAATTAAAAATTTTAAATATTTAAAAAACTTTTCATTTTTAAATCGTAACATCTGATAAAAAAAAGAATCCACCCTCAGTTTCGAACCACTTACCGACGATGACAAAAATTAACCGACAATAACCCCTTTTATAAATCATATCTGGTAGAAGGGCAACTGTTTGCATGCTCGAAACTTGAGCCTGACAATTTGTTTATAAATCATGAAATAACAAATATTGGTGACTTCAGATATCATTAGGTCACAAAACTTAACTTATTTTCTTAAAAACTTTTAAATTCTTATAATAAAATATTGAGTAAGATTTTGTAAACATCCCAGATCATAAAAAAAATAATGTCACATAACATCCCATGAAGGGATTGAGGAGAGCTTCTCACACCCAGGGAGCTGTGTGCTTTCTAGTTTTACACTCACTATTTGAGAGAGTTTTTGAGAAGCTTTGAGAGAAGCTTTTGAGAAGCGCCGAGATGAAAAAGCCTCTCGTCAGAATGGATGATGTTTCGGCCAAATTCGATGTCCGATTGGAGTTTGCAATATTTGCGATATTTCCCAACGTTTTTCAAGTGTAAAGCGACTTTTTTTATTGCAACTAAGAAAAAATACTAGTTCGAAACTAGTTTGTAGGTGACATTTCTGTACTATGAAACTAGTCCTGTCATGTCAATGCCACAGTTGATCGAAATGGTAGTTGCAATTAGATATAGACGAGAGTGGATGGGAGAATTCGCAATAAGCATTTGAAAGCAAAACAAGAAGCAAACTAAGTTTATGCTGGTTGCATCGAACGAAAATACGGATTCTTTCTTATATCTCTTCGTTTTATGTCCAACTATAAAGAAACATTCAAGTACAAGTCGGTCTGTATCAGGTCACTGTACACTGTACAAGACGAACGGCAACCATATCACTAAGATATAAATGTAGAACACAAGATACAGACGTAACTAGTAATTACCCCTTATCCGCAAACATGACAAAATTATCCGTCTATACCATAGAGTAATAGATAAGAGTTTCCCTCAAGTCTCTTGCGGACACCAAGTTAATTGGAAATTTCGAATGTGTAGATTTTATCGGTGCAACTAGGATCAAATATAATTTAGCTGCCATTAGTATCTATCAAAAACTATTTAAACGTACACTGAAAGACAATTTTTACATCAAATCGATTCGTTGAATTGATAACAAATTTCAAGGTTCTTTAGTTTGAAAATTATGTGTTTCTTCACCTTTTTCGATTTCATTGAATTGATAATATTTTTTGCATCAATCTTCATCATTGGTCTTTACAAGTAATTAGTGGGATCGATACAAAATATGGACGTAGTACTGAACAAATAAAGAGAAATAGAAACAATACTAGAAAATTTATACATAATAGAAAATAGTGCAATATCCACGCTATGAACATTTTCTATGTGGTCTTATACCCTGTTCTTTTGAATATTTTACAATGAAAAATAGTCCAATGAGTTTGGCTGCAGATTAACAAACAATTTACATCAAAATGCTGACAAATTTACATCAAAGTGATAACAAACTTAAATCAAATTGATGAGAACCCTACATCTAATTGACGAATATGTACAGTAAATTGATATACAATTGAATCAAACTGGGAAAAATGTACTTCAACTTGATGACAAATGTACACCAAATTGATGAAAAATGTACCTGAACTTGAGGTAACGTTGTCATTGAATCAACATAAACTATTAATGAAATATGGATGAAAGATTAATGAAATGTTCTTCATTAACTCAACGAAATGTGTCGTAAGTTGGAAAATGAGGAAATGTTTGATCAAATTGATGAAGGAATTCTTAAATTTGATGAAGCTGTATCTTTCAGTGTAGTTTTCTACTAGTTGCTTATCGCACATTCTCTCATTGACTCTTTTCGCCATCAAATTTTAACTACAATTTCAATTAGCTATTTCAGTTTCACACTGTTTCTGAGCAGTCGTCTGAAAAGCATTTTCAAGACCTATTACTCAATAGTGACTGCCCTCTCTAAGCGAGGCGTCGAGCACAGTGAATTTAATTAAAGAATATAAAATTTGGTCAGTAAGGGATTGAAAAAGAGTAATATACATTAGTCTTCTGTAAGCAAGTCGTTAGCCAAATTCTTCCCGCGACGCAGTCTTCAGTTCCTAGTAACAACAAATACTAGTTCGAAACTAGATTGTAGGTGGTATTTTTATCCTGTGCAACTTGTTCTTTCAGGGGATATCCATGCCACAGCTGATTGAAATGCTAGTTAGAATTCGATAGAGAACAGAATGGTTGGGAGAAGGGGGGGTGAGCGACTTGAAGCAAACTAAGATTAAATGGAGCTTGATTGATACTAATGATAGCCAAATTATGTTTGATGCTGTTTGCATCGAACGAAAACACGCATTCTCTATGGTTTCTGTTAGATTTACGACCAACCATAGAGTGGTATACAATACCAATTCGAACTCTTAGAAGTAAACAACTGTCTCGCTGACCGCCAGACGCCAAACGGGGAGGAAATAAAATAAAAACTGTTTGAATCCCATATTTTCCTCAATTTTGCCGGAATAAATTCGCAAGAATAGGGTGAAAAATTTGACAAAATATTTTGTTTTTGTATTTTCAGTTTTTCATAAAACAATCTCAACCGCGAGTCCTCGGTGCGAGCGCCAGTTAGCTCGCAAATGAGTTTTAAATTAAATTTTACTAACTATATTTTAATGTTAAATTTTTGGAAGAAAGTTCCTTATCGCACGTTGCGGGATGTGGGCTAAATGAAAAAAAATTAACCAACATTGTGTTTAATACTACTATGCTACAACCCAGAATTATCAACTATATCGTCGGTGGTGCAATGGTTAGTATGCGCGGCTCTTGTACATGAGAACGTGGGTGCGATCCCCGCTCAGACCACCACACATTTCTTTCGACGACGGTCACCTCGCTTAGTGGTGGCGACATTAACGAGTACTTAGCCATGAAAAAGCTTCTCAAATTACCGTTCGGAACCGGTGTGAAAGCTGTAGGTCCCAATCAGTGAGTGGAAAAACTAGAAAGCGCACATCTCACTGATTGTGAATCCCGGGATCTTATGGGATACCATTTTTTTTTTGTTATTGGGTGCTTTTGCTTTGGTTTGTGTCTAGACTACCGGGAAATTTGTTTAATGGACAATTTCTAGTTTAATGGCAAGTTTTCTAGGTGGAGCATGTAACCACTATTTAGTATATATTCTAGTTTTGAACCCAATAAAATGTAAATTTCGAAAAGCCAAAGTGAAAGAAGTTTAAAAAAAGAACATTTCCTTAAATAAGTGCCTTTTCTTAAAAATAGTAAATCTTCTCAAAAAATACCTATTCATATTCTTAAACAAAGTACATTTTCTTAAACAAATACCTTATCTTGAAGAAGTTTCTTTGCTTAGAAAAAGGAAATTTTCTTACAAAAAGTACCTTTTCTTAAAAAAAATGTATTTTCTTTAAATACAACCTATTTTATGAAACAAAATAACTTTTCTTGAGATAAGTATCTATTCCTAAAAAATCAACTATTCTTGGAAAAAATGACTAATTCTAACAAATCCCATTTCTTAAAACAAACCCTTTCTTCCAAAAAATACCTTCTCTTAAAAAAATACATTTTCTTACAACTATTCCTTTTCTTAAAAATAAAATAATTCCTTTTCTTTTCTTATCGTGAGATAAGAATTTAGAATTTTTTTCTAAAAAGAGCACCACTTCTTTAAAAAGTACCTGTTCTTAAAAAAAGTACTTTTTTTTAAAAAAAAAAACTTCATACTCTTATGGCTTTTTCTTACAGAAAGTACTTCCTCTTAAAAATAGTAAAATTTCTTAAAAAAACATTAGCTTTAAATTAAAGAAGTACCTCCCTTTACAAAAGTAGGGAGCTAAAAATATATAAAAATATAAAGGGTCCGCCAAATAACTTTTTTTTGAAAATGCTATAAAAAAACTACTGAATATTTTCTTAAATTTCTTTTTTTATTTGAAAGTACAATCCTTCCGGTTAATAATGGAAAATAATTTCCTTCAAATGGCTGCCTCGGCGGGCCATGCAGTAGCCTACACGATCGGTCCAATTTTTAAGCACATTATCGATTGTGTTCAGCTGTATTTCACCAATGGCTTCACGAATATTGTCCTTTAAAGCGTCAATTGTCTCTGGCTTGTCGGCGTAACACTTATCTTTGAGGGCACCCCACAAATAATAGCCCAACGGTGTCAAATCGCAGCTCCCAGGTGGCCAAACGACATCAGCTCTGCGGCTGATAATGCGATCTTCAAAAACAGGGCGCAAAAGATCGAGTGTAACTTCGGCTGTGTGGCACGTAGCGCTGTACTGTTGAAACCAAATGTTTCCAATATCCTCCTCTTCAATTTTTGTGAACAAAAATTCGTTCAACATCGCCCGATAACGATCGCCATTGACTGTAACGGCCACTCCTTGCTCATTTTCGAAGAAAAATGGCCCAATTATGCCTCTGGCCCAAAATCCGCACCAAACAGTGACTCGTTTTGGGTGCATCGGCTTTGCAATCTATGCGTGCGGGTTTTCTGTGCCCCAAATGCGACAATTTTGCTAGAGTAGTTGACAGTCCTCAAAAGTGCAGTCAAGTTAATTTTGATAAGTAGAATTATGTTCTTTCCGAGCCGGGCGGAAAAAAGCTGCCCTAATTTTGGGTTAACATTCAAATTTTCGAAATATTAAAGAATTTCAATGTCAATCCATAATACACTTCCAAATCTCCATCCTGTTTAAATTTTGACATTTAAATTATGCACATTGTCTGACACGTTTCCTTTGGCCAAAATAAATCAGCATATAAATGATACGTGAGTGCTACGAGTGCATATGACATCTCCATATTGCAAGATTCTAATTTCCAAGGATGAAATCTTCTCCCTGGTAGACATAACGAGAGGATAGATAGACGAGCAATCACTATAAATAACATTTATTTCGCATGTGCCAGTGTGTGGGTGTTTGGAATATTTATCTTGCTGCAGCTCCACAATGCAAGAGTAAGTTAATTACGGAGCAGCAATGACATTTCCAACTTGCCCACCAACAGCTGATGCATCCTCGAAATGGAAAACAAATTTGCATAAATTTCACATTTAACTCCATGTATATGTAGCTGGGGGGGATGTAGACTTTGTGACAAATATCCTTTTAACAGATACAAGGGATTTATTGCACAAGTGATATAATATATTGGCAATATACTGTAATTTGCATTGATTTTATTTCTGTTATATTTTTGTAGGTAACGTTGAAAGTGCCCTTACCATGACAAATGAACTGTTGGAGCTGAGACCCAATCACGAACGTGCCAATGGCAATAAAATCTATTATGAAAAAGAGCTGCAAGAGTTGTCGGTCAAGAAGAAGGTGAAGGGTGATGATGGCTCAGATGATACACCCAAATCGGATTTGGTAAGAAATTCAATTTGTGATATTAAAAATCAATTAATAGTGATGTAGGTGCTTTAAAGAAGCTGTACTACAACAAACATTTCTGTCTGAAGTGAAACTGGAATGAGATTGTATTGAAATCCGTATCGACAATGTTTCCTGTGGCGGTAATAGAATGGTGGTAACACGTCGTGTTACCGGAAGTAGGGTGGGGGTAACACGTCACGTTACACAGAAGTACGAAAAGTTTCAACAAAAGAAGAAAAAGTGTACACAATAGTAGAAAGAGTGCACACAAATACAAAAAGTGTACACAAAAGAACAACAACTACGAAAAGTGTACAGAACTGTACAAGTTTAAACACATCGTCATGTGAGTACTTAAGTGTCCAATATGTTAATGTGTAAAGTGACATAAAATGGATATTCCACTCATAAGCACAGAGTTGTAGTAAAAAGTACGTTAGATAAACGGAGGCCGAATAAGGAGAATATATCAACACATAATTGCATAAACTTAAAATTTATCTTGAAACGTTGAGCAAATATTGAAAATCCAAAGACAGCATTCGAAAGAGCGTACTCGAAAATGTCGGACTACATCACTAACTCAGAAAGCGCAAAATACTGGGTATTGGACACTTAAGTACTCACTTGACGATATGTACAAAAAATGTACGTCGAAGTTCACACAACTACAAAAAGTTTACACCAAAGTAAAGAAAGTTTAAATAAAAGTACAAAAAGTGCACACAGAGGTACAACAATACAACAAATTTACGCGAAATCACCTACAAATATTACACACAACGTACAAAAGTGAACACAAACGTACAAAAAGTGAACACAAGGGTATAAAAAGTGCTATCAAATAAAAAAAGTATACTTCCATAAAATTTATAGGCCGAGACCGGGATTTTTGACCAGGAGACCAAAGTATAATTTTGTAATGGAATTTCTTCATTAAATCAGGTTTTTCAGATATAACGGGTTTTTCAATAAGAGCGCTACAAAAGTTTTTTTTTAAATAAAACAAAACCGGTTGTAGATACCAATGAAATTCTTTATTCCTGTGAAAGTACGTTCGATGCCATTATGTATGGAACTCGATTTCTTTTGCATGGCCACCACGGGCACGCTTGCAGAAGTCCAGACGCTGAACCCAGTTTTCGACGGTTTTCAAGCATAAATCGGCCGATACTGCTGCAATTTCACGTTCGATATTCGTACGAAGTTCATCAATCGTCGCTGGCTTGTTGGCATAGACCATAGACTTGACGTAGCCCCACAGGAAATAATCTAACGGCGTCAAATCGCACGACCGAGGCGGCGAATCGACTGGGCCATTTCGTGAGATAACACGTTCACCAAACTTGGTTTCCAATAAATTGATTGTGGCAATCGCTGTGTGGCTTGTGGCGCCGTCCTGTTGGAACCACATGTCCTCCAAGTCCATATTATCCAATTGGGGCCAAAAATATTCGGTTATTGAACAGTAGCGATTCGCATTCACAGTAATGTGCCGGTCTTGATCATCACGGAAGAAGTACGGCCCAATGACGCCGCCGGCCCATAAATCGCACCAAACCGTAATTTTTTCGGGATGCAATGATGACTCATGGATTACGTGTGGATTGCTGTCTGACCACTAACGCATATTTTGCTTATTGACGAAGCCATTCAACCAGAAATGAGCCTCATCGCTGATAGTTGAGGCCTCTTCAAGTTGAGGCCACTGACTCCAAATTTCGGTAGTAAATTTTAATAATTTCGACTCATTGTTGGCTCGTATATCTTTCCATGATGAAATGGCAAACCTTACTGAAGAGAAATGTCAAAAGAGCGGGAAAAAATATGGCGTAGTTTGGTGTCCCTATCGATTTACTTTTGTAGCGTCTCTGTTGAAAAACCCTTTAGTAACGTAAAGTTAAATGAAATTATGTTTTTCGCTTTAACCGGGACAATATAACGTCGCTAGTTAAACTGGCTTCCATCGATGGCCGTCGGTGGTGCAATGGTTAGTGTGCGCGACATTTGGGTTCAATCCCTGCTCTGACCACCTTTTTCCATTAAAAATTATTATTCTGTGAAATATCGTCCGTTGAAATCCTAATCAATTCGCAGTAAAATATGGACAAAATTTGCGAAAATGTAATTTTTCCCATTAATAGCGAAAATACAATAGCAATGAATTTCAGCGTACGATTTCTCAAAGAAAGAATACGATATTGGAAATCCTAAGCCTGCCTATTAAAGGCGATAGCTAGAACTGTGAGGTGACATAACAAATTTTGCGAATAAATCTTAATCCGCGATGTAATAACGTCCAGAATATAATGACAACCACTGATTTAAACGTTAGATTATTATCTCTCGAAAACTAGACGTGATGACGAAATTGTCAGGCCATATTCGGGTTCAGCCATAGAGGAATATATACGCGTCTCCATTCCTCTCTTAGCATTCTCTTGCGGTCGCCGAGATAGTTGGAAATTTTGTCGAGTTTGAGTTACTATTGTCTGTTACGCACTTATTGGGCATAAAACGGACAGAAATATTTTCGTTCAATGCAACTAACATAGCACATAATTTATCTGTCATTAGTATCAATCAAACAATAAAGTATTTAAACTTCGTTTGCTGTATGGTTGGCTTCTGGCAGCTTATGGCTCTTTCGCCTATCTGCTCTCTTCGCTATCAAATTTGAAGTAGTTACCATAGCAATAGTAGTTACCATATCAACCGGTTGTGGCACGAATACCCCTGGTTCAGAGCTCTAAACTCAGGGTCTTGACGTTTTCACATTTTGTTGGCGTATGTAATTCTAAGGTCATAATCGCATTGTAGGAAACAATGTAAACCACTGACAAAAAACCACCTACACTTACATTAAAACTCTCCACAAGGTAACTGTCTAAGCACATACGCGATCATTCACTGTACAAGATGATCGGCAAAGGGGTTCACTACCACATGAGGGAAGAAAACAAGAGACAGACATATCGAGTAGTTACCCCTCATTTTCGGAGACGTCAAAATTATACATCTTTACCATAGAGTAAAAAAAGATAAGAGCTTGCGGTCAACGACTTAGTTGGAAATTTTATTGGGTTCGAGTTACTGTTGCATGTTACTCTATGGTTAGACAAAAAACAAACAAAAATTAAAGAGAGTGTGTATTTTCAATCGGTGCACAGGATGCAAAATAATTAAGTTGTCACCATAGAGTAATATAACAATAGTGGACAACAGCTGCTAAAGCTTTAATCGGATATCACATATAAAATTGAAATTTCATCCAGTTGTAGTTGCAGATGATAGAACTAGCGTCAAACATAATTTAAAAGTCTTTACGATCAATCAAACATAATTTAAAAGCCATTACTAGCAACCAAATATAATTTAAAATACATTAGTATCAATCAAATATAATTTAAACATACTTCAACTATCGCTCATTCCTCCATCCACTTTCTTCTGTATGATTTTCCAACTTCATAGTCCATAAACTGTGCCCTGCCTGTACCCTCTGGCTGTCACAAGTATCAGTCACGGGGTATAAATGACACAGCTGTTCGACTATATAGTATGAAATTGATAGAAAACAGATTGGATTGACGAGAGAGCGATAAGCAACCAGAAGCAAACAATACAGCAAACAATACAGCAAACTAAGTTTAAATAGTGTTTGATTGATACCAATGACAGCTAAATTATGATTTATTTTGGTTGCATCAAACGAAAACACGCATTACTTCTTATCCTGTCCATTTTATGTCCAACCAAAGAGTAAAGTTCAACATCAACTCGTACTCGATGAAATGGTTATCGATGAATTGTCTATTGCTCTACGTATCAATCAAATATTATGTAAACTTAGTTTGTTTCCAGTAGCTTATCGCTCATTCTTCCATCCACTTTGTTCTCTCTCAAATTCCAAACCATTTCGATTAGGTGGGGTCCATCACTTCCCATGAAGAAACAGCGCAGATCTTCTTACAATAAGTCAGCTATGCGCTTTCTAGTTTTACACTCACTGACGGGGACCTACAGTTTTACATCTGTTCTGAACGGTTTTTTAAGAACCCTTTTCATCACCAATTACCCGATAAGCCAGGCGACCGTCATCGGAAGGAATAGAAAGTGGTGTGAACAGGGATCGAACCCCTGTCCTCCTGTGTAAGAGTCGCGCACACTAACCTTTGCATCATCGACGGCCACCCTGTCTAGAGATGCGAACAAATATTCAGTCATCGTACAAAAAATGCAAAAACTACGCACACATAGATTCACTTTTTCCATAGAGTAATTATATACCTAGAGTAACTACTTCTCGTAGTAAATGTATATGATTAGGCTTTGTTGCATATGGACGTTGCGTGTTGAAAAGTATTGCTTTAATAATACCAGATAGAGGCACTGGTTTAATACAACAAACAAAAGATCAACAACGGTATTTCGTTTTGAATTTTTCGCAGTGACCTTATTTCCATTAGTTTTAAAATTTAATGTACTAGAAGTTCGTACTACAAGTTTTCAAGGTCTGATACATTTTTCTAAGTAACAAATTCTTGGTTGGAATAATAAGAGTGTGAAATGAAACATCAGATGAGACAGATGGAACCTCTAGGTATAGAATTATTCTTTGACGTTTGCAGTTTACGAAAACAATTATTTTATTTTATTGTGTAATACAAATAAAAAAAATCACTTCTATGTTATTAACAGTTTCAATTAAATGAATTTATTTACCAACTTATTAAAATAGATGTAATAGCATTAATTAATTGTTAATGGTTTACAAAGAATCCTTAAACTTTAATTTAACTTGGAAATTTGAACATATTTTTGACTTTTTTTACCTTTTATTGTTAGTACGCATTTGTGTTGAGTGTAACACAAAACGAAATGTGGTTGTTTTCTTGTTGGTTGTTTTGAACCACTGCCTCTATCTGGTATTATTAAAGCAACACTTTTCAGCATGCAACTTCCGTATACCACCACACCAAACTTCGTTAGTTTACTGAGAGAAGTCGCTACTCTATGCATGAATTGTACTCTGTGGTTTCAGTTTGCAATCGAATTATATTATTCTATTGTGTTATGCAAATTGAAAATCTCTTCTATGTTATTAACAGTTTAATTAATATAAGAATACTATCATTAATTCAATGAATTTATTTGTTAATTTATTAAAATAGATGTAATAGCATTCAATAATTGTCCTAATCCTTAAATTTTAATTTTATCCAAATATTTTGATTTGATAAATGTCTCTTATTTTATTCTTGCAGCCCATTGCTAAAGCTGAACCTTCCATTTTTGATTTGAGCGAACGCAAGGCCTATGAATTACTCTGCCAGGGCAAGCTTAAGCCCACTGCAGATCAGTTGAGATCACTGCGCTGTCGTTATGTTACCAATAATATACCCTTTCTAAAGATCGCTCCGTTGAAGATGGAAGAGGCCTCCAAAGATCCCTACATTATTATGTACTATGATGCAATTTATGATTCTGAAATTGAAATTGTCAAGAAAATGGCAAGACCACGTTTCCGCAGAGCCACAGTTCAAAATTCGATAACGGGCGAATTGGAAACAGCCAACTATCGTATTAGTAAATCGGCTTGGTTGAAGACTGAAGAGCATCCTATTATCAAGGATATCGTTCAACGGACAGAGGATATGTCTGGTTTGGATATGACAACGGCCGAAGAATTGCAAGTGGTCAACTATGGCATTGGTGGTCATTATGAGCCACATTTCGATTTTGCTAGAGTAAGTTGAGTGTTGAATTTAATTAAAATATTAATACAGTTTATTATTTTCAATGATTGTATTTTGTTATTCGAACTTTTTGTTTTACTACTATTGACCTCAAGCTCGAAAAATTTGGATTATTTTTTTTTATTATTTTCTTTATAGAAAGAGGAGTCGAGAGCTTTCCAGGGTTTAAATACCGGAAATCGTATAGCTACCATGTTGTTCTACGTAAGTTCTGCGGTTTTTTTCGTTGGTATTTAAAAAGATGTTTGTATAATTTTTAAATTGTTATTACTAGATGAGTGATGTTGAACAAGGCGGTGCCACCGTATTCACTGCCATTAATACCGCCTTATGGCCCAAGAAGGGCGCAGCAGCTTTCTGGTTCAATTTACATCGTTCCGGTGAAGGTGATTATCGTACCCGGCATGCGGCCTGCCCTGTACTTACTGGCTCAAAATGGGGTAAGTTTTGACTTTTCAAATTTTAAAATTAATAGGGAAGTTTGGTAGTTAAGAAACCAACATATATGTTCCTTCTTATTTCTGACGACCATATATGTTGAAAATAATACATAAATGCTTTTGGAGTCATCTCAAAATAGTATGACGTTTCGATTTAGTAAAATGATAAAACTTAAAGAAGTCCTCTTCAAAGATAATGTGTAAACACTTCCGAGAAAAGTTATGTTTGAGTTGCATGTTGGATGTTGGCAGGAAAAGAAACTCCAGGGGTCTCTGTCACACAGCTGATTGCCTTTTTAGTTGGAAACTTATGGAGAACATAGTGTATGGCAGAATGAGCGATGTAAACTGCGTTTAAATTACGTTGGAAGGATGCACATTTTGTTTAAAGTGTGGGTGGTATATACCAATTATGCTCGGTGCTAGTTCTGCACTCTTCAACTCGAACTCTATGAAAATGACAACTATTCCAGTAACTTTCAAAGGTTTCCATTCAATGAAAAACAGCTGTTGCACCTTCTTAGCACTTTATTATATTATAAAACCTATTCTGTTTCGCAGATTCAGTGTTTGATTGATACTAGTGAAAGCAAAATTATGTTTGAAGCTGGTTGCATCGAACGAAAGCTCCCATTCTCTTTTATGGCTGTTCGTTTTTTTGTCCAATCCAACTATAAAGGAAAAAACTACAGCAACTCGATCTTTAGGAAATTGCCAACTACAACTATTGCCAACAAGAGAATGCACAACAGCTGATGGCAACTTATCTATTACTCTATGGATCGACACAAGTCTAAAGTAAACCAAAATGCCAACTAAGTTTCTATTGTGTTTGATAGATAATAATGACAGCCAAATTATGTTTGATGCGGATTGCATCGAACGAAATAACGCAATCTCTTTTATTTCTGTTCGTTTTATGGTCAACCATAGAGTAAAATAGGACTACAACCCGAACCAGGGAATATCCATGCCACAGCTAGGCTTGTGTCGACTTCGTTCACTAGTTCTCAAACTCGTTCATTAAGGTGCCCGGACATTATAATCATGAACATAATCGCTATTTCGAACATGTAGATTATATTCGCGAGGGTCTAGAAACAGTTGATGAACTATATAGCTAGTAAGATTCTCCAACAGCTGTTAAAGCTTTGAACGGTTGTCACAGAGTAAGTTGGAATTTCATCGGCGAACGACGATGACAGAATTACCTAGAAACGTAATTTTAAAGCCACTATCAAAAACCAAACATATTTTAACAATCATTAGTATCGAGCAAACATAATTTAATAAGTATTAGTATCAATCAAACTCAATTTAAACCATAGAGAAATAGACAAGAGCCGCTATCCCTCTCTTCACGTCCTCTTGATGACGACAATGTAGTAGGCCATTTTATCGAGTTCAAGTTTCTCTTCTAATTTACTCTTTGGTTGGACATAATACGGATAGAAATAAAAGGGTATTCGTATTTTCGTTCGATAAACATACATAACATAATTTATCTGTCATTAGTATCAATCAAACACTATTGAAACTTAGTTTACTGCGTGGTCTGTAACCTTTATGTCTTCTTTAGTCTCTTATTCTACATCGTTTCCTTAGTACCTTTTCGACCAGCTGTGCCATAGAAACCCTCTGTTTTAACGTAGTTTGCCAACCTCTCATTTGCACAACCACTCTCTTCTCCATGAGTTTTCAAGCGCATAGTCGATCAACTGTGGCATCGAAAACTTCTGTCATGAAATACCCAACTCTATCCTCAGCTGATGGAAATAGTAGTTGGAATTTCATGTAGACCAGAGTGAATGTCAGAATGAGCGATAAGCAACTGCAAGGTAAATTAAGTATATACTGCATTTACGCTGCAGCAGGATTCTCTCATTTGGTGATTTCGAGCATAGATTAATATTATACGAAATCAGGGGGTATCCATGACACAGCAGATCGACTATGTAGCAGGACATTGATAAAAAAAAGAGGGGATAGGCGAGAGAGCCAGAAGTAAACAATGCAGCAAACTAAGTTTAACTAGTGTTTGAATGATGCTATTATATTATATGTTGGTTGCATCGAACCAAAATACGCATTTCCTTTTATTTTTGTCTGTTTTATGTCCAACCAAAGAGTAAACTACATCAGCAACTCGGACTAGGTGAAATGACCTACTACCTCGTCGTCATCGAAAGAACTGAAAGAGACTCTTGTATATTGGTCTATGACGAGATGCGTCAACTCGCTCTTAATTTTTGACTGAAGGGCATCGAATATGTGGAAGTTGGAAATGTTTAGATGAAGAATTTTTTGAGAGAAGAATTCTGTCGCTGAATTTTGATATACTATAAACCAGTGGCCGGCAAACTCATACAACCTTAATTCTGACTTTGTGTGGATGAGCTGCACTAAGAGAAACAAGCCAAACATTCGAGTTTACTGAAACAAAAATTATCCAAATAAAAACTCATATTCCCATTGATCATTCAACATTTCTCTCAATGCAATGGGAGAACTAGCGGCAACCGCCCTTCTTGTTCGAATGATCAAGTGAGACTGAACGATTTCGTTCAATACGTGAGCATATGTCGATGTGAAAACACGAAGCTCAAAAATGCACGGTGCATAGGCTTTTCCGGTCACTGCTGAGACCAATAGGCAAGAGTCTATATCCCTCTCTTTACGTTCTCTCGATGACGACGAGGCAGTAGGCCACATCATCAAGTTCGACGAGTATCTGCTGGATTTTACTCTTTGGTGGGACATAAAACGAACATAAATAGAAGGGAATGTGTATTTTCGTTCGATGCGACCAACATGAAACATAATTTAGCTGCCATTAGTATCAATCAAACGCTATTTAAACGTAGTTTTCTGCATTGTTTATTTCTGGCTGCTCATCGCTCTCTCGCTTATCCACTCCATTTGGCACAAATACCCTGCTACATAGTCGATCAGTTGTAGATACCCACGGATTAACAAACCAGAAATTGTTACTGTGAATGTGCAATTTCTGTAAATATATGAACATCGTGAATACACAAAATTAAAAATGGAGGATTTTGTTAGATGTTATAGCAAAACAGCTAAGACACGTTCGATTCCTCTCGGCTTAGAAGCATAAAGTGAAATGCCTGATGAGAGAGTTGGGGCATCTCGTATATGTTAATCTTTGATTTCGAGTAAACGAACAGCTGATTATTGAATTAAAAAACATATGGTAAAATTATACGAAATCCCCAAACAAGAGATTTCGTTTGAAGTGGATTCAAAGGCTTTAAATAGCGTTTGATTGATGCTAATACAGGAGGCTTAGAAGACCCAACTGATCGTTTATGAAGTCGAAAAATCATGGAGAAGACAGTATGAGAAAAATTAAGCATTACGCAGGTATGGGCGATTGACAAACTATGTTTTGTTCTGGTTTTTGTGCTTGTTCTCATCTGACATTTCTTCTCACACTATTCGTCTGTGCGACAGAGAGTTATTTGACGTAAATTGACTTAAATCAGGTGGAATTACAAAAATTGTTGACTTAAATTTTTCATGTCGTTTTGATGAAACACTTTGAAGTTTAATCGTATTTTGGACTTGTTTGTTATATTTCATTGGTAGTATAGTATATTTTTGTGGTGTATTTACGCAAAAATTTTTACGCACAAATACTGAGAGAGATGGCATCTGTATACATCATTACTCTATGCTAATGGCGTTTGTATTTTTGATTGATTGATGACAATGACTTTTAAATTATGTTTCTGAACTGTCATTTCCAAATCGTACCCTTTGAAACTCCAACTTCCTCTGCGACATCCGGTGAACGTTCTAACAGCTACTGCACATATTTCGTTTATAACTCATTATTCGATAGGGTTGCCGTCACTTATGGCAATGACCGCCATCGGAAAAAATTATATATCTTCAGAGTAGGGATCATTAGTGCAACTCTAATACTTCCAGACTTTCTTCTCCAACAAAATTCCAACTACGTAGTTGAGACCCCCTGGTAGAAACTTCTTAGTGCTCGAGTTGCAGATGACAGCACAAGCATCAAACATAATTTAAGAGGCATTGGCCGTAATCAAACAGGATTTAATATCTATTGACATTAATCAAACATAATATTTAAAAGTTAGTATTAATATAACATAATTTTCAAGGCGTTAGTATGAATGACACATAGTTTAAACGTGGTTGGCCTATGTCTGATTTATCCATCCAATTTCTTCTGCATGATTTTCCAACTTCTTAGTTCATCAGCTGTGACAACGAGATACCGAGCTCTGAATGCAAACTGTAAAAAATTTAGTGAGTGCTCTTAGCTGTGCTCTTTATTATATTCCACAACAACTGTTTTATACAGATTCCGATCAACTATTATTTAGTAATCTGCACTATATAGAATTTTCTTGAAAATTTAAATAATTTGTATCTTGAGTATATTATTTTATTCAACACAAGTACATATTTTTTAATTCAAATCTCTTGTTTCTCTTTTATTCTACAGTTTGCAACAAATGGATCCACGAACGCCAACAAGAGTTCAGACGACCCTGTGAATTGGAACCCGATCATGGCGAATTTGCCATATAGTGCAATTCTTCATACTGTTTAATACTAAATATATTTTAATTTTTCTTTCCAATGTCCATGACTCAACTACTTCTTGAAAATTGAAACAGTTATGCTTAAATTTGTCATGAATATATGGAAAAAATAACAAGTGCTAGACTTATTCCAGGAAGAGCCTACAGTTTGCCCATAACACAGTGCCTTCTTAAGCTCTTCCTTCAAAACAACAGAGCTATACTTCAGTTAAATACAATACTTATGAATCTCATTATGCAATTTTTCCATTGAATTTAGATACTTTTTTATGATTTTTTATAAAATTTGCTTTAATACTTATTGTAATCCTTCTCGTCCCTTTTATTTCTCGTGCAACTGTTCCTTTTTTTAGTAGCATTTTTTTTTGTTATTTATAATAAAAAAAATTACAAACTTTCTAATACTTTTTGAGTCTATGTCGAATTTGTTCTTAACAAAACGTTTACGTGTTACCAAAATTAAAATTATTATATTTTAGTGTTTTTTTACGAATTTTTTATATTTTGTATAGCTTGATTATATAGTTAATTTTTAGTTGCTTCCAATAATTTTTGTTCATTAGTTGTAAAAATAAAAAAAATAAACTGATTTGTTTTAAAGTTTAAGAAAATAAAAAAAATTTAAATATTACAAGAAATTGTTTTATGAATTATTAGAAAACATTAAAAAATATTTGAGGTAAAGTATAAATAAACAACCTATTGTCAGACCTGATAGATTAATTTAACTGGTGGGAGTGATAGAATATTGCATCGACGCAATCTTGGTCAGTCAATAATTTTTATTCGATTAACACTATGCAACTTGAGTCTAGAATATAGCGCTGTATTCAGATTTTATGAAATTTTCCTTCCCATAAGAAGTACGTGTACAAAAAATTCGTGAACCGAATATTTCGTTCACTTGTCATTTACTTGGTACTCAATTTTCTACGAATATTTCACAAGCAAAATCAATTACAGAGTTGTTATACAAATTTTATTTCATTCTCGCTGAAGAATCTGTCGTGTTTTATTGGATGAAAATATAACGTATTTGTAGCTTGTCGCAAATATAGTATACTTGTGTCCAAACACATTGTGTTTGATTTGTTTTGGTTTCTTGAAAACTGCTGAAAACAAAAAACGTGACAGACAACAAAGAAAAGACGTCTTGAAGGTTTATTCAAGACATTTGCTTTTTTTCAAAACATGTACTTTACCGTAGCGTAGTTGTGACAACCAAGTAATTCGGGGTACTCAGTAAAATTTATGACATTATACTTGGTTGCATATGCTCGTTGCATATTGAAAACTATTGCTTTAATATTAGCAGATAGAGGCATTAATTCAACACTACCTACAAGAAATCAACAACGGCATTGCGATTTGCGTGTTAAAAGTTTTGTTCTAAACACAACACAAATGTGTGCTATCAATAGAATATAATCAAAGGTCCAAAATACATATAAATTTCAAAATACATATAAATTTCGACAAATTTAAGTCAGCAGTTTCTACAACTCCACCTGGTGTAAGTCAATTTACGTCGAACATCTGCATGGCTGAACTAGTAAAGGTTGAAGCATTAGAACAGTTGATTTTACTTTCTTATGATACTATATATCAAATTCAGTGTATTTTGTAATTGCACTTTGTTTGAATTTGACAGTTAGAGTCGTGAAGCAAAAACAAAATGCCTGTTATTGATGCCCATAGTTACAACAAATCCTACTGTGTCAACCTCTACTAGTTCAGTCATGAACATCTCTCTATCGCACCGGCTTCACCACGAAGATTCTGAAGTGAAACGTCAGAAGAGACAGGTGACACGTCGAGGTGTATTAATGCAATGCATTCGTGTATGTGTGTGCGTGTGTTTAGATAAAATCACTATAGAGTTCATTTAGTGTGACCAGACATCACCCTCACGAACATAATGCACATGTTCGACATGGCGAGTATATTCGTGATTGCTATGTCCGGGTATCTTAAATGAACGAGTTCGAGAACTAGTAAACGAGTTCGACACAACTCTACACGATACGATGTGAAGCGAAGTAAAAGTAGTAGTAGTGTTTTTTGTTCTCTACAGCTTAACACACATACACGAATTCATTGTTTCAGAACACAAAAATATTTGGTAGCCGCAACTTCGCTACAGTACTCGTACATGTCTTGAAAATAAGCAAGTGTGGTTGAATCATCTTTAAAGACGTCTTGTGTAGATGTCTAGTATCAATAGAACATAATTTACAAAGCGTTAGTTTCACTCACCCACAATTTAAACATAGTTTGCCTAAGTAATATTATAAACATAGTCATACCTGCATCCGTTTTCTTGTCAATTAAGTTCCAACTCATAGTCAATTATCTGAGTCAGCGAAGTAACCTTCATTAGTGTCAATCAAACACTATTTAAACTTAATTTACCTTCCAGTTGCTTATCGCTCTTTATCCCGCCCATTGTGTTCTCGATGGCATTCCAACTACTATTTCGATCAGCTGTGGCATGGATACCCCGTGATTCGAATTGCTGTTCTATGTTAGTCTATGGTTGACTATAAAACAAACAGAAATAAATGGAATGCGTATTAGCGTTCGATGCCACCAGCTGATGAAAATGGTAGTTGGACTTTGATAGAGAAAAGACTGGATTGGGAGAATGAGCGATAAACAACTAGAAATAAATAAAGCAACAAATTATTTTTAAATACTGTTTCACACTAATGACTTCCACATTACGTTTAGATTGGTTGCATCAAACGAAAATACACATTCTCTTCTATGTCCAACCCAGGGTGTTTTTGTGAAACAGCTGATCCAGCTCTTAGTTGCAATTTTGATTCAGTATATAACATCGACGAATTTAGTATAGACACATTAATTCTCTCAATAAATTAAGCGTCCTAGGTATGGTTGCAAGGGAACATTGGATGGTGGAAAGCATGGGTTCAATAATACCAGATAGAGGCAGTAGTACACAACGTCCAACAAAGGAACAACAACCTAATTTCGTGTTTTTGTGGCAAACTAGTTGCGTTAAATACAATACAAATGTATACAAACGATAAAAGTCAACAAAAAAGTGCAAAATACATTTAAATTTCTCAGTTCTATACGAAAACGAAATGAGAACCTATTTTAGTCGAATTCTCTCATTTATTCAAACCGACGACGAAGAGTGCGAAATGAAACGTCAGATGAGAGAATTACTAGAGTCTATACAAAATTCGCCTATGGTATAGAATGTGAAAGAGAATGAGCGGTGTGCGAATTGGAAAAACTGATTTTAAATTTAAATTTCATAAGTGACTATTGGCATTTCTGACTTTTAAAATAACTTTATATGCAATAGATGAGTTTTGATTTGAACGACTACAACAATTTTTTTATATTTGGATTTGTATTACTTCCAAATTCTAATATAAAGACAAACTGTCATTAGCGCAGACACTGTCGAAAAAAATTTGGTGGAGCTGAAACACTAATTCACACTCTATGTATAATTCCATGGTCGAACCACAGAGCAACATGCAACAGCACCTCGAACTCCACGAAATTGCCAAATACCACCATGACCGCAAGAGAACGCAAAGCATTAGAGTTGGGCAGTTCATGAACTACCTAGTTCATGTAGAGTGACCAGATATCACCCTCATGAAAATAATGCTCATGTTCGATATGGCGAGTATGTTCGTTATTGTTACGACCGGGCACCTTAAATGAACGAGTTCGAGAACTAGTGAACGAGTTCTCGACACAAGTCCACAAAGCATCTGATGGGAACTCATATCTGCTACTATATGATTCAACTTGCATCAAACATTATTTAGGAGTCATTATTATCAATCAGATGGTATTGAAATTGAGTTTGATTCTTGGTTTACTTTAGACTTTGATCGATTCATAAATAAAAGTTTCTATAAGCTGGTTTGCGTTTTCTTGCGGTCATCGAAATAGTTCGAAATTGCATAGAGTTCGAGTTGCTGTTGTATCTTACTCTAAGGTTGGATATAAATCGCATAGGATTAAAAGAATGCATTTCGATCGATGTAACCAGCATCAGACATTGCTTAGCTGTCATTAGTATCAATCAAGTTGCTTATCGCTCATTCTCCCATCCACTATGTTCTCTACCGAAATCCAAATATCATTTTTATCAGATGTGGCGCTGATAACGCCTGCTTAAGGGAAGTGTTGTTTTTTGTGGTTAATAATATTTGTTGTGTGACCGGGCGTCCGTCTGTCCTCTCTCTCTCTTGTCCTCTCTGACAAATCCAACACCGGCTTCGGTATAGTCTTTGTTAACTAAAGCATTCTCGTTGGGCGGCCATCGTCCGGCTTACGGATTTTCTTTTCAGATAGTTTTCCAAAACATCTGGTTGAAACTCTTATCTATTACTCTATGACTCAAGCTGCAAAAGTGGTATTGTGTCGATTAAAATAGAATAAATCTTATCGATTTTATAAAACTGTAACCCCAGTCATCTCAATAACAAGGGAATTTCCGATATTTTTTATTTAATTTTTTCGGCGTAGTTTTAAGTATTCTACAAAAAAAAGTTATTGCATTGAGGTGTCTCGGATATCATAATCTGGCATTTTAATGCGATAGTCAGGACAAGACTTTTAGTTAAAAAATAATCCCATCAATACTTATTATTTTATTGTTTCAACTTTTCCTCCGAATCTTTCAAAACATCTGTCAATCCAGAAGTTTCTTCAACATTATCCAACCTTTTCATAACACCATCAATGTATACGAAAGCTTCCTTCATATATGGCTTGGATTTCACCCAGGCAACAGAGATGTCATGACGAAAAACTTTAAAAACCTTTTCAACATCAACACCCAATTTCTTTAAGATGTTACCAGAACCAGCGGCAGCGTCCTTGACTTCATCACCAAGTTTGTTGGCCACATATTTCTACATAAATATAAAGCAATATTCTCATTAGAACATTATACACGTTTTACGCAACGGATATAAATTTACCACATCAGCTCCAAAATTTTTGCTCACACCTTCAGCACCCCGCTTAACATCATGAGCGAACTTTTCGGCACCGAGTTTCTATTTGTATGAACTTCAAATTTGTATAACATGAAAGAAAGAAAATTGTCTTAATACTTACGATATCGTTGCCCAGTTTACGAAAAATGCTTTCTTCATGACATTCTTGCAGTGTTGTATTGACGGTCAGCAGCAAAAGTAGACCGACGATAACCAATCGCATTTTTATTGGACTTTTGTTTGAGAGCTACGATAATTTTGAATGTGACTATGAATTTTGAAAATAAATTAAAATATTTTGTTTGGAGCAAAATGTATAAAAATAGTTCAGACCCTGGGAGTGAAGCCAACAAACATATGGATGGGTCAGAAGCTAAAAGGACTAACTCCACTTTTCAAAAATTTCTCAATATTATTATCATATTATCTGATTATTTGTGAACTTTGATTATTCGTAATTTCGTTCTTCGGGGACAGTACGATATCCGAGGGCCCTCGATTGGAGAACATTTCTGTGTAGCACGCCCCAAAATGAGGTGGAAAACTTAAATAAAATTTTTCGATAACTCGCTTTGTTATCGAGATATCGGGGGTTGAATCGATGTACTGTTTTAGACTTTTTTGATAATTGTATAAGAACAAAACAAAAGTAGTCGAAAATATCAAATACAATTATTCGCCAACTCGCTTAGTTATCAAAATACTGTGGATTCATTTTTATAAAGTAAACCAGTAATCAAGTAAAGTGAACTGAAAATGAAAAATTAATTTATAAAAAAAAATTATCACCTGCGGCGCTTTTTTTTAAACAAACATAACTCATAACCACCCACCGGCGGAAATCATGACCTGGAAGGCCTGAAATCATGACCAAACAGGCCTTCTTTAAAATATGGCAGGCCTTCCCTACACATTACCTCCTCCTTTCTTTTTAACATTGCGTGAGATTGGGAGGCAAGGCCTTCCATCCCTCTCTACTAGAGTAGATTTAGAAGGACTTACGTAAAAATAAAAAAATATATATGGGAATTAGCTTCATATTTCAGATTTACACTTTAACCAATTGTAATTCTTGTAAATGATTTTTTTTTAAATTCTGCAGCCACAAGAATCGAACACATGACCTTAGAACTTACAATCGGACGCTTTATCTACTGTGCTATCGGATGTTATGATTTTGCAACGACGAATTGCGAACATGTGGAAAGACAGGGTTTCATGAACAACAGCGTCTTTTGGCATTCTTATAAAATCATGCATTTCGCAGGCATTATTAAAGTAGGCATTACCAAAGAATGATTCCGCATGCCTTATTCGCGGAAGGCCTCGCAAATTCCGCCGCTGGGCAGCTATGGGCACCACTACAATGAAGTGATTGAGAGCTTGCCTGTATGTGTGGCACTGGCAAAAATGTTGTGTATGGATGATGGTGGTAAGAATGAAGTTGGGATGTTTAAAAATTCTAAATTTAGAAACATTGGTGAAATTTGAAATATACTTAAGTCCAAACTTTTTATTGAATTATGGATTTCTTATTAATTTAAAAAATCTTAAAGCTAAAAAAATGTAAAGTCTAAATTCCTTTTTGATGTAAATAAAAATTACTCTAATACGAGACAAAATGCGAGCGCATCTAAGGAAGTATGAAGCGCTGTGAACAAAAAAAAAATTGTATGCGTGTATTTTTTCGTCTTTTCAAATCGCACAATGCGGCACACGTCTTGCTTGCTTGCTGTTTTCAATCCAACTAAAACAATTTTCATTGCTTTGCTTGCTCTCTTGTCTGATTTATTTGCCCCCATTTTCATATACGTATACGCACTTGTGAGAGCGCGGCTTCTAAGCAGCTTCTGTGCCCATAGTTATCGAAATACTGTGGATTTTCTTTTACGAAATAAACAATCAAGTTAAATTAATTAAAACAGAAAAAAAATTGTTTCGCCTGCTGCGTTTTTTTGGACAACAAACTAAATGTATATAAACAAAATTTAATTCAAATTTCATTATTTAATCTAAGTAAACTACTAATTAAATACCAGAAAACAACAAAACATTCAAGTAAAATAAAATGAACATGAACAAATATTACATATCTTTTATTTAAATTACATAAGGCAATATTGTTAACATATTTTGCACAGGTTCTGCTAAATTAATTTTATATACATTTTCGAGTAAAATGGTACAAAAGTTATCGATTTTAAAATGCTGCTTATCGATAACATTTATTAAATTTTTCCAGGTTATTTTCTACAAATACAATGGTAAAAAAAATTTGGATTTTTCAAAAAGTTTATTTCGATAAATAAGCGTGTTATTGACTCACAACTATTATTTAATACTTTCGGCTTAGTTGGAGGTGTTGTACAGAAAAAAATTGTTTGATTAAATAAAGTGGTCAAAAGTTATCGATGTTTTTAAACTTTTCCACCAGTTATTTCGATAGCTAAGTGAGTTATCGATAACATTTATTTAATATTTTCGCCTTATTTTGGGGTGTTCTAAAAAAAGATATCGATTTGAGAGGCCGCGGTTATCGTAGTCTTGCCCGTTCTTCTATTATTTAAAAATTTTCTATTAAAAAATATGAAAAATCGGTATAGGCTTTGAATCTTATTTGAATTTTTTCAGAAACTATTCTAAATAACTCGTTTTTGTTTAAACGCATTGGTTTACTCAAGCAAAACTTCACATCTTTTTTTGAAATTTTCTCAAAGTAATTATCACATCTGTTTCCCGGTAATCCCATCCCCACTAATTTTTCTGTTAAATACCATAAAAATGTATGGCAACAATTCAAATTTGCAAAAAATTACAAATTTCATTCAAAATTTAAAGTTCTACACGACATGTAATAATTAAATCAGCTATTCCAGTAACACCACCGGCTAGCAGAAGGTTCACCACGGCCCAATAGTGAGTAACCAAAAAGGATCCATAGATACATATCGTTAGCTAAAATGCAAAAAGGCGTAACTGACAAAAATATAATTTTACAGTAGAAGCAAAAAACTTTGTAAAATGAAAACTATAAATATTTTCAACGAAGTTTTTTCTAATTCCACTTTAATCACACAGACAGATTTTTGGTCGCAGAAGTGTAAAATTTTATGAAGACATGTAGTTTAGTGGCATACATAACAATCAATCAAAAACTCGATTTTGAATTTTTGGTTAGTTACGCTGTTTTGCATTTTAGCTAACGATATGTATGTATGTACTACGCGTTGGCATACAATTGCCGCGGAGCACACTATGTCATGGGTTCAATAATACCAGATAGAGGCAATAGTACACAACATCCAACAAAGGAATAAGAACCGCATTTCGTGTTTTTGTGGCAAAATAATTGTGTTAAATATAAGACAAATGTATACCAACGATAAAACTCAACAAAAAAGTGCAAAATACATTTATATTTCACAGTTCTATACGAAGCGAAATGAAAAAGTGAAGTAAACAGTTCTTGCACCTCCACCTGCAGTAAGTTAATTTTTGTCGAATTTCTCTCATTTCCACAAACCTACGACGAAGAGTGTGAAATGAAACGTCACATGAGAGAATTAATGTGTCTAAATATAGAGTAATACTTAAGACATAGAGTAAATCATACTAGAGCGAATTTTTGGCTTATCTGACGTTTTCTTTCACACTCTTCTTGATGCGGACGGTGTGATAAAGAGATGTTTCACGAAAAGTGACATACACCAGGTAGAATTACAATAACTTCTTGCTGTATTTTTTCATATCGTTTTGGTGAAATACTGTGAAATCTAAATGTGTTTTAAACTTTATTATTGACTGTTGTTGTTAGCACACATTTGAGTTTCATGTAACAAAATAATTTTAACACACAAAATGAAATGCCGTTGTTGCTATTTTGTTCGTTGTTTTGAACCATTGCCTCTATCTGGTATTGGTAAATCAATTCTTTTCAACATCGAACGTAAATATCACACCAGGCCAAATGTCATAAATTTGGTGAGAGAACTATTGGGTCTACTATAAGTATTAGTCAATGACTTAAGAGTTTCCATTACTCCCTTCGATGTCTCTTCATGACGACGAGGTAGTAGGCTATTTCATAGAGTTTTATTTGCTTCTGTATTTTACCAATTTTACACTGTCTTTGGACATAAAACGACCACAAATCAAAGGGATTGCGTATTTTCGTTCAATGCAAACAACATAATTTAGCTGTCATTAGTAACAATAAACACTATTTGAACTTAGATCCATTCTTCTTTGGTCTCTCATTCTACATTTAAAAAGAAAATTGAATACAAGATTCTCGTACTGTTATGTTAGGTTATGGTCAGATTTGTATTGACTTGTGCGTACACAAAACGTTTCATTGGTCCACCTCTTATGGATCATCATATAGGCCTGTTTTTGCATTATACGCTTACAAGTCGCTAGATGTATGCCAATATGTTCCAAGTCCTGTGAACCTGCAAGGTAATCCATAGTCTGGTCAAATAATCCTCTCGGCAGATCACTGCAGTGTCGCTGCACTCCCAAACCTCATAGATTGAAAATATTTTTTACCTACCGGATTCCAGTTTCAACAACCGTATTGAGGTAGCCACGAATGAATTTAGTCCCCACAACTGAAATTCACTTGCCGCCACTTGTAATAAGTTGTGCCATACTCTAATAAAGTTGCATACATATCTCCCATTTCGTTCAAGACCGGCACAACTCAAAAAACCGCCACAACTCAAAAAACCGAAAAACGAATTTTTAAGTCTAAAATTGTCATACATGGGGCAAATTAATTATATGACAATTATAATTTGTTGTTTCATTTGAATTTCCTGTCCAAATGCAAATTCAAAAAGCGTTCAGTACCATTGGCAATTGTACTTATTTTCAAATCATTTCCCTCATATCTGCCAATTTTGGTTTTCAAATATTTAATACTGTACAGGTTTATGAATTTGAAAGTACTAGGATGCAGTAGCTATCAAAATCACAAACCGCTACATATAAAATACTTTAAAAACAGAATTCCCAGCAGTCAAACAAATTCAAAATAATTAAAAGTATTCTCATATTTCATTACAATTGGCATCTTATTCCACAACCTGCATTTGCATTGCCTGAGCAACTGCCAATTCAAAATATTTTAATTGCCATTGCGAACAATGGCAATTCTTTTGCATTTGCATTAGATAAAGTAATGCAAATTAAAATCCAATGCAAATTAAAAACCCCCATGTATGTAAATTGTATACGATTGTAGGCTAAATGCTAATTTCAAAATTCTCTCACACCGAAGTATAATAATTTTAACGGGTCCGCCAAATGACTTTTTTTTTTGAAATTGCTATAAAAAAAACTACGGAATATTTTCTCAAATTTCTTTTTTTATTTGAAAGTACAATCCTTCCGGTTAATAATGGAAAATAATTTCATTCAAATTGATGCCTCGGCTGGCCATGCAGTAGCCTATACGATCGGTCCAATTTTTAAGCACATTATCGATTGTGTGGAGCTGTATTTCACCAATGGCTTCACGAATATTGTCCAACGGTGTCAAATCGCAGCTCCGAGGTGGCCAAACGACATCAGCTCTGCGGCTGATAATTCGATTTTCGCGATTTCGTGCGATTTTCGCACACATTCTGCAACATTACCATGATTTTCAAAGTAATGTCGCAAAATTTCCCAGCGTTGTTCGAGCGTATACACAACCATATTCGTTCAGCGGAAGGATAAAACTAATTATCAGTCAAATCAGACATGAGCTAAGTGTTACCATTTACGAGATAAGCACTAGTTGAAAAAAAAACGTTAGATGGCGGTCCCTTTATATATTGGAATTAATTTATCTGACAGAACTCATCCTGGAGAATATTTTCAACACGCTGAAAATCTGAAGTTTTTCTTGTTGGGATACAACTATTATGTGTGTGTGTCTTGTCGAAAATATAGTATACTTGTATCCAAACACATTGTGTTTGCTATTCAATATTACATGTTTGAGATACAACGATTAGTAGGTTTCTGTGACCCAAATGTGTCTTTGTTTGTTGAAAACTGCTGAAAAGAAAAACGTGGCAGGCAACAACGAAATGAAAAAGCAGCAGATTTTCAATTCGTGAAAACAATGCTTGCAAACGTATACATGTTTCCTGCAATATTGTGCTGTGGCCGTTTTTCACCGTGTTGTACCTGCAAAACCTGAAATTTTTTGCATTTTTTCGTGAATAGAGAGAAGAAAGAAGATCTGCTGATTTTTGTTTCTTTATTGTCTTTCACGCTTTTGTCTGCAGCAATTTAAAAAAACATAAATTTGTGTCACAAATACATATATTATAAGCTATTGATCATTGCGTCCCATACATGTTATATTGAAAAGCAAACACAATGTGTTTGGATACAAGTATACTATATTTGCGACAAGCTACAAACACTTTATATTTCCATCAAAACAACAAAAAAGACAAACTTTTCAGAGCGTATAAATCAATATTGCAATACAAAGTTTAAATAAAAGTTTCACGAAGAACATAGGGCATCAACGAATTCTCTCCATCGAGGTTTGTCTCTGGCAAGTGATTTAATTTGGTTCTATGATAGTCGAACTTGCTTATATTTCTTTTAAAGGCACAGCTTTCGAATATTTGGTGGTCTTCCAGTACTTCGATACCCCTGTGGGTTCCATTCAAGTGTCGCTCTAGCAATATCTGATGTTGGGCGCCTAATTATATGGCCTATGTACTTTGATAGAGTACTTTACGAACATAAAATAATCTTGCATCCTAAATAGTTGAATGATTCCACGACTTCAACTGTTATCAACTGCTATGAACTGTTGTGGAGCATTCCGTTCTGTTCGAATACGTATTAGCTTTGACTTCATTATATTTATTCTCAATTCTACAATTTTCGCAATTTGTGGGCCATAAGACGTATGTCATCCGCGTAGTGGAAGTGCATACATTGTCCACTGAATGCCGAACGGTGCTTCTGCATTAGTTGCCTCCATTACCTCGTCCATAAGCACATCCTTGTTTAATTTCCGTTGTGAAAGGTTGGTTTCCATTAAAACGACCATTATGTGCTGCATCTCTTTACAGTTCACGGAGCATAAATACTATCCTGTGCGGTATCCCCTTTTTGTGTCAATTTGGATCACAGAGGTGGCGAGTGAAGTTCAACTGATAGTCCTATGATTATACGGAGTGTGTTCACGTTGTCGGTACACCAACGACCAGACCTGAAAACCTCCTGCTCCTTTCGCACAATTTGTTCCACCATGGCTGAAGTATAATGCACGCCATTACTTTGCTTATTGCATTGAGGAATGTTTTCGGGATTTGATTGACTTCGGATGAATGGTGTAATGCAGTGGCAGGCAAATCCGAACGCACGCACTCAAACGTATTATGTGCTTGTGTGCGGTCGCAAACCCACAGCCATAGCCTGATGCTTCGAATCAAGCAAAGTTGTTGTGTACATGTGAATTGCCGATCGTGTGTGTGTGAAAAATACGAGAAAAATACGATTATTGACTTCCACGCGTGGCTATGGAGTGGCAATCACTGGTGTAATGACTTCTGCTAACGCTGATGCACCGTATTTCAACAGCTCCGCTGAAATATTATGAGGACCTGAAGATTTGTGATACTTCATTTTTGCCAGTGCCGCCTCGATCTCTGCTTGCGGCGGAGATTCCGTTGCAATATCACTTGTCAGGTAGCGACATGAGTATGCTGCCGAAGGGGTACATTGATCTTCACCATCCGGAAATCTAGACTGTGTCGTAAAGATCTGATCTAGTGATGATAACTCCCGTGCTACCACTAGCTTTTAGCTATGCAGTACTGCTGATGTTGTAGCCCCTCAGCTTTTACATTGAAGAGTACACAATTCGGGAGTTACCTGTATTTGCAGCCTTTTCGGTTGTTCAGATAATCGTATCAATGAATGTTCGTAATCTCATTCAGAATGTCGTAATCTGAACGAGCCATGTATGTGCTGAGCACCGATAGTCTGATTTTAACTCTCTCTTTAACATTTGTGCCTTAAATCGTATACGCATATTGTGGACGCGTTCGGTGCAGAATTCTGCACTAATACAAGGTCTATTCACACATCTTCTCTCACCAAGGACATCCGTCGCAGTTACCTTTAGCGTTCGAACAATGCTTAACCACGTATTTTGACTAACCTGTGCTAAATAATTTCGCACAATTTTATCGGTCGTCATTGATATGGATGTGTCCTTTCGATGATCTGTATTGCATTTTATGATTTTGCACCTAATAACGTTGACAACCGCTGAACGGAGATGGCAAGTGCCCACTTGTTGTCGTCATCAATAATTGCACCTCGTCTAGATTTGACGTCCAGCAATGAACCCAAAATCATATCGTTGCCAAGTATAGGGCCGTTATGATTAAGGTTTGGACATCAGGTGATTCCCATGTATACTTTCGTTTATTTCTATGGGGCATTTCATTTCGCCGGTAAACAACATTGGCATTCCTCCCATTTCCAATACCATGTCTTTCCATCACTTCCTGTAGATGATTTTTGTCGTTGCTCACATAGGCATTGTAATCTCCTAGAATTATTTTATGGTCACGAATTGATAAGGAGCTTGCAGCCAAATCCAGTTGGCTAAAGAAATAGTCCTTAACACTATCCTCATCAGGTTCAGTAGGTGCATACGCCTTCACCACAAAAATCCTGCGGAATTTCGAATTAGATCTCGCAATGACGATGAGATCAGATATAGTTTTGTATGATATTACAGCATTTCTAGCCCCAGGTGAGAGAAGAAGTTCAACTCCGTTTATACGCTGCTTGAGCTGATGGTAATTTAGATTTGCCACACTTTCTTTAGGCCTAGGATGTCCATATTGTAACTCGTTCCCTAACTCGTTTAACTTGCTCGAGTCCCGATTTTTCCGAAACAGTTCTTCTTACTGTTGTTTTTTTGAATTTATTGATGAGTGATTCATTAGACCACCGCATCCGGTCCTAGGGCTGGGGCTGCTTACAACCTCTTAGTCCGATGTGATGACTTCTAATGATGTTATGTCATGAAGACATCTAAATTTGGTCACGGCTACGTCGGATATTTTGTATATGGTTGTGTGCCTTGGCTCCTATATGAGGTGACTGACATACTTCTGGGTCATCTCGTTAAGATATCTGCGGCAGTCTTGTGCAGATGTGTTCAGGATTAAAGGTGATTCCTGAGACTTTCAGACTGTTAGGGAAGACATTATCCCAATGACTGTTGGACCACTATCCCTCAGTCAGTCGGTCACGTCCTAAATTTCCAAAATTTCCGCCAAATACACGCTACAATGAATAAGCAATCTACGAGAAAGGGACAACCCTAGTTCCCTAGTTTAGATCTCATTTTCTACCCGATCATTCATTTTCGACCCAAACATTTATTCCTTTCCGATCTGAGAGTGTGGTATTTCCGATCGAAGTGTGGCTCCGCTTTCGAGTAGTCGGTAAATGCAGGATCGTTGGGAGTACCTTCCAACACTGTTCCGAGTCCTACTCCGAAAATGCCCCATTGTGAGAGATGCCTTAACCTGACGGCAGACATGAAAGCAATCCCGCCTGCCGATAATGTCCAGAGGCAACAAATATAACATTATATTCAGTGCATCATTCTCTGAACCCAAGTCAGTAGTGCACAATATTGGGGTTTCCCAAGTACCTGCTACCACATGATAAACCCATAGAGCATTGTCGATCTCAACACTACTGTATATATCTTATCACTACCGTATAGATCCAGTAAACTGTCCGCGTAGAAAGTGCCCATTCACAGCCTATAGTCCTCTTGTAGGTGTATAGGACTCTCGTTACTGTATAGGGTCTGAAACTTATTGTTCAAAGTAACACCCAGGTTTTGTCACACACTGCAGGATTAATTTGAGAACTATTCAACGTGATAGGCTGAACGATGGGTATTTAAGTATTTAATACCTTCGGGTATAGAGGACCAGCTTTGTCTTGGCCGGCTATATACATAACTAATTTTCACCCACTTTTCTACCCAAAGTACGTAAGCTACCTTGGAGAATATTCCTTAGGGTATTGGAATACTTGCCTTTAATTGCTATTGCCACGTTGTCCGCAAAAAATTTTCCACCTGCTTTTCCGAGGGTGACCAGCATTTCATTCAGCGCAAGGTTCCATAGAAGTGGAAACAACATGGGGTGTGCCTGTCGTAGTCTTCGAGTCGAAGTCGGAATCTTGGAGTCGCAGTCTTGGAGTCGGAGTCTTGGAGTCGGAGTCTTGGAGTCGGAGTCTTGGAGTCGGCGTCTTGGAGTCGGAATCTTGGAGTCAGAGCCTTAGAGTCGGACACTGCTTTAAAATCGGAAGTTTTCGACCAAAATTATTTTTTAAACCATTTTTATAAGTTTTAATTTCCTATTTTTAAACAGTAACCCGTTTTTAAACACAACTTGATACCTCGTTACCAACATAACAAATTTTGCATAAATCAAAGACAACGTAATGCGGAGTCGGTTTAGAGTCGTGCCTTTTCTAAATACTGGAGTCAGAGTCGTACAATTTTAGCCAGACTCCACAGCCATTATTAACACATGGCAGAGGTCGAGGTGCCAAATATTGCTCAGACTTATCTCCTGGTGACAATCTCGTATAAAATACCCATAATATTCATGTTCACCCTAAGGATCGATAGCACCAATTCTATCGCATTAGGCGTGATATTATTGGGCGCATCCACAATGTCAAGAAAGGCCACAAACGTGTACTCCTTAGCAGCCTAAGATTTGCTTACACGCTGAAAATGTTGTCTTTTTTTATTGTTTGGATGGAAATATAACGTATTTGTAGCCTGCCGCAAATATAGTATAGTTGCGTCCAAACACATTGTGTTTGATATTCAATATAAAATGTTTGCAACACAATGTTTAATAGGTTATAATATATGTATTGGTGACCCAAATGTGAATTTGTTTGTTGATAACTGCTGAAAACACTGATGTCTGTCACAATAAAGAATCAAAAAGCAACAGACCTTCAATTCACTAAAACAATGCTTGCAAACTTGTACATGATTCCTGGAATATGTTGCTGGGGCCGTTATTTTTCAGCGTGTACGATTGGTCCTACTAGTTCACACAGTGCAGTAAGTCTATACCCAGACTGCGCACCAGATAACAATCCAACATCAATACTCGCCCGCCAGTGTTCATCTATCAGCCGTTCCAAAGACTTTAGTACAAACGATGACAGGTTTATGTACATGCTGGAAAAACGGCCCCACCAATATATTGCAGGAAACATGTACACGTTTGCAAGTATTGTTTTCAAGTATTATAGATTTGATGCGTTTTGTTTCTTGGTTGTCTGTCACGTTTTTGCTTTCACCAGTTTTCAACTAACAAAGCCACTTGGGTAACAAAAAGTGTGTTACTCCTACATTTAATATTGAATAGCATACACAATGTGTTTGGACACAAGTATACTATATTTGCGCCAAGCTACAAACACGTTATATGTATTTGCACCCAAACAACAAAAAATACAGAGTATTCAGAGTGTAGCCAAAGCCTTCAGGAGCTATGTGAGAGGCCTTCCCGCGTTGGAAATACACAGGACTCTTGTATCGATCCATCAACCAGGTATGTAGCTGAAGTATATATGCGCGTTGTTTAACTTTATCAAGAGATCGATAACAGCCTGAAGTCACACTGGAGATCACATTTTTTCGGTACAAGGATACCAGCATCTCATTAAACTACTTGAAATGATAAGGTCCTTTTCAAACAATGTAAACCCTATGGGACAATGATGCACTTACTGGCTGCCTCATAATAAAACATTTGCCATTTTTAAAATTTTTTTTATTATTTTTTTCATTATTACACAAAATACATTATATCCAACATTTATTCAGCTGCTGCGGCCAACATTTCCATCAATTCACCGGTTTCCTCAACCTCTTCCAAAGACTCCTTAACTTTGTGTATCAGAACAAAGGCCTTTTTCAAAAACGGTTCAGCTTTGATATAGGCCTCTTCGACATCACTTTTGAAGTTTTTAATAAAATGATCCTGCCGGAAGGAGTATTTAATAAAGTCAATCACTATAGATTTCTTTAAATGGGCATCCAAGCACTCACCACATCACCACCAAATTTTTCGGCAACATGAGCAACATCTTCAGCGCCATGTTTGACATCATGAGCAAATTTATCGGCCACGTTTTTCTATTAATATACATAAATTAGATTGAATGTCTTCTTTGGGAAGCCTTTTAAAGGACTTACAATATCTTCTCCAAATTTATGGAATACACTTTTGTGATGCTTCTTATCATGATGCTTCTTGTCATGATGATGATGACCGTCACACAACAAGGCACTAATGGTCAGTACCAAGAAAAGGCAACTAATTATGAAACGCATTTTAAAACAAATATTTAGATTTTTCTCCGCAAGACTCTTGATTTGAACTACATGGGAAGCGTACAATCGGTGACTCTTTTATAGTAGTCCGGTTACCTAAATTTCATTAATAATAATTGAAATTTAGTCGTGTCTATTCAATAAATATTTACTTGGAAAAGGGAATTTTTAAAAATGATTGATCGAAGTTATCTATTTGTTGGTTTAATCAAATGTGTTCAATCAGAAATCTTATATGTCAACTGATATAATATCGAAGACAATAAGCAAACCTAGCAGTATATTATATTTTATTAATTGTTTTTGATAATACATCTTTATTTAAACAAAAAATATACACGCTATCAGCCCCAGCAACATATTGCAGGAACCATGTTCATATTTGCAAGGATAGGTTTTGTGTATTGAAGATCTACCTGGTGCTTTTTGTTTCATTATTGCGGTGTTTTCAGCAGTTTTCAATAAAAAAAACACATTTGGGTCATAAATACATACATTTTAACCCATTAATCATTGTGTCCCAAATATGTTATATTGAATTGCAATCACAACCTGTTTGAACACAAGTATACTATATTTGCGACAAGCTACAAACACGTTATATTTGCATCCAAACAACAAAAAAACGCAAATTTTTCAGCGTATATCAATATAACTTATATACGTTAATTTAGATCAATTATGATGGATTAATTAGTTAAAAATCAGGTTGAAATCAGGAAGAAACTGATAAATACATACAGAGGCCTTTCAGAATCAATAAAAAAAGTAGAAAAAAGTCAAATCGCCGAGATACAGAGCTTGGAATGGTAAAAAAAAATTCACATAACATCAATTTGCTCAGCCAGATGGCAGGTAACTTATGTTTTTTTCTGTTGAAAGATAGTCATACCTCTTATATTTCCAAAATGACCTAAACGAAGCCCAGAGGTCTTACCGTTCCAAAGTTATGACCATTTAACTGCAATGCAAAAATGTTTGTTTTGGTTTTTGGAAGCGAAATAAGTTAGCAACTTTACCCTACTACCCTCAGACCGCCAATCCGAAAATTTTGAACCCGCTGCCAATTCGCACCCCTGAATTTTCGGACATGGTCCTAGTGGACTTTTCTTCATGAAATGAGCCAAGGAATACGCTGGAGAAATTTGTCCGGAACTTCCTGAATCACCGTGTATACTCTTGAATGTAACAATGCGAGAAAAAAGAGATTGGTGTATAAATTAATAGTGGTTGATACTACCTCCTTACCTCTATAATTTGTTGGCTCTTAAAAACAGGCAAACAATAATTTTGTAAAATTGAATGAAAATTCCACTGCAATTTTATATTGGGAGATAACGAAGAAAACTTCACCGTGATTCAAAATATGTTTTAACATTCTGTGAAAAGCAGCTCAGAGTAAAGGTATGTGTTAGTCGCTAACCTCGATTGCTTCTTCTAAGTTCGATTTTTTCCTAAATATTTTGCGTCTTTTATTGCATATTTTAAGGTGAATATCTGGTCGATATCTTTCAGCACACAGAGAAGAGATTCGTTGTCACAACTATATTGACAACCAACTAAAATTTGGCGGTTCCATGGACTATCACATTATTCAGTTGTGATTACCAATAATTTTGTTCAGTATCACCAAATGTTGTGCATATCAAGTGATTTGTAATTCAGTTTTGGTGCAAGAACTGAAATATTTAGTTGAAGTCACAGCAACAAGAAATAAATGTGATCTGTCAATCAAGTTTTAGTTCTAGCAATCAAATTATTCTGTAGTGGTGAATATTGTATTAGTTGGATGAACGAAAAATGTAAAAACTAATTCGGTTGTAGCAAATAATATATTGGTATGCTCAACTAAAGTAATTACTTGAATTTGATGGCTGTCACAACCATTTGGTGATGCTTTAACCCATTATGAACTTTATAAAAAAGAATAAAAACAATAATTTTTTATTAAAATTGTGTATTTTGTATTTAAATATAAACAAAATTATTATTATTTATAACCCGGGTTCGTATTTCGTGCCCATTTTTGATAGAAAATATGAAAAAATTTCTATATCTCGAAAACGGAGCGTCCAATCGAAAAATAACATTTTTTACCTACATAGGTGGCTGGCTGTAACCAATGGATGTATTTACCATAGCATTAGTTTTTTTTTTAAACAAATCGCTAAAACTAAATTTTTTTGAATAAAAAATCGCTTAACCGCCATTCTGTATATATTTCGCAAACGGAGCGTTCAATCGAAATATAACTATTTTTTTTTGGCTTTCTAAGGGTTTTCCATAAAGTTGTCCAATTCGTATGAACTTTTTTTTTTTAAAAATCGCCAACTATAACTTGGTAAAGGTGCGTCCAACCGCAAAAATAATAAAGTTTTTGTCTCTATAAGATACCTATGGCATCATTAAAAATCCGTTAAACTAACATTTTTCAGAATAAAAAGTCGTTAAAACACACATACATATGTATTTTTGAAATAAGTTATGTCGTATTAAAGACATCCATTGGATAAAGTCTCTTATATAGGTAACAAAGTTATTATTTATGCGATAGGAAGCACCGGATTCGAGTTATAGCCAATTTTTATTTCAGCGATTTTAATATTTTGATGATTTTTTGAACAAAATATCTTCCATACGATGGACTTCGTTATGAAAAATCCTTAGAAACTCGTAAAAAATAGTTTTGTTTTCGATTGGACGCTCCGTTTCCGTTTTAGCGATTTTCAATACCAGAAATTTTAGTTTTAGAGATTAAAAAAAAAAAGTGATACCGTATTGAAGACATCCCTAGGTGAAAGCCTCCTAAGGAGTTAAAAAATTTATTATATTTGCGATTGGACGCACCGTTTCCGAGATATAACCATTTTTATATTTTAGCGATTTTCTTATTATGGCAATTTTTTTAAAAAAAATTTATTTCATGCAAATTGGAACACTTTGTGAGAAACCCTTAGGAATCCGTAACAAATTGTTATTTTTTCGATTGGACGCTTCGTTTTCCAAATACAGACATTTTTTCTAATTTTTTCATATTTTCGACCAAAAATGGGGGTACCCTGGGTATCATATGTACGTTTAAGTTAATTTGTGTCATCCATGTGTTTGTGAAGGCGTCAATAGTGGCGTCATATTCAACGATTATGGTTAAAAGTCTCACTTCACCTCAATTTATCGTAATATGTATTCTTTGCTGGTTGATATCAATACACTTTATTGTTTTTTCACAACTTTGTTTATCACTTTCTGTTTAAAATATTAGGTTTTCTGTAAAGTCCTCGTGTAACATTCAAATATGTGCAGTTTCTCTTTAACGACAAAGCCTCTTGTTAAAAATCGAATATATAACTTTGTAACTAGTGATTTTATGGCAGAAACTAAATTATGATTACAGTAACTAATATTTGAACACGAATTCCAATATTATACTTTATATTAGTTGTATCTTCCATTTCAGATGAATGAGGTTTTTGAAATACTAGTAGCAACTTGTATTTAGTAAGACCAATTTTTAATTTATCACTAACATCGACAAATAATTCTGATGTATGACAGGTATGAATCCTAATCAAAATATAGGCCTGATCATAGAATTTCCAATGCCTGAATTGATTTCCAACTAATATTTTCCCTGTGTGTAGTATATACTATTCAAAAAATTTAAATATTTATATAAAATTGAAAATTTTTCTGTCTTAAAATGGAGAGACCCAAGCACACGCTGAAAAATCTGTCTTTTTTTTGTTGGTTGGTTATAAATATAACGTGTTTGTAGTTTGTCGCAAATATAGTATACCCAGCAAAAAAAAAATTCAAGTTTGGAAGCAGAAGAAATTTTGTTTCCATATTGTAGGAACTACAATTTAGCGCTTCTTTAGAATGCAGCAATATGTGCATTTCTGGACCAACAAAGTAAGGGAGAAATACATACAACTAATGGTGACGGAATTTCTCTTACAATGTTGCAAACGAGTAAGAATTAAAGAATTATTAAAACGACGTTATAGTGCAGAGTTTATCGCTTAATTCGGGTCAAATATGTAAGCGAAAGATGTATTAGTGCAACCTACCTCGCTTACTAAGTTGCAATAAAGTATGTTAGCTTTGTTTTTGTTTTTTCTACGATCTTTACCGATTAATAATCTCAACTAAAACGAAGTATTCAGTGCAGAATTTTGTGCGAAATTTGGGTCAAATATGTAAGTAAGCGATGAGTTAGTGCAACCATCTCGCTTACTAAATTGCAATAAAGTATGCAAGCGTTGTTTTTGTTTTTCTACGATCTATAACGATTGATAATTAAATTTTTTAGGAAGAACGATAGATGAGCATTTTAACATTTAGTTTGTACTAGCTGACCCGGGCAAACGTTGTTTTGCCTTCAAAGCCTAAACATACAAACCAAGTCAAAAAAAGTTTGTAAATGGGAAAAAAGAAGCAACGAAGGCATGTTTTGTGTGTGGAAATATTAATTTAATGTGCGGTGGTAGGCCGGGCAAATCAAGAGCATTCAAGAATTCAATTGGATAATTGACCGCTTCATCTTGATTTGTGACGGAATCGACCGATTTGTACGTGTGGCAATCTCCAGGAATTTGCGCTTGAATCGACAAATTGATGACGTTGACATCATTGTTTTCGCTGCTAAAATGGCTCGCTCGCACAACCATTGATGGTTGACATAGTTGATGCTAATACTCGGGAACACTTTGTCAATTAGTGCCGGAACGGTTTGTGTTACATCGCAAAAATCAGACGGCAACGTAATGCATTTCGACGATGGATCGATTGGCATTTTTCCATCTCCAAGCTGAAGAAGTTGTTCAGCGAACCGAGCGGAAGATGCATCTGGTTGGAAGTGCACTCTCATATTCGTTGTCAATGTCAATTTACGCGCAATTCGCCAGAGAACGGATGATTTGAGGCATGCATTTATTTCGTCGGCAGGAGTTGATTTTGAAATTACTGGAAGTGTTTGACGATAATCTCCAGCTAACAAAATAACTGCACCGCCGAACGGTCGATAATCTTCGCGCAAATCTTTGAGCGTGCGATCAAGCGCTTCTAACGACTTTTTGTGAGCCATTGTGCATTCGTCCCATACGATGAGTTTGCATGCTTTCAACACCTTGGCCATTCCGGAGTTTTTCTTGATGTTGCAATTCGGAGTGTCCGTTTGGTGCAAATTCAATGGCAATTTGAATGCTGAATGCGCTGTTCGGCCACCTGCGAGAAGTGTTGCTGCAATCCCTGAAGATGCTACCGCAACAGCAATGTTGTTCTGCGCACGAATGCTCGCCAAAATCAACGAAATGGTGAATGTTTTTCCAGTTCCTCCGGGAGCGTCCAAGAAATACAATCCGCCTGCTTGTTGTTCGACTGCTGTCATTATGGTGTTGTAGACGTTACGTTGTTCAGACAGAGTGCGTGGCAATTGTGCGTCAACGAACGACTGCAATTCGTGAGGATCATATTGCTGTTCCCGATGCAAATATGTAATTATGTCAATCTACGTACTGCCCTTAACTTAAATATACCAATTCACAACACTGAATATATAAAACAATTATAATTCTAAGCACGTAGACATCATTGGCTGTAAGCTGGACGGAGTCGATAAAATAACAAAAGCAACCAGCTGATCGTAAAATACATCAATTTGTGAACATTAGAATCAACACATTTTTGTAATCCTATTTTTTAGATGATTAGTTTTTGAGCTCTCAGTGAAACATATTGTACAAAATACATTGTAGATTATTCAATAAAGAATTTTAATACATAACCAGAACCCATCAAGTGTTACTCTTTTATTTAGCGACCAGTTTATGTGCTGTGTTGTTTTGATTAAAGGATATTTATTTAGGTAACATTTTGCTGTACTACACAGGATCCTTTCAGTAGTCAGTCTTCAACAACATCATCAACAACCCCATAAAGGACATCAGTCAAGACAGGTGACTCCTTTAGTGAACATTCAATACGGTGGAATGAATGCTAAAGAGGAAGGGAGGGAGATGTTCACGGCACGGCTTACTCGGAATTAAAAAGAAAACAGCAAACGCTGTGTTCGTTGGAAGGGGGCGTAACCTCGCCCATTTTTCCAAAAATTTATACTCTCTAAACCTAATCTGGACTATACCCTTTCGAATGAAACCGGTTTGGGCTAAATCGGTTGGACGGTTGCCGAGATAAAAATATTTTTCAAAAGGGGGCGTAACCCCGCCCATTTTTCCAAAAATGTATACTCTCCAAACCTAATCTGGACTATACCCTTTCGAATGAAACCGGTTTGGGCTTAATCGGTTGGACGGTTGCCGAGATAAAAATATTTTTCAAAAGGGGGCGTAACCCCGCCCATTTTTCCAAAAATGTATACTCTCCAAACCTAATCTGGACTATACCCTTTCGAATGAAACCGGTTTGGGCTTAATCGGTTGGACGGTTGCCGAGATAAAAATATTTTTCAAAAGGGGGCGTAACCCCGCCCATTTTTCCAAAAATTTATACTCTATAAACATAATCTGGACTATACCCTTTCGAATGAAACCGGTTTGGGCTAAATCGGTTGGACGGTTGCCGAGAAAAAATATTTTTCAAAAGGGGGCGTAACCCCGCCCATTTTTCCAAAAATTTATACTCTCTAAAACTTTCTCCTGGCCGACACGAATAAGCCCTGAAAGTTTCATGAAGATCGGGTACGCCGTGTGAGAGGAGTAGTCTTACAAACTATTTCTGTACACAGACAGACTTTCATTTTTATATATATACTTAGATTTGAAAATTGGTCGCGATTACGCAAAATTGAAATTGTAAAAAATTAATTGTTATTCGTGTGTGTATCCGTAAGTATAAAATATAGTTTGCATTTGATGTGTTTTAGTTATGTATTATGTATATTGTGGTCAGTGAATTTAGGTGTGAGTGATTAACTTGTTGCTAAGCACTTTTCCTTGGACAGTTGTTGTATTTATTTCTTATTCGGCAGATTTCCACCATACAGTATATATTGGGCAGAGGTGATATACAAAAACATCTGAAACACTTGATTGGCATTCCACTTCTTATGGAGTATAATGTGTTTGGACTTCAACGGAAGAAACGTCTTTTGAACTATCCCAAGTTTTTGAAAGCAATATATAGTAAGTATTTCAGGTCTTTTTATTAATATTAGTTTCTTCGGTTTCAGGAGCTGCGGGTTCGGAATACGGTAACAAGACTGATTTTTATAAGCATTTGGGAAAATGCATTCGCCGTGTCATAAATCTGCATTATAAATAAGAGTCAATTAAACGAAGTGCGCCAGTTCACACCGATAGCGATGACTAACGTAATGTGTCCTTAAATAATAATATTTTTTCCAGACTGAATTCAATATTGTTTATTTTTTTAATTTTAGTTTCGTACTTTTATATTATAATTTAGAACAGTTAAAAATGATCTCAAAAGTAAATAAATTTTTCTATTATTAAATAAATTAATAATAAATCTTTCATTCAGGATGTAAATTGAATTTATCAGGTTAATGCGTTTACAAAAGCGTTTCGAAAAAGGCATGTTTTCATGCCGTTCCCACTGCAAATATAATAGCGCTATTGGTGCAACAATTATTTCATTCTACATGGGATGCACTTACAATTGCGCCTAAAAAAGCCTCGTTACTTCACGCTATTTATGTTGCGATGAATGAAGCGCGTTCTGGATCAATAGAGGAAGCGCATTTTGGTGGGACATTTCTTGTAAAAATCATTAATGATTTCCTGGCTATGGTAAGCGCTACCAACTCTTAAGTTCCCTTACAAACCTGCTGAATGGTAAGCAGGTTTTTTGCTGGGATACTTGTGTCCAAGCACATTGTGTTTGCTATTTAATATAACATGTTGGAGACACAATGGCGAATAGGTAATAATATATATTCTTTTTTGGCCCAAAAGTGACTATGTTTGCTGAAAACAAAAACGTGACAGACATGAAAAAAAACAAAAAAGCAGCAGTTCTTCAATTCATGAAAACAATACTTGCAACCATATAAATGGTTCCTGCAATATGTTACTGAGGCCGATTTTTTTTAGCGTGCAGTGTTGGTCCTCATTTTGAGTAGGTTATACATTATGGAGTACTGAGTGGATGCGTCAGTTGGAATATCCTTAATCATCTTTCTTGCGTAGTTACTTCGAGAAGATCGTACCAAGATCGATCCTTAAAAATAATATTCGAAAATTGTATTTATGCTAACATTGATTTATTGTTTTTACTAAGTTAATGTCAACTAAATCGTAGTTAAAAACAACTACATTGAAGTTGTTCGTAACCAGGGACCTAGTTGTATTGTTGTTTACAAAAACCTTTTATAATAGTGCGAGATTCCGTATAAGAAATATATACTCTGATCTGTTATTTGTTGGTGATTAGAAATATTTGATAGATAATGTACACATTGACACATTGCAAATAGGTTGCCTAATTAAATTGTGTGCGCATGGTATTAAATAATTGAATTTTTAATTAAATTAATTCAATCTACTTCCCTCATTTGTTATTTTAAAAAATCGTACACTAGTTACGAGAATATACCCCACAGAATTGAAAAAGTAAAGGCTGCCTACTTTCGCTTCTGCCCAACGGTGGAGTTGCCAGATATAAACAGGTCAGTAAATGTTGTTTATATACCCTCATCAGTTATTTAATCGTATATTATATCAAATGAAAACTTACTTTAATCCTAATCTAACTGCATTAGGTTGCCTTATTAAAAAGTTGGTCCAATCCGTGGTTGCCTAGATTTAAAATGACAATTTTCAATGTGAGCGATGAGAGCAGCGTTGCCACATACGGCTACGCGTATGAGAGTGAAAGAGATGCGTTGCGTGCGCAACTCCATGCGACAGAGAATGACGAAGCGGTGCAGATGTTGTAACATCTACTTTGTAAAAGAGAGTCGGACATACTTCGTATACTGTGTAATAGAAACAGATGACTTGACTGCTTTCTCATGTAGTGGTGACTTCTTAAAATCTGATAAATCCAAGCTAGCCCAAGTATTGAAGTCTAATGTCAAAACTGTTATGCCTACCGGTATCGATATTGAAATAATAGACGGTTTTTATTACTTATATATAATCGGATCATCTCTGCCACAGACATTTGATAAGATTGCTGAATCTATGTTAATAAAATTGTGCTCAACTAACGTCTCTGAAATTCTTATCATCACATTCACATCTATCAAAGACTGTGAACGTCAAAGTCGGCTGGAGTTCGACAGACCGTACATCATCCAAGGACCTGTTCTAGCAAGCCTAGCAATTTTCTTGGAAGTCTAAAAAATTACTGTTTCAAAGACGCCCTGGTTCGATTCGTAGCTAATTACTGGGAAAATGAATATCTAGTGTAAATAATCCGAAATAAAAAATTTTTATATCAGTTATGGCCAGTTTTTAAGTGGGTGGTTAACTATCGGATTACTTAATCTTAATTTCAAGTTAATTAGAGGTTAACTTTGCATTTTGTTTTTCAGTGGTGAGTTAATGTAAGTCGCCATATTGTTAACTAATATGGCAACCCTTGTATTCTTATTTAAAAAAACGTGTGTTTTGGGATAAATCCCAAAACAACAAAGGGGAACAAACAAAATGGAATTATGTAAAATAAAAAGTAGATGCATAAAATCGAAGTGAATTTAACAAAAATGTGTAAAAAACTATATAGGAGCAACAATTTAACGATCTAGACTCTACGTATGTGTACAAATATGCAAATCTGAAACATGTATTTTATACAATCTCAATTTCTCACTTTGACAGTCAGTAATTTGATTGTCAAAATAATATGGCTCTGACTATAAGTTAATCAACCAACATTGGGTGGTTAAATCATAGTTAAACAATGACTAAAAAATACAAATCGATGTTTAACCACAATTTAACTAAGAAACGAAGATCACCACTGACTGAAAAACTGGCCATTAGAGAACAATGTTTTTCTTAACATACAGTCCAAAATCTCGTTCTAAAATGTGAAGAAGAAGATTATTATTATAATATGAAGAGGCAGATTCGCGGATGAAGTTCCATATATCAAAAGCGTCACATAGTTCGAAAATATTGGTCAAAGCAAATGACACCGATATCTTATTTAGATATTGGACATTTTATTGGACACTATCCACTATCTATTTTGTTGGACACTATCCCAAAATTTCGGAGACTCAAATTTGGTTGGCTGGTTCATCATCTAAGAAGAGTAACAATAAAGATCTTGATTGTATTAACTGTACTGAACTTGCAATGAAATTGGATCCTACTTTATGCTTGGGCTTGCAAGGTTTCCACGCATTTACGGGCTGGGATTATACAGCTGCATTTTACGTATAACGTATAAGTCTTTCAAAATATTTTCCAAGCGAACGGATTTCCAGGAAATATTCGCGACGCTCACAGACCCAATAGAACTACTCGTAGACCAAAAAATACAATGTGTTCAGGAGTTTACTGCCCTTCTGTATGGGATCAAAAATTGTTACATCAATGATGTTAGATATCAGCAGTTGCAAAAAAACTTATGCCACATACAAGATAGAGAGCAGTTTATAAAGAAGATTGAAAGTATGGACTCCAATCTGATACCACCATGCTGGAAGTCTCTCCAACAGAAAATGTTACGCACAAACTATGTCAATTCAATGTGGCTTCATGCAATCGATGCAAGCGGCGTTAAACTAAAACCTGAAGATTGTGGATGGTTTTTGGTTTTTGGATGGCTATTAGAAAACCAGATGGTTCGTAGGGGACTCCAAACCCTTAAAAGTTGAGGATGTACTGAGCATAGATAAAGTAAACAAATAGATGAAACACAAGTGTTGGGAAAATTTTAGTGTAATGGGTAACTTTCTAGATGTCGTTGAAAGCAATAAATTGGATTTTTTTGTTCCCAAAAAAAGTCAAAAAATATGACAATAAAAATCTCAAATTTTATATCCAATGGAAAAATAATTTTCAACAAAACTGTCAAGAATATAAGAATGCAACACGATACTTAAAGTAGAATATCTGATGGCCCGTCGAATTGCAAAGCCATGTCACCACTGTCTATGTCCTAATAAATTGGTTCTTCCTCCGGTTCAGCTACCATTCCTTGTTGAGAGTCCTCAGACACTCTAACGGTTTTGGCATCTGCGACCACAGAAGTTGCTACAGTTTTTGACCGGGGAAGTTATTAGATTAAAAAGGCGTTCCGGGATGTTCATCTTTGGGCGGTCTTACGGGTTTTCTCCTATTGATATCCCAACACCGGCCTCATGGCTGTAAAATAGTTTTTTTTATATAAGAAACAAATGCTATTATGCAAAATCACATAAATTTTGTCACATTTTCAATTGTTTAAATTGCTTTCATACAAATTTCCCACAATTTTGAATAAACGTCAATGAGAATTATGGGGAACTTCAGTAAAATTGACAGTAGTACAGGACAGCACCTAGTGAACAAAGTTGACAATGGGCGCACTATATCTATTATTTCCTTTATCTATGGTACTGAGGATATCAGAGGAAAAAGAAAACGATGAAGAATTTGAATTAGACCTTGACGTAGCCACTTCTGACGAGTCAGAATACATTTTTTACTGGGCTATTTTGTTTTTGATAAATTTATATATGATTAAAAAAATGTTTTAATAATTTGATATCGTTGTTAATCTATTATCTGTCAAATATTTGTCATCACCAACAAATAACAGATCAGGGTATATATTTCTTATACTGGATCTTTGACTATAATGAACTTATGGATTTGTTGATTTTTTTATTTCTCCATAAACGTAGTTATTTTATATCATCAATCAATTCATGTTGAAATTTTGATTTGTTTAAAATTTGGACTTTTATCAACTATAGGAATTTTTTGGTCAATTTTCAGATGAACTTAATATGTACTAGAGTTTCTATTTTAAATATTTGTTTCATTATTTTATTGTTCTTTGCCAATGTTATCATAAGTATTAACTGTATTTTGGTTTACCAAAAAACTAATCAATTAAAATATTGAACACCCAAGTGTGATGTATGGGCAACTTGGGTATTATCGGCCTATGTTTGAATATACCCATCGAAAATTTTGATAAAAAAAAATCCATATTGGCTATAAAAACGACGCGAAATTCCACACAAAGGCACAGTAGAATCAAAGATTTCTTACAATCAGAATCAAAAAATCCGGTATAGAATGCGTTTTGCAGTTTGTTCGTTGTTCTTGCTTTTGGCCATTGGCACTTTGCACGAGTGTCAGGGTGAAAATATTTTCCGCAAATTGGCTGATGATATTGTAAGGCAAAAATCATGGTTTAGTTCTTCCCTAGACATCATTTAAAATTCATAATTTATATAGAAACACGCTGCCGAAAAATTTGCTCATGATGTCAAACACGGTTTCAAAGATTTCGGTCATGATGTCAAGAAAGGAGCCAAGGATGTGGGCCATGTAGCCAAAGAAGTTGGTCATGACGTGGTATGCTTGCATTTTATTGTATTAGATTTATTTGTTTCTTAATTAATTTGCTTTCAGAAACATGTTGCTGATAAATTCGGTCATGATGTTAAGGAAGCAGCCGATGATACCGCTCATGTTATGAAGAAGTTTGGCAATGATGTTGATAAGGTGGTTAAAACTTTCCGTGCCGATATTTCCATTGCTTGGATTAAGGCTAGGCCTTATCTTAAAACCGCTGTGGTCATTGTGGGTGGAGTGGCGAAGACATTAGCTGAAATAGAGGAAGTTGCCGCATTGTTTGAGCTTTTAGCAGTGGCCTAAAAGTTTGTTAAAACTTTGTGCTCGCATTTTAAGACTATTGACACAATTGTACTCTGTTTTGCACTTAATAAACTGAAATTTTAATTCAAAAGCGGATATGCATTGAAATTGAGTAGCTTTTCAGAGGAATATTTCTACATCTCTTTGATGACAATTTCAAAGACTAAGGTCTTAAGGGCTTTCCTCCATTGTCTGTCATTATCAAATTTTTACACCAACAACGATTTGTTTAAATTTTTTCGACGGCGAAGTGGAATACTCGTATAACAAATGCCACATAGTTCATGTTGTCCCAAATGAATGTTTGCACAGCTTGTTCGTCATTCCAATTGATTTGATTCTGTTTAGTAGAATAAAGTGACAACGAAAACAAAAACCAAACAAACTATGAAAACACACGTTTTATTGGTTTCCCCTTTTAAATGTATTTTATTTCGTTTCACTTCACCAAAGCACTTGCCGACTTAGTAGCTGGTAAAAATAATCCCATTAAATTGAATTTCAGTTAGTAAAACAACATCAAACACTTTGGCAGCAACAGCAACGTCATCAACGGCTGTCGCCGAATAACCCATTGCTCTTCCTACTCCAGTAACAAGTGACTGCACAATTTGCTTCGTATCGTCTAAGGCTTAAACAAACATGAGTGCGACCAAATCGTTAAAGCCACTTGCCAATTCCTTTGGCCTTCTATGGGGTCTGTTGCTCCTGCTGTCCGCATCCAGTATCTTGGTGACTGGAGAATTCTATTCATCTGTTGATAGTTTGAAACAACTGGGCGGTATCGAGTCGACACTACTGCAAAGCTTCCGGACATATTTGACAGCACAACAGGAGGATTTAGCCGCTTTACGAAGGTAATAAAGATACACTTCTATATTATTGCAATGGTGATGATGTTTATCCTGGGCAAGGACTATAAGTTAAAGGTATTTCACAACAAAAAAAAAAAGAAACGGACTACGAGATACAACAAGAGCAGAATTAAATTAAAAACATGTTTCCGCACCATTGGAAAAAGTGACCTAAAAATCAAACAGGGAGAACATGTTGTTTTAGTACAGCAACGCCGTAGGTAACACAGTAATTTACATGGCTGAAATTTTGGAAATTTTGTGACAAGAGATAAAGTGTGATGGGATTCATTTCATCTATGGATGATTCAATAGCTTACCCACTATTTCATTAATAACGTCCATTCTACAACACTGGATCATTCTTCAAATTCAATAAATTTCATTTCAAAACTTTTTTTTTTTGAAATGGGTCAGGCCACGAGAATTGTTACATAGTGGGCCTGGGATTTTGACCTTTGGTCCATATATCGAAAGTTTATGCCAATATACACTCCGGTTCACTTCTTTAAAGGCACTAAACATTCCATACTCAGCAGCCTGTATCTTTTGTAATTTCTAACCGATTACAGAATTTTAAAATGGAAATGGAAGCTAGACATCTAGAGATATAAAAAAAATCATGACAATCATAACTAAAGAACTTTTTTTGAGCAATTTATAAAAAAAAGTTCAAAAATATGCTTTTTTTTTGGTTCACTTGAATAGACACTTTAACTAATTTTACTTAAAAAGAGTTTTTCTTGTTTTTATAATTTATTTTACTTTATTTAAGACCTATTAGTAATGTTGTACCCATTTTAATAACTTCAAATATACAGATTTTCATTGAGAGATAAAGAGACTTTATGTAATCCAACAAAATTTGATTCAAAGCATCCTTAATGGCATGAATTAGTGACTGCTTGTCATTAAATTGTCTACCTCCTTCATATACCTTATGAGATAACCAACCCCAGACATTTTCGATAATGTTTAGATCTAGCGAATAGGGTGGCAAGTGAAGAATATTAACATTTTGGCTTACTATGAACTCCTTTACGACTGTGGCGTTGTGTATAGGGGCATTATACTGTTGCAATATCCACGATATGGGACCAAATAGTTCACTGAACTTCGGAAAAGCCGATTCCAATAACGTTTTATAGCTTGCACAAGTCATTTTTGCACTTTAAAATTCAAGTGCCATAGTACGTAATAGCACCCCACACCATAACGACGCCCTCTCGGCTGTGATGGAGATTCAAAAAACGCTTTTCTTTGCGCAGATCATGGAAATAATAGTTGTAGCCGTCAGGCCCATCCACATTAAACTTCATCCGTAAATCCAACGGTTCTCCAGTCATTTACATGATCTCTTGGCTGCACATCCCATACTATGTAGTCTCTTGCGAATTGAAGCCGCTTTTCTCTACGAGGAGCATTAAGTGGCTGCTTTTTTTGTAATTTCTGACATTTAAGATACTCACAGCTCTTAATTGCTCTGCGTGCTAAAGACTTGCTCGCTTCCACTCCAGCTTGAGATCTTATTTTTGACAAGGATAAGGCAGAATTAGAAGCAATTCTGATGATTTTTCTTTTCTCATACGTAGATAAAGACAATGAAACCCTTCCTTTAAAACATTTTCGGGGTCCTTGATGTAATTGTCGACAACTGTTGGGATTCGTCCAATTTTTTTAGCTATTACGCGGTTAGAATGCCCTTCAGAACGGTAAACATCGATTTTAGTTTTTTTCGATAGATTTAAAATTTTTTGTTTTGACATTTTGACTCGTAAAATGATTAAGATCTAAAAATTCTTAATAGTTTGCCAGCGATCTCAGCATAACTTTCCAAATTTGTATAATAAGTTTTCACAATTATGACGCGTTGTTCTTGCGTAAAGCACTCCATTTTTAATAATCGGAATAAACAGCTGTCACGCCAAATTTCTGAGTTGCCACTTGCACAAAAAAAAATACACTAAATTTAAAAAATGCAACCTTAGAATCCAAACCAAAGAGGATGTACAAGTAGAGAAGAAAATACAGGCGCAATTTGACAACCCTCATAGAAGAGAACCAAAATTTAGAGGTGATTCACTCAAACGCATTTCTCTCTCGCGTCATAACTTGATTATTTCATACTTTTTACATACTTTATGTAATTTTATTTAAACATGGTTTGAATTTCTATAGTTAGATACTGTAACATCATCAGAAAACTGCTCGTGTATTGAAATATTCAACGAAGATAGTAAGACGGAGAGTATAAAAACGAGGCGCTTCACTCATGTTTCTGTTCTCTTCTACGAGGGTTGCCAAATTGTGACAGTTTTTTCTTCTCTACTTGTAATCCCTCTTTGTCCAAAAAGAACCACACACGCTTCAGACGAAAAAAAATCTCTAGCGTGTAAACGGAATGGGAGAGAGAGCAGCTGGCGACTTCAGTTTATTTTTTCTCTCCGCATCGCTTATATTTCCGGTGCTTTTTGCTGGAATTTGTTTGAAAGTTTGGAAAATAGTATTATAGATTAAATTGTTGTTGCTGGTGTTTAAAAGTTTTAATGACTTTTATTGTATTGTGTTGAAAAATAATAATTTTCTTTTGCGTCCACATGTATCACCTTATGTAATATGTATATTAGGGTGGCAATGAAATATATGGAGGAAAATATATTTTCGAATTTTAATAAACCCCAGGCGAATTCTTGTTCCTCATGGTCTAAAACTGACTTGGTGAAAATTTTACCCGAATCGGACAACTCTAAAATTCGTATACACTAGAAAATCTTCACCCCTCGGTGCATTTGAAAAAAATTTGTACATTGATTTAATTTAACCTGGACATAAACTGGATAAAGTGTGAGTAAATTACGACCACTCTAAGGGTTCCAATTTTTAATTTGAAAAAATTTGAAATTTTTAACAAAAATGAAAATTTGGGTTTTTCGATTTTTTTCGAAAAATTGTGTCTAAATGAAAAAAATATTTAACTTGGATTCCAATACCTTCTAGCAGAAGTCTGTGTGCTTCCAATATTTTTCCTCCTTGCCGCACGATAACACCATGAAATCGTTGCATGAATTTATCGTGTTATAGCTTATTATATATATTTGAATTCAAAACATATTGATTAAAAATGTCTCAAGTTTTGAATAAATAGGCAGGACGAAAAAGTTCGCAAACACATAACTAACAAAATAGGTAATCAGGAATGATTTGTTATTATTCGGCCTTTTTTGTAGGTACTTTTTTATATTAGTATTCAAGCACTAGACCATTCTATATCTCTATTATTATAGTTTTTTTTTAATATAGTTTTACTATATTTCTATTAATATAATTTTTTGAAAAGAAGTTTTGCACTATTGAGTCCTATGATTCCTGGCAAACCATATAGCTATTTTACATCTAGCCACAGATCTTCATAAGCGGTTGTTTTGAATGATACTATTGCAACATTCATCAAACTAAATGCAAAAACCAAAAAAATACAAATATGTGAAACAGATTAAAACTTACCTCAAAGCACTGCACCACTGTGAGAATGCAATAAGAAAAATGTTTTCTCCATTTTATTCTTATGACCTTAAGCTGAAACGAATACAAACCTACATTTCAAACTCTATTTACAAATTTAAATTTAAATTTAAAAATTTTAATTCTAAATTGTGCCGACTTCAGTTATTGCTTATGCATATGAATGTAAAAATTGTCATTTACTACTTTTCATATTATAAAATTACATGAGGTGTCAGGGGACACTCGGTTGGAACGAAGTTCCTTTAGCTATATATTATATACTAGTTAGTTCCAACAGGTACTTATCTCAAGAAATGTTATTTTGTTTCACAAAAAAGGTACTTTTTAAAGAAAAGGTAGTTTTTTAAGAAAAGGCAATTTGTTGTATGAAATGTACTTTTTTAATAAAAGGTTCTTATTTAAAAAAAAGTACTTTTTTAAGAAACTACTTTTTTTGACAAAATTTAAATTTTTTAAGAAATGACACTTATTTAAGAAAATTTCTTTTTTTAAACTTCTTTCACTTTGGCTTTTCTAAATGTACTTCTTATTAGGTTAGATTAGGTATGCTACTTGAAATAGTGGTTACAGGCTCCAACTAGAAAACTTCCCATTAAACAAGAAATTTCCCAACATATGTATGTTAGTCTACACACAAACCAAAGCAAAAGTACCCAATATAGTTGATAAGACTGGGTTGTACCATAATATTGTTAAAAAAAATTGCTTAATTTTTTTTTTAGCCCCTATCCCGCAACGTGCGATAAGGAACTTCGTTCCAAAAGTAAATTTGTATACATTGCGCACTACTGTGCAATATGTAGTAAGTATTTCTACATGTATTGAATCTCGTATCTACTGGGCATTCCGGCTTTTGTCCAGCCATGAGTTCCTCGAATTTCTAAATCATTTTTTTTTCTATTATTTTCCTATATTGCTTTGTTGTTCATCATTCTAAAAATGTTTGTTTCTCTTTAACACAGATTTATGAAACGTATTCAATTTCAACATACAATGGCCAGCCTGGATATTGAGGATTATTTAGGAAATCCCATCAATGCTTTTACACTAATAAAACGGGTGGTACGAGATTGGGGTGGTGTTAATGATGTGCTCAAATTCGAATACGTCCAAAATGGTATGTAAAGTGCTTGTAGGTTAAGATGTAAATATTAGCCATGTATAGACATGATAGGTAGGTGGAAAAAGTTGCAAGGCATTACCTGAAGAGGCCTTTCTCCGAGGCTCAATATATATTGTCTATTTGCTTGCTAGAAATGTAAGTTTAGATTGTCCGAAAACGACAATCCCTTAAGCGAACCACAGACTTGTCATTCATGGGCGTGAACTTCAGCTATCGTTGATGTTTAGTATTTGTTTACACGAACTAACACGAACATATAAAAAGAGTGTATACACTGAAAAGATTAGGTAAACGGATATACTCTGTTTAGAGAAATGTGTGTACCAATAAAAGGATGCGCAACTAGGATAAAACAGTTTTTAATTTTTCGCAGCATAACTTGGGTTTGCGAAAATTGGCTCTTGGCATTTTATTTTCTGTTAATATGATTTGCGGGTCCTTTCTTAGAACTCCTCTTTGTATATCTTCTTTTGCATTTTGTTTGACATTTTGGACTACGCGCCGATGCATGATTTTTATTGTGTGCAATCTCTTTTAAATGTGTGACGGAAGAAGTTAATCAAATTGTTCTATGAATTTTAACACGGTTGTAAAATCCACACACATGTAGAGCTGCAGCTTACAGAGTTGCATTCCATTGGTAGCACTGCAAACCACGCAAGTAAAGATAACTATCATTTACAATGACAGAATTTTTTGGTCTAGTTGTTTGTGATAAAGCGATAACGAATAATTTCCCAATATTTAACTGTGCTTAATTTTCAAGATACTTGTTCGTGCTTTTTCGTGTTCTTTCATGTCACAGTACTCTCAACTTGCACGCACTAAACACGCACTATATTTTTTTACGCTGCACAAACACGAACGGCGCACACACGAAATTCAAATTTCCTACACGCACGGCCCGTGCCCAACTCTAGTCACTTATTGATTAAAAGATTATTAAATTAATTAATTATTAAATTATTAACCTAAAAAATTAATTCAGAGTTTTATTTATGTTTGATCGTTGATCAAAGATGATTTTCCACTCAAAAATTGGGCCTGAGTCTCATACACTTACATTAATTTATTTCTCCAAACTTTACAATAAATATAATTTTCACAGTATCGAATATTCACCAGCAATGAACCAATGGATAGTAATACATCATATATAACACTTTTCGTTGCAGCAACAAAAAACTAAGCCAATTTATGAATCAATACATTACAGCATCGTGAAAACATTAATGAATATGATTCATACCAGCGACGAAATGTTTTCTTTCAGTGTTGAGCATAAAATAGAATACCCGTATTTTCATATACATATATCATTGATTTACGTCTTTAAGATGTAGAACAAAATTGTGTGTCCGTCCATATGACCATAATATGGGAAACCTACGAGCACGTCCACAGTAGCAGAAAGGGTACGTCCGATATTTTCCTATAATGTTTGCGAAGAAAATATGGGCAATGTACAATTTTGAGTTTAAAAAAATAATAATAGAACTGTTTTCAAAATTATGATTTTATTGGTAGGGTCCATCATTAATATTTCTGAATGAAACACAATATCGATAACTTGCTTTACAGTACGTCATTCCATCTACCCAGTTTTTCAGTACATTTTTGATTGTTTGGACCTTTATCTTGTGATCGACAGCGCCGATTTCGTGTTTTATGACGACGTATAGATTTTCCGAGCCACAAAGGCAACAATTTTATTTGTTGACGCCCCCCAATTTTCCTCAAGCACAAATCGAGCCATTTCGTAAATTTATAGACTTTAACTAATAATTTGTCGCTCCATAAATGTTAAATTGGCCATGTGCACGAAATGACTGGGGGTTTAATTTCCAAATTTTACATACCCCACCCTTTATTACTACATCTTGCAACATGTTGCACGAACCATGTCCATACTTATATGTTTGGAAGCATTGTTGAATTGAAAATCTGCAACTTTTTTGTATATTCACTGTCTGTCAGGTTTTTATCTTCAGCAGTTTTCAACAAACAAAGCCGCATTTGGGTCACAAAAGCATATATTATAACCTATTTATCATTGAGTCTCAACAATATAATATTGAGTACCAAACATAATGTGTTTGAACACAAGTATACTATATTTGCGTCAAGCTACAAACACGTTATATTTGCACCCACACAACAAACAAATAGAGATTGTTCAGCGTGTAACAATAGCCACGCTAGATGTAAACACATACATACATACAACTAGATAGCCAGCAGTGGGGCCTTCTCACAATATTCCTGCCTTCTGCGACAGTTTGTTGACATTCAAATATGCCCACCTTACTGCTTCTCCCAAACTGACGATAAATTGGATTCACAATCACATCTCGCTTCTTGAAGGAGTCCTGGAATGAGGCCTCCTCTAAAAATGCAAAAAGATCCGATAGACAAAACTGGTTTCCCTTCTGCAAGCAGGCTGCTCAGAAGGGCTTATCTTTACCTTCGAAAATATCCAATTGTCAGGCAAACATCATTTCTTTAAGCAGGCCTTTTGGCAGGACATCAAATTGGAAGGCGGTACACGCTGAAAAATTTGTCTTTTGCTGTTGTTTGGATGCACATATAACGTGTTTGTAGCTGTTCACAAATATATTATACTTGTGCCCAACCACATTGTGTTTGATATTCAATATAACATGTTTGGGACACAATGATTGATAGGTTATAATGTATGTTTTTGTGGCCCACATGTGGCTTTGTTTGTTGAAAACTGCTGAAATCAAAACAGTGACAGATACAAAAGCAAAAAAAACAGCAAATATTCAATTCGCGAAAACTATGCTTGCAAACATGTACATGGTTCCTGCAATATGTTGCAGGGGACGATATTTTTTAGCGTGTATGGATGCACATAGGCATGCACAATTCCCTTCTCTAAGAAGGTCTGTGGCTAAACCAGCTAAAATGGTGCAAGAGTGATGCCAATCTCGAATATGTTCTCAATACGTGATAAGAAAAACACGCTCGACTATAAGAGCTGAGTCTGCATATTTGAAACATAGACGCTACTGTTTAAATGTTGTATTAATAGTTTTATAAAGGAGACATACACATATCTGATCTTTATAAATATGGAAATAATTTGCATATTTGTAAATTTTTCCCTAAGTACAATTTTATTCGCAAACCTCTTTTGGAAGACCTGTTATTCGTGGTATTTGTCTTAGGAAGCCTTCCATTAGCATGCCTACCAGAAGGCCTGGAGGTAAGATCTTTTCTGTACCATAGAAGGGAAGTTGGCAGGCTTACCCTTCCTATGGTGCCCTATGTTAATTTGATATGATGGTGGCATTTGTATGGTGGGCCTGCTGACTGCATTTAGAGGCCTATTCGAAGGCATGCAACCCACCTCTTTTTGCTGCTGGGTACACTGATTTCAAATAACCACCACTCAGAACTTTAACATTCAACACAGCTCACACATACATACATAGTGAACATATACAAATAAATGAAATCATCTTTACATCTCTATTAATATGTATTTAATACAACAACGTATATACATATAGGTGTATGTGTATATGTATTTACAAACATATGTATCTGTCTGTATAAGTATATGAGTGTCACATTTTATTTATAGAACTCACGGAACCTTTGACCCAATTACAGGAAAGTTCCGACTTGCCGGATGAAAACGAATTGAAGGGAGCTATTTTGGGTTTAGCCAGATTGCAGGATATTTATAATCTACAGGCAGAGGATATGGCGAATGGAAAGGGTTACGGGTGAGTTAAATATTTCAGGGATAAGTTAAATTTTAATTAAATTTAAACAAACTTGCAATCATGCATAAGCAAGTAACGGAAATATTTTGTTTTAAGTTTGTTATCTAACGAATCCAAAAATGTTGTTGTTAGATGCTACAATGAGAAAGGAGCTAGGTGCATCCAGTCGAGTTTATACCCGAATTGAAAGCGTAAGAATACGCACCGAAACTTAACCTTAATTTTCAGCATGTTGTAAGATTGTTGGACGTATGTCGTTGCTAAAGCCAGTACCAACGAAAGTCACCAGCGAGCGAAATAAGGAGACGAGGAGTGGGGACATGGCTCTGGCGAAAGTGTGCAAGTGAACAAATTTAAACTTACAGAAGGATGAACGAACCAAGACAATTATACTCAGAACTACAAAAGCCTAACTTACGGTCATGCGTCACTGCTCCTTTCTGTAAAGATAATGACCAAAACCTAGTCGAAGATGTACATATTATTTTACCGACAAGGTGATACAGTTCTCTTCATCACTTGTCCCAGAATCCAATGCAGTTGAGGGAATGGAGCAATTAGAAGACGATGCTACTGATACCCACTCCTAAGTAAGATGAGGTCGGAATATCAGTTTTCTGGCCTAAAACCATTAATGCAGGTACTCAAGGAATGCCGTCAGAGTTGTTCAAGGCTGGCGGTGATGAACTGACAAAGTGCGTGCACCAGCTTATGTGCAAAATTTGGTAAGATGAATTTATGCCCGACGATTGGAGTCCCAGCGCTCTACAACATCTTAATGGAGATCATGGTGAGGAGAACTGCAGTTGAATCGAATAAAGCCATCAGCAGCAAAATCCACATGCTGCTCCCGAATGCTGTTGATATACCCAATAGCATTTTTTTTATATATTTAGAAGCGGTTACATTCGCGCTTCAAAGTAGTACTTACGGCAAAGCACAAAAAGAAATGAGGAATTTTCAATACCTTGCCAACAATAAGTTGAAACATTATAGTACAGAATTCGCAAATTAAAGACCTTCAAAAATATCCCTAATCAGGTAGCAGCAGGTTGTAACGCAGAAACGAAAACTAAATATTTCTAGACGTTACCGATTCCGATTACAATTCAGCAGGTTGTAATTTGAATAAACGTGAAGCGACTTGTAAGATTTCAATCAAAAAACATCCGACTGTTAACGATATATTCAATGACGAAATTAAAAAATAATCAGTCTACCGATACACGCTGAAAATCTGTCTTTTGTAGTTGTTTGGCTGCAAACATAACGTGTTTGTATCTTGTCGCAAATGAAATATACTTTTGTCCAAACACATTATGTTTGCTATTCAATATTACATGGTGGTGACACAATGATTAATATGTCATAACCTATGTATGTGTTGGTGACCCAAATTTTGATTTGTTTGCTGAAAACTGCTGAAAACAAAAACGTGACAGACAATAAAGAAACAAAAAAGCATGGTTACTGCATTATGTTACAGGTGCTGCATTATGGTTACTGCATTATGTTACAGGTGCCGATTTTTTTCAGTGTCTAGCTGCTGGAGAAATAGGACGTATTGCAAACTGCAGTTAATCTTCTAAAAAATAAACAAGAAGAATACAAATGTTATTCCCATTTTAGTATTGGTTGTAAGGTGTCAAAAACCCGATATAGGAAGCCCAAAAGACCAGATATAAATTCATATGTTTATAGCGGATTGCGTTACTGAAGTAGCTTCTGGAAGGCAAGAATTGATAACTAAAAAGTTGCTAAAAAGATGCGCTTACCTAAAGCTCCAAAATCAGAAAAATTGCGTTTGACAGTACATGATGACAGCACAAAGTTCATGGTTGCAATGAACAGATCCTGCATTCGCTTGGATCAACAAGTGCACGCTGATATTCGTTCGTTATTCGTTATAATTTACTTAACTCGTATCGGCCGTAAAAAATAACTTTAGACTTGAAAAAAAGGGTTAAAACAATTTTATTTAGAGTTTTCGAGAGACAAATGTTCTGGAAAATATATAACGGGTTTTTCAATAAGAGCGCTACAAATAAAACAAACCCGGTTTTAGATACCAATGAAATTCTTTATTCCTGTGAAAGTACGTTCGATGACATTATGTATGGAACTGGATTTCTTTTGAATGGCCACCACTGGCACGCTTGCAGAAGTCCAGACGCTGAACTCAATTTTCGACGGTTTTCAAGCATAAATTTCAAGCAAGCCGATACTGCTGCAATTTCACGTTCGATATTCGTACGAAGTTCATCAATCGTCGCTGGCTTGTTGGCATAGACCATAGACTTAACGTAGCCCCACAGGAAATAATCTAACGGCGTCAAATCGCACGACCGAGGCGGCCAATCGACTGGGCCATTTTGTGAGATAACACGTTCACCAAACTTGGTTTCCAATAAATTGATTGTGGCATTCGCTGTGTGGCTTGTGGCGCCGTCCTATTGGAACCACATGTCCTCCAAGTCCATATTATCCAATTGGGGCGAAAAATATTCGGTTATCATTGAACGGTAGTGATTCGCATTCACAGTAATGTGCCGGTCTTGATCATCACGGAAGAAGTACGGCCCAATGACGTCGCCGGCCCATAAACCGCACCAAACCGTAATTTTTTCGGTATGCAATGATGACTCATGGATTACGTGTGGATTGCTGTCTGACCAATAACGCATATTTTGCTTATTGACGAAGCCATTCAGCCAGAAATGAGCCTCATCGCTGAAGATGATAAATTAGACGTTGCTGATAATATGATAAATTAGAATTGCGACGTTGTAAATTTTAATAATTTCGACTCGTTGTTGGCTCGTATATCTTTCCATGATGAAATGGCAAACCTTACTGAAGAGAAATGTCAAAAGAGCGGGGAAAAATATGGCGTCGTTTGCTGTCCCTATCGATTTACTTTTGTAGCGTCTCTGTTGAAAAACCCTATACATAGACCTATAGTATAGCGTCGCACTGTGGTATACACTCAATTTCCATCGGCCAAAATTCAATATCTTCTGTTCTAGTAAAAAGTGAAAAATGTGGTTTTTGGTCAATAAACGCCACAAAAAAATACAAAAAACATAAAATGTTGGGAAAAATTTTCTCTTATGAAACTCTCCCTTTGCACCAAATTTCATCGAAATCAGAGACTTCCAAAAGTGACTTTTTTAGCTGGATTCCCCCATATACATAAATCGAATTACAGGTGTTGAATTGCATACAGGTGGTACTGAAATTCGTCAAAAAGAAAACAAACAAACTTCGCGTCAATAACAGCCGTCCCACCAATTTTATGGTCACTGAGGTGCATTTTATTGACATTCACGTCGGCGGTGCAATGCTAGTGTGCGCGTCTCTCTTGCATACAAAATGTGGGTTCGATCCCTGGTCTGAAAACCGAGTATTTCTTTCGACGATGGTCACCTCGTTTACAGCGGATAGTGGTATCGAGTATTGAGCCATGAAAAAGCTTTTCAAAGTACCGCTTGTAACCGGTGTAAAACTGTAGGCCCCAATCAGTGAATGTAAAACTAAAAGAATTTAAAAAAACATACAGCTCATTGGTTGTGAGAAGCTCTCCAAACTCCATTCATGGGGTGTAAGAGAAAACCATTTTTTTCTAATTTTCAGCGGAGAGTATCGACGTCGTATGGATTTAGTATAGGACATTATTAACTGTATGACTTGTATCCGGAAATTAACTAAGTTAAGCGAATCAATATAACTATTGATTAGGCGAATCAAATATAAAAAGGCTGTGCTTTTGTCAGTAGAATGGATAGGTATGAACCAGCACGAAAAGCATTCGAATACGTCCTCGAATGAAGCCAAAAACTACGACGATCATGACTCCGCTAAAAAGATCAGGTGGACAAATCCCTGCGAAAGTTGGGTGTTATGACCTGGAGAGAAACTACCGAAACGGTTAGGTATGTTCTTCGTTTTGAAAGCCCTAACCACTGTGGGTCCTTTGTGGCCAAGTAAGTAAGTAAATTATGACCTTTCTGCTACTAAAAACCCTTTCTTATAATAAATTTTAAAGTCATACAGAAGAGCTAGTACGGAAGAGAATTAGACCCTCTCCGAAACACTTTACAACCGGTACCTTTGCTTAAATAGGAATTTCCCATAATTGTTTAAAGGAATGTCATAATTTTAAAAAAAAAAGATGACAGTTGAGTATCGTCCAATCCGATATGACAATTATTTAAGGAGGATAGTGAAGATTTGTCTCCGTAGAGCATCGATTTGTTCGAGAACGATGAGGTCACATCTACTTAAAGTGGATTTTGAAGAGGAGCACTAGGTTGACATAGATATTTTAAATTCATGTTAAAGCTATACAGTGGTCCGTGCCGAAAAATAGTTGAAGCTACAGGATTTGCTTAGCACAAAAATCGTTCTATGGGCCAAGAAGAATAAACACGCAAAATTCAAAAAATGTCTGAAAGAAGTAACTTAAAAATGGTTTTCTTTAAAAGTTTTCAACAGAAAATTGAAGAGATATCTAGGCTAAGTATGTACATATCCTCAAACTGACCCACTAAGTTCCCAACTTTGCTAGCAAAAGTTTTGCCCTGTACTACTTTGCAATCCGTAAGGTCCTCACTTCATGTGCGTGAAGACAAAGAACTAGCAAAGGCGCAAATCACAACAAGTCTTTTCCTATTTGGTTTAACGACGATTTATATCAAAATTTCTTTAGATGACAGGGTAACTAATTTAGAGGAAATTAGTAACAGACAGGGTGGTTCGTATTGCAACTAGATTACCTACGCCTAAGAGTATGCCGTTGCTACCACATACCAGTTCATCAAGTATGTCTGATGAATTTGCTCTCACTACTTACTAGGGTACCCATTTAATCGGGTTTTTTGATTAATCGGTTAATCGTTAACCGTTAATTTCAATCTGACAAAATTATTCGATTATTGGAATAAAATAAACAAAAAAAAAAAAAAGTGTTCAAACATTGTACTAGGCACATTTACTAAAACAAAACAGACAGTAACAACTTCATTATAAAGTATAAAATATATGTAGGTACAATTCACAAATCGTAGTTGCAGAAATATGGAAATTAGTGTCTTTTGGTACCAAGCCAAAATTAAAAAAAAAATCTCAAAGTTTGGACCCAAAAGTGCTACGCTCTCCGGTACCTCCCATACAAAAGGTAGGGTCGGGTCGGTCTGAAACTATATTAATCTATAACACTCTATTGGATTGATTAATGTTTACAAAAATTTTGCAAAACCTAATTTTCTGACTATTATCCTTATTGTACATAGTTTGAGCATAATCGGACCAGGTATTTTTATACACCCCATACAAAGTGACCAGTGGGTCTTGAAATTTCATCAGACTATTACACCCAATTTAATGAACCAATTTTGAGACAATTTTTTTTTATGAATGTCTATGAGCCAAAGCACTGTGCGACGTTTTCTCTCAACAAACTATCAAATCTGTTCGATATGTGTGTAAAGTTATGAAATTTGTTCGCAAATCGTTGTCATATGAGTTGCCACATTGTAGGAGTGTATCAAGACGGACTGCTTGCCATAAACACGTACTTATATTTTATTAATCGATTAATCGCTATGATTTATTCGGACTGCTTGCCATAAACATGTACTTATATTTTATTAATCGATTAATCGCTATGATTTATTCGAGTTAATCGTCAATTGAAAAATTTAATTATTAAAATGTTCGGTTAATTTTATAACACGATTAATCGATTAACCGAATAATGATTAATTGAATGGTTACTTTACTACTTACCTTAGTAACCTCAATCAACTCATGTATTACAAACTGATGTTAGCACGTTTCTCCTACCGTCACGATCTTCAGGTTTTCTCCTCAAGTTGGTAACACCAAGCTCTCGCAGGCAATATTCCACCTGGTCTTTCCAGCGAAGTCTTGGTCGTCGTATTTTTAGATTTCCTTTGAGTACGTCTTCGAAAACCTTTCGCACTGGTTCATACTGCTGATCCGTTCTACTGACATGGCGTAGCCAGCGTTAATTCACTATTTTGGTACTCATAACTACGTCGACGTCGGGCTACAGATTCTACAGCTCATCGTTCATCCGTCGTCGATACTCGGCGTTTTCTATTAAACGATAATACACTTTTCCTAGAATTTTTCTCCCGAAGCCTCTCAGTTAAGTTTCATCAGCATGCGATATGACCCAGGATTCTGCGCCATAAATCACTACAGGTTTTATTAGAGTCTGATATAGTTGGACCTTCATTTCTCGAGAGAGGACCTTATCTCTGAAGTGCTTGCTTATCCCGAAATAAAACCTATTTGCAGACTGACTTTATTGCTTCTGATCACGTCAAATCCAAGGAAAATAAATTCGTTCTCTACCACGAAATTATAACAGTAATCAAGATTCACCCTTTCATCCAATCGGATGGATGTTCTTTTTGTCGAAACCATTAATTTTGACTTGTCCTCGTTTACTGCCAAACCCACTTTTACTGATTCCTTCTCAGTTCTTGAAAATACTTCAGTAATTTCTAGAAAATTTCGCCCAATGATGTCGAAATCATCAGCATACGCGAGCAGCATGTCACTTTTGCTGCTGATAGTTTTATTTGTGTTGACTGCAACTTTTCTCACGATGATTTCAATTATTATGTTGAAGAGATCGCATGATAGGTTGCGCCATGCCTAAGGCCTCGCTCTGCACTAAATGGTTTGGTGATATCTTTACTAACCTTTACTCAGGATTTCGTGTTGGTCAGAGTCATTCTACAAAGGCGTGTCATCTTAGTAGAAATACCAAGCTCCGACATAGGTTGGTACAGTTTTTCCCGTATCGGGTTATCGAAGGAAGCCTTATAATCTACAAAGAGGTGGTAGATGTCGATTTGTTTTCGTGGGGTTTCTCCAGGATTTGTCGTAATGTGAATATCAACTCCATAGTTGACTTTTACAAGAATAATGCCACACTGATAAGGTGATATACGGTCTGCAACAAGCGGCTTTAGCCTTTCACACACTATGGTCACGAGGACCTTGTACGCGATGGATAAAAGGCTTATTCTACGATTGTTTGTACATATACTCGGGTCGCCTTTTTTTAAAAAGGACAGAGTATGCTAAGACTCCAATCATCGGGCATGCATTCGTCTAGCCAGATTTTGCATATGAGCTGATGCATGCACCTTTCCAACTCATAGCCGCCAGGCATAAACACCTCAGACAGTAATCCATCAGTACCAGCGGCTTTGTTGTTCTCAAGCCGTCAAATTGCTGTTCTAACTTCGCTTTGGCTGGAAGGGTGGCAGTCGACGCCATCGTCCTGTATTTGCTCAACACCTTCACCTGTATTGAGGCCTACTGGGACAAATAAAGTGGAGAAGTGATTTCTGCATATTCCCACAATACTCTGCACATCTGTGACAAGATTCCCATCCTTATTTCTACGAAAAGGGGGCCCTGATCCATTTGCGTTGGTTTGGATTTGTACTTTTCGGTAGAATTTCCGTTCCTTATTCTTCCTTCTGTAAGCTTCCTTTTTGTCACTGTCGCGCTCTCTCCATAACCGTGTTTTCTTCTTAAACAAACGGTTGAACCTCTCTCCTCTTCTCAGTATTTCGCTCTTTCTCTGTGTAACAGGTCTGCACCAAACGGCTTTAGCCTTTCGCACATTACGCTCGATGGGACCCTGAATGCGGGGGATAAAAGGCTTAATCACTTCACTGCCGATTAATTCGTTCAAGATCCTTCCAGGAAAATCTAGAGAGATGGCGCTAGTTTCGGGATGGTTCGCGAATCTGCTAATATCGCGGCATGGGTTTTGAACTTGTGTAAATACCTGATGCTACCTGATGTAAAAGGGTAAAAGTACAGTTTGTCGGTAAATCTGATATTGATTACAGATTTGTTGTAAAGTATTAACTAAAATTAAGAAAACTGTTGCAGCGCTCAAGACAAATAATTCGGATTCGTAACAATATAAAAGCAGCAACAAAATTTATATATTACAAAGAACGCCCTCAACACTAGGGTGTCCCATCAATACAAATTTTTTTGCTCAAGCTTTATTTGAAAGCATATATATAGGGTAAAGTATTTTTGAGATTTTTTTTTCACATTTGTTGGAGGATTTAAAGTTTCGTATAATAATTTCACGTAGGACAGTGTTGAGTAGGGTGTCCCAAAACAAGTTTCTCTTTCTATTTTCATGGTTGCTCAAGCTTAATTGGAAAGCTTATAGGGTAAAATATTTTTGAAATTTTTCAGATTTTTAGGAGGTCGCGCAACTTGAATTTCCCCCAAAAATCGGGTATTCCGGACGTTTCATACAATGTATAAAAAGCGTTAAAATGGCATAACTCTGGAACAGCAACTGCAAATTCAAAATGCTACAAAATAGCTTGGAACTTATCCGTCTTTTAAAGAGCATCATCAGATTTTTACATTTTCATAGAAAATAAATTGTATAAGTTATAGAACGATATTTACAAAATTTATCCAAAATCTAAGAAAAACTGTAATACATGGTTCTTTATTGAGCAAAATCATTGCCAATACTGGTGGTTTATGCATGTACAACAGAAGTTTGGACATTTTACTTTAAAAATTTTGACTGAGAGACTAAGAAAATCGTGGTTATTGACCGAGTTGTAAGTAAAATTCAAAAAACATCCGGAATACCCGATATTTCCTAAAAATTTGAAAAAATTTCAAAAATATTTTATCCTATAAGCTTTCCAATTAAGCTTGAGCAACCATGAAAATCGAAAGAGAAACATTTTTTGAGACACCCTACTCAACACTGTCCTACGTGAAATTTTTATAAGATAATTTAAATCCATCTACTTAAGAAAACATGTAACTTTCCCGTGTTCTGTCATACATCGTTGGAAAGCTCTTGCTGAACACTTTCAAAATATGAAGTCAAAATGCAAAAAAACCAATGAGTGTTTGAACTCACGGGCGATGTGTTAGCATCTTTTTGTTACACGGTACCTGTTCGATTTCTATGAACACATTAGTAAATGTTACATTGGAAAATAAAAAACAGCGTTCAATCATATGATGACGTTACATTTAAATAATTGTAATACTTCAAATTATTTAAAGATATATATTATATTATATTATTAATATTAATAGTTAAAATTATTTAAAGACCAGTGCAAGCACATGTGTCATTATTTTCTTGCAAAAAATAAAGAGAATGCAAAGCAACAGACACATGAACATACATACATTGTTATGTTCGTACATACGCTACACAAGTTCACACAATTTTCGTTGCTCTCTTGCTATCTCATTTTTATGTATGTATAACCACGTCATTTCTCTTTGCTCCGCTACATCAGTGTGTGTTTTTTTCCCAGTCTTACAATCTGTGTTTCGCAGTATATAGTATATAGGGGTGGGTCACCCTTATCATTTAGGGGTATGAAAAATAGATGTTGGCCGATTCTGAGACCTACCCGATATGCACACAAAAATTCATACAAATCGGTCCAGCTGTTTCGGAGGAGTTTAACGCCAAACAATCTGTGATCGCAATCGGACAAGCTAATGTTAACACATCAAAAATGTGTTCCGAAGTAAGGTAATATTATATGTAATTTGTTCCTGGCACCACAAAAATATTTTCACCCATTGTGGGAAAGCTAGTAATTCTCCCGTGTTCCCACGTACATCGTGGTAAAGCTGTTCGCAAAAATTTCAGAACCTGAAATCAAAATGAGCGAAATGAGTTTCGATTTGATTTCAGATTCTGAAAGTTTTTGAAGGGCTTTCCAAACAAACGAATCTGGTTTAATCGGTTTAATCGTACATCAGGGGAAAACTGTTCGAGAAGACTTTTATAATTTAAAGTATATAGTTGGAAAAGGAATTTCGAAGTACAAAAATTCTTCTGATTTTAAGAAAATCCAGAAATATGTTCTTCCATTGTGCAAAAACAATGCATTCCCCGTGTTCTCTCTCAACTCTCTCTCTCCTTGGTAGTTGGATTCGGAATATATCTTCGCGAACATCCTTATATCTATTTCCTCACAAATGTTGTTAATAGGATGTTGAAGGGATGGCATGGTTTGTTAACGACTGCTGCTTAAACAGATGACTCAGCATTTATTTTTAACATCATGTTGAAGATGCGGCATCGTGGATTATTAGTCCCACCAATATCCACATATTCCTAAAATTACAGAATTAGTATTAACGAATTTGGTGAGATTCCCCAATATTTTCAAAGGTTTTAAGTTGCGTGCATGTAAACCATCCATCTTATAACATATTGCGCTTGTGTGTGAAGCAGAGTAACGGTCCAATTAGTCTTGACGGTTGACGGTAAGCGATCAGCTGTTTGAGTTGGGGTTGTATTTTGCGTGTTTTATGGTGCCCACACACGATGCAACATTGTTTGAAACATGGCCATGTTGCAAACCATGTTGCATCGTGTGTAGCAATGTTTCATGTTTACAATCGTGTTTCATTTTTGGTTGCAAAAATATCAAAATATTTTGATATTTTCTGTGTTTCAAACACAATGTTGCATCGTGTGTGGCGATGTTTACTGTTTTTGCTCTAACATTCGTTGCGAGCAGTTGTGCTGTGAGGTTCTTTTTTATAATTCGCGGAGTAAAGGAAAGCGAAGAGAGACAAAAATGACGACAATTGGAAATAATGAAAACTGAAGAAATTTTATAAAAGAATTTACCAGAATTACGGAACGTAAAATGTGATAGTTATGAAAATAAAACTAAAAAAACAGCAGTATATTAATATTTTTTCCTTCCGCGTACGTTTGTTTAGCAGAAAAACTCACCGACTGATGTTTCATTTATGGTTTCAATTTTGGTTGCATCGTCAGTGGTAAAAAATGAAACCAGGTTTCAAACACATGTTGCAAACAATGTTGCATCGTGTGTGGGCAGCATTAGAAAGAGACAACTAAAATTTACGGTTTACGACGGTATACTTCTGCAGGTTGCAGAATCAACCGTCAACCGTCAGCCGTCAAGACCGATCAGCTGTTATTGTTATTGCTTTTACTTCGACATTTTGTGCGCGGCAATACACAATTACACGGCAACCACAATTTTCTTTTTATTTTTAATTTTTTTATTTGACACAATCACTTTTTAACACAAAACTCATGCATGCAAATTATATTTTGTACAAATGCTCTTCGATCAGTTTTTTTGGTTTTGTTTTGTCTTTCTATCGTCTAACCGTCATGACTAACCGCGCAATATTAAGTAGAACGTCAACCGTTGAGACTAATTGGACCTTAAACAGAAGTTCAATTTGATGTATTTTAAACAATTACTCAGCGCAACCCTTCTCTAACAAATGCTGACCAGCAACTGATTTGATTTGCATTTAAAAAATGTAAACAAAGCAAGAACCGACCACCCACGATCGAAATCACACGAAGAAGCTTATACTATATGTGTGTCGTCGGCGCTGGAACAGCATCTTGCTATCCGGCACATGTGCCGAGGAATTGAAAATGTGGGGCATTTAAACAGAACAATTTAACTTTTTGCTTTTTAGAAATATCTTCCGTCTTCCATCTTTTATCCTCTTTAACTCTAATTTTTAGATCCTCCCTAACCTGGCGTGATTGTTTCGAGATCGCTACCACCTACAGTGACGAGGACCGTTTGGACTTGGCCGTAACTTGGTTGAAAATTGCCCTTTCAAAATTAAATAACAGCCAAGAATCAAGTGATATTAAAAACGAATTTTCCATTCAAATTCACGAAAGTCTCGCTTACAATCTTCAAGCTCTAGGAGAACATCACGAAGCTGCACAGTACTTGGAAGATGTTGTCGACGTTAAACCCAAACACCACTTAAGATTAACAAAGAAATTCTTTAGCAAACTTCCACAAGAGCCGAAAAAATATCAAGCATTTAAAGAAAGCGATCATCACTCGAATTATGCGGGTCTTTGTAGGGGACAGATTTCAAATAACTCCCGGCAAAGCAGCGCATTAAAATGTCATCTGGACTCATCAGTACATCCGTTTTTCATATTATCTCCACTGCAAATCGAGCAAGTTCACATTAATCCCTCCATTACAGTGTATCACAAACTGTTGAATGATGAGCAAATTACACAGCTGGTCAACATGACTACAGGTACTTTGGAAAGATCTAAAGTTGCGAGAGGTCCCACACAAAGTGTCGTGGCAGAGGTTCGTGTTAGCCAACAGATTTGGATACAACAATTTCAAAGTAAAACGGTAGCTTTTATGTACCGCCTGGTTTCATTTATAGCCGGTTTCAATATGAAAAACGTTGAGCAAATGCAGCTTGCCAACTACGGCATTGGCGGTCAATATATACCACATCATGATTACTTTGAGGTACGGTCGACCTTTCACTTTCAACCTCTAAGCTGCTAAATGTGTATAATGCATTTTTTCTTTATAGAAAGAAAAAAAAATTGAAGGTTTGGATGGAAATCGGATAGCTACCAACATGTTTTATGTAAGTATTGGATCTCGTTGAAAAATTAATCACTTTCCATGTTAAATATGATTTTAAACCGAATCAAATAAATTCTACTTTTCCTGATTTTAAGCCACATTCTGTTTCCTCTGCTTTCTTGTAGCTATCGAGTGTCGAAAAAGGTGGCTATACTGTGTTTCCCATACTAAATGTTTATCTGAAGCCAATTAAAGGATCCATGGTTATGTGGTATAATTTGCACAAATCTCTTGTGCCCGATGTTCGGACCAAACATGCCGGATGCCCGGTTTTGAAGGGATCCAAGAGAAGTAAGAAAATTCTTTTGCAAATTGTAGCAGTCATGATGTAAATTTTGCTTTCATCTCTCGTTAGTTGCCAATATTTGGACACGTTCTGGTCTTCAGGATACTGCCAGACCTTGTGGACTTAGTGATGATACAGTGAAGATGTGAAAGATACATTTTGGTGGAGACGACAGTTGATCACGAAAACTTTTACAATACAAATTAAGGTGTTAATTGTCATTAGTTAAGGAAAAATTCAAAATGATTTGAAAATGAATTTGGTTTAAAATAAATCGAATTATCGTATCGCTAAACCTCCTGGTTAACACACTCTTTTCAGGAAACTGGTCCGAAAACTTAAAGTCGGACTCACAAAACAACTACGTCATCTCGAACGTTGCGGGAAATATTGTGGCAGAAGAAACACTAAACTCGGCAATATAGTGTTTTAATCCTTACAAATCATCTGCTCCTGACGGCATAGCACCAGTGGAGTTACAGAGTGGGCTACGTATTTTGGCTTCCTGGTTACTGAAACTTTATACGAGCTGCATTAATTCATCCTATATTCCAGGAAGGTGGTCGTCGTTGGTGCAACAGTTAGTGTGCGCGCCTCTTGTACATTAGATCCTGGGTTCGATATCTGCTCTGACCATCTTAAATTTTCTTTTGGCGGCGGCCACCTCGCATAGTGACGGCGACACTGTCTAGTATTTAGCCATGCAAAAGCTTCTCAAAATACCGTTCGGAACCGGTGTAAAACTGTAGGTCCCACTTACTGAGTATAAAACTAGAAAGCGCACAGCTCACTGGTTGTGAGAAGCTCTCCACAATTTCTTCATGGGATGTAATGGGAAACCATTTATTTATTTATATTCCAGGCAGATAAAGACATTGGAGAGGATGATTGAATCGTATCTGCGAACAGCTACATGTACTGCTAAATTACCCATATGCCACCTCGCTTGCAACAAGGGCAAATCTACGGAAACCGCTCTGCACGAGCTAGTGAGTTTCATCGAGAAATCTATTTTCATAAACGAATACACTCTTGTTGCATTTGTCTATATAGATGGTGCGTTCAACAACGTCTTACCAGGGTCGATTAAATTGGCTCTATTGGCACTTTATAATGACCAGGGGATCATTAATTTTGCATATAAATTACTTACGAGATGGCGCATAACCTCGTCCGAGAGACACTCGACTTTAACTCGAAATGTGAATAGAGGAACAGCGCAATCCGGAAACTTATCTCCACTCCTCTGGAATGTTGCATTGAATAGTGTTCTGCTAGAGTTGGATTAGGTTTATAGGTTGCATAGTCGTAACATTTGCTGACGACCGGGTAATTGCAGTACAGGGTAAATAATCTTCTACGTGTAGAGATGTGCTTCAGAACTTAATCAGGAGATTCTTTAAGTGGGCCACGGAGAATGGACAGGGAGTAAATCCAGAGAAAACCGGGCACCGACTCTTTACTAGATGACAGAAGGTTCCGTATATTCAACCCTTGGCTCTATGTGGAATAGAAATTTGTCTAAGTGCAAGATATTGCAAGATATCTATCTTGTGCAAGATATAAGTGTGATACTCGACCAAAATCTTAGTTTTAAGTCAAACACTAGGGATAGAATAAGTAGAACCACAGTGGCCCTATATTCGTGTAAAAGAGCCATCGGAGGACGATGGGCCTACCTCCGAAAACAGTTTACTGGATATACACAGCTGTTGTCCGCCCGATATTGCTTTACGCCATTGTTGTTTGGTGGCCAGTACTGGAAAAATCCACTTACCTAAGTCTGTTGACAAAAATCCAGAGAATGGTTCTGGTGTGTATCACGGGTGCCCTTCGTACAACCCCTACCAAGGGTTTGTAGGTTATCTTTGACATGTTATCACTAGATTTGCTGGGAAGGCAAAAATGGCAATCTCCCTAGATATTCTTCGCAATTGATCAGAAATAGAAATGGTCATGAGCCGATTTTGAGGGATCTGGGAATATCCACAGTAAACATCAACTACATGACACAAACTTCAGCCTTTGAGAGAAACTTCTCCACTCACATTCCGGGACAGAGAGGACTGGAAGAGACACACAATAGTTTATAGAAGGTACTAGCTGACCCGGCATACGTTGTTTTGCCTTCAAGTTATATTTTCGCAGAAAGTCTGGTTCCGTTGCCAAGTCATGGTGGATTGATATTTCGAAGAAGAATGGTAGGTGCACAGAACGGACATACCCATTATTCAAATTGGGTGTACCAACTCAGAAACCGTCGTGGGCTCATGCACAATAACTTTGTTAAAGTTCATCACATGATCAAATGCATAATTTACGATTCTATAAAGGACATACAGACAACCATTCATTTTTATACATGTATATAGATTTAGGCTTCTACAATGAGGGCTCCATGTCGTCGGTGGTGCAGTGGTTAGTGTGCGCGGCTATTGTATATGAGAAAGTGTGTCTGAACCCTGCTTTGACCACCTTACATTTCTTTCGGACGTCTTTTCGTCGGTCACCTCGCATAGTGATGGCGACACTATCGAGTACTTAGCCATGAAAAAGATGCTGATGAAAAGTTGCTGTAAAACTGAAGCCATGAAAAGTCAGTGAGTTTAATACTATAACGCGCACAGCTCACTGGTTGTGAGCATCCCATCATGGGATGTAATGCGAAACCATTTTTTTTTTACATTGATGGCTCCAAACTAGAATGTGCGGTAGGGTTTTGAGTATATTCTAAAGAGCTGTGTCTAGTCTTTGCACAAAAGCTACCAGACCATTGTAGTGTGTTTCTGGCAGAAGTCATTGTAATCGGCTAAATTGCGCTTTGGCTGGGACGAAACGTTGTCACCGCCTGGGGTATCAACATCTACTCTGACAGTCAGGCTGATTTAAAATCTCTGCAATCTGTATTCCTGACTCGAAGAACTAGCCAGAACTGTAGTGACCAAGCAGTTCATTGTTCGCCCTATATGATAAGCTGTCAAGATTAGGAACTACCCCACCTGTTCCACTGGATTTGGACCATGTGCATATACCCCTTTCTGCATGCAAGCTCGTGCTTAAAACCGAAGCTCTCAGACATGCGAATGCTAGATGGTCTCATGGTACAAATTGCAGGATCACCAGGAAAATATGACCAAGCAATTACCGAAATCATAAGCTAAACTTGATATCAATTCCCATTCAAGATATGTATATCTATGCTAGTAACTGTAATCACTGAATACAGTTTAATAGGCAGACACTTGTCTAGTCATGGAATCTTTACTCAAGACGACTGCAGAAGCGGTGGGAATAAAGAGGAGGACGAGAGCATCGAACACCTCTTATGCTATTGCCCGGTCTGTTATATGAGTAGGAAAAAATATCTAGCATCTTACTTCATGTTGGATATAACAGACATTCGGCAAGAGAACGGCAGCAGGTTAAAGTCCTGGATTCGAGTCCCACAACAGCAAAATTTTGCAATTTTGTTGTTGTTGTGTTTTTTTAATTTTCCTTAAATTGTTACCCATTTTTTTTAAATTGGCAAAGGCGGTAAGTACAACAAACGAACATTTAGTTGCCAACATCTGCGGGATTTAATTGTATTCGCCTGAAAGTATACCATAAAAATTACGTTGTCTGTGCAACGAGAACCGCGCTTCCAGTGTTGCCAGAGCCCGTCTAACAAATCATCCCAAATACCCTCAAAAATTGTGCCGTTTGCGAAACTATTATGCTAAAATTGGCATTTTCGTCTTTTTGTAATTCTGTGTCCGGAGCACACAGTCACTCCAAGAAATGGGTGGTTATCTGCAGTTGAAAATTTAAACAGCTGTTATACCTAACCTGACCAACTGGGTGTCACCAAAAAGCGGGGCACAATGATTAAAATAGTTAGGAATTTTTTGGTTTTAAATAAAAAATTAAGTAAAAATACATGATCTAGTTAAATGAAGACTAACGACCGTGTTCATAAAAATTTATTACGATTTATTTTGCACAAAACGTCTGTCCAATCTCTATCTTTATGAATAAGGCCGTAAATATATAAAATAAGACAATTTATTTTGTACATAATCACTTTGAATGCGGGATAATCGCGCAAACATCGGGGTAATCCAGCTAAAAGCAGGACTGTTGGTCAGGTTAGTTGTACATTAACGGACTTATTCATAAAAAATTATGAGATGTTTGCGAGACGCTTTATCGTACACAAAACGTCTCCCAAATCTCTCACAACTTTTTATGAATGAGGCGGTAACTCTTCAACTTCAAAACAAGTATTATTATGATTTTAATTTGCTGCAGTATGAATATCAATTTCATTAAAAAATATAAAATAAAATATTTTTTGCATTTCTACAACATTAAAAGTTCACTTTTTCAGCTCCAGTAAATATGACGTTTTTTAAATAAATCTTTGAGAAATCCTTTGTTTCTTCTTGGAATGGAATTTTCAAAGTTTTCATACCACAAGATACCGATACATATTACAGCAATATAACTTTTACAAACAACTAAATTAAGACAATTTTAGTACGAAAAATTGTGCCGTTTGCAAAACAATTGTGCTAAAAAATTACACTTAAATTGAAAAAATTTCCAAAAATGCTGGGGAAATTGTGCTAAACGGCACTTGGCATAATTTTTCAAAAAACAAGTGCTAAAACCAAAAAAAAATATGCCAAAACGGCACAAAATATGGCAACTTGGTATCACTGCGCGCGTCTGATCCACGAGATACATGCTGACTCTATCAGTGTTGCCAGGTTGGCATAATTAATTCTTTTTTAGCATAATTTTTTTTTGGCTTCAGAACAATTTTTTTGATACATGATACTAAATGCTTTTTAGCATTATTTTCACCAAACTTTTCCAAAATATGATATTTTCCATAAAATTTTTTAGATATTCCACAATTTTCCATCAACTAATTTTTCAAGGTTTTTTATATTTTACTTTTTGATTCATAAAACATGAGCCAACACACACCAAGGGATAGAAACAAAACATATTTTGAATACATTTTCTGGCCTCACGTGTCAAAAACGTTTTGACTGATCCTTTCATTTCAGCCTTGCAGGACGTTATCTCCCACCACCACTAACAAAACTTTAAAACTAAGAGAAATGTATTCTCATGCTACTTATTTCATACTTTTTACATAACATTTCGTACAAAATTGGCATAAGTATATTACCTCTTAGATGTGATGAGTGTAGGTCGGGCATACTTTTGTCATATAAAAAACATCTCTCAAATCTCCAACAACTTTTTATGAATAAGACCATAATAATCTTACTGTATATGACAAAATCAAATGTTTTCTAAATTTGCGAAGATGAAGTATTTATATGTTTTATAATAGCTTATAATTATCACAATATATTCCGCAAATTTAAAAAAAATATATATGGGTATTTCCATGGCTGCGCACGTGACAGTCGCACGTATTCAACATGAAGAAAATCAAACTAAGGCCCAAATATTTTTTTCTTTATTTAGGTTTTGGAATCAATTTTAGAGCTCTTTATTTAGTGGAAAGCATGGGTGCTGTAAGAGTCGGGGTCCTGACATATTGGTTAACAAAAGCTGTTGCGTGACGTGACAAAAAATAGAAGTGGTTTTTTTCTACATTAACTAAAGTGCAAAAACCAGCGAAATAAGCTAAAAACTTTTTTGTGACTTATTTGGATATTATTAATGGATAGTTTAGATTTATTTTCATAACTGTTTGTTTGATGATTGTAGGTATATTTTTATTGATACAAGCCATAATATGAAGCGTGACGTGACATTGCATTACGTGATATTTTTTTCCTTATGATAAACTCGAATAATGTAGTTTGGTTTTACAGTTTTAATTCAACGAAAATAAATGAAAATTCAACTTCAAGTCAGTGTTTGAAAAGGTACATAAGAATAAAAAACTAGTAAAAAAGGTTATTTATTAAATATTTATCTTTGACGAAATTGCGGTTCGAGCTACTTTTATTTGTAAATTTTCTTCGCATGACAAGTAGTGTAGTTTACGCATGCCTGAGATACTCGACACTTCTTTCCAGTTATCTGTTAACGGTGGGGAAAGTCTTTCAATTTCGTCTGCACTTATAAAAGTTAAATGAATCCCATTTATGTGGCCTCGTGCGCATTCGAATAAAGCTAAGGCGTCGTGCAAAATAATATAGTACTTTGCTTTCGTTATCTGCCAAACTTTTCTTTTAATTACAGCTCCTACTCCATCGACTGCTCCTTTGCCATGAGAAGTGGCAAAGAAGTTCCATTCAATATACATATTTGCAGCCGAATTCCACAAAAAAATTGGGTAAACTCCTAGCTATAAACTTGTTTTTGAATTGGCTACTGCTTCCATCTGACAAAATGAATATATTTTGAAAATGTCCGTATTGGTATTTTATTTGCTGCACAAGTGTTGTTATAAAACAGTAAACATCGTATTTGTTGTGGGTTAGCTTGTCACTTATTATAGCACACGATTTGTGTGTCAAGCCAACCAGGCTACCCATGTAAAAATCGTGCTTTGTTGGTAACTAAAGTGAGCACTTTGCACTTCGTTTTGACACATAAGGCGGTAGTTTTCTTCGAAATCAACTTGCAATATCAGTTCTCCGGGCTTGATTGTATTTTTCTTCATTTCAAAATATTGTTGTTGAGTACGCTTTACAAAAAAATGTACTTTAAATAAAGGCAATCGAGCTTCCAATTCGTGAATGAGGTCCGATAAAGGAGCAATAGTCTGAGTTAAGGTAACACGATCTTGAACTTTGCGGCAATGCTGCCACTTGACAATTTCCTCCAACTTTTCTAAGTTCTTGACTGGAATCAGATCGTTGCACATCTTGTTCACAATTTTCGCATTCGCTTGTCATACACTTTTCCGTCTCGATGTAGCAACAGGCAGTTTGGAGGAAGCTTTGAAAATTAGTTGAAAATGATTTTGAGACTTTTGCACATCCCTCTAATAAAAAGCGAAAATTGGCATGGTGCTGACAGACACACATATTGTGGAGCGTCTTGCTCGTGAGTTCGATTTCCCTTGGCCGGTTTTGAAAAATGTTGACTTACTCACATATTCCTCATCATATTCATTTTTGAATAACTCAAGAACTGTCATCACCATAAAGCGCTTAGCAACTATTTGTCCATCTATAACAAGAGTGGCTTTACGACCTGCATCCTGGACGCTAATGTCTTTACGCATGTAAAAATCTTTAACAGTCTTTATTTTCTGTTCGTGTTCTAAAGATTTGGAAGATTTTTTTTTCGGCAATTATTGTTGAATTTAGATATTTGGCACTCAAAACGTTGAGAACTTCTATTTTCTTTTTCAAATTCATAGGCAAGGCTTTTTCTACCGTCTTGACTGCTTTTCCCAATGTTTGCTTGCAATAATATGCCTCATTCATCCCTTCAAATTTACTGTTTTTATTTTTCATTCGGTGTTGTTTTTGTTTTACGCGGTCTTTTTCTCTCCTCTCCCTTATACGTTTCTTGTTCGTTTTAGACAATTTCAACTGCCGCTGTCGATATTTTTGTGTTCTTTCCTTTGCATTTAAGCGATACGCTTGCGATTTTACGTGATCATCTTTCAACTTTTCCCTAAATTTTTTATCTTTGTTTTTAATTTCTTCAAAAACGGTGTCCATTTACATAAAAACATTTATTGCTGATTAGAAAAATATTTGCAGCAAAAATTTGAAGAAAGTTTAACTTACACCAGTTGCGTTTCGTGACAAACGAATAGAAAGGGTATATTATTAATTTCGGTCAAAGTAATTTATTTTTTAAGTTTTAAATATAAAATTTGCTTTAATTTTAAATTTTTTTTGAATTCCGTTCCACAGCGCAGAAGATATGACAAAAAATTATGCTTTTAAGGTGCGCATGTGACATTAGAATATCAAGGAAAACAAATTGAAAAATGACAGTTAGATTTCTCTCGCTTTGCTCTTTTCGCCTTTTTTTTTAGTTTATTGTTGTTGTAAGCAAACTATTTTGTAATTACTGCAATCGTAAAAAATGCGTTTTAAAAAAAGTAACCATTAAGTAATCATTATGGGTGTTAAGTTAAGGTATAAATTCTTTAAATTAATTTGAATATTTTTCTCTCATAATATTGGATAAAAAAAATTGTTTAATAACTTATAATTTTTTGGCCGCGGAAGACCTTTCTGTGGAAATACCCATATTTGAAAATCAGTGTAGAGACTTTGCCAAAAATGTTGCCTTGACAATTTTAGTTTTATGTAGGAAACATTTTTTGGAAACAATGTAAAGCTTTGGGTTTTGGCCCTCCCAATTTAATATGGAAGGAACTGCAATACAAATGTATGAAAGCGGCAATGTTTGTTCTAAATTTCATGCAGTTTATTCTTAACAAAATATAGGATAATCTTTTTATCGAATGTGCACTCCATTTAGACTTCAGTTTCTGAAAGAACTTAACAAACTAACAAAATGGAATTTTGGGGTTTTCTGGATGAGCTTTTTTTGAATTGTGATTTTATCGTATCGCAAATATTTTGGCTGAAATTTTATTTTAAGAATTTTGTTTTTTAAATCAATTTTTTTCTGACGGCTACATTTTGTTAACCTATAGGAATTTTGTTTTCCAGTTCATAGCATAATTATAGGTACTGACCAGTTGGGGAAATATTAAACACTAGTTTGAAAAGCCAGCATTTCGTGCTTCAAAATCGCAAAATGTCGAGAAATTCTCAATTCTTCTCACATACTTTATCATGACTCGAAAATGACTGGTACAAGTTTAATTGAAACAAATTTAAGTTCAACTTATGCATATCCCACTTTTTCGAAGTTATCACAAATATTATAACAAATAAATATTTTTTTTCCTTTAATGTATATTTTTATTTTTTTAAATCATAAAAAATCGATTAGTGGAAAAAGTATTTAATTTTGTGAGTCATATAAAGCGTAAAATCTCCGTTATTTTCATGATCCGACTTGTTTTATTCATAAGATGTGTAACTTTATGATAAAGTAATAAAATTCAAACACTTTTTCATCTTTTCGGTGTTTCATGATTTTTTATAGAAAGTAAAATGATATTTTAATGAAAAAAAAAAAATTGTTTGTCACAATTTTTTGATAACTTCGAAACTATTGCTCAAATTAAAATGTGGCATAGACAAAAGTTGAAGATAATGTAAACCTAAAGTTTTTAAAATTTGGTTCAAAAAAATCAGACTGGTCATTTTCGAGTTATTATAAATTATGTGCAGAAATATTTCAAAAAATTATGCAGGTACTACTCTCCACCTGCATTTATGATGACGGCATTTGAATTCCAGCTAATTCAGAAAAACTCCAAATGCCAATTTGTTAGTTTCGTTAAGTATTTTCAGAAACTGAAGTCGAATCGGAGTGCACATTTTATGTGTTGCACAGTGTCATTAAAGAAAACTGTAGTTTAAGGTAACACTGCAGAAAAAAACATGAAAGAAATGGAATTTAGTTTTTCAAATCGTGAATATACAAAATATTCAATTAATTTACTTTCGTCAGAATAGACAACCTATACAATTAGAAAATACTAATGGAAGTAGTCAACTCAATATGACACAAAAACTGTTTTTAACAGTTGATGAGGTGGAGTTTATTGTACTTCACGTGCGCACGTTTTTTAAATAATAAACGACCAAATGTAAGAACACTCTACATGCCGTTAGACTGGCGGATGTCCTCGCAAAATTTAAAGCTGACATTAGAGCTATCCAGGAAATGCGATGGACATGATACGGTTGCACGAGAAAAGAAAACTGCGATATTTACTACAGCTATCAAAGTTCGACCCAGTGAGCATAGCCACAAATCGCATCAGAGCGAAATATTTCAATATCTGGTTAATTTGTTAAATTGTGGCCGTCGGTGGTGCAATGGGTAGTGTGCGCGCCTCTTGTACTTGAGATCCTGGGTTCGATCCCTGCTCTGTCCACCTTAAAATTCTTTCGACGGCGATCACCTCGCATAGTGATGGCGACACTATCGAGTATTTAGCCATGATAATGCTTCTCAAAAATACCGTTCGGAACCGGTGTAAAACTGTAGGTCCCAATCAGTGACTATAAAACTGGAAAGCGCACAGCTCACTGGTTGTGAGAAGCTCTCCCCGATTCCTTCATGGAATGTAATGGGAAACCATTTTTTTTTTTAATTTGTGTGCCTGCACCGACTGAGGATAAATAAGATGAGGTCAAATAATAATGTTATGAGCGTCTGGAGGAAATTACGAACGTTGCCCTGATCACGACATTACGATTATTCTACGCGTTTTGAATGCCAAATTAGGAAGTTAATGTGTCTTTCGACCAACCATCGGTAATCACAGTCTATGTGATACAGGTGGTTCCTATGGCACATCTGATCGAAAAGGTACTCTGAAATGATGTGGACTAGAAGACCACAGACGACTTAGCGATTATAAACCATACAGCAAACTAAGATTAAATAGTGTTTGATTGATACTAATGACAGCTAAATTATGTTTAATGTTGTTTGCATGATATACATATTAATAAAATTCTACACCAAAAATATTGCCATAATAATTATTTCGCTGCGTGTATTACTAAGTATGCATTTAGTTAGCGTAGAATTCTTGATTTGGTCAAAATAGCAATTTTAATGCAAATTTCACACCCGACATATGAAAGATCACAGACAAATTTCATATTAAATGACACACTTCAGGCATTTTAAGTCCATTTAAATGGAGAGTGTCCAACTGTGAAACTGTGCCTTACATCCAAAGCCTACTTACCATGCGACAAACAGCTGATCGAAAGTGTCTACAATTCAGTACATAAATCGGACACCACTTACACCCTCTCCAAAAAAAAATCCAAGCGAATACTCCCACCTAGAGATGGGCACGTCAGTAGCTTTTGGTGCACGCACGCTTACAAAAGGTATTCACGTTAACGCACGCTCACGTGAGCAGAATATAATCGTATTCACATTCGCGCATGAATCACCACCTCAAAGATGATTGCTTCTGATTTCCACTAGTATTCTTCCAGACGTATAAAACACTCCTTTGCTTGTAGCTGCGCTCCTTGATACACAGAAGATGATTAGCGAAACTTTGTTACAGGGAAATGGTATTAGAAGTCTTTCAAAAATAAGTTGTTGAAACAAGTATGTAGTCAGAAAATCGAAATTAAATGCAATCAAACGTTCGGAAATATGCGTGACTCAAGCGAAATTAGTACACACTCACTTACGCAGATTGGGCTCACGTACGTCGAAGCACGAAGATTTGTTCGTTACTCAATTCCACGTACACTCACGAAGCAAAATGTGATGCTACTCACAATCACACTAATCACGTGACTCCCGCCCATCTCTACCCACACCATTCCTAGAATTTCAACGGATCCCTGTTAACGTAACAATCGCTCGGCTAACAAAAGTGGTTTGTAAATTTGTAACTAAATTGTACGTTTCTGTTTCCACGCACATCAATGTAAATGCGTAAATATTAAAAATGAAATTATATCTCCCCTTTCGTATTCACTGTCCTATATGGTGGTGCAATATTTCGTATGGTCGGGTTTGATAAATGAAGCATTTCACATATCTAACTCCCTGATTGCCTAAATTCGCAACAGCCACGTTGTATTTTTTGTTCATACAAATTTTTATTTATAACTGAAGCAAAATTTGTTATCTTTTTTTTAAAGATGTTCTTAAATGGAGAATTTAGATTCAATTTAAATTTGTAACACAGCAGCTGAATTACTTACCCACTAAATATATTTTTACTTCCTCAATTTGTTTAACAACGCAGCGCCATCTATGCCCATAAATACATATTCCATTTCTAATATCTCCTCCTTTGTTGTTTATTGTATTCGCCAAGTCTAATTTCATTATTAATTATTTCACATCCTCTTTATTACACCACTTGATTACGATACGAACAGAATTCGATTGCTAAGAGACAGACTATCAAACTTACTCTCTTGAACATAACATTTTATTACGTACTATTCCCTTTTTGCATTTATATTTTCTGTACTCTTTTCCGCATTTTGTCTGCAGCTTCAACACCCGGTCGACGATTTTAATTTCGTTACCGAAAGAAATACACGAATCACTACACTTTATCGGACTTCCGACAGGTTTCCATTGATTTTCTTCCACTTTTAATCACATTTAAGCAACACGAACACAATTCTTAGTCTTTAATCATATTTATTTATTTTCTTAAATTTCACTCCTTATAATGTTTGTAACTATTTCCATTTCTATATTTCCGCTTTACCGTTTGCCTATTCTTGTTGCACAATGTTTCAAGAACTTCACCGAAAAACACCAACAATTTTTTTTTGAACAATTTTAATAATAGATTATTAACAATGCACTAGTTATTGATCTTGATGCACTTTTTATTTACTTTTACACACATTTGAGACGAATATTAATAATTTTTATGGAAAACTTGTAAATTACGCGCACTTTGCCCAAAATTCTAATTAGACTAACGATAAATGTTGAAAATAACGGCCCGTTAGAAATGATTTAAAAGGAGAGAAAGGAGAGAGAGAGAGAAAAGCAAACACAACATTTCTCTTAAGAGTTTGATGATTAATCGACTGATCAGGGATGGTAATAACGCGTTTCTGTGGAATCAGAGTGGTGAAGATAATACAAGTCGTATACACTGCGAATCACTTAAATAAGGAAATTTTTCAAACTTTGAACGTAAATATCATTTAAACTGGATATATAGGAGAATTACGAATAAAGATTATACTCGTACTATTACGTTTTTTTGTTGTATTTTTTACAAAAACAATTTTTTTTTATTTACTTTAAATAAATTGGTGGTTAAAATTAAAAATTAGATAAAATAATGGATTAATTAAATTTTCTGTCAAATTTACGACTAATAATAATTAAAGAAATGGATTTTGTAATGGGTGTTACCACTATTATTAGAAGTTTCTTCAAACATATGGGCAGTCATTTATTGGAAAATAGACCCTAAATAATTTAAAGAAATTGTGTCCCAAGCATTATTGATCGCATCTTATAATGATCAAACAAATGGTTACATTGAGGAAAAGCGGCTTCTAATATCCTCTTGTACGATGTGCCAGTCAACAACCAAACCGATGGTGCCGTAGTAAGACATGTTTTCATTGCAAAAATTTTTGTTCTTTTCTTAAATCGTGGAAATAGTAGTCGTATCCATCCGGTACATCGATATTATTTTTTTTCCCGTCGACACATAAAACATCACAAATCTGTTCCAGATACCTTGTAATGGTAGTCTCGTTGACGTCGCACTGTGTAATGTCTCGATGTGAGCGGTGAGATAGCATACTATTTCAAGGTTGAAGTAAACGGTGTTAAGAATCATTCCTAGGAAGTTCATATGCTCTAGAAAGTTGTTTATTGAGATCTTAGGTACATTTCTGTAGTTCATTCTTTCATTAAATTTTGAACGGATTGCTACCTATGGATCTGAGCAGGGGAAGAAGGTAAAAAACGTTTTTTTTGCATTTTTTACCTTGAAGATGACGTTTTTTTGATTTTATACGTCGACAATTTTTGTTCTTTATGACAAGAGTTACAACTTTCCCTCAGAGAATAAATCAAAATCCCGAACGGTTTGCAAGATATGAGCCTAACAAAATTATCACTTTTTTGCAAAAATGACACCGAGGCCCCAAATCTTTGGAAATATGGTTATATTTCCATGACTTAAAAAATTACACACAGTGTAATTAATACAATAAATTAATAGATTTATAACGGCCCTTTTTACATTTATTTGCATTGAATGCATTATTTGATTTTTTTTTATGAAATGAGAATCTGCTGCTGGTTTGCTTCTCCTTTCTTTGTTGTCTCTCACATTTTTATTTTCAGAAGCTTTCAGTTATGCGTTGGTACACAAACAAGATATTTATTACAAATCAAGTTGATGCAAGCCAAGCGTGGATTAATTACTTGTGTTTTTTATTGCACTTATTTCACAAATGGTCCTCCGTTCTGATTTTCTCAGTAAATTATCGGACTGACAAGGGGCTTCACGTTGTTGCCTTTTCCTCAAAATAGTTTCTCACTTTTGTAGCACACATACATACATATATACGAAACACATAAACAAAAACCAAATTAACATCATAAACCATTTCACCGTCTGAACCTTCATTTATTATTTTTTCACTGTTCAGGCGCTTTTTATATCCTCTGGCCGATGAACTATTGACGATTGAACACATGAAACTAAAACGCAATACATCAGGCAAATATGAAACACTCATCTGCAATTTACACGCACACTCAGGAATATTTCTGACTCACTGACTGAGAGAATAATGCAAAAATACAACACAGTTACAAGATAGACTCTCTCGCTGTCCCTCATTTATTCTCTTGCTCTCGAGAGAGCATAGACAGTGCAACAAACCCAGCTGTGTTTGTATCACAATCATAAATATATGTGGGTCGCAATCACATATATTATAGCATATTAATCATTGTGCCTCAAACAAGTAATATTCAATGGCAAACACAATGTGTTTGGACACAAGTATATTATATTTGCGACAAGCTCCAAACACAATTTATATTTGCATCCAAACAACAAGCAAGACAGATATTTCAATGTATATATTTGCTGGGTTGAAATCTCGAAATCTTCGAAATCATGTTATACCTGAACGCCATTAAACAAAGTTGTTCATACCGAAAATAAAATACAATTAATCCTTTCAAGATCCTTAACACTTCCAATACCGACTTAAAACGGCTAGGAATTTGTGAACGCTACACGCTGAGACATACTGCCTCTGTAATATATTCCCTCAAACACATTCTGCAGGAGGGCTTCATCCCAAAAATTCATATACTCACGTCGAAGCATTCGTGTGTTTGCTCCCAAACGAATGATTGATGACTGAATGCATGACACTAAAACGCAACTGATATTTGAATCACAAACAGACACATAACACATATTAAACATTTTGTCTCAAACATGCAATATTGTTAGGCAAATACAATGTGTTTGGACACAAGTGGACAATATTTGCGACAAGCTCCAAACACACATTATATTTACAAACTAACAAGAAAAAAATACAGATATCTTAGCGTGTTCGTTGTAGGCACGGAGGTCACGGTGTGCTCTCGGGGTGTTCCGAGAAAGATTCCCGTAATGGTACATTATTGCCAGATTGTTGACCTCGCTGTTACGCTGGCTGTTAAGCGCGGCTAAAGCTCGCCGTATTGGGTAGTAGTCCTTGCCAACCAACCTGGGTTACTGACAGGTACAAAAGAAATAAATCATACCAGCCTTACACTGAAATAAATTAATTAAATTACTGGGGACCCGAAGCAAATACAAATGAAACTAGCACATAAGGAACTTGTATACTCACACTTTACCACATACACTTTACAGTCATATCCAGCTGATGTAATGCTGGAAGGCCCTCCCTCTCGGAGCTGACACACTCCTCTATGAAATCCTTACTGATTTGAAGTTGTCCCATGATCTGCCTCTATTCACATTTATCCCCCTCCCTTCTACCACACTTTACACTCCTTTAAGCCGCCATATTAAAAACTCTTTAACATTTCTTTTCAACTAACATTACAATAGATACCTTTATTTATAATTTTCCACTTTTCTAGGACATATCGGTCATTACCACAAAGGAACGGACTTGGAATCGCAGGTAAATAATTCAATAAATTCCCAAAATCAAAAACAAAGTCAATAGAATCGATAACCTACATAAAGAACTTTCACTTAATGCCACGCATAGTTTAAATCCCAATAACAATCAAATCCATTTAATTTCCTCCTCAGATGATGGGCCAAAAACACAATGAAAATGGCAGATGCGTCTTCTAACGGCCTCTAGTAACGGGAAGCACCAGATAATTCGAAATCTTTAATTCTCCGAGGTTGGTAATTATGGCTGGTTATTTTTTCCCCCTTCTTTCTCTTCAGATATCGCTGGACTTCCTTGGTTGAGGCTATGTTGGCGCCCCTGCAGCTTTACTTTGAAGGGCGTTCCGGGACTGTCCGTACGTTCATGTCTGTCCGAAGTACGTATATTAGTTTTTGGTAAGTATCATGGTCGCGTGTGTATGGTTTTCAATATTTATGTATATGCATACATATATATGTATATATATGCTACCCTCATTCCAGGTTTCCAGCAACTTTTACTTTTAACACTAATACTTTCGAGCAAAAGGCTAACATTTCCTTTAATCTTTTTTTTACAATGGCAATTAATCCGTACTAAGAGCGAACGGTGAAAATAGGCCTGAGCTCAACCCTACTATTTTTCGCGTACCTTTAACAAAGCTTTCAAGGGTCTGTTCCTTCCGAAAAAAAAAACAAAACTAACTGTATACCTTTTAGCCCAACCAATGCGTTGAAATTTCAATAAAAAAAAACTCCAAAATGTATACATATATGTATATATATTTCTTATAATATTATTACACTATTCGTTTGTTTGTTTTTTCAGGTTTCAGGTACAAGTAAGTGTGGGTCCGTGCCCGCGTTTACCAAAGCACTCCTGGATCAGGTGGTGCTGACACTGCTCCTCCAACGATGGACCGGTCAGAGGTGGATGTTTGCGGCTGTTTCGGTTGTTGTTGTTACTATTGTTACTATTGTTACTGAATGTTATTTATTCCACTGTTGTATTTACTTATGATTTCAAACGTGTATGTTACTTGTATAAATGAACGCGAGTATTTCAAAAAACTTCTGAATTTGTTTCTCTGGACCGATCGTGTTCGAGTTTCATCCCAAAAGAAAAGAGGAAGCCACCATTTTCCCTCAGCCAAAATGTCCGTATCCAGCTTTCTTCTTCTAACCTTTTCATTCCCCTGACATGTTTCTTGCCCCAGCCAACTTCCTCTGTACGCAAACACCCTTTGTATCAGTGCCTTTCAAACTGTACCATCTCTACCATACGACCATGACAACGGTGTAGAAATATGTTTGCTAGCAATTTTGTTCTACACCGTCAAGTTGAGATATTTTGAAATTCAAATGGCGATTTCTTTTTAACTGGATACAGTGTATTTTGAATTAAATAATTTTTACATACATACTGACTTCGGTGGCCTTAAACAACACAGAGGGGTTAGAGGGCTTTCAAAACGGAAATAATATATTTCTCCAAACGGTTCGATCCTTAGCTCGAAACCCCCAATTAATGGGGATTAAGTAGGCTTGATTGTGATGTATGAAAGTTATCAAAATAATACAAATTTAACAGCGTTTTCAAATTTCAACAAACATGGTGCGCCCAAAAAAGCTTAACACCTTCAGAAAGAACAAGTGTTACTATTGAAATCCAAAGGACTAAATCTCCTTCAAATATCAGAAAAAATTAAGAGGAAAACCAGTTGTACACAACTATTTGAATAATATCGATAAATATGGAAAAACATAAAAGGACGCACAAAAATGGCAACAACGGGTGGAGAAAGGCAAACAAATTGCACACTTGCGTCCAATTCTTCCATGCCGGCGGCAAAAATTCGCAGCGAAATTGATGGTAACGCGAGTTGTTGTACAGCACGTCGTATTTAAAGTCACGCAAGTCATGCAAAAAAAGCCGTAATTTAATGCGAAACGTAAACATCAACGGCTCCAATTTGCTAAGGATACGATACAATAACATGATCGAAAGTGGGGAATTCAGACGAGAAAATAAAATAATATCGATGTACCGGATGGATACAACTACTATTTCCACGATTTAAGAAAATAACAAAAATTTTGCAATGAAAACACAAGAGAAAATGAGGAATTATGATATGGTGTGTCATGTCTTACTACGGCACCATCGATTTGGTTGTTGACTGGCACATCGTACAAGAGGATCTTAGAAGCCGCTTTTCCTCAATGTAAGATGCGACCAATGATGCTTGAGACACAATGTCTTTAAATTATTTATGGTCTCTTTACCAATAAATGACTGCCCATATTTTTGAAGAAACTTCTAATAATGGTGGTAACACCCATTACTAAATCCACTTCTTTAATTATTATTAGTCGTAGAAATTATTCCATTATTTTATCTAATTTTTAATTTTTCCTGATTCAAGTGACGCATTCAAAAACCGTCAATTTATTTAAAGTAAATAAAAAAACAGTTTTTGAAAAAAAGACAAAAAAAATCGTAATAGTACGATTATAATCTTTATTCGTAGTGAATTTCGTAATTCTCCTCTATATCCAGTTTAAATGATATTTACGTTCAAAGTTTGAAAAATAAAATTCCTTATTTAAGTGATTCGCAGTGTATAAGACTTACTTTTGTCGCGCGTTGTATTATCTTCACCATCTCTGATTCCACAGAAACGCGTTATTACCATCCCTGATCAGTCGATTAATCATCAAACGCTTAAGAGAAATGTTCTGTTTGCTTTTCTCTCTCTCTCCTTTCTCTGCATTTAATTCATTTCTAACGGGCCGTTATTTTCAACATTTATCTTCAGTCTAATTAGAATTTTGGGCAAAGTGCGCGTAATTTACAAGTTTTCCATAAAAATTATTAATATTCGTCTCAAATGTGTGTAAAAGTAAATAAAAAGTGCATCAAGATCAATAACTAGTGCATTGTTAATAATCTATTATTAAAATTGTTCAAAATGCCGTGTTATTTTAATGATTTCGCGCATATTCGGTAAAATTTTTTGGTTTGTTTATGGTTTGTTCGTTCGTTGGCAGATGTGAGTTCGATATGCGTGTGTGTTTGTGTTTTTCGGTGAAGTTCTTGAAACATTGTGCAAACAAGAATAGACAAACGGTAAAGCGGAAATATAGAAATGGAAATAGTTACAAACATTATAAGGAGTGAAATTTAAGAAAATAAATATGATTAAAGCCTCTCTCAACTAAGAATTGTGTTCGTGTTGCTTAAATGTGATTAAAAGTGGAAGAAAATCAATGGAAACCTGTCGGAAGTCCGATAAAGTGTAGTGATTCGTGTATTTCTGTCGGTAACGAAATTAAAATCAATGGAAACCTGTCGGAAGTCCGATAAAGTGTAGTGATTCGTGTATTTCTGTCGGTAACGAAATTAAAATCGTCGAGCGGGTGTTGAAGCTGCGGACAAAATGCGGAAAAGAGTACAGAAAATATAAATGCAAAAAGGAAATAGAATGTAATAAAATGTTATGTTCAAGAGAGTAAGTTTGATAATCTGTCTCTTAGCAATCGAATTCTAATCAAGTGGTGTAATAAAGAGGATGTGAAATAATTAATAATGAAATTAGACTTGGCGAATACAATAAACAACAAAGGAGGAGATATTAGAAATGGAATATGTATTTATGGGCATAGATGGCGCTGCGTTGTTAAACAAATTGAGGAATTAAAAATATATTTAGTTGGTAAGTAATTCAACTGCTGTGTTACAAATTTAAATTGAATCTTTATTAAATTCCCCATTTAAGAAGATCTATAAAAAATGATAAAAAATTTTGCAAAAATTTAGGACATGGGGCAGGCAAATTTTTTAAAAATAAATCAAAATTAAAGAAAAGGTAAATAATGTGAGAAAATGGAAAAGTAGCCCTCGCAGGGACCTATGTTGCTCGTACCGTGTGGTAGAACTTTTGGAAAATCGTTAAATTTATATTGCACTAAGTCAGGCAGGGGGGTTAAAATTCCCTCTGTACTTTAAGTCGATGTGTGGCAAAATCGGAAAAATCACACGATAGTTTTAAAAAAAATTTATTTTTCTGGATGGTTACCATAACCAATCTCATGGTTACTGTACGCACAAAAGTGGACTTATGTGGACTTACAAATATCCCCCCAAAAAAAAGAATGACACCACGGAATTCGTGCCACAAATACCTTTCGTTGAGTACCCACACTAATCCATACCCAAATGTTCCTGGGTGTGACGGTTTTTTGGAGCCTGTGGGCCCCATAGGTCCGTGCGGCGGCTAGTTTTTAATTTTCTCACATTATTTAATATTTCTTTAATTTTGATTTTTTTTTAAAAAAAAAATCCAATGAGTGTTCGAACTCACGGGCGATGTTTAACACCTTTTTGCTACACGGCACCTGTTCGATTTCTATGAACACATTCGTAAATGTTACATTGGAAAATAAAAAACAGCGTCAATCATATGATGACGTTACAGTTAAATAATATTAATACTTAAAATTATTTAAAGACCAGTGCACACTGGGACAGATTGAAAATATGACCGGACAAAATTCCAAAAATCGGAGCAGTAATCCAGATAAAATAAGTTACTTAAACAGTGGCCAATTAACCACTGAGGTCGAAAATTAACTGTTTTGAAGGTTCCATGCACGTTGTTGATCAGGCAAGGGGCCCAAAGTTGAGTATTGTTTCAGTACATGCATGCAGGCTAATTTTGGGTTATTTTTAGTAGATGTGTGTTATATGAAGGTTATGTTTCTGGTTATTTTAAACTCTTTTTATTGATTTTGTGTTATAAGAGCTACGAAAATGTATATTAAGTTAATTTAATTTACTTAAGGTTTCTAGTTCAATTGCAATGAAAGTAGTTGACTAAAAATATTACATTTTTTAATCTTTTGTGGACCGCCAAAAATTAGCACCAACTAGGAACAGCGCGCGATTTTCACTTCTGAATACTTTGGACCCTAACCGAAGTCACTGATTTTATTTCGTTACCCTTTACTACCATTTGCTGAAGAAATTTTTTTTTTAAACTTTGCTCTAGTTTTTGATTTCAAATTTAAATATAAATTACTTGTGTAAGAATTGAATTTTTTCAGTGTAAATTCAAATACATTACTGTGTCGGAATTTAGGTCTGGAAATACCATAAAATGTCAAACTAAAATTTCGAAACTTCAAACTAAAATTTTGAAAGTTCCGAGGACGACGATAATGAAAATGTCGAACGTAATGATATAGAATTTTTTAAACCAAGTTTTTTTTTTTGGTTCCAAATAAATCTTGTATGGTTACGAAACAAACTTCTCAAACTTTTTATTTATTTTATAATTCCTAATAAATTTGGTAGAAAAGTTTGAAACGTTAAACCTTGTTAAGAAACTAAATTTTATGTGAAAAGGTAGAATTACACATGCTCTTCCCTCCGTTATGTTAGTTATCGAAATCCTGATCGAAAAATGTTTGCCAAACATTAAATCTTGCCATCCAAAAACCTCTGATACGATACCCATAACGTTTTTTTTTTTAAATTTAACCCCCCCTATAACTCCAGCCCCCTCCAACCAATGCAAAAAGCAAATGCCAGAAATGAGCTCAGCATCCTCGAAAACCTACCGACTAATGAGTTTGACACGACTAAAACCAAAAACAACGACGTTATTAATTTTGTCCGGTCATTTTTTCAATCTGTCCCAGTGTGCAGTGCAAGCACATGTGTCATTATTTTCTTGCTCAATACTTTTTGTTTTATTCCCACAAAAGTCAAAGAATGCAAAGCAACAGACACTTGTATATACATACATACATTGTTATATTCGTACATACCGTCACCTGAAATGCAAAAGGCCGTAACTAACATTTGCAAAATTGTTCAGGAGGAGCAAAAAACTAAATAAATTTATTCACATTTGTTCGTAAATCTTTTAAGAATTTCGTTAATAATGTCGGTGTTTTTAGTGGGAGAAGGCTAAAAATTTGCGAGGACGTGTAGTTTGGTATTATGTATCAATTTCAATCAAAAAGTCAATTTTGGAAATGTTGTTAGTTACGGCCTTTTGCATTTCAGATGACGATACGCTAAACAAGTTCACAAAATTGTCGTTGCTCTCTTGCTATCTCGCTAATACGTCATTACTCTCTTTGCTCTGAGAGTGCTCCGCACCCACATTTTATTGGACTTACCTTTCACTATAATAAAAAAACAACAACAACAACTACTACTACTGATATGTTGGGGATTTATTTGTGCTTGCTGTGTCGTGGAGTGTTTGTGTGGGTGGTGGGTGTAGGGGGGGGTACCTAAAATAAAAACTGTTAAGGGAATGCAAAGAGTGGAGAGTGCGAGTGTAAATTGTCATGGTGGAGGGTATATAAGCTTCGGCCCGGCCGAACTTAACACCGTTTCTACTTGTTTTTGTATACACCGGGCAATGCTGAACATCAAATGACTCGCTTTGTTTGGCCATAGCAACAACAAAGAAACAACCAAACACACAACATCACACATACTTTGTCCGAAGTAGCTGACGTATACGTGTGTCACATAACCACATGTTTGCCATATCAACAGCAACGAAACAGCCAAACACACAACATCACACATACTTTGTACGAAGTAGCTGACGTATTATTATGTCACCATAACGTCAACTGCGCAAGCCCTTGCGCTTGCAAATGAAATTTTGCGTGGCTATGCTTTATATCTCCGTTCAACAACAGCAACAGACACATGTACATACATACATTATTATGTTAATACATACGCTATAGACACAATTTCGTTTGCCTCACCCTTGCCACACCACTCTTTCATTGCTCTCTTGATCGCTCGTTTTTGTTTAACACGTCATTATTCTCTTTCGCAGAAAATCTGGTTTTAGCAGCAGCATAAAATCTGGTTTTAGCAGATTTTGACTTTGATAGATTTAGTCCCTATACGCCCATCAAAAAAATATTTTTTTGTAATTGACTCTTTTTTATAGCACACGTCATTACATAGCCTTTAAAATACTGACACTGACCTGGAGAACAGTAGTGTACAAAATTTATTAAAAATGACGGCATTATATTCAGCAAAGGACCGGTCAATCAGGTTCAGAATTTCTTGACATGAAACATCTTGGACCACTGATTTGGAGAGAATAAAAGTTTGACGAGTGTGTGACTCTATTTCATCGCACACCACTGTAATTTAAAAGCGTTTTTTTCCCTCTTTACTATTCCCTCTTAACTATTTTTTTTTTGCAAAATTTTTACTGGGAGCCGCTTTAAATTGCTCAGCTCTTCATTCAAAGTGGTTTACATTATTTAATAATTATAAAATTATATCTTGTAAACGAAATTTAAGGGATATCAAAATGACAATGGACTGAAGCTAATTTATGTATACGCAGAAATTTTCATTGGTGAAATGCTAGATATATGAGTGTTCAACGACAACCTTGAAGAGTCACATAAAGCAACGTATAGAAAAGTTTTTGAGAGAAGAAAATGTACCCATAGTATGGAATGCAGTGCTGCCAGAGACCGAGTAAAACATTATGCCAAATGTCCTCAAAAATTGTGCCGTTTGCAAAATCATTATGCTAAAATTGACTTTTTAGTGGTTTTTGTTATACAGAGACCAAAACTCTTACAGACCCTCCAAGAAATGAGTGCATATCTCACATTTAAACATCTGTTATACGTTAAGCATTCAGCTTAAAAAGAAGTATTATTATGGTTTTAATTTGTTATAGCATGTATCTTAATTTCATACAAAACACTGCGTTATAATATTTTGGCAATTTCTACAACAACAACGAAAGCCAAACTAAGGGTGATTTTCAGCTCCAATTAGTATCACATTTTTTTAATTAAAATTTCAAAAGAATTTATTTAGAATTTTGTTTGAGATCAATTGTTGGTTAATAATTTTTTCCAATAATCTTAGAATATAATTTCCCAAATTTTGGATAATTCTTTTGCAATCCGTTTCACTTATCAAACGGACGAGTGATCAAATCGTCTTCGAAATTTTCTTTGTCTGCTATTACTCTCTTAATGAACCCGGAGATTTTCTCTGGAGTTTATATCTGGCACTTCGAGAAGAACTTCTATCAGATTTAGACCATTTTACAAAAGTCACATATTGATACATATTGTAGGCACTGTACGGTCCAAAACGACTAATTTGAAGTTTGTAAATAATCGTTCATATTTTTACTGTAGGTACAAAAAGTAAGTTTTACATCGGGTTTTTTACTCGTGATTTCAGGAAAGTATTTTGGCAAAATTTTATAAAGAAATTTGTCACTTACCTCTACACGAACATTTTTGAAATGGTCAACCTATTTCTGATATTTCATGAATTTAATTTTTTCTTTTACGCCTGTGGAGTTACTTTGTTTGCCAAAGTAGTCGGAGCATCAAATTTTCTGTATCAAATTGTCTGCACGAAATTACTTTCGCATAACAACCTTGTAGTTGATGTTGTTCACGAAATTTTCGCAAAGAGGTTAGTGAGTACCAGGCAATTATACCGATAAATATGCTATAAAAATAGATTTTTGAGTTAAATGAAAAGGAGAAACTTTCAACACGAAAAATTGTGCCGTTTGCAAAAAAATTGTGATAAAAAACTGCACTAAATGTCGAGAAATTGCGCTAAACGGCATTTGGCATAATTTTTCAAAAAACAAGTGCCAAAATCAAAAATATTGTGCCAAAACGGCATAAATTAGGCCAACATGATAACACTAGTGGAATGCCAACAAAGAAAACGAGTGAAGCGCGTCGTTTGTCTGCTCTCTCTCTCTTACTCTCTTCGTTGAATATTTCAATATCCGAGCAGTTTTCTAATGATTTTATTGTATCTAACTATAGAAATTCCAACCATATTTCAATAAAATTACATACAGTATATACAAAGTATGAAATAATCAAGTTATGACGCGGGAATGGACAGCGTTTGAATGAATCGCTTCGACCTTTTTGGTTATCTTTTACTAGGGTTGCCAAAGTGCGCCGGTTTTTTCTTCTCTTCTTGTACAACCTTTTTGAAAGTCAGTGGAATAGTTGCAGTTTCATAGATTTCGGTTTGAAGTGACAGAACCATAGAATAATACATACCAAAGAAGCTTTTATTCGCTCAATAAATTAAACGTCATAGGTACGATGGAAAGTAAACATTGGATGGTGGAAAATATGGGTTCAATAATACCAGATAGTGGCAATAGTATACAGCGATCAACAAAGGAACAACAACTGAATTTCGTGTTTTTGTGGCAAACTAGTTGTGTGAAATACAATACAAATGTATACCAACGATAAAAGTCAACAAAAAAGTACAAAATATATTTAAATTTTTCAGTTCTACACCAAAACGACAGGAAAAAGTTAAGTGAACATATTTTGTAACTCCACCTGGTGTAAGGTAATTTTAAATTTAATTGCTTTCATTTCCACAAACCTACGATGAGAGTGTGAAATGAAACATCAGACGAGAGAATAAGTTTATCTATGTATGTATGTATCATTCTATGGACAGAACAAGCATAAATCACAATTTGAAAGATATTACCATAAATTAAACGTAGTTTAAATTAATATCAATCAAACATAATTCAAAAACGATTAGTTTTCACCAGCGTGTGGAATTTGCCTAAAATTTTGAAAACTCCGTTATTTTAAAATTCAACTAAAGACGATCAAGAAGTAGACGACCAGAAGATGTGCGCGATTTGGCAATCCTCGTGAAAGAGAACCAAAAAGTGGTCACAAATCACTCAAACGAATTTCTCTCTCGCGTAATATCATGATTATTTCATACTTTTTGCAGTTTATGTAATTTTACTTGAACATGGCTGGAATTTGTATAGTTATGTATAATAACACTATCAAAAAGCTGTTCGTGTATTGAAATATTCATTGAGTAAGAGAGATCAGAGAATGGTTAAAGGTTCACTCGTTTTTTTTTTTGTTGGCATTCGAGTGAAGAGAAATTTTGACTGTCTACATATACATACATCGTTTTTGATTCAATTACAACCAAAAACTATACGAAACCCGCAACCAACCGGCGAAATTTGGCAACCCTCGTAGAAGACAACCAAAAATGTCGACGGGATTCACTCAAACGCATTTCGCTCTCGTGTCATAACTTGATTATTTCATACTTTTTACATACTTTATAATTTGTTTCTAATTTTTCGACCTTTATTTTAATTATTCTTGACTAATTATTCAAGCTTAAGGTCACTTCTGATTTTATAAAACTTTTTGTTTTTCTCTTTTTTCTCTCGATATTTCGATTTCCTTTGGAAATCTTCTTCAGGATAGTTTTTAATATTAGAAATAACAAACAAACATCAATACAAATTAAAATGAAAATTTTTGACAAATTGTGAAAAGTAATACTATTCATACATATTATAATACAGTAATGTTCACATAAAGTAGAAATATTAAATCGAACAAAATTTTAAAATATTTTAAGACCATTTAAGCTTCCAATATTAACCTATTTGTCCTCATTAATTAAGATTCTAACATTTTCAGTGAAGTTGTACGTATCTACTTTCTTATCAAATCCCGAAAACTGTTAAAAACTTGCGAAAAATTACAAAATTTTAAACAAGCTACAAAACCCTAATAATCACTAAAACCAAAAGAAATGGCAAAAATTCCGTTAAATTCGCGAAAATCCGCAAAACCTTGCCAACCCTAGCATGACAACGATCTCCAACATTACTTAAAAATCGCCAAAGCTGTAAAGAGTAAGAAAGCTTACAAAATCGCTAACATTGCAAACATTGCAAAATTGCAAGATATTGCAAACTTGATAATAAACTCTACAAATTTCGTAAATAGTTAAAAATAAAACCGCGAGACCGCAAAAATTCGCGACCTTTGTTTTAATTTCCCTGTTATTAATATTTTTATTTTTATTTAATAAACATCTATAATTTTGAGCTAAGTTATCTGTGTCTGCTTTAAAATTTATTCTCTTTTCCAATGGAACATTATTAATCTGTAACATTTCTAACATATATCTACGTTTTTTATAATTTTCTGTGTTTAAAATAGATGTATTTTCGAAATCTGGATAGTGTTTAGAAAAATTGACAGTAAAACCAAAAAATAAACGCTAATTTTCGTTTAACAGTTTCGGGATTTGATAAGAAAGTAGATACGTACAACTTCACTGAAAATGTTAGAATCTTAATTAATGAGGACAAATAGGTTAATATTGGAAGCTTAAATGGTCTTAAAATATTTTAAAATTTTGTTCGATTTAATATTTCTACTTTATGTGAACATTACTGTATTATAATATGTATGAATAGTATTACTTTTCACAATTTGTCAACAATTTTCATTTTAATTTGTATTGATGTTCGTTTGTTATTTTTAATATTAAAAACTATCCTGAAGAAGATTTCCAAAGGAAATCGAAATATCGAGAGAAAAAAGAGAAAAACAAAAAGTTTTATAAAATCAGAAGTGACCTTAAGCTTGAATAATTAGTCAAGAATTACATACTTTATGTAATTATATTTAAACATGGTTGGAATTTCTGTAGTTAGGTACTGTAACAAAATCAGAAAACTGCTCGTGTATTGAAATATGCAACGTAGAGACTGAGAGAGAGAGAGAGAGCGGCGAAACGAGGCGCTTCACACATTGTTTGGTTCTCTTCTATGAGGGTTGCCAAGTCGCGCGGTTTATTCTTCTCTACCTGTACATACTCTTTGGGATACCCCTGCTTAAACTTCGAATTGTCTTTTGTTGTTAATGTTTAAAAATGCTGTATCCACCCAATATTGGCTGGTGGAACAGTAGTCAGAACCATCTGATTTTGGCAATAGCGTTACTCATTGCCAAAAAGAGAAGAGTAAATTTGTAGAAAATATTTGTTCTCTTTTGCGTATTTTTAATATATTTTTTTTGTGACTAGAACGTTAAATTTTTGCAGAAATATTTTTGTTAAAATGACTGCAATTTTATGCAATTCTTTATTATTGTGTAGAATTCCGTTTTGATTGTTCTTCTTTGTTATTTTTGTATTTAGCAGGGGGAGCGATGCCACAGCTGATCGATTATGAGGTTGGAAACTTATGGAGACGAGAGTGTATGGACGAATGAGCGATAGACAGACTATGTTTAAATGATGTTTGACTAATGCATTTTCTATTATGGTCGATTGTCACTAATGGATTTGAAATTATGTTTGATTGATAATAGTGACTTTTAAATTATGATTGATGCTAGTTCAGTCATGTGCAACTTCAACTGGATGACATTCCAACTTGCTGTGCGACACCTGGTCAAAGCTCTAACATCTGTTTCACACTCTATGGGAAAACATCTGTTTAGAGCTAAATATCATACTAATAAATAAATAGTTTCACATTACATCCCATGAAGGGATAGGGGTGAGCTTCTCCCAATCAGAGAGCTGTGCCCTTTTTAGTTTAACACACACTGATTCAGCCGTCGGTGGTGCAATGGTTAGTGTGCGCGGCTCTTGTACATGAGATCCTGGGTTCGAACCCTGCTCTGACCACCTTCAAATTTCTTTCGGCGGCGGTCACCTCGCATAGTGACGGCGACACTATCGAGTATATAGCCATGAAAAAGCTTCTCAAAATACCGTTCGGAATCGGTGTAAAATTGTAGGTCCCAATCAGTGAGTGAAAACTGGAAAGCGCACAGCTCAGTGATTGTGAGAAGTTCTCCCCGGTCCCTTCATGGGATGTAATGGGAAACCATTTATTAATTTTTTACACACTGATTGGGATCTACAGTTTTACACCGGTTTCGAACGGTATGTTGAGAAGCTTTTTCATGGCTAAGTACGCGATAGTGTCGCCATCACTAAGCGAGGTGACCGTCGCCGAACGAAATGTCAGGTGGTCAGAACAGGTATCGAGCCCACGTTCTCATGTACAAGACTCGCGCACACTGACCATTGGGCACTAAATATTATAGTGATATTTAATAATAGTATGGAACAGCTGTTAAAGCTATGACCGGATGTCACAGAATGAATTACAAATGAGTTGAACATCGATAAAAATTCTAGCGCTTTTGGTTGTCATGACATGTTTAGTAAAACTATTTTACTCAAAACAGAACTGTTCAAACTTATTTATTAAAATACTGTTGTCGTTGCTGTTACATCGCAGCAATCCTTATATTTTAATGATACTTCATGATTTGTTGTGAGATCACAGGGGTTTGCCAGTAACTGGTCTCGTTCTCTTAACCAAATATTGGCAACTAAAATTTAAAAAGAACACAATTTATTACTAGTTGATTTAACTATATTTTTAATTCCACTCACTCCATTTGGAACCTTTCAATACAGGGCATGCCGCATGTTTCGTACGATAATCCTCATCGCCCGATCGATGCAAGTTATTCCAGAATAACACGGAACCCTTGCGGGGTTTAACTAGTATCTGAAGAAATGGAAATGCGGTGCCACCGCCCTCCTCAACATCTGTAAGCTGGAGAAAGCTTTAAGTTTGAAACTTAGAGAGAATACGATTAGAATACAATCCACTTACATAGAACATGGCAGTTGCTATACGATTCCCTTCTGAAGCTTCAAACCAAATCGATTCCTGCAAAAATTATGAAAAATTTTTAAATTTAAATTATTTTCCAGAACTATATTTATTTTTACCGTGAAAAAGTCATAGTGTGGTTCATAGTGACCACCCATCCCATAGTTGGCTATCTGTACATCCTCCGCCCCTGAACAATTCAGGCCCGTTATACTTGCCACATGTATCCTCAGCGACTCTACGTATTTGTGTTCCTCATATGCGAACCATGCCGTTTTGCTGGTACGAAAATGTGACACCATATGGATGTTGCCCTCTGTCGAATACACCTTTGATCTTTCCAAATAAGGCTTTGCATTCCGCTTAATGAGTTCTATTTGCCGATCTGTGATCACATCATAGACTTGGATGACATATGGATCTAGGGAAAGTTGTTCCATTTTGTAGGGCTGAAGGATGCTATACGGTTCACTATTGGTATGAAGATGGCAGAATAAGGATTTATGTTCAGGTGTTCGCATATTTTCGAATTCTCCGCGGCAAACTTGTTCGTAAAGCTTATATTCCAGGGTTTGCTAAATAAATTTGATAGTAAAAAATTATTTAATTCCGACAACCAGTAATAATCAGGTGCTCAAATATGAGACAATCGATAACCATAAAATTATACTAATTAATATGTATTATAAACCACATTGAAAAAAAAATAAAAATGTATTCACTCAGGACTTTTTGTTTGAAAAGAGGTTGTAGTAACCATACAGTCGATTGTGGCAACTGCATTGCGTTTGCCACAACCGAGTTGAAGTTGATACAATAGAATTCAGTTAAAATTCTGTTACAACAACATTGTTTCATAATTTATTCACTTGCGACCACCAAATTTCCAATTATTAATCAACAACAGTTTTCATAATATCTGTTCCAATAGCCGAATTTGGCATGTACTCGTTTGCAACAACCGATTCTATGAAACATTATGTTACTGAGTACAAGTTTCTGATGAATTCTGTTACTGCACCATTTTCGTTTTATTTCGATTACAGCAACCGAAATTATATCTGATTCGGTTGTTGCAACACAATACTGTCGCCACAACTACATTTTGTGTTTTTAATGCCATTTGAATTGAATTTTTCTGATATGAAACGATTTGAAATTCCAGTTTGACGGTTACAATTTGGAATTTATAATTTACAAAAATTTATAAAAAAAAATACATGAGGTGTCATGGGACATCCGGTTGGAACGAAGATCCTTTCGCTATATATTATGTACTAGTTCTTCCAACACGCCTAGGGCGCCTGTTGAAAAATACTACAATTTAAATAGATCTTTAAGAAAATACACTTTTTTTAAATGATAAACTTTTTTTAAGACATTTTTTTTATTGAATGTATTTTTTTTTAAAAAAAGTATATTTTTAGGTCCTTTTTGTAAGAATATGCATCTTTAATGAGAGGTACTTCTTTTATTGAAAGCTAATGTTTTTTTCTAAGAAAAGGTACCATTTTTAATAAGAAGTTCTTTCTGTAAGAAAAAGACTAAGAGTATGAATTTGTTTTTTACAAAGAAGTACTTTTTGTAAGAACAGGTACTTTTTAAAGAAGAGGAAAATTGAAAGCTAATGTTTTTTCTAAGAAAAGGTACCATTTTTAATAAGAAGGTCTTTCTGTAAGAAAAAGACTAAGAGTATGAATTTTTTTTTACAAAGAAGTACTTTTTGTAAGAACAGGTACTTTTTATAGAAGAGGAAAAGGTTATTTTTTAAGAAAATTTACTTATTTTCAGAAAGGCTACTTATCTCAAGAAAAGAAAAGAAAAGATGTTAGTTTATTTTTAAGAAACGGTACTTTGAAGAAAAGGAATGTTTGTAAGAAAAAGTATTTGTTTAAAGAAGAAAATGTATTTTTTTAAGAAATGGGAATTTTTTAGAATTGGTCCTTTTTGAAGAACAGGTACAATTTTGAGAGTAGGTACCTATCTCAAGAAGAATTATTTTGTTTTACATAAAAGGTACTCTTTAAAGAAAATGTAGTTTTTTAAGAAGAGACAATTTGTTGTAAGATAATGTACTTTTTTAAGAAAAGGTACTTACCAAGCGCTCGGACAATTTAATTGTTGAAAGGTACTTATTTAAAACAATACTTTTTTTAAGAAAAGGTACTTTTTGTAAGACAATTTACTTTTTTCGGCAAAGGTACTTCTTTAAGACAAGGTATTTTTTTTAAGAAAACGTACTCTGTTTAAGAATATGAGTAGATATTTTTGTGAGAAAATTTACCTTTTTTTAAGACAATTTTATTTTTTTAAACTTCTTTCACTTTGGCTTTTCTAAATTTACTTTTTATTCAGTTTAAAACTACAATATGTAATAAACAGGCTCCACCTTGAAAATATCCCATTAAACAACAAATTTCACCCCATATGTTAGTCTAGACACAAACCAAACCAAAAGTAAGACTGTAAGAGTAAGTGTGCTGCCAAATTTAATTCCATGCTCAGGGTTGTATTTCATGAATTTTCCAGTCTTACACTTTGGCTTTTCTAAATTTACTTTTTTTTGGGTTGACAACTACAATATGTAATACACAGGTTCCACCTAGAAAACTTCCTCTTAAAGTAGTTTTGAAAAACGTTTAAAATTGTTTCATTTAGCCCCATCCCGCAACGTGCGATACGGAACTTCGTTCCAAACACTGGTTACCCGTTACATCCCATCAAGAGACTAGGGAGAGTTGCTTACAAACCAGTGAGCTGTGCGCGTTTTACACTCACTGCTTGGGACCTACAGTTCTACACCGGTTCTGAACGGTATTTTGAGAAGATTTTTCATGGCTAAATATGGACATATAAACGACCGTATTTATTTTTAAGACGAATCCTTAATTTCGCGGTGAATACATGTATTTGTGACAATTTTAAATATGGTGTGCAAATTTATTTTGAACAAATTTTGAATGTAGTTAAAATGGGTAAAAATCAGATCATCTTCAAGATGACTTTAGAATTAAAAGAAAATATCCTTGCTTCTTTAGCCGTAGGCTGATGTCAGAGTGAAGGCTAGAAGTGAAGGGATGATAGAAGCAATAATTGTTGTTGTGAGCTCTTACTACAGGATGTCAGAGTGGCAGCTAGTTTGTGTGCGAGCGATCATAATAAAAAAAGCAATACACCCCAGCGGCGGAAGTCACGACCTGGAAAGCCTGAAATCATGACCAAACATGCCTTCTTTAAAATACGGAAGGCCTTCCCTACACATTACCTGCTCCTTTCTTTTTAACATTGCGTGAGATTGGGAGGCAAGGCCTTCCTTGCCCATTATCTGAAGAAGGCCTTAGAAGGCATGCAAAGAGGAAGGCGTTGGAAGGGGTTTACTTTAATTTATTTTTGCTAAACAAAAATAAAATTAAGTAATTTATTTTATCACAAAATCATTACAAACTTCTACATATTTATTTATAAGTATGTATGTATCTATCTTAGAAATTTTTACCACGCCCAACTTCAAATTGAAAATATTAAAAATACCCTGAAAAATATTAAATAAACAATATAATTTTAAAATTTGTATGAAATTTTCCAATTAAATTGCGGGTAAAAAGAATCGGAAAATAAATTTCTCAAAACTGTAAAAATGAGCTTCGTTACATCTGATGATAAAATTCAAGCATTCCGCAGGCCTCATTTTAGAAAGGCCTTGCGACTTCCGCCGCTGGAACACAGCGTAAAAGACACACACTCGCACAAACACATCCACATAAAACCGATAGAAAACGGCATCACAACAGAAAAGCGATTATTAATAAGAGTATGCACTAGTTGCTTTTTGTAAATACTAACGAGTTCCGAGACCTACGAGGAAAACATATAGAGAATGAGAGCAATGTTTAATTTTAACAATTTAACTTTACTCTACACAAATAACTTTACTCTAACACTTCTTTACATTTTAAAATTTTTCACTGAATATCCCTTTTTTTAATCGATTTATTTGGCAACATTTACTCCCAGTTGATGTGTTTTGTGCTTTTGGTTTGACACTCGGTAGCACAAGTTTGAAAATCACATCACGCAACCCAGTCCCTATCACCCAGTCTTCTTTGATAGCATATTCTGTATTTGTTCTCCAAGTACTAACTTGATCAGCTGTCTCATCGATACCCCTTCCATCTAGCCTTCATTCTGACATCAGCCTTAGAAATATAAGAGGGGTAATATAGATGCGAGTACTGAAATGAAAGGAAATGTCTTCACGATTCCGATGGTGCATTTTCTGTAAGACACCTGTGATCTCAGCTATACTCATGTTAGTGTGTTTTTTGGGACCTTGGGGAACTTTTGAATTAAGTTGAGAGTTCGTTCGTATTTACCCCCGCATGTGATACTCATACACATCGCCGTTACCCATTACCCACAGGATATGGCGAAAATGATGAGTAGCGATGAGTTACCCATAGCGATGGGTAATTACCCATCCCAATCACACATTATCCACAGGTATGGGAAAAATAATGGGTATTTACTAGAGATGGGCACGAGTCACGTGATAGGCATGATTCACGTGAAACACGCGTGAACGTGAGCGCGCCAAATTTTGCTCACGTGAGCGTGCGTGAACGTGAGTACTGACAAAATTTTAGTGCGTGATCGTCCGTGAGTGGCTGTGTTCCTTTCCTGAGCGTGAGTCAAAACTTACTCACGTGCCCATCTCTAGTATTTACCCACAATAATCAGTAATTGCTCATCACGGTAATAACCCACTGGGTAATAATAGGTATTTAGACACGACGATGGCGAATTACCCACCACGATTACCAATTTCACATAAGAAATAGGTAGGCGGCCTTTACACATTACCCAGGGCGATCGGTTACCTAGGGCAAGCTATACCCATTTTTCATCGAAAGTATGAAAACATTAAAAAAAATGCTTATATTTCGGAAACGGAGCATAGAATCAAAAAATAATGCATTTTTGCGGGATTCTAAAGTATTTCCATACAGTGGTCCAATTCGTTTTGAATTTTTTTTTTCAAAATCGCCAAAATAAGAAAATCTCTAAAATAAAAAGTGGCTATAACTCGGAAACGGTGCGTCCAATCGAATAAATAATCCATTTTTAACTGCCACAAGAGGTTTTAACCGATGGTTGTGTTTCATACGGAAACACTCTTTCTAGGGCGCTATGAAATGAGGTCCCAAGAAATTTGGTCCCAAAGTGAGAACTGAAAAATTACCCTAAAACAAGAGGAAATAATTTGGAGGATATTTTCATCTTTTTGGGGTCTTGTTTCATTTTGTAAAAAATGTCATTTTGGGGCATATTTTCATTATATTTTTGGGGTTAATTCTCCTTATGAAATTTTGTCCTTGTCATTTTCCTTGAGGCCATTTTGTGCAACGCCCTTTCTGTTTAAAAAATCGCTAAAACTAAAACTTTTCCGGGTTTCTAGGGGTTTTCCAATTTGTATGGAAGCTTTTTTCCGGAACCGGTCCAATTGAACAAATAATAAATTTTTAGCCACGATGTGATGTCTTTAATACGGCATCACTCTTGTCTTTAAAAAATTCGCTAAAACAAAAACTTTGTCAAATAAAAACTCGCTAAAATGCCCATACATAAGTCTGTATCTCGTAAACGAATCGTCCAATTGCACTAGGTCACAAATAACAAAATTTTCTCTGTGATTTGTTTCTAGCATACTTTTTCTCATTGATTTTGACCTACTAAACACGAAAATGAGTTTTAAAAATTTTTCTGTTGATTGGTTTTCGAGATACAAATTTTTGAACTTTTTTTTTTAAAATTTTGAGCATATCTTTCGTCTTCTTTGACGTATTTGATCCTACTACTACTCAAATTAAAGCAAATTGAGCCGTCTACAACTCATTCTCAGAAAATTTTCAAATCGGGTGAGTAGTTTTGATGTTGGCGGCTTAAAAAGGTTAAAAAACTGCGTTTTTTTAGTAAAAATGTGGCAGAAAAATTCATATAAAAATTCATATAAAATATAAAACGCGATGCTAACACCGATTTTGGTTTTTTTACGTATAGCTGGCATTTTTCCAAAGAAAATAAGCACTTACTTAACAAAATCTGACAACAAATGGCGGACTTATAATTTTTTTGGTAAAACACCGAAATTCCGCTATTTCACGATATTTTGATTTTCATTATTTGCACAGCTAACCTACTAGGAGGGATCGAAAAAGCAAGTTTTTTATAATCCTTTTGGAATAGAACGGAACAGTTGCTCCTATACATAAGTTACTTCTGTTCAAAATTTCACCACCCTGGGTTAATGTCTTCTGTTCTGGCAAGGGACGTGAAATTTCAAAAATTTAGTGAAATCAGCAATTTTTTTTTTTTGGAAATTTTTTTCAAATGTCACAGCACTTAGCAGTTTTGATAAAATTTTTAAATTAATATTAATAACACAAATATTTCATAATTGTAAAAAACCTATTTACAATACCGTAGGGACGTTTCGTCGATGGTTTTAAGAAAATGGTATAATGAAAATGCAGAACATAGAAACACAGGTGCCTTTTACGATACGAATTTTGGCAAACCCACTTTACATGTACAAAATTGTTTGGAAAAAACGTTTACGTAATTTTTATGATTCTCAGAATTAAAAAAAATAAGTAATACACAAATAGTTATTTAATTTTTATGATTGTGGTTGCAGAGTAATATACGCTTCTGAATGTGCGTGGACGCTCTTCGTGTTCCTTTATGACTGCTACTCCGTTCACAGTCAATTAAAGGGAATTACACTTTTTTATTGATGTGTGTTTTCCCGATGGCTACCTGTATCGGTTTTTTTTACAGAAATTCCCCCCACATTTGTGAGTGGTCATTATTTGGTGTTATTTATGGGTGTTCATTTATCGTTTTTTGTCATTCAACAAGTGTCTACGAACGCGAGTAGTACGAGTAAAAAGTGAAACAAATTGAATTTAAATGCATATAATACCTACCCAACAAGTAAGACAATGAGTAAAAGACTACGTGTGTTCGAGTGTTTGAACAATCCAGACAATTTCTGCAATGTTTGTGGCGAGTTTATAAAGAATAATCACGCACACACGTTTACTCCAGCAGTGCAATTGCACTATTTGAATTATTTTGGTATTTCACCAAATATCACAGAATCATGGACACCTAAGTCGCGATGTGATCTTTGCTATGTAATCCTAACCAACTGGGCAGCTGGCGGAAGGTAAGAATTTTTATTTAAACACATTAAGCAAAGCAAATATAGTAATTTATTTTAATTTTAGGCGCCATATGAAATTCGATACACCAATGATGTGGAAAAAGCCGCTATGCCATTCCACAGACTGTTATTTTTGCCTCACCACAAACAGTGGGGTAGGGAGATTTTTAAAATGGAACTACGCTCAAGTGGGATCGTTTGCACTTCCAGTACCACATTCGAATGATGTACCATATCCAGTGTGCCCTGGTGCATCTCTTCAAAAAGCAGAATCGTCAGAGTCAAGTACAAGCGAATTTGGGGCGTGCAGAAAGCGAAAATTACTGTCACAGGCCGAACTAAACGATTGGGTGCGCGATTTTGGTCTCACTAAGGAGAAATCCGAACTTTTTGCGTCTCGGATGGTACAGTGTGGATTTGCGGATTCAGAAGTGAAAGTAACAGCGTACAGGAAGCGTCACCAGCAGTATGCAAAATTTTATACAAAGAAAGACCAAATATGTTTTTGCAGCGACATTTCCGGCTTGTTCCAAGAGCTTCACCAAATTCACAACCCCAATGAATGGAGGTTGTTTATTGACAGCAACAAAGAGAGCTTGAAGGCAGTTCTCTTACATAATGGGAATGAAAAGCCATCTCTTCCTATTGCTCATGCGGTTCATTCAAAGGAGAACTATGAAACTATGAACATTTTGCTGAAATGCATAGAGTATAGCAAATATAATTGGAAAATATGCGCCGACCTCAAAGTTGTGGCCATTCTGTGTGGACTCCAAGGAGGCTATACGCGACATTGCTGTTTTCTGTTCCTTTGGAATAGCCGCGCTGATGATCAGCATTATATTCAAAAAAAATGGCCGGAACGAACGAAACCTGTAGTTGGAGAAGCGAATGTTCAGCGCAAACCACTAATAGAGAACCGTGAAAATATAATACTTCCGCCGCTGCACATAAAATTGGGTTTGATAAAAAATTTTGCCAAAAAATTGGACAAAGAAGGTGAAGCTTTTGCCTATTTACGGTCAATTTTCCCTAACCTTTCGCTGGCAAAAATTAAAGAAGGAGTCTTCGCAGGACCCGATATAAAAAAAATGTTGAAAGATGAAACATTCCCGAAGCTGTTATCACCCATCGAAGCCGCAGCATGGAATTCCTTCAGGCTTGTTGTGGAAAACTTTTTAGGAAACAACAAAAGCCATAATTATAAGGACATAGTTGAGGATCTGGTAAAGAACTATGAAGCAATGGGTAGGTTTTTTTTGAAACAAATGTTAATTTAAATAGCGTTTTAATTCTCGTTTTTTTTCATTTTTGGGTAGGAGTGCACATGTCACTTAAAATACACTTTCTGCATTCTCATTTGGATTTTTTCCCTGAGAATTTAGGAGACGTGAGCGACGAACACGGCGAGCGCTTTCATCAGGAATTGAAGGCTATGGAACGACGCTATCAGGGCATCTATGACACGGCTATGATGGGTGACTACATTTGGACCCTAATACGTGAGACCAATTGCAGCGAATACAAAAAACAAAGAAGAAGTCAGCTGTTTTTCCACATGGCATAAAATGTGCAGTTATATCTTTGTTTCTACTCATTTTTTATGGGCGTTGATTTGGTTAATTTCGTTAGTTTAGCTAACCTGGCATATCCATTTCTAATTGTGCCATACATTGAGTATGTAGTGCTCTAAATAAATTAAAAAATAATATACTAAGACTAATTTGTTTATTTTAAATTAAGTTCAAATGTATTTATTCGTTTGCGTTGGGTAGGTAAGCTGTGCAAATAATGAAAATCAAAATATCGTGAAATAGCGGAATTTCGGTGTTTTACCAAAAAAATTATAAGTCCGCCATTTGTTGTCAGATTTTGTTAAGTAAGTGCTTATTTTCTTTGGAAAAATGCCAGCTATACGTAAAAAAACAAAAATCGGTGTTAGCATCGCGTTTTATATTTTATATGAATTTTTATATGAATTTTTCTGCCACATTTTTACTAAAAAAACGCAGTTTTTTAACCTTTTTAAGCCGCCAACATCAAAACTACTCACCCGATTTGAAAATTTTCTGAGAATGAGTTGTAGACGGCTCAATTTGCTTTAATTTGAGTAGTAGTAGGATCAAATACGTCAAAGAAGACGAAAGATATGCTCAAAAATTTAAAAAAAAAAGTTCAAAAATTTGTATCTCGAAAACCAATCAACAGAAAAATTTTTAAAACTCATTTTCGTGTTTAGTAGGTCAAAATCAATGAGAAAAAGTATGCTAGAAACAAATCACAAAACGACTGTTGGCTAGTGTTGTTAAAAATAACTACTTTTTGCGGGTTTCTAAGGTTTTTGTTTTTAAAAAATTGCCAAAATAAAAAAAAAAATTAACATAAAAGTGATGCATTTTTTACTTCCATAGGAGGTTTTAACCAATGGATGCCTTAATACACATCACTTGAAAACAAATTGCTAACTAAAACTTTTTCAAAATATAAATGGCTAAAATACTCATATCTCTACATCTCGAAAACGGAGCGTCCAATCGAAAAATATGTAATTTTTGCCGATGTCGTCTTTTGTCTTTTCATACAGTGATCCAATTCGTACTGATGAGTTAGAGCCATATTTTTATTTTTGCGATTTTGTTATTTTCGCCATTTTTTGCACAAATTTTCACGAATAACAAACCCTGATCGAAACTGCAAGTGACAAGAAATTCGGTCATAATTTGCTAAGCGCTAGTTTTCGGATTAATATAGCTTTCTGGGTGGCTTAGGAATTCTCTTAACTGGGGTAGGTCCAACAACGGCTACACGGATTTAGAATAGGTGTTTATCGAAATAGTCTGATTTGCAGGCTTTCGGCAGCTCTTGAGAAGTTTTCCTGTTCCAAACCTGAGTCCAACGCGTCATGCGAGGCAAATAAAGGCGTTACTGTCATCGCCAATTAATTTTATTCACTTGAGGCTTACATGTCCGTACGAGTTGAAATTTTAGATTATTTGTAAGGCCCTCTGTAGTTCTCAAGACATACAAAAATATCTCTAGCTGAAGCGACAGATGTCATACTACACTGAACGGAAAAGCATCGTCACAGGGATGAAAATGTTCATCACCCCAACAACTTGTGTCATCGAAAGTGAGCTAACGTACAGTTTCATTCCCGCTATGAAAATGTGTTCATCAACTGTAATTGTTCGTTAATGTGGTGAAAGTATGGTTGTTGCTGCAATGAATTTGCTTCATTATTGCAACGAACTTTATTCGTTTGATTGCTGCAATGAATTTGTTTCATTGATGCTATGAATTTGTTTCATTGGTGCAAAGAATGTGAGTCATTGTTGCAATGAATTTGTTTCATTACTAGAATGATTTTGTTTCATTGATGCAATGCATGTTTTGAAGTGTGTTTGAAATTATTTATTGACAATTGTACATAAATACACTGGTAGTATTACACTGCAGGTGTTTTGATAAAAAATTTGAACTTTTGTTTCGAAAATTGTTCTCAATTATATAAATATATTATATCCGTCTCATGTTGACGCACTCGTCTGGGGAAGATTGTGGTAGTCGGGGGTTGAGTGTTATTGTGGCCGTCATATTCAGGTTCTGTCATTCAATTGTAGCCCCAAATCACCCCATCATTAAGCCAGTGATCGGTCTGTATGCAATTTCTTCAACTGCTTTTTTATTTGTTTTAAGCAAATTTGTTAAAATTTCGATTTGTTCGTTAGATTGTTATTTTTCATGTTCGTCTTACTTGAAACACTTTGTTTCTTTGACTTCGGCTGCATGCAAAATGTCTGTATGGCTTTCGATTTTTTCTGAATCCAAGTACCACCGAAACAAGCGCGACCGAATTATGTGTAAAACACCAACATTTTGTTGCGATTTGTACCGTCACGCGCATAACCAAACACAAATTCAGTTACACTTTTTTTGCTGTCATGTTGCGCCTTGCATTCTGTTTGTTTATCTATTTGATTTATAGATTCGCAAGTTACATACACGATCACAGCAAACACATAAATTCACACAATTTATTTTCCATAATAAAGATTATTACTAAGTACTTATGTATATAACTAATTAGTCTGTTTTAACAAATTGATTTCAAATATTCCGACGGAGAAATATGTCTGTCACTTTCGGTTGTTGCAAAGGAACTAATTTAAGATGTGTACGTGACCCACCACTCACAGCGCACCATTTTCTCTTGCTGGCTTTATTTTACTCTCGCTCATTTTTTCGACTGCTTTTCTCTCTTTACCTTTATAAAAATTACCTTCATCACGATAACGCAATTGTTTCGTCAACTAAAAATGTTGGCAAACCTCCAAAATAAATAAATGATAAATATAAACTATAAAAAGTAAGAAATAAACAAAATATCAGTAGTTTCAATCTCATGCCTTTACTTCTTTTAATTTCTAACCAATTTTTCTACAAAATTCAAATTAAATAAAATTGTTGCAGCTACGAAATGAAAAATTGTCAAAGAAATCATGTATGAACTTTTTCGTTGCAGCGACTACCAAATTGTCGGATATACGACACTTGTCACTATTGCAACGTAAAAACATCAACAAAAATGTTTCATCCATGCGACGAAGCGTTATTTTTTTAGTGTATCGAAATCTTGAGAACAGTTCATAACATTTGAATATCCGCACTTAACTTTTGCTTTAAGACTTAATTTAAAAAATTTAAGGACCAATTTCTCCTATTCTTTCCCATTCTAGGTGCCACTCAAAAGGCGATTATATTTTTTATTATTAAACTTTTGTTGGCATAGAAGAAACGTTAGAAGACATATATTTATTTGGACGACCTTAGTTAATCCACTTTTCGGTTGTGGCAACCAACAAGGCTAGTTGCCATAAATGAATCATACACAAAATCAGTTGTGATAACCGAACTTTTAGTTGACATAACCTCATCGCATGTTTATTTGGCTTGAAGCAACTGAATTTGCGGTTGTTGCAACCGAGTAATTTTTTTTGCGGCGACTTCTAAATTTAGCCGTCCAAGATATAAAGTTGGTCGATATTACTAGGATAGTAAATATATTATTACGAGTATACATGCATATGTACTCGTATATACACTTCAACTCACATGATAATCATTTACATTACTTTTCAGCACTGTTCTTGTATTCTTCTGGGGGGAACCAACATTCATTTCCTCTAGTAAACTCAGTTTAGATTGAATTGTACTTTCATGTTCAGAATCCTGGCTAAGTATGAATTCGTAAAGTTCCAATGCTGATTCATAATCACCTAAAGTGAACACCTTTAAGTAAAGTAAAATCTTAAATTTCAACAAATGAATCACATCATCTTACCCATTGATCTGTGATAGTCAGCTACCGTTTCCATGAAAATCAAAATGGCTCTATCTTCTCGGAGACTCTCATCGGCCAGTACCATTTTAGTGGTCTGCTTAAACCATGGAATGGTATGATTGTAATCTGCCATGGCATACAAGTATTCACCGACCGCATAGCAGTCTTGCCAGGTCATGGATGTTCTATTTTGACCAAAATTCAAATAGTTAATTATGTTAAAAATGTTGTAAGGTTGAGATGATTTTAATTCTAATCATAAATTACCCGTACTTAACCCCATTGAGTATTCCGCTTGCCACTTGAGCTACGTCCAACCGATATGTCTCTTGCAGACGCACCAAGGCCATAGTTGATCCAATCATATCGTCATGTGTGGGAAAACTTAGGTTTCGCTTGAGTGTTGTTAAGGTTTCAAGAAAGTCTGAAATCATACATATGTAGTTTAATGATGATGAGACGACACCGTGGTGGCGGCGATGGAGATAAGATACAGATGACTGCATGTTAGTAATTTACAGTGAGACGTTAGTGTTGTTTGGTTGATAAAAATAAGTTGCGCACAATATTGTATTATTACAAGTGAAGCATACGAGCATTGACTTCAGGTAAATTTTGTTTGCGAAATATTTATTGACCTCAGTATAAACTGCTTATATCTTATATATCTGCTTATTTTTAAAGCACAATTATCCCAAACTTTGACCGATGTGAAGAATGGTGTTTGTAAACGTCAGATTATATACAAGATTTTTGCTCTTCATTGTTACGATTAATGTGAATGATTTACTTATTTGGGTTAGAATGTAAACAACAGGGTGATTCATTTTATGCCTGAAAGTATGCCGTGCAAAAAAATACTAGCTCGCCAAAACAGTATCAGAAATTCCCTTAAGATATCTCGCCACTATTCGACTACTCGCTTCCAGAGGTCGATAATGTTGGCAGCAATGCTCCATAGTGGATTCATTATAAAAAACAAAATAAAACGTATAGAAGGATCTCGTATTTGCTAGAGATTACCCATTTAAAGATGTTGAGTTGTATAGATAGTAGATAGATGAACAGCACTTGTGAGCCAGTCTGTGATTAAACGCTCAAAACTAATCAATGTGAAGTAATACTAAAAAGGCTGAATAGACAATCATACATGGGTTTTTTTAATTTGCATTGGATTTTAATTTGCATTATTTTATCTAATGCAAATGCAAAAGCATTACCATTGTTCGCAATGGCAATTAAAATATTTTGAATTTCCATTTGCTCAGGCAATGCAAATGCGGGTTTTGAATTCGGATGCCAATTGTAATGAAATATGGGAATACTTTTATTTGTTTTGAATTTGTTTGACTTTCGAATTCATAAACCTGTACTGTATAAATTATTTGTAAACCAAAAGTGCCAGATATGAAGGAAATGCTTTGAAAATAAGTATAATTGCCAATGGTATTTAAACTTTTTTCAATTTGCATTTCAAAAGGTAATTCAAATTAAACTACAAATTATAATTGTCATACGATTAATTTGCCCCATGTATGTAGACAATAGACAATTGTGAATGTTACGTTGTGTCAATAAAGTAAACTGTTGTACTGTATAAGTAAACTAAAAGGTACTAAAGCTGTAGTCGTTATCGTAATTTAAAACTAACTTTGTTTTATTAACGCGCTAGAAAGAGGACGATTAAGAAAATTCATAAAAATATGAACCATTAACCGTTCAAAGGCCCGATACAAAAAAGTTCAAACATTGGTACTTGTTAGAAGTTATATTTCTTGTGAGCTGACAAATAAGTTTGTTGTTTGCCATCATTTTGACACAGTCACCAGCGGGATTTTAACTCACATTGTTTCCATGTTTTTGAAACATCATCTTCGGCAGCTTACGTTCCAGACGTTCCATATGTTCAATTAGGCCGATGTTATGAGCAAAAATATCACTTGCAATCAATATTTCAAAATAACAAAAAAATATTTAGGTGCACCATCTACCCATTACCCATTAAGCAATACACGTGGGGGATATCTCCGACGGGGTTAATTTCTTCTACTTTTCCGAGATATATACATATGAACATTTTAGCAATTTTTGGAATGAAGTTCCTTATCTAAATGAAAACAAATTAAACAACTTATTTTTAACACTATTATGCTACAACCCAGTATTATCAACCATAGTACTTTTGCTTTGGTTTGTGTCTAGACTAACATATGTTGGGAAATTTATTGTTTAATGGGAATGTACCCAAATTTTGGTATACGTTGTAAAAAGTAAATTTAGAAAAGCCAAAGTGAAAGAAGTGTAAAAAATAACATTTTCTTAAGTAAGTGCCTTTTCTTAAAAAAAGTAATCTCTCAAGAAAAATACCTATTCATATTCTTAAACAAAGTACCCTTTCTTAAAAAGAAGATCCCATCTTAAACAAGTACGTTTGCTTAAAAAGAAAATTTTCTTACAAAAAGTACCTTTTCTTAAAAAAGTAAATTTTCTTACAACAAATTGCCTTTTATTAAAAAACTTAATTTTCTTTAAAGAGTACCATTTTTGTGAAACAAAATAACTTTTCTTACGATAAGTACCTACTCTGAAAAATTTACCTATCCTTGACAAAACGACCAATTCTAAAAAAAATCCCATTTATTAAAAAAACATTTTCTTCAAAAACAAAACCGTACAAAAATTCCTTTTCTTAAAAGTACCTTTTCTTAAAAGTAAAATAATACATTTTCTATTATTTTCTTCAGATAAGTAGTCTTTCTGAAAATAGGTACATTTTCTTAAAAAAATTAAAGAGTACCACTTCTTTAAAAAACACCTGTTCCTAAAAAAATTACTTCCTTGTAAAAAAAAATAATACTCTTATGGCTTTTTCTTACAGAAAGTACTTCAACTTAAAAATAGTACATTTTCTTAAAAAAAACCATTAGCTTTTAATAAAAGAAGCGATTGGGCGCACCCTTTCCGAGTCAGAGATATAGTTGTATTTTAGAGATTTTAATGTTTTGACTACTTTTTTAAAAATAAGTCTTCCACATAATCGAGTTACTTTATCAAACTCTCTTAGATAGCCGTACAAATTGGTTATGGTGATAGCTAATTACCCATCGCCGTGGGTAATTAATCGTAGCGATATCCCATCCCCATGTAAAATGTGTAATCGTAATAGTTAATAGGAAAATGCCGCTACCCATTCCCCATATGTAACCTGACCAACTGATTTTAATCAAATAGCGGGATTTTGACGCAAAAATCGAGATTTTTTGATTTTTAACAAATGAGTTGACAATTAAATATATAAGACTTAGAAATAGTTAAATTATAGTTAACATATATTCTGTTTTCAATAACTGTCCTTTGCTCTTTGTGTGGAAAATGCACATAAAAATATCTCGAAGCAACTGTCTTTGTTGCAATTCTGAATGTCCGATCGTCCACACAATCGTTCATTTTCGATTGCAGTTTGATGTTGGATAAAATATTGCCAGTGCAAATATTCATTATAATGAGTAGTGGTTTGAGGCAGTTATCGTGTCTACCAACCGTCCGACCGCTTTACTTATCCATACGTGGGAGTTACTAGAATGGACGTCGCAGGACCATCCATTTTCTCTTGTTATTTTAAACTTCACACAATATTTACCAAAATATTAGCAAAAATATTTGGTAAAAATTTTTTTTTTTGAAAATTTGTCATTTTATATAGTAGGTGTTAGTGATGCACAGAATCGAGGAGCTGATTCGGAAGAACCGGTTCTTTACAAGAACCGACCGAACCGGCGGTTACAAGAACCGAAAAACGGGTCCAAATGAACCGAAAACGGGTTTTTAAGGACTGAAAAACAGGTGAGAAGAACCGAAAAACTATTCTAAAGTAACTGAAAAACAGTTTGAAAAGAGCGGTCCCTGAATAAGAGCACTGGTTACGAAAGCAACCAAAAGAGTTAACCTTTAGGCGAGGGTACGAAAATGTTAATTTTTATCAAATTTTATATTCTTATAATATGATATTTTACTTACGCCTCTTTGGGACAAACATTTGCTGAGAACCGGAACCGGTCTAAATACCCGATTCTTCTCGGAATTGGAGTCGACTAAAAATGCGTATTTTTATCAAATTGTATGTTCTTATAATAAAATGTTTCATTTAAGCCTCTGTGGGATGGCAATTTGCTGAGAACTGGAACCGGCCCATATACCCGGCTCTTCTCGGAACCGCACTCCACTGAACAGGTTCTAAAAATTCGCGGAACCCCACATAACTAGTAGGTACCTGAAGCGATATGACCGAGCCGGCAATTTTTAATCCGTAAATAAGTTTGGCCGTTGGTGGTGCAATGGTTAGTGTGCGCACCTCTTGTACACGGGTTCGATCCCTTCTCTGACCACCTTACATTTCTTTCGGCAGCGGTCATCTCGCATGAGAAAGCTTTTCAAAATACCGTTCGGAATCGGTGTAAAAACTGTAGGTCCCAATCAGTGAGTAGAAAACTAGAGGGCGGATCAATAAGTCGGTAACTTTTCGAACTTCCCTCGTAGTTATATGAAATGCAACACTGCTCCCATCAAGTACCACCTGTTAATAGACTACTGTTAAATTTGGTAAAAAAATAAACAACCTCATGGATTTTTTTTAAAAATGGAAAAAAGTGAATTTCGAGTGCCCATTAAACATTATTTTTTGCGAAAAAAAACCGTCAATCAAACCAAGGAAAATCTTGAAAAATACTATGGGGACTCTGCACCATCGATTTCAATGGTAAACAAGTGTTTTACTTTTTTTTTTTGTGGTCGCACAAGTACAAATGACGCTGCACATTGTGGACGGCCAATTGAGGTCAATACACCCGAAAATGTCGAAAAAATCCACGATATGGTGTTGGCCGATCGAAGAGTAAAAGTGCGTGAGATTGTTGATGCCATATGCATTTCATATGGCTGTGTGGTTTCGATTTTAAATAATCAGTAGGGTTTAAGAAAGCTGTCTGCAAGATGGGTGCTGCGTTTGCTCTCAATTGAGCATAAACGTACGGGTGCACATGTGTGTAGTCTCAATGGCAAAATGTCATGAATTGGGCTACGAATTGGTACCTCACCTGCCATATTCTCCGAATTTAGCCCCCAGTGACTATTTCCCATTTCCTATTTCCGCAATGAACGTGGGTCCACTAAGAACAAAAGTTTCGTCACTGTGACCAATATGATTTATTACGCCGATGAACTTCTTTCATTACTGTTATTAATACGCGTCATAGTTGGACAATGTATATTTAATATTTATCTTCCATTAGTGCAGCTGTCTTGTCTAAAGAAAAATTATATCTGGTTTAGCAACTAAAGCATCAACTTACAAATGTATCGTCACATATGGGTAAACAACTGTTTCATTGCCGCAATGTACTCGTTTTGTCAACATTAAAGTATACCTCAAACAAATGTGGTAGTCACCCGGTAGCCGTATCACATCCATATGGCAATTCACTAGGGTTCTATAAATCGACCTTCGACTAAGCGACTTTTCGTAGGCAAAAGTAAAAAAATGTTAATCAACTTTTGTGTTGCGGAAAAGTCTTCTGTTGTGGACTTTTAAATTTTTTATATTTTTTTTAAATATGAAACAACTAGCTGATAAGCCCGATACTTCGTTATCGGTAGTTTTATGAACTTTTTTTAAGAGTTTTCTGTGTTACGTAGTATAGTACCATACCAGGGAGTAACGTCATATCCGAATTAACAAATATTGAAAATTTCAGCTTTGTAGCCAAAGGTGTTTGGGCAGGCCGCCATGGGAGAGACTTTTCCGCTTTTTGCCCCTCCCCGTAGGAATTTCCAAAAATACCGTCTTAGCGGATGTCAGCGCTAGAGGATGGACCTCCATGCCAAATTGCAAGTTCCTAGCTCCAGCGGTTAGGGCTGGGCGATGTTGTGTCAGTCAGTCAGTCAGTAACGTTATTGTTTTATATATATAGATTAGAAAAATTTCTGTGTCTCGGAGATGGAGCGTCCAGTCGAAAAGTAACCAATTTCTGCAGCTTCTAAAGGATTTGGGATAAAGTGGTCCAATTCATATACAAAGTCCCTAATTAAAAATGTGGCTATATCTCGCAAACGCAGCGCCCAATAGCCAGAATAATGAAATATTTGACATCTTAGAAAGGTTACAACACAGTTTTTTTTTGTTTGTATAATGTCCCTGAAAAAATCGATAATATAATTACATATGTGGCTAAATCTCGGCAATATTTATAGTGTATCCAATTTTCAAAATAACCGCATTTGACTAACTCTCAGAAACGGAGCGTAAAATTATTTGATTTTCATAAGTTCTTCAAAATTGTGAGAGGTAAGTGATGCCATATCCTTCAGCCGGTGGAAAAGTTATTCGAAAATCATACATTTTTGAGTCGGAAATTTTTAAAAATTTGCGAGTTCCTACGATGTTTGAATAAAGTGGTCGGTTCAATTTACGTTGTAGACAATTAAAAATAACCGCTTAAATAAAATATCCCCAAAATAAAAAATATTTCTATAATGGAGGCTTTAACCAAGCGAGATCTTTATATGAATTGGATGCCGACTTTGCATCTTTGAATACAAATCCAATCTGACCACCTACTTGTTGTGCCCAAATGGCGAGACACAATAGGTAAAAAGGAATGTTTCGATTTAGAATAAAAAAATTAAATACAAATACATGTACTTAATTAAAACAAGACTAAATATATAAAATAACACATTATATTTTGAATTTGTTGTTTTAGATTCAAGTTGGGATGAGACACCAAAACGCGAGGCAATAACGTAATAAGCGGAATAATCCCACCAAAAGCAGGACGGTTGCTCAGATCGAGTCATAACTCAAAATTTAAAAATTTACAGTAAAGGCAAAAAGCTGGTTTTGCTAAGTTAATACATGTACATATGTGTGTAAATTCTCAAAAATAGACATATTCATATGGGTTTTTTTGACGAAAGGGAAGAGAAAATGACGACTGCTATCTACAACTGATATAATTGGTCATTGTTTACTGTTTTTAAGCAAATAATGGAAATCTGAATATTTTGAGTTATGACAGTTTTACAGTGCAACAAGTGATAAAGTCGAAGAGACAACTATGTGTACCAACTATACAACCAACATTTAGATAGGTGTTAGAGACTCTTCAAACAAGTTCGACGCGGAAACGACACATTAGAGTTGGGTAGTTCATGAACTATATAGTTCATTTAGGGTGACCAGACATCACCCTCACGAACATAATACACATGTTCGATATGGCGAGTGTGTTAGTGGTTGTTACGTCCGGGCATCTTAAATGAACGAGTTCGAGAACTAGTGAACGAGTTCGACACAAGTCTACGACACATCAACTTTGCTGCAAGGTATTAGACTTGTCTCGAACTCGTTCATTTAAGGTGCCCGGTCGTAACAATAACGAACATACTCGCCGTATCGAACATGTGCATTATGTTCATGAGGGTGATGTCAGGTGACCCTAAATGAACTAGGTAGAAGAGTTGGATAGTTCATGAACTACCTAGTTCATTTAGGGTGACCAGACATCACCCTCGTGAACCTAATGCACATGTTCGATACGGCGAGTATGTTCGTTATTGTGACGACCGGGCACCTTAAATGAACAAGTTCGAGAACTAGTGAACGAGTTCGACACAAGACTACTATGTAGTTCATGAACTACCCAACTCTACAAGGTAGCATATTGCTTTTTGTTTAAAGTGTCAAAAGTTTCATTTAAACAAATAAGAAAAATGAGCAGGGAGAAACAAATACAGATCAAATAATTTGAAAATTCAAACAAATACCACAGTTGGAAATTTTGTCTTGAAGGCATTTACAGTAATTTTTCCTTAGGACAATGGCGGTAGGTAACCATAATTTCTATAAGACATCTTTATGACATGCCACTAGTTTTGACTTAGAAGGCTTGAATTGTGAAGGGACTGACATTATATGTAGGACCGTCCCACTAATTTGTCAGCATTATGTCATGGTTGACTATTACTAAATCCAATCCTGAATGTCTATAGAGGAAATATTTATCATTTCGTCAACTGCAAGTCATTTGTGTGAATTTGAAGTTTCAAAAAAATATATACAATATTAAATGTCTTTTTTTGTGCAAGTGGCAACTCTGATATTTAGCAGCTGACACACATGTTTATTCCGATTATTAAAAAGGGAGCGCTTTACGAAAGACCAACGGGTTACGATTGTGAAAACTTAGTACAAACATTTGGAAAGTTATGCTGAGACCGCTCGCAAACTTCGAAGAATTTTCAGTCAAGAAAGTGCAACAAGTGTGTCAACCATTCGAAGAGTGTTAAAAAAATTGGAAGAAACTGGATCGGTTATGAGCAGTAAGACACCTGTGCGTCACGTACCGGTAGGCCTCTTGAAAACATTGCTGCTGTAAACGAGAGTGTCGCCGAAAACATCAATTCGGCATCGTTCTCAACAACTTAAAATTTCACGAAGCACTAAAGCACTACGCAGCGGATTTTGACAAAAGACCTCCAACTTCCTACGTAAAAAATTCAGCTTACTCCGGAGCTCAAATCAATAGACTATGGAAAGCGCCGGCAATTTGTTCAATGGGTAATGGAGCAAAGCGATTTCAATTTCAATTTTTCAAAGAAAAAAAAATCATCTTCTCCCATGAAGCGCATTTCCATCTGAATGGCTTCGTGAATACAAAATAATTTTGAATTTGGGACTCAGAAAATCCTCATGCAGTCCATGAGAAACAAATGCACCCACAACGAGCATCTGAGTGGTGCGGATTTTCGTCAGGCGGCGGTATTGGGCTTTAGTTTTTTGAAGATGAGACCGAATTTGCAGTGACTGTGAACGGCATTCGTTACAGGAACATGATAACGGAGTTCTTGTGGCCTCAACTGGACAGCATGGATCTGGACGACATGTGGTTTCAGCAAGACGACGCCACCTGCAACACCGCGCATGAAACAATCGATTTATTGCAGCATCGATTTCCAGAACAGTTTATTTCAAGGAACTCTGATGTCAAGTGGCCATCAAGATCGATTTCTTTCTTTCGGGGGTTTTGTGAAATCTCGGTTTCATGCGAATAAACCAGAAAAAATTCCTGAGCTCAAATCCGAGATCCAACGTGTCATCACACATCTCTCATCTCTGTGAAAAAGTCATGCAAAATTTCATGAAAAAGTAAGGGCCTGTCATCAGAGCCATGGGGGCCATTTGACGGCTATTTTATTCCATACTTAATCAGAACATGTTTTCTCTATAATCACAACTATCTCAAAAAATACATGTTTTTATTTTAAAATGAAAAAGTGCATCCTTACTGAGACACCCTTTAGTTATGGAGTGTATGCCACACATTTTAAGAATATATTTCAAAAATATATCAGGTTACATGATGTTAACAACTCTTCTTTCAGATTTTATTTAATTACCGGACAAGCAGACCTAAGACATACACAAAGGTTAAAATATTTAGAAGATTAAACATGAGTACAACGTTTAGTGACGTATTGACTAACTGCCCCACTGATGAATAGTGACTTAAACACGTCTTGTGCACATGTCATATGGTGATCACAACTATTGAAAAATGTGGACGATTCCTGCTGACTTTTTATCAAATGTATTCAAATGAGTGTCATGAAGTTTTTTGCATTGGAGTGGATCGGTAAGTCAACAGGGACTTTGACATGTCACCCCTTATTCACGGATGACGTCATTGGGAAATTTCCAAGTGGGATTCATTTGAAAATCAATTCTACGAGTATTAAAAAATTAATAGAATTTCGAAACTGCGGCTACGACACGACAGCCGCATTTGTTTGGGATGTGTTTAAATAAATAAGTGAAATATTAATAAAAGTAAAAGGGAACTCAAATAATATTAGAAAGAGGAGAGAAACCCCGATTGCAACTGCAATTAGTGACAATGTGAACACGACGGTCACTGGCATTCGAAACGATTGTCGGCCAATGTGTGTTCAAATTCTGGTACCGATTGTCTAAATTTTTTTAATTGCGGAAAAAACCCTGATCTGTTTAGCTCAAAGGAATTTAAAATTATTCTATTAAGAAATAATGTCAAATCATACGTAATTACGTTCTATGTTTGTTGATCAGGGGATATCCAAGTACCCTTAGGGATGTGTTTTATCCAATTCAACAATTGTACATTTTTTAATGATGAAGTATAAGCCACCTGAATTGACAATTTAATCTCAAATTGGTGGCGTAATCAGCAAAGACTAGAGAAAAATCTTATCGCGGGTAGGTCACTGATTTTCTATCCACTGGATAACCTCCCATTATCAATATCTCTTGTTATCTTACAGTTAGAGATAAATAAAAGTTATGACTGCTAGTGTGTATTGAATTTGAAAATTTTTATTGTAGGTTAGCTCTAACCTGACTAAGTGAAAATGAACCTTAAATTAAAAAATCCCATGTAAGCAATTAGTGTAATATAGGAAAATAATTGATTATTGCGTTTATACTACTTGTATCATATTTGAAACGACATTGTAAAGGGTTTTTCAACAGAGACGCTACAAAAGTAAATCGATAGGGACAGCAAACGACGCCATATTTTTCCCCGCTCTTTTGACATTTCTCTTCAGTAAGGTTTGTAATTTCATCATGGAAAGATATACGAGCCAACAACGAGTCGAAATTATTAAAATTTACTACCGAAATTTGGAGTCAGTGGCCTCAACTTTAAGAGCGCTACGTCCAATTTATGGTCGTCATAATTGTCCTACCAGATCGACAATTGAGCGTCTAGTGGAAAAATTTGAATCCACAGGCACAGTACAAAATGCTCCCGTGCCAGTGAGACAAAGAAGTGCCCGTAGTGTCAAGAATATTGCTGCCGCTGAGGCTTCAGTTCAAGAAAATCTAAATGTGTCTCTCACACGTCGTTCTCAAGCCTTGGGCATATCTGTGACGTCGTTGTGGCGAATTTTGCGAAAATATCTTGGCCTACATCCTTACAAGATCACATTTACGCACGAACTGAAGCCGTTTGACCACCATAAGCGTCGTATGTTCGTGAATTGGGCTGAGCAACAACTAGAAAATGATTCGTATTTTCATCGGAAAATCATCTTCAGCTATGAGGCTCATTTCTGGCTGAATGGCTTCGTCAATAAGCAAAATATGCGTTATTGGTCAGACAGTAATCCACACGTAATCATTGCGTCCCGAAAAAATTACGGTTTGGTGCGGTTTATGGGCCGGCAGCGTCATTGGGCCGTACTTCTTCCGTGATGATCAAGACCGGCACATTATTGTGAATGCGAATCGCTACTGTTCAATGATAACCGAATATTTTTGGCCCCAATTGGATAACATGGACTTGGAGGAGATGTGGTTCCAACAGGACTGCACCACAAGCCACACAGCGAATGCCACAATCAATTTATTGGAAACCAAGTTTGGTGAACGTGTTATCTCACGAAATGGCCCAGTCGAGTGGCCGCCTCGGTTGTGCGATTTATTCCCTGTGGGGCTACGTCAAGTCTATGGTCTATGGCAACAAGCCAGCGACGATTGATGAACTTCGTACGAATATCGAACGTGAAATTGCAGCAGTATCGGCCGATTTATGCTTGAAAACCGTCGAAAATTGGGTTCAGCGTCTGGACTTCTGCAAGCGTGCCCGTGGTGGCCATGCAAAAGAAATCGAGTTCCATACATAATGGCATCGAACGTACTTTCACAGGAATAAAGAATTTCATTGGTATCTAAAACCGGTTTTGTTTTATTTAAAAAAAACTTTTGTAGCGCTCTTACTGAAAAACCCTTTATTAGATTTACCTACTTGAGCGTGTTGTATCTATTGCCACCGACTCTTCCAACGTTGGCCAATCCGTGAAGAGGCGTTTAATCAAGCGATATGCATTTACTGGATTGTTCAGGTAACCCTCAAGATCTTTAGAGGCGCTCCAGTGTTCTTGTCGTATAAAATTCATTTCACTGCAAAGAAATACAAAATACCAATCCTCATACAATTAAACTGTTTTTGCCCGAAATAATAATAATCAGTGTCAAATACATAATTAGTTAGTTTTAATTTCGTTCATATTTTATCGATAGCAATAAGTCTTATTTCTTTTTTTGTTGTTTTGACTAATCTCCTCACCTAATGTTCAAGCAATAAATTTATATTTATTCTGACAACCAAATCGATTAGTTGACTGGTTCTATTTATTGATTTGTGACACAATTTAAGCGCATGATAATTCGAATATATAAATTAGAACATCTCTGATTAGAGACAGTTTTAAATTTTAATTCTACTTTGGGTTTTTTATTTTATTTTTGAATTCGAAGCAATGAATTTACATAATATTCGCGGTATAAAACGGTATTTATATATTGATAATGGTTTAAACGAGTATTTGGTCTGGCTTTTTAAGTTTACAATTGCCCCCTTTGGATCTTGAATGCTGGAGGTTTTTGCGGAATAATATTGATTTTACTGGAGATGATTGGAATGCCTGGTGGATTGAATTAAAAAATTCGATTTATTTAATTACTAGTACCGTTTGACATCAAACTTGAATTGAAGATTGTTTTTGAATAACACAACAATTGTTTGCTCAAGTGGGACTGTAAAATTGAAGCCTATACTTGATATGATATCATATTTCTAAGTATGAAGGGGATGTATTCCTGTGAGCAGAGTTCTGTAAAATTCTCAACGTAGCACAGTGGGGCATATTGGAAAATTCACGGTGATAATATCACAACTTTGAAACGCACTAGACATTTGTAGGGAAGGAGTCAGGTTTTCAGAATATTGCATTTAGAGGCACCCTGTGTCAACGGAGTGTCAAAGTTTGCCTCTTTGGTGATGTTGCAATTTTCAAAGCCTGACACTTCTAAATTTTTAAGACAATATTTTTTACTTTTGAGAATCTCCTACGCAAAAGACACGCAAAGTGTTGCGGAATATCTTCTACCGTTTTTAAGATATTCTCTATCAAAGTGTAAAATTGCCAATTTTTTCATTGACTTTTTTCTTGTTAATAACTCGGCCATATGAAAAAATTTTTAAATTTTTCTGAAAGACAAGTCTTTGACTAATGAACATACTTCCTTATTCTGTGTATATGGCAACAATCAAATTTTAACCACAAAGTTGTCACCATTGTTTGTATCTGATATTCTGGCAACACGGTGACAACGAAAAATTCACCTCGTAACAAACAATTCACCTCACAATAACAGGTTATCAAAAGCGGAAAAAATAAAACAAAAACATATGGTCATCTGCACAAAATGAAATGGTAAAAAAGGCGAATCCGCATCCGAAATTTACTTTAGCACCAACTCTCTGATCTACACCAAAGTTTCACCATCGGCAACAGCTTCTGCGCTGAGTTCAACTTCGGTCCCAATTCTTGAGATATAGGATTTTAAAGCTTGAGTGTATAATCGCTCATATCTTAGGTATTTATAATCCGATCTGGTTGAAATGGGTATCACTACCAAGGTCTTTGCGAATTCTATGGCCGTCGGCTATCGAGTATTTAGCCATGAATAAGCTTCTCAAAATACAGTTCGGAACCGGTGTAAAACTATAGGTCCCTATCAGTGAGTGTGAAACTAGAACGCTTCTCACTGGTTGTGAGAAGCTCTCACTAATCCCTACATGGGATGTAACGGGAAACCATTTATTCATTTATTTTATAAACAAGTGCATAAATATATTTAGTTTTATTAACCCACTTAACCCTCACTTTTCCGATAAAAATACATTTTTTTTCAAATAAAATGCCCCATTATACTTATTTCTTGGTAGGCTCCGATAAATGACAGGACCTTAACCTTTTTTTAAATGCATACTACTGTAACGTGGTTTTGTCTAGGGCTGAGGTAATTTGCCCTATTCCGGGGTTCAAATTCAGATTCTTTATTAATCTTTAACTTACAATCTAATTCTAATTTACAGAAATAACATCAACTGCTTCACTCGGTGGGAACACTCCCCTTAGCTTGAAATCACACGTCTTGATTGATAACAGTCTTCCGGGGGCACTTATCCTGGCTTAACACTCTTCTGGGGGGCGCTTATCTTGGGTTAGCACTCTTCTGGTACGGGCTGGTTCATTCGCTGCGTAGCTCGGTATCGGATATGCGGATGCTGGCTCGGTATGTGCTTCGAAAGTCCGGTGGAAACGGTTCGGTATCGGTTATCGTTGGGTGAGTTACATCGGAACAGTGGGCCGAAACCCCTGTGTAGGAACAGTGAGCCGAAGCCCCTGTGTAGGAACAGTGAGCCGAAGCCCCTGTGTAGGAACAGTGAGCCGAAGCCCCTGTGTAGGAACAGCGAGCCGAAGCCCCTGTGTAGGAACAGTGAGCCGAAGCCCCTGTGTAGGAACAGTGAGCCGAAGCTCCTGTGTAGGAACAGTGAGCCGAAACTCCTGTGTAGGAACAGTGAGCCGAAACTCCTGTGTAGGAACAGTGAGCCGAAGCCCCTGTGTAGGAACAGTGAGCCGAAGCCCCTGTGTAGGAACAGTGAGCCGAAGCCCCTGTGTAGGAACAGTGAGCCGAAGCCCCTGTGTAGGAACAGTGAGCCGAAACTCCTGTGTAGGAACAGTGAGCCGAAACTCCTGTGTAACAAATGTATTTTCACCGTCTTTACTAAAGAACGGATCCCAAAATGTTCTCCTGTCCTTTGCAGAACTAAAGCCCCAGGCAAAATGCTATAATCTTGTCGGAGACGACGACTTGAGTCTAGTCAACCTTAACATTACGTAGCATTGCTGTAGTGACGCAAATGAGAATTGCATCCAATCACTCATTCTCGTGTGGCCATTAAAACTAGTTCCCTGCTAATATGAACACAACGTCGACAGAGCTTGTGTGTTATTAGTGAGTGTGATTGTTCGCGGTGGTTGGTGCGACTGATGGATGTTGTGTATGCTTAGGTGACGGATATACCAGGGACGTATGCGGATGGGAATGGCGGTGAGTGTTTGCTATTATGTACGGACGTCATGACGTCACGTTACACTACCTACCAATATTCCTTCAGTAAACGTTCAAAATGTTGAAATACATTTGGCGCTTTTTCAATCTTTCTAACAGAAAAGCAAGTCCTTTCTTCTTTCGGCTCCATTTCCATAGCACAAAGTAACAAAAGTCCGTCCCCCATTTAATTATACCCTCTTTTCATTTTGACACAATACATGTTATTTATTTATATATACAATTTATAAAATGTTTTTGTATCAACTTTCCGGCAAACAAAACAACTGTCACGCGCTATTACCTCCTCTTTGGCAGGTAACAGTTTTGATACTTGTCACCAAAAAAATGTGTAAGAATATCGATTTGCGACAATTGTCACATTGCTGTCAAATAGTAACCGTGGTGACTTTTGTAACCCTGCCAGAATAAGGCTGTTAAAGTAAAATTATGATCATTTCGAAATGCAGCATTCAGTCAGCATTCTCTGAAAATGTGAATTATTTGAAAAAGCTTTTCAGTTTCGATGTTTGGCCAAACTTTCGCTTGGGGTCTCTTTACACATTTTTTTTATTTTTCCTTTTTAATTTTATTGTTCAAGCTCAAGGCCATTCTATATCTCTATTAATAGAGATATAGTTTTTTTTAAAAAGGAGTTTTGCAAATGTATTCCTATGATTCCTGGAAACCGTATAGCTATTTCAGATCTAGCCACAGATCTTCATTAGCGGTTGTTTGGAATGATGCTATTGACATATTCATCAAACTAAATGCAAACGAAATCTCATTTGAATTGAGAATTCACTATAATGCAAGTGTTCGAAAAATATCGCAAGCAAAACAGACAAGAAAACATTTGCAGAAACTTCTTTCCATTTCCAGAGAACCATCGGTCCCCATTACACATGTTTTTTGTTGTTGCCTAAAAGACAACACAATTTTTTACATACAATTACAATTGCATGCAGTTTCGTCGTACTCCACATTATTCAAATTCATCAGGGATGATTTTTATTTATTCGGCCTTTTTATTGTTACTTCTAAATTTTATTCTTTAAGCTTGAGGCCATTCTATATCTCTAGTAATATAGACATAGTTTTTTAAGAAGGAGTTTTGCAAATGTATACAACCGCTGATGGAGATCTGTGGCCAGATCTGGAATAGCTATACGATTTGTCAGGAAACATGGGAATACATTTGCAAACATAAATTCATTTCAAATGAAGTCCAGTGTACGATTTTTGAATTGGAATGGAAATTATTAGAATAAGTGCAAATTTAAAAATCCTGTGTTTGTTTCATGTGGAGTTTGAGGCAGTATTTCCAGTGGCAATATTTCCATATTATATTTCCTATAATCAGCAATTTGTCTGCTATTCCAGGCAATATGTCTCCTATTACAGCAAATGTACTCTCATACCCGTATTCGTGCTAAAGTCCTTTCTTTCCCCAGTGGAAGTAAGAGCTTTTGGTCATTTGCAAGAAAAATAAAGGATAGTTCTTCCTTTATCCCAACTCTTCTTAAATATGACATAACATTCACTGAACCGGTTGATAAAGATAACTTCTTGGCTGAAATGTTTGCAAGGAACTCTTCTTTGCCGGATAGCAATCAACCACTCCCCGTCATCAATTACGTATCTTGTTCCATGACCAAGATATTTTTTCGAACGCGAGGAGTTAAAAAGGTTCTTGCGAATCTCGTCGTAGGTAAATCCCCGGGCCCGGATGGCATATCTGCACTGGTCTTGAGTAGGTGCTCTTCGACACTGGCGTGTCCACTGCGCAACCTTTTCAACCTTGCATACCGTGCCGGAGTCTTCCCGGCGCGTTGGAAGGTTGCTAATGTCCAGCCAATCCATAAAAAAGGTGATACAAGTAACCCTGCAAATTACCGCTCAATTGCAATTTGTTCTGCACTCTCGAAGGTTATGGAGAGCATGGTTAACCACCATCTAGTGAAATATCTTGAGTCCAATAACCTTCTTAACGATCGGCAGTATGGCTTCCGTAGAATGAGATCTACTGGACACCTGATGGCGTTCCTTTCGGAACAGTGGAGTCGATTCATCCGCCGGCTTGGTGAGAGTAAGGTAGTGGCTCTTGATATTTCCAAGGCCTTTGACAGAGTATGGCACGATGCACTCTTGTCAAAGCTCGCTGCTTTTGGTGTCGGTGATAACTTCACTCGATTTATATCGAGTTTTCTCAGAGATCGCACTATACGAGTTGTTGTAGATGGGGTTTCATCCGACGAGCATTAATTGACTGCAGGTGTACCACAGGGCTCTGTTCTTTCTCCTTCTCCTTCTCTTTTTCTTATTTTCATTGACGATCTGCTGGGTCAGACTGTGAATCCAATCTACTCTTTTGCCGATGACAGTGATCTCTGTCATTCTTATTCATTCGATCGCAGGCCAAGTCTTCAAGAGATTGAAGTCAAACGCCGGACGATGAATGAAACACTCGACCGCGATCTGGTGTCCATTGTTGAATGGGGTCGAAAGAATAGAGTAGATTTTAATGCGGGTAAGACCCAGTGTTGTTTGTTGTCACTTAAACGTATTGCTGACACAGGTGTGTCGTCATTGTCTATGGACGTGTGGATATTGATTAATCAGACGCTCTTGATGTTCTGGGCATGAAAATACAATGTGATGTCCGTTTGGCAAAACATGTATTTGAAGTGTCGAAAGATGCATTCAAGTGTCTAGGCTTTTTAAATCGGTGCAAGAACTAAATCTGATCTTCTCAATATCTACACCACCTACATCAGGCCAAAGATGGAGTATAACTCCCATATACGGGCAGGTGCTCCTAGGACTTCTTTAGAGCTTCTCGACCGTGTCCAGAGGAGAGCGACGGTGTTGGTAGGGGACAGTAGGGTATTCAACTCTATTGCCTCCCTTGAGCATCGTCGAAATGTGGGTTGCGTGTCACTGTTCTATCGATATTTCCACGGTATGTGTTCCTCGGACATCCGCCAACTTATGCCGGACGTGAGGATATTTAGCCGAAGTACGCGGCTTTCCAGGAACTCTCATCCGATTTTTATAGAGTGGCCGATTGACCGCACTACACACTATAGAGAAAATTCGTTCTTCAGCCGTACAGTCCGTATGTGGAATAAACTTGTATTTCCCACCAATTGTGCCATACAAACATTCAAGGCAAATGTCAACACATACTAGTCCCTCTTTCCACCCTCTACTACCTCAATTTTCCATCGCCAACACAATGCACTGCATTTAAAGGGGGCATCCCCTAAGAGTTGGTTTGATAACAAAAAAAAAACAAGTCTACTTTCATTTTCGGCTGGTGGGCATTATTCTACATCTTGGTCTGGGCCCTTGCGCAATGTATATTGTCTTGCGCTATTTATGTTCTTATAAAGTTAAAGCAGGTTAAACAGAAAACATCTGGTGACTAGAACAAATATTTAGATTGAAATATAATTTTAGTATCTAACTGTTCATTTATTTACTTTATTGGAAAAAATGAAAAATTAAAAAAACTTATTGGTGGGAAATGGTATAAATACTCTTCTTGAACTCCTATGCCGACAGTGTGCTGAGAAAATTTTAATTGAAGCGTAAAACCGTAAGTGTAATCGAAAATAATTGATGCAATTAAACACTTAACAATCGAATACGATTCATAATAGTGCTTTTAATTTTTTATAACCTAGAAATGTTAAAGAGACGAAAATAATCGATAATTAAAATGTTCAGTTCAACTTGAACCATATGTCGCCAACAGCGTCGTCAACGACGCGATAAGCGAAATGCCGCTCATTTGATCGTATTCGATGTTGCGGACACTTGTTTCAAAATTTCGTCGACGATTCATGGACTGTCGTCGGTTTATCGTCAGCGACTTATAATGATCGTGCACCCGGTGGTGAAGACGTGGCCAACTAGAAAAATTTGTAGTTTCTATGGATTCGCGAATAGAACCACAAACGAACAAAAGAATTCTTCGCTAGTGTTTTTGCTACATGTATCGGGAACAAAACGAATATAATTTGACTCTAACATACGAAGCAATGAACGCACTGGTATTCATTTTCTTTCGAGCAAAGAGTACATGTTCATGGTTTGTTATAGTTTTTAAATAAAGTTGCTGGCGATAAGCCGACAAAATGTTTTGGAAAGGAGTAGCTTTTTGATACTGTCTGTTAGATTGGCTGGTCATTAGCAACCTTCCAGCGCGAAGGGAAGATGCTTGAACAAAATGAAAGACCAAAAAGGTTGCACAGTACACGCGATAGCGTCGAAACACAAATTTTCAATACAAGTGCTGGAGTTTCATCAGGGCCTGATGATTTATTAAAGTAAGGAAAGAATTCGTTTAGTGATAAGTGTGAATATTGATATGGAAATATTCCAGTTTGGTGTCAAAAATCAAAAGAAACAAACAGCGCATCACGACAAGATGTATATAGTACAAGTGGAAGTGTTAGAACAACGGATTTAATTTTTTCCTTGTCTTTGGTCCGACGGAAAACCCATTTCAGGTCCTATTCGCGGAATAACATCTGAGGAGGAAGTTGGACACACGATTTTAAGCACAAAATATAAAAAAACCTATATTTGGGATAATCCTATTTTAGGAGTTATGGGGCTCCAAATTTCGGATATACGGGGGTTACTATGTATTACAAATCGACTAAAGGGACTTGTGCGGCAGCATTTTTGTATAATGCGATGCAAAATAAAAGAAAACAATTAAATTCAAATTTTCTATAACTCGCGTAGTTATCGAAGTATCGGCTGTTGAAATTTTTTAAAGTTATCGAATATATTTTTTACACTTTGCGTGAAAAAATTATTTTTTCTGATGGTAAATCAGAAGAAAATGATGTAAAATTAAATAACTTCTTTCGATAACTGGCGCAGTTATCGAATGTTGATAATTAAAAAAAAATATACAAATTTGATGTTTTTCCCAAAACATTACTTTTTTGGATAGGTGATCAATAAGTTAACGAAAAAATTCTCCTCAGGTGTAGTTCAAACACCGGTTTCAGCATAGTATTTTTGTGTTACAAAGTATTCCGCGTGGCCGGCTTTTGGGTTTTATCCTCTGGGCCCAACACCGGCTTCGACTTAATATTTTTGTGATATAAAGCTTTCTGCTATTTGTTGTGGCTAAAAATCATTTAAATAAAAAATCGTGTGATTTTTAAAATCATTTTTACAATTTTCTTAATTTATACAAGCTCAAGACCTTTTTAATATAAAGCTTATTTATTAGCTTGATATTATTTTCAAAAAAGTCGAGCACAAAAAGTGTTCCAATGGATACCAGGGCTGTCTGTATAGCTATTTCGGATCTTGCCAAGATCTTCATCAGCAGACGTTTTTGGAATCCGTTTGGAATGCGAAATAGCTATACAGATATACAGTCTTGAGCTTGAATAAATTTAGAAAATTGTAAGTTTGAAAAACAGACTGAAGTGATAAAATCATTTTGTTTTGTGTGATAATTAATTGGTTTAATTTTATACGTGCATCAGATGTTTGTGGGAAATGAAAAAAATAATTTCGATAACCTTTGTAAATTCCAGCGGCCGATATGTCCATAACTAGCGAGATATCGATAATTTTTATTTAATTTTTTTATTTATTTTGAATGTATTATACAAAAACGCTTCCAGCCATGTCCCTTTCCACGGATCTTAATAGTATATACATATAAAGGGTTTTTCAACAGAGACGCTACAAAAGTAAATCGATAGGGACAGCAAACGACGCCATATTTTTTCCCGCTATTTTGACATTTCTGTTCAGTAAGGTTTGCCATTTCAACATCGAAAGATATACGTGCCAACAACGAGTCGAAAATATTAACATTTACTACCGAAATTTGGAGTCAGTGGCCTCAACTTTAAGAGCGCTACGTCCAATTTCTGAATTCTGAATTTCATTTCTGGCTGAATGGCTTCGTCAATAAGCAAAATATGCGTTATTGGTCAGACAGCAATCCACACGTAATCCACGAGTCATCATTGCATCCCGAAAAAATTACGGTTTGGTGCGGTTTATGGGCCGGCGGCGTCATTGGGCCGTACTTCTTCCGTGATGATCAAGACCGGCACATTACTGTGAATGCGAATCGCAACCGTTCAATGATAACCGAATATTTTTGGCCCCAATTGGATAATATGGACTTGGAGGACATGTGGTTCCAACAGGACGGCGCCATAAGCCACACAGCGAATGCCACAATCAATTTATTGGAAACCAAGTTTGGTGAACGTGTTATCTCACGAAATGGCCCAGTCGATTGGCCGCCTCGGTCGTGCGATTTGACGCCGTTAGATTATTTCCGGTGGGGCTACGTCAAGTCTATGGTCTATGCCAACAAGCCAGCGACGATTGATGAACTTCGTACGAATATCGAACGTGAAATTGCAGCAGTATCGGCCGATTTATGCTTGAAAACCGTCGAAAATTGGGTTCAGCGTCTGGACTTCTGCAAGCGTGCCCGTGGTGGCCATGCAAAAGAAATTGAGTTCCATAGATAATGGCATCGAAAGTACTTTCACAGGAATAAAGAATTTGAGTGGTATCTAAAACCGGGTTTGTTTTATTTAAAAAAACTTTTGTAGCGCTCTTATTGAAAAACCCGTTATATAGTAACCCCTCGTATATCCGAATTGTGGAAGAACATAACTCCTAAAATAGGATTTTCCTCAAGTATGGGTATTTTACATTTTGTGCTTAAAATCGTGTGTTCTATCTCCTCCCACCAACATTCTTTATTTTCGCGATTGGACCTATAATATGTAAACGCCAAATAAGCTTTATTTTCTACGCATAAAGTTAATATGATGCGACGATATTAAATTTTTTGTGTTCTCATCATTTATTATATGTTTGTATGTATATCAAACCGAAAAACTAAAATATTTGTTTCCAATTTTCAATTTTGCTTTAATACATTTTGTCATTCTCAAAATATGTTTTGATTTGGGAGTAAATTTGAAAGTTGAAAATGTTTGTTTCTCGGTCGGGTACTTTGCAGACATAGATTTTGAGGCCCATAACTCCTAAAAAAGGACTTTTCTCAAATATGTCTATTTTACATTTTCTGCTTAAATTCATGTGTTCTGGCCTCCTCCATATTTGTTACGCTAGTTTTATCAAATATAAGTATAGGTTTTCCGTCGCACAAAAAATACAAGGAAAAAATTAAATCAGTTGTTCTATCGCTTCCACCTCTACTAGTTACATCTTGGATCGATGCTTTGTTTGTTTATTTTGATTTTTGACATCTGACTGGAACACTCCAATATGAAACGAAATCAATGGTGCTGTTTCTTGCTTGGAGTTACAGAGACAGTTTTTACTCACATATCGAGAAACGGTGGAATTATTTGTTTCACACTTTCTCGATGTGAGAAGTTTTCACATAAGTTATAGAACATGGGTACTGTTCTCGATTGTTTCAGACTGTTCTTGTTATATCATCAAACATTCGTGGTGAGTCGGTATAAGGTAGAACAGTTGGGCCGATTGGAAAATTCACGGTAATAATATCACAACTTTTAAACTGTCCTTTCGAACGTTTTGGAATGTACCTGACATTTGTAGAGAAGGAGTCAGGCTTTCAGAATACTGTATTTGGAGGCACCCTGTGTTAACACAGTTGGAGCTTCAGGGTGTCAAATTTCACAACTTTGGTACTGTTGCAACTTTCAAAGCTTGGTACTTCTACACTTATAGGCCAATTTCAAAGACTTTTTTCTTTACCAATTTATTGGTGTTTTTAGAAATATTCGTTTCCCTCAAGCAGCCGAGTTATTAACGAAAAACTGAGTAAAGTCAATGAAAAAATTTAAAATTTTTTACTTTCAGTGAGAATATCTTAATAACGATCGAAGATATTTCTCAACACTTAGAGTATTTTCTGTTTGTCTGGTATATTAGATTTTCAAAAGTAAAAAATCTTTGTAATCGTCCCATAAGTATAAAAGTAGCAGGTTTTGTAAATTTCAACAGCATCAAAGTTGTCAACTTTGACACCATGTACCACCAACTGTGTTGGCACAGAGTACCTCTAAATATTCTGAATGCCTGACTCCTCCTCTACAAATACCTAGTACATTCCAAGATGATCAGAACAATACTTTAAAAGTTGTGATATTATTAGCGTGGTTTTTCCAATCGGCGTAGCTTTTCAACTTGCCACGACGCACAGTGGCGCCATTTGAGTTTTTTCGTTGCAAAAATCATATCTTTTGAACCGAATAAGATAATTGAACAGTTTAAACAGCATATGATAGATAACTGTTCAGCCTAGTGAAATGAGAGGGTGCTACGCTTTGTAGGGGCCTACTTATGGGTTATCAAAGTTAAAATTTGTAGAAAAATCAATTTTATGGTAACTAAAAAAAATTATTTTTACATTTTTAGATTGTTTTTATTTTTTTTCTTTAGGGTTTTATGTTTTAAATTATTACCTAACAAATTAAAAAAAAATTACTTCTTTTTTAAATTTATTTTTTCAATTTTCTGTAAAATATTCATCACAATTCGTAGGAAAAGGTATATCTAAAAGACTAATCATTTCTGAACTATAATTATTTTCTAACTCTATTCGTGACTTCACATGCCGCAGGGAAGAAATAAGTGGATCGGAAGATGCTGCCAACATGTTGAAGAGGTCCTCATTTTGCCTTACCCTTGATGCTTTGAATGTGTTCTGCAATCTATATTTTTTATAAACTTTGTTAAGAGACTCCTGTGCTTCTTCAGAAAGCTCTCCAATTGGCAAACACTGGTACTCAATTATGTCTTTGCCATGCGCCAATATTTTATGGACGGTCGGGGTCAACTTCTTCTGTGGATACATTTCTGCTAAAGGAGATGCAGTTTTCGATGCATATTCTCCATATTTTGTAGAATTGACGGTTTCTTTGCAGTTTAAAACATTCAAGATCGTTCCCAATCTTTTCACAATTTGATTGTCAATTCCAGTGATTGTAGTTACTGCCTCATCATTTTCAAAAAATCTCCTAGAAGTGTTTCCATCGTTTGAGTTACCGTATCCGTGCTTGGGACAGTCTACTTTTAGTCCAACTTCTTTAAAAAAAGCATCCTGTATTTGCTTCTTTCTGATCTTTTCCTTATCCTTTATTGATGTATTTTCATCGAAGTTTTCCTCCTCTTGTGGTAGGGTATACGCCAGTTTTAGCAAGAACTCCATACACCTTATCCTTGCGTGCAATGGTGACATTCCATATTCGTAATTCTCCTCGTTTGTAGAATCGTTTAAATTACCAAAGTTCTTCTGACTCTTTTGTCTGATTTTGTAATCTGCGACCTCACTCCTATCCTTTGTATATTTAATAGACAGCGCGTGCGATAAATGCTTCGTGGTCAAGTCATTGGTGGCCTCGGCAAGTTTCCTCTTTCTTGTGAAAATTGAACACTCCTCAATACTTTTTTTTGGCCTTCCTTTTGCTCCTCTGGTTGATGTGGTGGGTTTATCTACTGGCAATATATCCAGGATGGTGTCTTCATTAAGCCAGTCCTCGTATTTGGAGTTGAATTTCTGAATGGTTCGATTAGTTTTCACCCATTTTGCCTTAATATTTGCATATATCAGATAAAAATTATTTTTTATAATTTCGCTTCTCTCAATATTTCCGTATAAGCTATCAAGTTCTTCTAAAGCAGCTTCCGTGAAAAACTTTGGTGTGGTTGACTTTCTGAACAGTTCAAATAATTTTAAATTGTTCAACGCCATGTTTTCAATAACTCGCGGTTAGATGGTTGGTCAATAATAGCACAATCAGGTTTGTTGAAACCACGCTAAGTGTTTACACTTATATAGTAGCTGTGCATGACGCAGGTTTTTACCACCATGTTTTGGTCATTGGTAAATTAGGTAGAATTTTCCAGTGTGCGCTTGGGTTCTTGTGTGCGGAGTCTTAACGGGGTTGGACTATGCGTGGTGTGGTGGAGTGCTGGCCTACCTGCCTACCTACAGGGCGGGTGACCAATAACATCGTGTACAGGTTCTAAAAATACGAATGCGTGTGGACTGGATGACAATTGTTGCATCCATTTTATCACGTAATTTTGTTTTTCCAAGAATTGTTAGTTCTTTCCACGAATTCAGACAAAAAAGGGATTTCATGTTGGAAATGATGGCATCCCATGCTGTCCGTACAGCTAATTTTCCCAATAATTCTATCATGAGTGCCTGTTACAGAAGTTTACGCGAGTTGTTTTTATTGTTTTACAAAATGAATACACAGTTGGTCTGGCCTGACCCATGTGTTACGAATGTGACTATAGAAACATGTGTATGACGGAGGGTTAATGATTTGATTTTTTCCACTCAAGAACCATGTCTTTTTTAACTCTTTGACCTCTAGAAGCCAAAGGAGCACTTAGAGACAGATAAAACCTTTGGAATTATGTAAAGGAATACTCAAAGAACATATTTTGAAAATATGGCAAATATAGAAAAATACAGATTTTTTTTATTTTCCGTCAAAGTTGAAAAATAGTGATAAAACGGATAGTTTTTAAATAGTGTTTTACCAGGAGAAACACAAAGCAAACAGTTAATTTTTTTTATCATTATACATTTAATAAATACATCAATAAACACAAACAAAAAATAAGGCGATTCGTTACCTATTTTTCGTGATATTACACCTGAAATCGCAACAAATTGACTAAAAATTGTGTGTTTTTTTGAAAACCGAAAGTCGGTCAACTTTGAACGGTTATATCTTCTAAACTAAAAATGTGATATTATTAAGAGTAGCATATTTGAAATCGCTGAAAAGTTTCCTATAACATGGGTTTATTGAAAACTTCGTCGGCGCACATGAAAATTTTGATTTTTGCAACCTCGTTTGCTCTACGGGCGCCACTGTGCGACGGCATACTTTTAGATGCAATTGTGTAATGTTAATTTTTACTAAATATAGGTATTACATAGGTGATTGCGTTTACCTTCACGAGAACAATTAATTGTGAAAAATTGTCACTAAAGTTATTGTGAAAATAATACCAGGAACAACAACTTTTTTCACCACAATTCACCAACATTTTCACTTTCATTCAAGTTGGGAAGACAGCACAAGGGTGAATGTTCGAAGCGATTCATTTATGTCAAAAATAAACCAAAACTGTTTTGTATAACCTTTTTCTTAATCAAAATAACTTTGTTTTTTTTTATCAAAATAACTTTGTTTTAATCACATTTGTTTGTGGTCTGAAAGATTTTCATCAGAAAAATTAATATTGAGATACTGCTACTTTTGAAGTAATTAAAATATGACTGTTGGAAAAGTACTTCACCCTTGTTTTGTTTGCTAATGAAAGACAAATTGATAAATAAAAGATTAATGTATTGATTGCCAACAAGTTATCTGTAAATTCCACCACCATATGGACAAACCAGTCAGTTATTAAGTACTTTGTTTAAGGGGATTACTAAGAATCTACCCATTGAAAAAGTTTCGATTTCAATCTCATCCTATTGAATGTGTCAGACGTGACCAGGCACACATTATATCTGGCAATATTCTAAGTATTATCTGTTCCATGAATTTCAAAATGATACGAACTGAATAAGAACAAAGTGCATTGAATACGAAATACAAATGGCAAACTTATACATATATAAATACACATTATTTTCCCAAAGGAACGACAGTGTGTTCAGTCACTTTTAACTAAAGGTATAAACTGAAGGTATAATCTGCAGGTATAAACTGAATTTATAATTCTACAGTTGTAATAAAACAAAACTTCTTGACCCAATACGAATTGTAAGAAATACTTTAGAGCACAGGCTGCTGGTTGATATAACTCTATCATTTTGTCTAAGTTACGTGTCACTATTAAAAACCTTTGTCCTTGAATCATACATGGGAGCAATTATTTAAACGGCTATTGTAATTTATAAGTGAATTATATAAACTCAATTGTTTTGTATTCAGGAATTAATCAACGAATTGAAAAATGGTTCTACAAAAATCACTTAAACTTGTTGGTTTACTCACCATATGGATGAGTTATACCTGGGCTGTTCCTGCTGCTCAAGATCATGCCTATGTTGCACGAAGATTAGTGCATCAGGCCAACTGGGCACCAGTGGGTACGATTTCCACAGATTCCAAAATTCAGGGATTCCCAATGGTTAATGTTGTGTCGATTAGTGATGATAAGATTATGGGTCAGTCAACTGGTCATATACATTTTCTTTTGACCGATCTTGATTTCACTGGATCCGATTGGCATAAAAACAACAAGGTAACATTCCTATTCACCGATGAACAATTGCTCAACTGCAAGAACCATAAACCCAATCCAGTAGATCCCATGCAACCAACTTGTGCCCGGGCTATTATAAGCGGAGAAATCAAAAAGGTATAAAATCAAGGGACAGTTGAGAATTCTATAAAAAGAAATGTCTAATGATTTTGCTCTCTTTCAGTTCGATCAAAATAACAAGGAGTATAATGGGTACATTAAAGCATTTGTCGAACGCCATCCAGCAGCTGCTCAGTGGTTGCAGGGTAAGTACAGACGCAGAAACAAAATCCAGTTCTTTGCTGACGCAAGAATTTGATTTGTCATATGACTTTTTTGTTCCAAAATCAATATTCGTTGTATATTTTTTGTTCAATTGTGGTCCTTTGTTTCAATTGTTGTTTAATTTTTGTTTTTCTGTATCGTTTAGTTCACGCGTTTTATTTATGCGAATTGGAAATTAAGAACATCATCGTTTTGGATGCATATGGTGGAGCTCAAACTGTGAAACCTGTGGATTTCTATAATGTTCAACTGAACTAGACGAACATTGAAAATCATGATTTTAAAAAATTATGAAAATTATTAATTAATAAATATTATGGTATATTACTGCATCCAATTTGTTTTTTTACATTTGGAAAAGAATGTATGCTGTGTGAGCTCGCAATATGTATTAATTCAGCATCGTCTAAAACTAGGGGTGGTAAATCGCTGACGCACAACACTGAGTTTATGCAATATCATTAAAAATATTTTTGATGTGTTAACATGTATAGACACGGGTAGGGCAATCTATCAAAGTGAACACATGCAAACAACACACAGCGTTAGCATCACATACGTGGTTGTTGTACAACAATAATCTCTGTCTGAAATTAGGTATGATGGCATTGATGTTGCGGCAGCGAACAAACAAACAGGTCGTCGACGCCAAAGAGTATTGAATAGTATAGAGAATTAATGGAACGAATTGTATGATACAAGACGACATCTGACGACATCTGGCGAATGATTCAAAACGTATTACTCTCTTTTTGTCATAACTTGGTCCATTCATAATTTTGATGTGAAACATTGATGCTTTTGAAATATTTATGCTTTTTGTATTGTTTTATGTACTAACATTGTCGAAATGGTGCATTTATATTGAAATATTCTATAAAGAGTATAAGACTCATTTATGCTCTTTTACTCAGACTCTCTACATGAGAGCGGAAAAAGAGTGCAATAAGTTCTATAGACTATTCAATACTTTTTGTCGTCGCTCTGTTTATGACCAAACAAAAACAATTATTTCAGTGAGCTAAATATTGCTTTATTTATTTTAAAAAGATTACAACAAATATTACAAGCAGATGTAAGAAAAAAGAAAGTACAATAGCAAAAGAGCCTTTAGCACAAAAACTATTAAATTTTTTTTTATTTTCCTATGTAACATTTACTAATGTTTTCATAGAAATCGAACAGGTACCGTGTAACAAAAAGGTGGTAACACATCGACCGTGAGTTCGAACACTCATTGGTTTTTTTTTACCATCGCCTTACGTTTAAAAAGGAATAAATTCTTATATTATCTCTTGTTAACTGTTGTACCGTTGATTGGAATATATTCCATTAGTCGGTTTGAACTTAGACCACTCATTTTAAGAACAAGTTGCACTAATGTAGCATAAAAATTGGCCACGATCGATTGTGGAGGTTTTCAACAATAAAGGATTTGAAGAGTATTAATCTATAGCTCTCTTTTGTTAGGTGATTTATAGTGAAATTTTACATAGAATATTTTTCCAATAAACACCAACCCCTGGAATGCAGTTTTAAGGGATATTTTTGCGCCAACTCGGAATAAGTAAGAAATTAACCCTTAAATGGATTTTCAGTTTTGACTTATTTTCGGCATTCAAGTTGAGTTTTGAGCTTTGGTGTGTTAAAAAACTTATAACTAATAGAATTTTATAAGGAATATTTTTGTAGTACAGTATTTTAAACCGTTACACCCCCGCTTTAGTGGTGTTTGTTACCCTTTTCCCCAAAAAAACAAAAAAGACCCATTTATTGAGGCGGTAGATGGTTGAAGTATTCCACAAAAATGTTTCTCGTAAATTGTTACATAGAATTGCTGGAGACATGTAAGGATAACATGGTTTCCAATGCCGATTCATCATAAGAATGTGCAAAAGGGGGAAATTTTATCCCCCTAAGAAACGTAAACTTTCAAATCGCCGATACACGTAATTTTTTTTTACACCCTCTACCAGAATCCGTTGTCATGACCTTGTTATTTTTTTTGGTGTTCCACACTGTAATTGGAATTCCAGATTGCGCCAGCCGTGGGGGACAGATGGCCCAAATCATATTTAAACATGAATGCCATACAAAAAATGCTCTATCCAATAAAGCCAGTTTAATTGATATTCAAATTATTTTTTGTTTCATTTTAATTTAAAGTTCTAAAAAAACAGCCTTTACTTTATTCAACAATTTATTTCCCAATTTTAACTTTGGTGACACATTTCGAGTTTATCACACACACACATTTCGAAAAAATAGGTTATATTTTCGATTGGACGCTCTGTTTCCGGGTTAAAGGCACATTTGCGTTTTAGCAATTTTTGAAAATATTTTCTCACTATCTGAAGGCCATGTTGGAATTTTAGAAACAGCGTGCTGTCTTGCAGCCTTTTCAACCAACCAACCAACACTGAACATGTATAGCAAATTGCAATCGTTTTACAAGCATGTATGCTGAATCAAAACCGATAGAAGTTCATTGTTATGGTGGTACATTTGCTGAAATGTCCCAGCGAGCTGTTCCTTCCGACTACTGTCCAAATTCTGACAGAACGTCTGCACAAGTTGCCGAGTCTTATGCCGAATTCGGTCAGAATTCTTACAGACAGTTGTATGAACGGTTGACAAGAATTCGGACCGATATTTCTGGCAATTCTGATGTTTGTCAGCCATTTTGTCCGAGAATGTTCAGACAATTGTTCCATTTGTCGGGCATTTTATCCGACAACGCGCAGACAATTCTGACATTTGTCGGGCATTTTAAATACCTTTAAGTATCTTAATAAAATACCGGGATGTTGTTTATTGACGTTGACCACGAAAATCGTGCGGTAATTGTTTCTTATGCACTTGCTTACTCGCCGCAATGAGGCTAATTTTTAAATGACGTTCGATTGACACAAACCCATCGCAAAAAAAATGACAATGGAATGCAAGATAACGGAATTTAAAACAAACAAAAAAAATCGCATTAAAAACTACAAAGGCATGCAAAAATAATAACAAAGCCAAAAAAAATACCCTTCAGAGAACGGAATGCAAACCTGACAACAAAGTCGAACACACAAAATTCCTATCACAGGGTGAGCAGATTTCTCGCTCAGAGAGTGAGCACATTTCTCACTCAAATCTCTCTTGCTAAATTTCTTTGCGATGTTGCAAATTTCCTTCAGAGAATGTACAGATATGTCGGATAGTTGTCGGACAAAATAACTGAGATTTAACCGGCTTTTCGGATGTCAGACATGACGGAAATAATTGCTCGCTGGGGTCTAGTAAATTGTCAGTTGATATGTTGCAAACAGTGTTTGTTTTTAACAGCAAATTTTTTTGTTTCAGTGTGTATTTGAACTCATTCTGTGCAAAAGTTTTTTAGTTTCAATGTTACAAATTTGGATATTCTCCAAGTGCATTATGGTGTCGCTGTATAACCACATTTTTATAGCACATTGTTTTAGCATACAAACAAATTATTTAAATTAACAAGTTTAATGGATTATATGACGTTGTTTAAGCTGTTTATATATCCATTATAACTTCTTCATCGAATGGTACTAAAAAGTCATTCTACTTAATTAGTTGAGGTCATAAAAATATGCCCACACTTGGTTAAATTTTCACATAAAATTTAAATGTGTTTGCTATAAATAACAGCAAGATCCACAACAGTTGAGATTAAAAAATAATTGATTCATCTGAAAATAATTTCATTGGGTTTTGCCGCAATTTGTTAATAACCTTTGTGTCTGGTATTGCAAGTGGGCGCAAATCTTCACGCCCCTTCAGGTTTCCAGCATACAAATTAGCTCCAGTTTACTGAAATTTTCTGATTTGCAACATTTTGTTTTTTTCTATTTGTTTCCAACACAGAATCAACGACATCTGCACATGAAATATTAGTATCACTAAATTTCCGGTGTTGACAAAAATAATCCCAGATAAATTCATATTTGTCAGTGTCGCAAAAGATTTGCATACATAATGTTCACATTATGTGCCGCCGGAATGCTCCAAAATTTTGAATGATGGTAAATTAATGCCGTATGCGGATGACTTCCAATAAATAGTGTACACTCAAAAAAATATAAATGTTTGCTTTGAACAACAAATACTGTTTGTTGCGTATAAGAAAAGATTGATTGCTAGTAACAGCAAACAATTATCTGGTACCTACCAGCCGTTAATTTTTTTGTCATTACAGCAAATGTACAGCCACAACAACAAACTGTTTGCATTTTTGGTGCAGCATAATTGAAGCTCACTTGCTAAACAACAAACAAATGTTTGTTGTTTTTGGAAACGCGATTTTCAGCAGTTTCGTTGCTCTTCCTAACATATTTGTTTGAGTGCAAATATTGTTTATACATTCATATTTTTGGTAGGTGGTCGACTATAGTTATTATTTGTTATGGAGCATTTTTTGTTTTGAAGTCCCGAAAATCGTTCTACTGCATGTTTATAGGGAAAAAATTAAGTAATTATTAAGCATTATTAGACAAATTTAATTGAAACGCAGTAAAATCTATAATTTATTAGAAGATTTTTAATTAGTTATGAGCTAGTAAATCAGGTTTACCCTCAATTAGTGAAAAGTATGATCTGATAATTTAAGAATATTTAGGTCATTAAATTCCACTAATATCTCCTAATATTCGCAACCTCCTACCACAATATCTCCAGAAATTCACAGATATAGCCTGTTTATTTAATCTTTGTGTTAAATTATGAATGACAATGGATAACAGTTAGAAACAAAAACATCAAAACGGTTTTTTCTCACCGTCACTTTTGTCTTGAATCAGCTGTTAAGTGGAGCCGGATTTAAGTGAACTGAGATAATAACAATGAGTCTGGTCATTAAACATCAATAATAAAGATGCGAGTCTAATGGATTTGCAACATTTTAATAGTGTTTGGTTTCAAAGCTTCTAAGGAGGAATATGCAAATTTGTCATGTTATAAAAATGTCTGGCAATAAAATGATTAACGTTCACTTTCTTGACACAACTGAGTACCGGTAACATAATTTGTATACATTATTGATTAGTACAGAGTTCAGAGCAATAAAGGGGATGCGAGTGTGTTTTTTCTTTGTATACCAAATGTTTAGAGTGTCACGTTCAAGCACAAGAAAAATTAAGAAATTCTCGTTCAGAAACAACTAAAGAACTGATTGCATCGAGCGGAGGTCCCAACAACCGAAACAAATGAAAAATAAACCATACACGCAGAAAAGTCTGTCTTTTTGTTGTTGTTTGGAGGTATATATAGAGGGTATTTGAAGCTGGTCGCAAATTTAGTATACTTGTGTCCAAACACATTGTAGTTGCTATTCAATATTACATGTTGGAGACACAATGATAAATATGTTAGAATGTATGTGTTTGCGACGCACATATATTTATATTTGCGATACAAATATAGCTGTGTTTGCTGCAAAAGAATAAAAGAGGGACAACGAGAGATTCTATTTTGTAAGTGTGTTTCTGTAGTTTTGCTTTATTCGCTCAGTAAGTGAATCATAAATATTCCTGAATGGGCGTGCAAATTGTCAGTGTCTTTCTTTCTTTTTTTGGCTGATGCATTGCGTTTCAGTTTCATATATTCATTCATCATTCATTATATTCATGTATGTGCTACCAAACTGAGAAACAATTTTGACGAAAAAACTGGAAATGACAACAACGTGAAGCCCTTGTCTGCCCGAGCCTTTACTGAGAAAATCGGAACGGCGAAACATTTGTGAAATAATCGCTTGGCTTGCATGAACTAGATTTGAATATATGTAAATATATTCTTTGTGTATCAACGCATAGTGATAACCAACGCATTGCTGAAACTTTCCTAAAACAAAAACGTGAGAGACAACAAAGTAAAAAGAAGCACAAGAGCAGCTGATTCTCATTTCATGAAAAAAAAATACAAATAATGCATTCAATGCACGTAAATGTAAAAAACGCCGTTTTAAATCTTTTAATTTTTTGTATTAATTATTTATAAATGTGGATTTATATTGATAAAATAATTATAGTAAATAATACATATTTATTGAAATCAAAGAATAATTCGTTTTTAAATATTATTATGTTGGGGGGGGGGGGGGAAATAAGCACATGTTTCCACGTAAACGCATACATGTTTGCCATTAAACATGATGCTGTTTACATATAAGCACAAGTGAGTTTGGGATTTGCAAACATATTAATGTTTGAAGTGTGTTCCAAACATATACATGGTTCCTGCAGAATATGTTTGAGAGAATATGTTAGAGATGTCGTTATTTTTCAGCATGAAGACTAGGCTAAACAGCATATAACAATATAAATCAATATTACATTACAAAGTATATATTAAAAAGTTCCATGAGCTGTCAGGGGATACCCGGTTGGATCGAAGTTCCTTTCGCTATATATTTAGTGCTAGTTATAGCGAAAATACGATAAATGAAAAAATACTATAATTTAAAGGGATGTTTAAGAAAAGATACTTTTTGTAAAATGATAAACTTTTGTTAAGAAACAATTTTTTTTATAGGATTTATTTTTTTTAAAAAAATATATATTTAGGTCCTTTTTGTCAGAATATATACTATATTTTCCTGAAAAGGTCCTTTTTTAAAGAGAGGTACTCTTTTATTAAAAGATAATGTTTGTTTTAAAGAAAAGATGCAATTTTTAAGAAAAAGTCATAAGTGTACGATTTTTTTTTTACAAAGAAGTACTTTTTTTAAGAGTAGGTATTTTGTAAATAAGTGGTATTCTTTTTTGGAAAAGGTTGTATGTTTAAGAAAATAAACTTCATTTCAGAAAGGCTACTTATTTCAAGAAACTAAAAGGTGTTATTTTATTTTTAAGAATATGTACTTTCAAGAAATGGAATTTTTGTAAGAAAATTTATTTTTGTACGAAAATATATTTTTTTAAGAGAAGGTATTTTTTTAAGGAATGGGAATTTTTTATAGGTGCATTTTTAAGAGGAGGAACTTATCTCACGAAAAGTTATTTAGTTTCACAATAAAGGTACTCTTTAATGAAAATTTAGTTTTTTACGAAAAGGCAGTTTGTTGTAAGCAAAATGTACTTTTTTAAGAAAAGGTGCGTATTTGAAAAAAAATATTTTTTTTAAGAAGAGGTACTTTTTGTAAGAAAATTTACTTTTTTTTAAGCAAAGATACTTCTTTAAGATAAGGTTTTTTTAAGAAGTGGTACTGTTTAAGAATATGAATAGGAATTTTTTTGAAAAAATTTATTTTTTTTGTAAAAAGGCACTTATTTCAGAAAATGTTTTTTTTTAAATAAAAGTATTTTTTTAAAAAAAGTTATTTTTTCAAATATAAGACAATAAGAGGAATTGTAATAAAGTGCAATATTTTTTATAAAAATAAATTTTTCATTATTTTATATTGTACAAAAAATTTATTTTTTTTGCCAGTCTTACACTTTGGCTTTCTAAGTTTATTTTATATTGGGTTCAAAACTACAATATATACTAAATATTGGGTACAGGCTCCAGCTAGAAAACTTCCCATTAAACAAGAAATTTCCCTATATATGTGACGCATCTAGCTAATTTCTTTCTCTAAGATCTAAGCCGTTAGTCTAGACACAAACCAAAGCAACAGTAAACAATATAGTTGATAATAATGGGTTGCAGCATAATAGTGTTACAACAAAAGTTGTTTACTTTACTTCATTTAGGCCCCATCCCGCAACGTGCGATAAGGAACAAAACTATTACATTAATGTGCTAAAGTATATGTGTTTACGATTCAAATATAGCTGTGTTTGTGATACACATACCACAAATAACACAAATAACACAAATAATTTCTGAACTCAAACCCTAGCGTTATCGGTGAGATTGTGCCACATCCTTTAATATATGTTGTTATATAAATGTTTCATATGCATATGTTATAAATATGTTATAAATATAAAATAAATATAAATATAAATATAAAATATAAAAAAAAAAATATGTTATAAATGTTTCATATGCATAACGAAGAAAATTTGTTTGGTGCGGTTAAGGTCACGGATATGAAGTATTTATTGTACTATAAGCAGAAATTGGAAATGAATATATTCAACCGATTATCTATATTATCTGCATCGCTTTGAAATTATTAGAAGATCTAGCCACGATATCTCCAGACGTGTGTCCAACTCGTTCACTAGTTATTCAACTAGTTAAATTGCGGTGAATGAACAGCAGGGGGTTTCGACCCCACAGCTGATCCACTATGAAGTGTGGAACTAAAGGCGAAGAGAATGGTGGACGAATGAGCGATAGGCAAACTATGTTTAAATTATGTTTGGTTGATACTAATGCATTTTAAATTACGTTCAACTGATACTAATGGCGTTTAAATTATGTTTGATTGATGATAGCGGCCTTAAATTATTTTTGATGCTAGTCCAGCCATCTGCAACTACAACTCAATGAAATTCAAACTTCCTTTGTGACATCCGGTCAAATGTGTAACAACACACTCTTTTTGTATTAAACTATGCCAGACATAACAATCACTATCATATCCCAGCCAGACTTTTAGAACTTGTTGCTATCATCATATGTTGCAGAATAGCTTACTTTGTATTAATTATCCATTCCGCTACTGATTCCGCGGAAAACAATAGAAGTATATCACGAAAAACCAAACAGCTGTCTCACTACCCGTTAACATATTTTGCAACCTGTTACCAATTACTTCAAAACGACCTTACATTCCTCTTCGTGCTACACAACACAAATCTATGAGAAATAAAAACTAAAAGCTACTAAATTCCATGTCAGAAGAAATATCCCACCAGTGCTGTTGTTGCTTTTAACGCAATATCTTCCACAACTCAGTACATAAACGTCTGTTCATTGTGCCTGCGCGCTGAAAAAAAAAAACAGCCCCAGCCATATATTGCAGGAATCATTTACATGTTCGTACGCATTGTTTTCTCGAATTGAAGATCTGCTGCTTTTTTGATTATTTATTGTCCGTCACGTTTTAGTTGTGTGGAGTTTTCGACAAACAGAGCCATATTTGGGTCCCAAAAACATATATTATAACCTATTAATCCCTGATTGTGAGAAGTTGTCCACAATCCAACATGTAATATTGAATATTGGACACAATATCGCGCTGTTATTTGTACCACAGCAACAAAAAATTACATGAGGTGTCAAGGGACACCCGGTTGGAACGAAGTTCCTTTCGCTATATATTATGTACTGGTTAGTTCCAACACTCATAAGGCGCCCGTTGAAAAAAATACGATAATTTAAATGCATTTTTAAGAAAAGATACTTTTTGTAAAATAACAAACTTTTTTTAAGAAAAAATTTTTTTGAAGAATATGTATTATATATTCCCGAAAAGGGCATTTTTTAAAGAGAGGTACTTCTAACTATTATTAAAAGAAATTTTTTTTTAAGTAAAGGTACTATATATAAAGTTTTCCACGATCTTGTTTTCACGATTACTTGTTTTCAGAAAGGCTACTTATCTCAAGAAAAGAAGAGGTATTAATTTATTGTTAAGAAAGGTACTTTTAAGAAAGGGCATTTTTGTAAGAAAAGGCATCTTTTTCTTAAGAGAAGGTATTTTTTTGAAGAAAATGTTTTTTTAAGAAATCGGATTTTTGTAGAATTGGTAATTTTTTCAAGAATAATTAAATTTTTAAGAGTAGGTACTTATCTCAAGAAAAGTTATTTCGTGTCAGAAAAAAGGTACTCTTTAAAGAAAATGTATTTTTTAAGAAAAGGCAAATTGTTGTAAGAAAATGTACCTTTTAGGTAAGGCTTTGGTACACGACAGCGTTCTCACTGTTGCTTTTGTTATACAAAATTGTATCTATAGTATAAGTAAATGTTTGATGTTAGATATAATGTTACTTTGTAAGTTAAAGCTCATTTTTACTATTTTTTCGATTTTTATTTTATTACTATTTCTTGTCTAATTATTGCAGTTTAAGGTCCCTTTAGTTTTCTTGAAAATTGTATGTTTTTTTCTTTTTCATTATTTCGGTTTCCTTTGGAAATCTTCTTCAGGAAAGTTTTTATATTAATTTTAACAAACAAAATTCAATACAAATTAAAATAAATTAGTTTTTTTATCAAGACTTTTTTGAATTATCAATAATCAAAACAGAAATACCCAATATAGTTGATAATACTGGGCTGTAACATAATGATGTAAAAAAAAGTAGTTTAATTTGCTAACATCCCGCAACGTGCGATGAGGAAATTCGTTCCAAAAATACCGATTTTTTCGGGATCTTATCTGGTTAATTTTGCTAATCAAGAACATAGCGTAATATACTAACGCCAGCTGTAAAACTTTCACCAGATGTTACCGAGGTAGTTGGAATTTCGTCGAGTTCGAGTCGCATATGAAGTAACTGTCCTTACACATAATTTAAATGCTATTACCATCAATCAAACATAATTTAAAAGTCATTAGTATCAATCGCACATAATTTAAAAGTCATTAGTATCAATCCAACTTGATTTAAATGTAGTTTTGAATATATATATATATATTTTAGCATATTAATGTAATATTCTTTTATACTTATATATAATAAAATGAATGTGTTTGTGATCCAAATATAGCTGTGTTTGTGGAACAAATACCACAAAGAACACAAATAATTTCTGAACTCAAGCCCAAGATTCAAAGCGTTATCGGTGAGATAGAGCCACATCTTGGTCAAATTGCCATCAACATTTTGACAATACATTAAAAATATCATCACTTGGTCAAAAAGTTTGTGATTTATTTTTCATTAATGGCCAGTTTCACAGTGAAAATGCTCTACTTAAATGTACTTTAAATTCCAGATGCTTGTCATTTCATATGAAAATTTTCTCTGAGCTTTTAAATTGAGTTTTTAAATGACGAGTGTGAAACTCGCCCTAAATCATGTACACTTAAAGGGTCTCCAATTACATGTTCGATATAACAATTTCATTCCAGCAAAATGTGCCATATAAAAAAAAGGAAAGGAGTAATGGCCTGCCACCAGAGCAGTGGGGCTATTTGACGGATATTTAATTCCATACTTAATCGAAATATGTGTTCTTTACAATCCAATAATAAAATCACAACTATCTCAAAAAATACGAGTTTTTATTGTAAAATTAAAATTTGAAATCTTGAATTACTCTTTACATACAAATTACAATTTTTAAGATTCAAAGTGGTTTTTACGTGCTATTTAGGGTGACAAGACACGTTCAGATTGTATTAATAAGTTCACAAGTTGGAAGTTGTTCAGCTTTACCATGGCTACAATTTTGCCAAATATTGTGAGTGAAATCTTTGAAAAAGTGCAAAATGATCTTGTTTTTTTTAAAAAAAAGTGCAGGAATATCAGAGAATGGTAAAAATCGATTTTTTTCACAAATTTGACGTTCGACAGACATTTCATGGGCACCTATCAACTCAGTAGACTTGCCTCTAACCGATACAATTTACTAGAACGTTGATACATTTTTCGACTACAACGGTGGAATTCCTGATGACTTAAACTTGCTTCCGTACAAAGTCTAAATTACAAGCAAGTTGAACCCTCTGGACTGGCCAATTCGCTTGGAATTTTGCCACAAAATTATTAAAATGGCCGATGAAGACAAAAACTTGATAAATTGCTTGTTTATGTCTGATGAGGCCCAATTTGATATAAACGGCAATGTCAACAAGAAAAATTGCTGTATATGGCGGGAATCTAATCCAGAAAAACCCATGAGACGGAATTGCGCCGAGAACGAGTCACTCACTGTGTGGTACGCAGTTTCATCAAGGTTAATTGTGGGCCATACTTCTTGGAAGAAAACGGTGCAACAGTCACTGTCAATGGGAACCAATATTTAAAGATGTTGAAGGAGTTTTTTTTATCCAGAACTGCGACGAAGACGTATCCGTTTCAACATGATTTGGTTCCAGCAAGATGGATCAAGTGCACGCATAGCCAGACCTCTTATGGCGGACCTCCAACGAAAACCAAACCAACTAATATCTAGAACTTACATTTTCCGGTGGCCCCCAAGGTCACCTGACCTAGCTGCACCAGACTATTTTATAGGGGGTTATGTCAAGCAAAAATTGGACAAAACGATATCAAAGAATTTGACTGAATTGAAGCAGTCCATTAAAACAATAATTGAGGCGATCCCGACTTCAGCCTTTCAGGCCGCAATAAATAATTTTCTGATCAGTTGTCGCAAATGCGTGAATTTGCATGGAGGTCATTTACAGTCTATCTTCTTCAAAACCAATTAGTTATAGAAAATAAAATTGAATTTTCTATACAATTAAAAACAAACTAAATGAAATATATTGATTAAAAAAGAAAAGTATTTCTTTGGTTCAAAAGTATTAAAGGTATTCCTAAAATCTTTGAAAGATTTCGTAATATTTACGACGAAATTTTTTTCAGTGTGTAATAGTAACAAACTGCATCATTGCTTTGAACCTGTGAACCGATTTTGCTTATTTTCAACACAAATGATGTTAGATGTTAGCTAAAATTCCATTAACCTCGCGAACGCGTGACAGTAATTTGCTGAGACAGACAAGCGTATTGACCAATAGATAATGTAATTACCAGCCGAAAGCGAACTGATGTAGCAAAATATGTTTAGGAAACAAATTTTATGAAGATATATTATCATTATCCGCCAGATTTTAACATTAGTTCAAATTTCAACATTAGAGAAATTGAGATAATTGTTTTTTGCCACAAATTTAGTATAATTGTATTTGTCTATAAAATAAAAATCTATACATTTTATTTCATTGAAAGAATCACATACAATCAGCATGGTTTCCTAAAATACCGAGCCACTTATTATTGAGAAATTTCGTTATTTCTCGGGACAAAGAAATTACCTCCTGTCAGGATACAAAAACCCATTATATTCATTAGTAAATAGTACAGTTTCCCTGCAACAAGTTGGTAATATTGTTTTATCTCAAACATAATGATTATATTTTTGTCTGGCGCTCTTAGATGTTCGTGGACAAATTGTTACGGTTTACGCGGCTTCGAATGTGACAGAATTTGATAGGTGGTCATATTGCGGTCACAGCAGCAGAATTGAGGGTGCCATGGGGAGTTTCAAAAATAGACTTCCTACCCACTAACCTACATATGTGTGTAATAACGTGTATAAATATTAAACTTTTCACTTGTATCACTCAAATCGTTCCACATTCAACCACAATTTCTGGAAATTTCACACAATCCGAGCAACTTAATTAGCCGCAGTGATAGGAAACTGATATAATATGCAATTGCTTGATATGATTCTAATTCAAAATACCTCAAAGTTTGATTGATGGACGCGAAAATATCATACATATTTTTAACTAAATGTCAGGTGTCACTTCAAGACAGACAGTGTGAATATGGAATATGGTCATGGAATATGACTGTTTTTTCAAGATTTAAAAAATATTCCCAATATTTGGATTAGCATAACTAATCATCCTCAGGGTTCTATATACAAAAATATTTAACATTAATATATTCAGTGGTGTGCGATGAAATAGAGTCACACACTCGTCAAAACTTTTATTCTCTGCAAATCAGTGGTCCAAGATGTTTCATGTCAAGAAATTCTGAACCCGATTGGCCGGTCCTCTGCTGAATATAATGCCGTCATTTTTAATAAATTTTGTACACTACTGTTCTCCAGGTCAGTGTCAGTATTTTAAAGGCTATGTAATGACGTGTGCTATACAATAGAGTCAATTACAAAATAATATTTTTTTTTTTTGAAATGGTTAATGGTAGTTTGGATTTGAATTTGAAAACAAAGTTTAGCTTCTAAATATGATTAATATTTATTAGTAGCATTAATAAATTGTCATTATTGACGTTCCAAAATGGGCCGATGTAAATATTGCAATCATGAGCGCCAAGAAAGAATAAAAGAGACGATAAAAGAATTCAGAAGCTACATACAAATTACTGACATAATTGGATGCCCAAGGAAAATGTTGGAGACCGGAATAAAATATAACCCCAATCCAGGAAACAGACGGTAAAACCCTGAAAATTACAGAACGTTTGGAACCGAAAATATTGCGCCACGTAGAGTTCGACTTTTGTTACCTCTCCGCCCTTAACAGGCAATACGATCGGGATGTTGACACCTCTACATTAAGAAAAATGCTAACTAAGAACAATTTAAAGGCAAAAAGTGTCCGAAAAGTTCCATTTCTATCCAAACGGAACGTTCAAAAAATGTTGCATTTTGCCAAGGAGCATGTGAAATAGTCCGTACGCAAATGGCGAAATATTTTGAGGACAGCTGAAACTAAAGTGAGATTGGGTAATTATGATAAGAGTAATCTTCCTGTACGAAGACCTTCCAACACCGAATTCAGGCCCCAGAACACAATCCAAACAGTTAAACATGGTAGCGGAAACATAATGGTACGGGGTTGTTACTCTTACATTGGGACAGAACCTTTATTCCAAATTGAACAGACAAAGGACGCTGCACATTATACCACTGTATTAAAAAAAACATCATGATGCCTTGTGCTAAATGGGAAATGCCGCTTCGATGGGTGTTTCAACATAATATCGACCCCAAACACACATCGAAGCGAGCAAAAGCCTCGCTTGAAAATAATAGTGTCATAGTTTTAAGATGGTCTATGCACTCGTCGGGCTTAAATCCTGTTCAGAATTTGTGGCGGGAATAAACCAATTTAATAAAGATGAGATTATGACGCTGTTACAATCGGCGTGGTAACATGACTTGTGGAGACTTGATGATTCAATGTGAAGGCGTTGCTTAGCTGTGATAAAAAATAATAGTTATTTCATAAAGTACTGAGATAATATACAGGATTAATGAAACATACATTTTATTTGACACAGCTATTTATTCTAGTTCAGATGATGAATCGCGATGACTCTATTTTAATTCACAGGCAAAACGGGGCATTTTGAAATATTTTCATTTATACCTAATGATTTAATTTTAAATTACGACATTAATGTTCTAAAGTGTTATATCTAGTTCTTAATTGAACAATTACAAATAAAAGTTATAAACAAAATTTAATTTTTCTAAATTTGTTTTTGTTTTGAAAATGTTGATTAGTGTTGACTCTATTTCATCGCACACCACTATAAGTAATTTTGCTAAATGAATAAAATGTGTCATCTTAAATATTAAATACTCAATACTTTTTTATAAGTTCTGAAATTGAACTGTCTATTTGAAATAGACGTTTCTATTATAATCTGAGACAATTCTATATCAAATTGAGATTTTCTATTTTAATCTGAGACAGTAATTACTGAAAAAAAAACGTTTGAAATTAAGAGGAAAATATTTGAAATAAATAATTCTCCATTATAATTGCGGAAGGCGAAATAAGACTGTCAATGTGATGTCGTCAAATAAGCGTTAAAATTTATTATTTCATTTTAAAATATAGAAAATGGGAATAATCGTCGATCTCGAACGAAAGTTTTCGTTCGTATTCTAGTCGAAAGCAATTTGATTTGGTTAAACCATACACTGAAAGAAATCATTTCCTGATTTTCTAATCTACCTACGACACATTTCATTGTATTTGATGAATAACATTTCATCAACCTTTCATCCATATTTCATCAATAGTTTATGTTGATTCATCGATAAAGTTACATCAAGTTTATGTACAGTTGAAGTAAATATTTCACCATTTTAATGTAATTTGTTCATAAATTTGCTGTACATTTTCATCAAATATATGTAAGGTGTCATCAAGTTGATGTAAGTTTGTCATCCATTTCCCAAACTTTTTGGACTATTTGTCATAGTAAAAACTTCACAAGAACAGGGTATAAGACCACATAGAAATTACTCATAGCGTGGATATTAGTGATGTGCGACTCCGCGTATTTTAAGAACCGGGACTGCTGAGTCTGGTTCTCAGAAGAACCGGGTATTTGGACCGGTTCTGGTTCTCAGCAAATTGCTGTCCCACAGGCTTGCTTGGAGAAGGGAAGTGTGCATGCCAATGAGCATCCGTTCTGCCTTCCACTAGTACGCCTGCCAGCAGCCCTGCTTAATGAAGGGAAGTGTGCGTACCTATGGGATTTTTTTGAGGGTACAGAGTGGGACTCCTGACAGGCATGCATTCGGAAGGGAAACAAGCATGTCTATCAAATCTTTTTGTATATGGGAAAGAGGAAGAGGGACCTGTCTGAATGCTTGCTAGGAGAAGGGAATCTCAACAGAAGGCATATTGCAGGCATATTTTGAGGACTCCTCGGCGCTTACGCTGCTGGGTACAGATCGTATTGTGTTTTTGTGCCGAATACAACTAACAATTTTGGCCTCTAAGGCGTTAATTGTCGCTGGTTTATCAGCATAAACCCCACAGGATGTAATCGAGAGATGTCACGTCGCACATCTTTGGAAGCCAACTAGCAGGTGCATTTCTCGAAATTAGAGTTCGTATTTACCCCCCATGTCTAGCCCATACCCGTCGGTGGTGCTATGGGTAGTGTGCGCGCCTCTTGTTCAGGAGATCCTGGGTTCGATCCCTGCTCCAACCACCTTAAAATTTCTTTCGACGACGGTCACCTCGCTTAGTGACGGCGACACTATCGAGTATATAGCCATGATAAAAGCTTCTCAAAATACCGTTCGGAATCGGTGTAAAACTGTAGGTCCCAATCAGTGAGTGAAAACTGGAAAGCGCACAGCTCAGTGATTGTGAGAAGTTCTCCCCGGTCCCTCCATGGGATTTAATGGGAAACCAAGTAAGTAAGTAAGTCCAGCCCATACACATCGCCATGGGGATGTGTTATGAACGTTTACCCATTACCCACAGGGTATGTGGAAAATAATGTATTAAAGACAGCCATCCATTGGTTATAGATTCCTATGGAGGTGAAACTTTTTTTTTTGCAATTGGACGCACCGATTCCGAGCCCATACGAATTGGACCACATTATGAAAACCCCTTAGAAAGCTATTGTTTATTTTTTCGATTGGACGCTCCGTTTCCGAGAAATAGACAGCGATTTCAGCGATTTTCTTATTTTGGCGATTTTTTGAAACAAAATTCTTCCATATGAATTGGACCACTTTATGAAAACCCCTTAAAACAATTAACAATTTTTTTTGATTCGACATGAGAGCGTTTAGCGATTTTTTATTCGAAAAATTTTAGTTTTAGCGTGTATTTAAAATGGTGATGCCATATTAAATACAACCATCTGTTAAAGCGTCCTATGGCGGCAAGAAATTTATAATATTTTGAATTCGACTGTCCGTTTCCGAAATATTTCTAATTTTTTCATATGTTCGATAAAAAAAAATGGTGAAGGGTTACCCTGGGCGACCATTACCCATCGCGGTGCGTAAGGGATAAAGGCCGCTTACCTATTCCCCATGTGTAATGTGTAATCGTGATGGGTAATTCCCCATTATCGTGGGTAGCTACCCATTGCTTCCCCATACCCTGTAGGTAATGGGTAAACGATCGCTACCCATTCCCCACGACAATAATAATGGGTTATCCCGGTAGCCCTGACCCACGAAATACGAACCCTGCTTGAAATCAAATTATCACCAAATTTTGATTTCAATAAATCGATAATTGCGGTCTCCGTATGGCACGTAGCGCCAACCTGTTGAAACCACATCTCGCTCGGTTTAATGTCATGTATATTTTCAAACAGGAAATCATTAATCATGGTGCGGCAACGATATCCATTGACTGTAACGCGAGCTCCGGCTTCATTTTTGAAGAAATAGGGTCCGAAGATGCCACCAGCATATAAACCGCGCCATCCGGCGCATTTTTCTGGATGTAATGGACTTCACCTTAAAAAAAAAAATTTCTTTCGGCGGCGGTCACCTTGCATAGTGACGGCGACACTATCGAGTATATAGCCATGAAAAAGCTTCTCAAAATACCGTTCGGAATCGGTGTAAAACTGTAGGTCCCAATCAGTGAGTGAAAACTGGAAAGCGCACAGCTCAGTGATTGTGAGAAGTTCTCCTCGGTCCCTTCATGGGATGTAATGGGAAACCATTTATTTTTTTTTTTAATGGACTCTCTAGGGTCAGCTGTGGTTGGTCTCCCTCCATATGCGGCAATTTTGTTTCATCGCTGAACACAATTTTGCGATAAAACATCGGGTCAGTTTCCAACTGCTCTAGCGTCCATTCGGTGAAAGAACGACACATATGGTGGTATCGTGGCTTTAATTCCTGCCCCAGCTGGATCTTTACAGGTGTCGCCCAAGATCTTTGCGCAAAACTGTCCAAGTAGTGGGCAGACAGAGCCACAATTCTTGCGACCAACGACGCATCGATAAATTTCTTCCACACTTTCGTTTACAATGGGGATATTCTCTTGAGTACGCACATTCATTCGACTCATTTGGAGAGTATGCAGTATAAAATCTATCCAAAGTTCGACGGATGGCTTGCTCAGATAAACGATTATGTGCATACAAAAATCATGAAGTCATCTATAAGTTACGCGAACTGATGAGTGCTTTTTAAAGTAAATTTGGATAATTTGGTAGTGCTGTTTAAGCGTCAATCTATTCATGATGATTTACCAGAGTATATTGATCATAAATGTCAAAAAGTGAGCACAGTATGACAGTTAGTTTGACAGCTAACCCTTTCGTGATTTCTATCTAATTGAAACACACCCTTTATGTAGTTTAGATTCTCAACGTGCTTAGTCGGAAGACATGCAATTAGGTTAAAGAAATAATGAGGCTGCTTAAGTGTTAACTAATTTTACAAATACTAGAGTTTCATATTTTTGACACAGCTTTCTGGAGAGCCTTCGAAATTCGGTTGATTTAAAGAGAAAACCTCATATTTGTCGACAAATATCTCGACGTGCAATATCGAGATGAATTACGCAATGAATGACGTAGGGTGAGGATATGCTTAAGTCGGTTCACCAGACTGAAATTTCTTTACTGGTTTTTCGAGAAATCCCCAACTGTGCGTCGTGGTCTACGTTACAATTAATTTCCACAAAATTTCTAATTGTTTGTGATGACCGAGGTACTAAATTTTGGCATTTCACTATTCGGCTCCAGTGTGCTCTATGGTGATCCAATATATCCATTTCTATAGCACAACACCACAGCTATGTCTGCGAGAGTCTTCGCCTTGATCGGAGCAGTCGTTTACCAAGGGCTGAATTATTCCGATGTTTTATTGACAATTCCCCCACTGTGCGTCGTGTTCTACGTTAAATTTAAGTCCCACAAAACATAAATTTTTTTTGATGTGCAATGAGTCAATTTAGCGCTTCCACTGTTTGGCTCCACTAAGGACTATGGCGCTGCAATATATCAATTTCGATAGCACAACACCTCAGCTATGTCCACGGTAAACTACACTTTGATCAGAAGAGACGTTTAGAAACGTTCGAAGTGTTTTCATTTTATTATTTCGAGAAATCCCACAGTGTGAGTCGTGTGCTACGTTAAATTGAAATGTGTGATTTTTTCTATAATTCGCTTTGTTGTTGTTTTTATAGAACTGATAATTTTTGATATTATTTAGCAATTTTTTTTTAGACTGTATGCAAAGCTGCTGATTCAAATGTAAACATTCAGATTTAATTTTTAATAGATAATTTTTTGAAGCTAAAATCTGGTGTAAGTATAATGCGGAATTTTCAGAACTGCGTTGGATACGTTTTTTCATGCAAATTTTCCTTTGATGTTTCTTTAGTATTAAAACAAATAAATGAATATTTTCCCATTGTATGCCAAGGAGGGGCAAGGGAGAGCTTCCCACAATCTGTATTATACGATTTATTTAGTATTTTGTTTTGAATTTTTAAAAATGTTTTCATAATGACACAATCATTTAGACACATGAATATTTCATTGAGTTTCATTTCAAGTAAACCACAAACTCATTGCATTCAGTTCATACCTTTGCAACAATTCGATATGTTCCGATAGATTGTCGATGTAATTTTGCATTTCCGTTGCCAATTGCAGTTCCGTTTTTAATAAATCCTCCAAACCCGCCACAGAGGAGAAATAATCTTCCCTCTCTGGACTGCAAAATGCAGTTGCAATGAATACAAGTAAAACGATAAATTTATTTAAATTTGAAAACATTTTCAATTTGAAGTAAAAATTAACACAAAATAAATTTAAATTTTAAATAAATTTAAAAAATTAACACAAAATTTTGTGTGAATTTGTTCTTTTGCTATTCCGTTTTTATGTGGCCAATTTCCTTTTCCGTTGGTTCGACGGTCAAGCGATCTTATCTCACCGGCGTTTGTATGTAAACTAATTTTTATTATTATTTTTTTTTGCGGTTTAATGACTTTTAATTTTGCTGCTGCTCGCTAACGCCAAGATCTTCGCCTTCGTCATCACCGTCATCGTCTTTCTAAGAGTAAATAACGTTGATTATTTTCGTTGTATTCATTTTCAGCTGCGGTTGCCTTTTTCTATCTTGTCGGAAGATATCACTCCAAATAAGCAAAAACAAGTAGAAGCGTCGTCTTAGTAAACGCACTCAATCCCCCACACCTGAGTTCACAGCAGACGTGTTAAGTAAAATCATTACTATAGCTGCTGCCAAGTCATTGCTCACCCCTTCGTATTGCTGGTATGTTTGCGGCTTATGAAATCTTGCCAAAATCTCACATTGAACTTGGTTGTGTGTTTGTTTATTACCTGTACTTGATCTCACTCACAGCTTCTATTGTATTTCAAGCGCTTGAGGTTTATAATTGAACTGATTGTAGTGCGGTGCGTATCGAAATCCATTCACCATGACTTGAAGAATATTTATTAGTTCCTTTACGTTTATGCCAAGATTGGTTTACGCGTTTTGAATAGAAGATTTATTTTTTTAATCAAGGTTAATGGCTTTTGAAAATATTGAAAGGAAATTGATTTTTCATTATTATTTTACTTTTAGCGAGCCACAGACTTGTCATTCATGACCATGAATATCAGGTATCGTTGATGTTTATTAACGGTTTACCGCCCTTCTTGATACCAAATAAGAATGTAATCGAAGTTGTTCGCATCACTATCATGTTGACAACATTTTTTGCAAATATTTCAGCCAGATAATAAGTTATCGACCAACCTCATGCTCAAGAATGACAAGTCTGTGGTTCGCTTAATATAAAGTGTATTAGGTTTGCAGATTTTCCACATATTTTCCGAATCTTTAGATACTACAGGGTTAAAAAAAAATTTGATTTTTAAGGTATTACATGAGTTTCAGAAAACATAGCTAAGATATACCAAATTTTAAATATTTGTAGCGAAAGAAAACTGAAACCAAACAATAACAAACATTATATTGTTCAAAATCATATACTTCACTATTGAACCCTATACTGCGGTAACTCTAAAATTCTCTACCAGCTGCACATCTGAGAAATTTCAGTGACCCGAAATCTAAACTTAAGTATTGAGTTCCAACACTGCAGTAGAATTCTTTACCATAAAGATACATTAAGTGTGTTTTTTTTACCCCGCTAAAGTTAATTATAGCTTAATTTGTACGGGACAGCTAAGCGATATTAAATGGCATTTCAGTTTCCCACTTAAATTCCGACTTGAGCAATGACAATGTTGCCACATGTTAAATTTCACGAAATGGCAACAAAAAGATATCTTAGATAAATTTGGTTATCATTTTTGCGAATGAAAATGTTATCAAGGAGAGACTCAAAAGCAGACATTTCCAAAATGGCTTACACATTTGAAGTTCATTAAAGTTATTTTGTTTAATGCAAAACTAAGTATACTTTTATATCTCTAAATTTGAAGGATAGACTTTTATTTCCGATAGAAAACAAAATTGGAACTAAATTGTCCACAACAACGCTCGGTAAATGTTTTACATACTGATCATGGTAGAATTATCTACAAGGTATAGTCGTTTAAAAAGGTGTTGAAATTTTTTCCATTTCTTTTTTCGTTTCACTTCTCAAAATCGTATGTATTTTGTTATTATATTTTTTGTATTCTTGTATTGTTAGTATATATTTGTGTAGATTTTGACAACTGAAACGAATGAACGAAAATACAACGTCTGTTGTTGCTACTTACAATAACAACAACATCTACTGCTACCATATGCTTGTTGGCACTGGCTACAAACGTGTTGCCGTATCGCATTTTTTTCCACCCATTACAGCAAATGTTGCCACCTTGCGTAGTGTTAAGTATGGATCGTTTTATTTGGAAAGTCGTAAGTGGCGATAGCTTAATGGAATAAAAAAACAGCCTTATTAAGAGTCTAAATATAATCAAACACGCTACAGACGACGACGTTTTTTCTACATAGGTTTCTTATGGCAGGGAAAATTTGGCACGAAATTCCGCTGCGGCTGACGGCTCGCCGCTAGAATAGACTTTTTTCTAATTTCTTGGCGGCGCTCTCACGAAATCTTTCAATTGAGAGAAAGAAGTTGCCACGTGTTCATGAAAATCACAAGAGAAACCAACACATACATATATATGGTGGTACATGTGAATGCAAAAGAAAATTAAAGAAAAGGGTTAAAAATAATTTATTGTTAAACACAATACAGTTTTTGAAATTGCTTAGAATATAATGATTATGTTTTGATTTTTATTTTTTGTTCAGAAAATAAAACTTATTCCTTGAGTTTTATAATTTTGTTCAATTATAAAAATCAGTAGAGCATTTGGCTATTGTTCATGGCTCAGAACATTGGTTTGTCCGACGGCTAATTTTTACATTTCTCGCATTCTTAATTATTTCTTTAGTTTCAACTTTTTTTTATAATTTTCTGAGCCGTGAACAATAGCCAAATGCTGTACTGAGTTTTTAATTAAACAAAATTATAAAACTCAAGGAATAAGTTTTATTTTCTGAACAAAAAATAAAAATCAACACATAATCATTATTTTCTAAGCAATTTCAAAAATTCAAAACTTAATTATTATTTTGTGAAAAATAAATGTTAAATGATAACTTTCATTATGGTCTGAGCAATAAAAAAAAATTTAAACATAATCATTATGTTACGAGTAAATAATATAAATCAATACATAATCGTTATTTTTCAATTTTTTTGATAAAAATTAAGAAAATTCAAATTATGCCAGACTTCGATAGTCCATGGAAAAACAATGGTTTTTTGTATGTACCACATTTTCGTACGATTATTATATATGAATGATTTTTTTGATTACAAGTACGGAAATAATCACTATTTTCGGTCCCTGGTAACAACAAATTACTTCCTATACAATTATAATACTATTTTTCCAAACTTTCAAGCTAATTCCAGAAAAGAGCCGAAAATATATACGACGCAGAGAGAACAAAATCAACCGAAGTCGCCAGACTCTCTCTCTCTCATTTCGTTCAGACGCTAGATATTTTTTCCGTCGCCGTCTGAAGCGTGTCTGGTTCTGTTTGGACTTTAAGGCTGTGTTTTTATTCCCTTAAGCTATTGCCACTTACGACTTTCCAAAAAAAATAACGATCCACACTTTATACTGCGAAATGTGGCAACATTTGCTGTAATGGGGGAAAAAATGCGATATGGCAGCAAGTTTGTAGCCAGTGCCAACCAATACATGGTAGCAGCACATGTTGTTGTAGTTATAAGCAGCAATAACATATACATATTTTATTTTCGTTCATGCGTTTCAGTTATCAAACTCTACACAAATATATACCAACAATACAAGAATACAAAAAAGTATAAAAACAAAATACCTATGATTTTGACAAGTGAAACGAAAAATGACATGATAAAAATGTAATCACCTGGTTAAACGACTATACCTTATAAGTAATTCTACCATGATCAATATGCATAATATTTACCCCGCATTGTTGTAAACAATTTATTTCCAATTTTGTTTTCATTCGAAAATAATAATTGATCCTTCAAATTTAGAGATATAAAAGTAAAATGTATAAGCCATTTTGCAAAGTTCTGCTTTTGAGTCTCTCCTTGATAACATTTTCATTCAAAAGAAATGATAACAACATTTATCTAAGATAACTTTTTGTTGTCATTTCTTGAAATTTAACATGTGGCAACATTGTTATTGCTCAAGTCGGAGTTTAAGTGGGAAATTGAAGTGACGCTTACTATCGCTTAGCTGCACCGTAAAATAAATAAATGGTTTCCCATTACATCCCATGAAGGGACATGGGAAGAGCTTCTCACAATTACTGAGCTGTGCGCGTTCTAGTTTTAAACTCACTGATTGGGTCCTACAATTTTACACCGAATCCTAACGGTATTTTGAGAGGCTTTTTCATGGCTAAATACTCGATAGTGTCACCGTCACTATGCGAGGTGACCGCCGCCGAAACAAATTGTTTATAAGGTGGTCAGAGCCGGGATCGAACCCAGGATCTCATGTACAAGAGGCGCGCACATTAATCACATTAATCAGATGCCTAGTACACCGTGGTAAAAAAGACACACTTATTATCTCAAGATCTGAACTTATGCATAGCCCACTGTTTGATTCCGAAGCAAGGACTTTTACAAGACCAAATTAATATCATGGCAACTAGAGTGTTCAATAAACAGGCATTTTCGGAAAACCGGTTTTCGGGTTATTCGAAAAAGCTCTTTCGAGGACACCCGGTTCACAGAATGGGGAAAACCGATGAAACCGGTTATGTTTCGGTTTTACAAATTCGGCAAAACAAATTAATACAAAATCAACACAAAATAATCATTATTATTCTGAAAGTATAACAGCAATTGTCAGATTTTAAAATGTTTAGAGTTTCCGTTAAAAACACATCAGTTAATTCAATTTAATTCAGTTCAATTCAATTAAATTCAATCCAATTCAATTCAAGTCAATTCAATTTAATTTATTTCAATTCAATTCAATTTAATTTATTTCAATCCAATTCATTTTAATTCAAATCCATCAATTTAGTTCAATTCAATTCAATTCAATTCAATTCAATTCAATTCAATTCAATTCAATTCAATTCAATTCAATTCAATTCAATTCAATTCAATTCAAGTCAGTTCAATTCAATTCAATTCAATTCAATTCAATTCAATTCAATTCAATTCAATTCAATTCAATTCAATTCAATTCAATTCAATTCAATTCAATTCAATTCAATTCAATTCAATTCAATTCAATTCAATTCAATTCAATTCAATTCAATTCAATTCAATTCAATTCAATTCAATTCAATTCAATTCAATTCAATTCAATTCAATTCAATTCAATTCAATTCAATTCAATTCAATTCAATTCAATTCAATTCAATTCAATTCAATTCAATTCAATTCAATTCAATTCAATTCAATTCAATTCAATTCAATTCAATTCAATTCAATTCAATTCAATTCAATTCAATTCAATTCAATTCAATTCAATTCAATTCAATTCAATTCAATTCAATTCAATTCAATTCAATTCAATTCAATTCAATTCAATTCAATTCAATTCAATTCAATTCAATTCAATTCAATTCAATTCAATTCAATTCAATTCAATTCAATTCAATTCAATTCAATTCAATTCAATTCAATTCAATTCAATTCAGTTCAATTCAATTCAATTCAATTCAATTCAATTCAATTCAATTCAATAAAAACCAATTCAATTCAGTTCAACTCAATTAAAAATGAATTGAATATTATTATTGGTGTTTTAGTCCCAGAATTTCACTGCTTTATTTTTAAATTAAAATATAAATCATATTCCATTTTGCAATGCTTATTTAATGCAAAATTTACAAGTTAATTCATATTCACATTAAACTTATTTAAATTTGAAAATCATGAAGGAATTTTAAAGCAATTTTCATGAATGATAATCATATAAAGTGGAAAAAATTAATTGCTTTACTAATTTAAATTATTTAATTGTTATTGGAATGATGAAATCATCGCGAAATTAAAATCTGTTTAAACCCATTTTATATTTATATTTCAAAATCGATGTCGTGTTACTTAATTCAAAAAAATAGTTATTATATGAAAATTGTATATTTTTTTGTTTAATTACACTGTGAGACAAAATTATATTTTTTTCAAAATGATGGGGTTCTGTCAACGGATTCTGGTAGAAAGGTCTAACAAAAACACACGTGTATCAACGTTATGCCAGATCTGATCAGAATTTTTTTAGGGCGGGTCAAAGTTTCCGCCCCTCGGAACTTTCCTGCAACATATCGGCATGCAAAATTGTGTGTTCCTTACTTCTGAGGTACAAACTACGTTCAAAAGTTTTATAGAAAAGATTCAGATAAACATTTTTGTGGAACAAATTATCCCTCTAACTGTCACGTATAACCATAACTTTTACTATTTTTTTGAATACCCGCAAAAAACTGCTCCAAAATGACGGGGGGCGTGGTCAAAATGTTCTACAAAAATGATCGCCATAAAATTTCACTATATGTGTCCGAACACTCCAAAACACAAATCTTAGCCCAAGTGCTAGATAATAAGCAAAAACTAACTGCCTTCTAAGGGTTAATAATGAATTTTGTCATTTTTCTGTTTCCATTAAAAATAGTCCACATAATATAATGAATTTTGTCATATTTCACCTTTTATCTCAGCCATATCGTAAATGAAACTACAAACTGAAATTGTCATTTAATTCCCGTTTGAGTCATAAATTCAATGGCTACTTTGGTTCTATGAAATGTATGTCCCACTCCATACATGCGATTAATTAAGAAATTCGTTAAAAAAATTACCATATTTTCAAGTTGTATTTTCAATCAATAGTGCGTGTTCAAGAACAATTGAAACAAATCTAGAATTTATCGCAGGCTGTTGTTTGATTTTGCCCGCAGATAGAAAGAAAAAAACAAATAATTCTAATAAAAATAAAATTTACAGTTTGACAAAAACTTAAGCTGCGGTTGCACATTAAGGTGGACCTTGAAATGACATTTTTGCGATATTTTGGTAGATGAGGGCTCTATTCCGTGCCTTTTTGAAAAAAAATGACAATGCCGAAAAAAAAAATTAAAAAAAAAAAACATTAAGGGTTGCGCACGAGCCGAGAAAAAGGTCCACTTTGCCAAATTTAGGGGGGAAATTGCCATAGGTCATCAGGGGTCACCCGTAGGGGGGAAGAATGTATGGCCGACCCCCATTAACTTTTTACCGCCAACATTTTCCCCCAAGACACCCACCCCCTATCTCCTCCCCTTAGGGGGGTCACCATACAAAAATGGAGGTTGCTCAGTATTTTCGAAAAACACCATAGGTCATCAGGGGTCACCCCTAGGGGGGCAAAATATATGACCGACCCCCATTAACTTTTCATCCCCAACATCTTTTCCGAACAAACTTACCCTCTATCTCCACTCCTTGAGGGACTCCCCATACAAAAATAAAAGAAGCTGTAATTGAGTAGTACTACTAAGCACTCTTAATATAATATAGTCAAATTAACATATTTTTGTTCGCTGATGGGTATTTCTTGAGGTAAGAATCGATAACATGTAGTAAATACTGTTTCTCTTCTTCGCCTTGACACAGTATTCTGTTATAATCTTGTATCATTTTTACTCCTCTTTCGGCAGTGTCGTTCACAACGCGCAAGTTATTTACAATTCTACGACCTTCTTGATAGTCTGCGCGAGATTTCCAGGTTGCTGGATTTGCAAGAATGAAATCTTGCGATATTCCAAATCGTACAAATAAATTTTTGGTATTATGAGAGACGAAGTTGCTCAGGTCTTTAGCCAAGAATTCCTCATTCACATCTTTGAATTTCACCTCGATTTTTTTAACGCTGGTGCTTTTGATTACGACGCGAGGAGCTGGGGGAACCGGGTCGTCTTCTTCATCTTCTTCACCTTCTTCGTCTTCTTCATCTTGTTCGTCTTCTTCATCTTCTTCACCTTTTTCGTCTTCTTCACCTTCGTCATTCTCATTTTCTAGCAATGCTTGGGCCATTTTGGCCTTCAACTCATTTGAAACCTTGTCATCGAAAAAGGCAAGGGCTATGTGCTCATCGGCGAGATACCATAGGTGACCGATAAATTTCTTTATCATTACCCGAGATAAATCCTGGTCAACGGACTTGTACTCGACGATGTCCTTCAAAAACTTCCAATCTTGATTCGGCGCCTCAGCTGCTCGAGAAGAACCAAACCATACCTTGACGAAAAGTCGCACCACAAAAATACAAACGTGTCGAATACCATTCAATTCACATACAGATAAGTGAAAAGTTCTCCGAAACAAAAACATCTTGAGGCTGTAAATGGCTTTTGCCATCCATCGAGCATGGGAAACGGGTCCTGGAGGTGGGAAATGGTAATTCTCAAGTTTTTCACCCAGAAACAAAAGAATTAATTGTAGCATTTCTTTGTAGTCATCGCGAGGGTGTTTCTCCTTCAATTGATCTAAGCAAAACTTCTTTATGCCGACTTGCATTGCCACAGGAATTTTTCTGACGACTTGATCGTCTATCAAGCCAGAATGGAATGGTTTAACCTTTACAGCGTCCCATTCCTGTTTGAAACGGTCAAAGCAAGGAACGCCTGGTGCACTGGTCTTTCCCATTTTTGTCTCAAAAACTTCCCTTAGCACCAGTTCGTATACGTGGTGTCTGCAAGGTAAATATAAGATTTCTCTCTCCAACAGCCGCTCAAGAGCAACTGCGGCTCCGGAGAATGGGCCACTGTTCGTTGATGTCGTGTCGAAAGAAAGTCCTTGTATTCGATGTGTCATATGCCAAGATGCCAACAGTTGATAAACGGCATGTGCTATTCTCCGGCCTTTTCCTTTCCCATCTTCTACTTTGGGAACTCCAAGAAGTTGTTCTTTTTCTCCGTACGAGACAATTACCGGTACCCTTCTTTGTACCCACAAAATCCAAAAGCATTTTGCCATCCCAATGGACTACGAAGGATTTAGCTGCGACAAGCTGGAGATGAATGAAACGCGTTGAAGAATAAGAATTCTGAATGAGAGCAAATAAATCTATGCGATCTTACTTCTGGATTGTCTTTCACATAACTCAGCATGTTCTCTCGATTTGAACGCCGACATCTCCGAAGCGACGTACGGTTTATTGTGTATTGTTGAGGATCGCGTCCAAATGCTTCTGCCGCCGCTATCATAATGCCGGCCGCGTCTCGGTCAGTCACTTTGCACTTGTCCAAAGCTGATAGGACTCGTTCAGTAAAACATTGTTTGTAACCTCTTCTGTCACCAACATTTGACGGGCCAGCTTCTGCCGGGAAGTTTTCGTCCTGTCTCCCATTATCATCGCTTGAATCACTGCTTGAAAATTTAACCACTGCAATTGAACGAATTTCATTTGAATATAAACATTGGACGAACACACAAAGCGCGAAATAGCTTACCGCCTTTAGCGAACCGATCTCTACTAGATTCCGTTGCACGTTTGCGTCGCAACTCTTCTTGTTCTTCGCGCTCAGCTTTTCTTTTCCTCGTTCGAGTATCAGTAGCGTCCACACCTCCCATAGTTCCTGGCCGGCCATCTTCTCTTTGCTTTAGCAGAAACTCAATGTCTTCGGTATTTGTCATTTTCTCAAGGGCGTTGGCGTGTGCGATGTCGAAAAGATTATCCAAGCTATCAGAAAACGTATTCTCTTTTTCTCTAGTGGACTCAGTCTTTCTGTGAGATGACTTTCTTAAAGCATCCCACTCATCGTGCAGCGCAGCTATTTTTCTTGTAACATCTCCTCTGGCTTTCGTCGGAATAGCTGCTTGGCGCCAAAAAATCATCACTGCGTCCGCGACTATAACCGCACTATTTTTCTTCGACATGTTTCGTTTGCGAATGTTGAAGAAATGCATTCTTAGCACTTGCTTCTTCGACGGTAATTTGTTCCCCGTAATATTCATGCTTGGATAACCAATCAAAAAAATATCGTCGCGCGATCTAAGTCGTGTTGTCATCTTAACTTTTAAAAAACGGGAGAAAAATCAATTTACTTTTCGCGGTCGTCGGCACTTGTTGAATGACAACAATCGATGAATGAACTGCTATTTATAACTACTACGTATTTTGCAATATTTTACTGCCAGGTACTGATGAATGGGGGCATCTGCTAAGGGTGCCTATGTACCTGATTCAGCACGTGTGCGTTTCAAATTTTTCAAGACTTTCCAAACAATGACCACTCTTGAATATTGGTGGAATTTCTGTAAAAAAATCAAAAAAATCTCGATATTGTGCAACTGTAAATACATAGATTTTCAGTATTTTTGTATGGGGAGTCCCTCAAGGAGTGGAGATAGAGGGTAAGTTTGTTCGGAAAAGATGTTGGGGATGAAAAGTTAATAGGGGTCGGTCATATATTTTGCCCCCCTAGGGGTGACCCCTGATGACCTATGGTGTTTTTCGAAAATACTGAGCAACCTCCATTTTTGTATGGTGACCCCCCTAAGGGGAGGAGATAGGGGGTGGGTGTCTTGGGGGAAAATGTTGGCGGTAAAAAGTTAATGGGGGTCGGCCATACATTCTTCGCCCCTACGGGTGACCCCTGATGACCTATGGCAATTTCCCCCCTAATTTTGGCAAAGTGGACCTTTTTCTCGGCTCGTGCGCAACCCCTAATGTTTTTTTTTTTTAATTTTTTTTTTCGGCATTGTCATTTTTTTTCAAAAAGGCACGGAATAGAGCCCTCATCTACCAAAATATCGACACAAGGTCCACCCTATTGCACATACGTAATTATTAAGTTCAAAAAACCCAATTAAGTCAAACTAGTTTCACTGGCTACGTTTGATTTTGGTTGTCCAAACAAATCAAATTAATAACACTTTTATTGGAACCAATATTTTAGTGGCATCTTCCTAATTGTTATGAGAGGTTTATTAGGTGGATACTGTGTGATAATTTAGCTTATTAAATGTTTGACAAGTTTTGGGATTTTTTTTCCGGGTTTCTGTTTATCAAGTCGCTTTGTAAACATTTCTGGGAAGTGCGAAATTTTTTGTTGAATAGATTCGTCGACGAGGCGAACAGATTCACTTGTATGACGAAGCATTTCCTGTGTAATTGTTGTGTTGATCTCTTTTACATAATTGTTGGCCCACTGCGTATAAGATAATCAATCTTCAGCAAACAGACTCTAACCAGCACATAACCCTTCGATCTAAGTTTTAGAACAATGTAGGAATGACAAAATATTCAGTTAGGTTTTGAGAACTACAAAATATTTTGGCCAACTCAACCCAACATCAAGTCCTTTTTAAGAAAAAAATACAAAATTCTAAATTTCCAACTCCCAAGACTACAGCGTAAGGTACTTAAACTGTCGAAAGAAACAAAGTACTTTGGGATTACCCTTGAATCCAAGTTATCCTGGAAAGACAATATGGTGGAAAGGGATAAGAAGGCATTATGCGCCTTCTATGCCTGTAGGAAAATTGGCGGACGAAAATGGGGTTTACAACCGAAAATGATACACTGGATGTATACAGCGATTATAAGACCGATACTCTCTTAAGGATCAGTGGTATGATGGGAAGAGGTAAATAAGAAGTCACACCTCTCACACCTGGCCAAGGTGCAGGGACTGTCATGCGTCGGCATTACAGGGGCCCTCAGATCTGCCCCTCACGTGTTCCTGGAGGCGACACAGAATATCCAACCTAGCCCTAAGGCTAAGGGAATTGGGTATGCATGTCAACACTACATACGGGCATGGCTCAGTCCTGGTCAGCTTGGGTACTTTTGAAAATATGAAGAAGCCAACGCACTACATGACACCGAGACTAATACAGGACAAATAATTTAAGATACTTGTACCTAGCCGTGAAGACTGGGCGGTAAATAGCGTTACTGAGGCCGGTGAAATCTCAATCTTCACGGATGGGTCTAAAGTAGAAGCGGGCACGGGATCGGAAATATACTCCGAACCTCTAAATCTTATTATTCCCACCAGACTTCCGATCAAATGTACGGTCTTTCAGAAAGAGATGTAAGCCATTTACGTTGCCGTAAAACAGATTTTGGAACGGGATTTATCTCCGGCGAAACTCAAAATCTATGTGAACAGCAGGGCAGCCCTCAAGGCCTTGGCTTCAAGAATCATTAAATCACGTTGTGCGATGAACTGCTTCTTATCCCTAACGCAAATTCAGTCGTAAGAAAACACGCTCTGTTGTGTACCGGGACATAGCAACATTCACGGCAACGTAATAGCAGATGAATGCGCCAGAACGGGCTCCTGTGTGCGGGAAGACGCTGCACCCCTGGACGTGGATATTTCGTTTGTGGAACTGAAGAACCAAGTCGACGAACTGGGAGTAGCGTTAGCCTAGTCGAGATGGGAATCGGTACAGAACTGTACGATAGCTGGATCTTATTGGCCACCCATTGATGGAACACGTACGAAAGGACTGCTCTCCCTTGGGAAGAACACACTTAGCACTCTCACAGGAGTCATAATTGCACACTGCGCGATAGGCCACATGGCTGCACGTATGAATCTTCCATATGAAGACATCTGCAGAAGTTGCTTAGATAAAGAAGATGAGGAGTCAGTTCAGCACTTGCTTCTTTCATGTAGAGTATCGTCTGCAAGAGTATCGTCTAGCCTTCCTGGGGGGTAGGCTCTCGTCAAATTCATAGAAAAATCTCGCAGGTTCAGCAGAGCACAAGAGGACAACTGAGAACAGTTTTTTACGATAGACTTTCTCCTTTAACTGACCCTATCTCCTACTTTCATCCTCTTCTCTTCAGCTATTCCTTTTTGCTTTCAATTCTTTATTAGGGATCCACAATGGACCGAAATTACGGCCTCGGGTGAACTCGTTATTTGTTTTTAACTCAAATGACGGACTTCCCTTTCAGTCTAATCTAACCTAACTCAACATCAAGAATATTTCATCTAAAAAAACTGTTTCCCATTTCATCCCCAGAAGACACTGGGGAAAGGTTCTCACAATCAGTCAGCTGTACGCTTTCTAGTTTTCCAACCACTGATTAGGACCTACAGTTCTACACCGGTTCCAAACAGTATTTTGAGATGCTTTATTATGGGTAAATACTCTCAAAGCAAAGTGACCACCGTCGAAAGAAATTTGAGGTGGTCAGAGCAAGAATCGGATCTACGTCCTCATGTACAAGAGACGAACACACCATCATTTTGCCACCGACAGAGCAAGAATCGGATCTACGTCCTCATGTACAAGAGACGAACACACCATCATTTTGCCACCGACAGCTACGTCATTTACAGACCTAAAACTGGTGTAAAGCCCTTTTCTGCTCTTTCCAAACGTATTACCCACATGTTTTATAACAACTTTGAATTGTCAAAATCGATAGCTCTGTGTTGTCCCCCTTGATAACATTATAGCTCTCTGTGCCTAAACTAAACATACAGCAAACAATTTGTAATCAAGCCATAATCCGTCGGTTGAAATTTATAAATATCTTGATGTTATCACTGACTTAAATAAGTATCTTCACCAAACAAATTTTTAACACGAGTTACACCATTTCCAAATGAAATTCAATTGCAATTTAAATATTATATTTCAAATTTAAAATAAAATATGTTTTTTTAAGCGTGAAAGAAACTAAAATTTTAAGAAATAACACAAATAATTAAATTTTAATCAAAACCAGAACTCTAAGTCATACATTGTGTCCGAGTGGTCTTAAATAACGCCTATATTCATCCTTACGTTGAACGAATGGGCGGGCAAATGTGACCATATTCAATAGCAGACTCACATTGCGCTAAATATTATTAGATAGAATCCTAAGTGGTTTTGGGGAATTTTTGTGACTACTAGCCAATTGTCCGCCCAATATTTATATGAGAGGTACAAAAGTGGGTATGGCGAAGTCGTTAAATTCTTATTACACAGCAGCTTTTGCCAAAATATTGATCAGTACCATATTTTATTAAGACCGGTTGTAGTTTACTGGAGATATCGAGTCGGCCAACCGGAAATACGCCAAACTTTTGTATGGGAGGTACGAAAGTGGGCGTGACATAGAAGTTAATTATTAAGTATACAGTACCCAGCAAAAAAAGTGTATACCAATCACCAGAATTCCCACAACAACTACGCGGTAAGAAGTAGTGCAAATTTGGGTGCTGCACCACCGCTTTTTACATAGTGTTGTCCTTGTAGGGTAGTACTCCCAATTTGGATACTTTTAAGTAGAATAAATTCTGTTCCTTAGCGATACGATTGAGCACAAAATGGTAGCATGTCCGACTAGAGAACGGCAGCTGGTTAAGTTCCTGGGTTCAAATCTCACCAAATCAAACTTTTTTTAAAGCGATTTGCAATGTGTCGATTAAATTTGTAGTTATTTTTAAAACAAAAATTGCCCAATGTGGCAAGTATCGGGTTTTTCAATAAGAGCGCTACAAAAGTTTTTTTAAATAAAACAAAACTGGTTTTAGATACCAATGAAATTCTTTATTCCTGTGAAAGTACGTTCGATGCCATTATTTATGGAACTCGATTTCGATTGCAGAAGTCCAGACGCTGAACCCAATTTTCGACGGTTTTCAAGCATAAATCGGCCGATACAGCTGCAATTTCACGTTCGACATTCGTACGAAGTTCATCAATCGTCGCTGGCTTGTTGGCATAGACCACTGACTTGACGTAGCCATACAAGAAATAATCTAACGGCGTGAAATCGCACGACCGAGGCGGCCAATCGACTGAGCCATTTCGTGAGATATCACGTTCACCAAACTTGGTTTCCAATAAATTGATTGTGGCATTCGCTGTGTGGCTTGTGGCACCGTCCTGTTGGAACCACATGTTCTCTAAGTCCATATTATCCAATTGGGGCCAAAATATTCGGTTATCATTGAACGGTAGCGATTCGCATTCACAGTAATGTGCCGGTCTTGATCATCACGGAAGAAGTACGGCCCAATGACGCCGCCGGCCCATAAACCGCACCAAACCGTAATTTTTTCGGGATGCAATGATGACTCATGGATTACGAGTGGATTGCTGTCTGACCAATAACGCATATTTTGCTTATTGACGAAGCCATTCAGCCAGAAATGAGCCTCATCGCTGAAGATGATTTTCCGATGAAAATTCGAATCATTTTCAAGTTGTTGCTCAGCCCAATTCACGAACATACGACGCTTATGGTGGTCAAGCGGCTTCAGTTCTTGCGTCAATTTGATCTTGTAAGGATGTAGGCCAAGATCTTTTCGCAAAATTCGCCACAACGACGTCACAGAGATGCCCAACGCTTGAGAACGACGTGTGAGGGACACATTTGGGCTTTCTTGTACTGAAGCCTCAGCGGCAGCAATATTCTCGACACTACGGGCACTTCTTTGTCTCATTGGCACGGGAACATTTTGTACTGTGCCTCTGTATTAAAATTTTTCCACTAGACGCTCAATTGTTGATCTGGTAGGACGATTATGACGACCATAAATTGGACGTAGCGCTCTTAAAGTTGAGGCCACTGACTCTAAATTTCGGTAGTAAATTTTAATAATTTCGACTCGTTGTTGGCTCGTATATCTTTCCATTATGAAATGGCAAACCTTACTGAAGAGAAATGTCAAAAGAGCGGGAAAAAATACGGCGTTCGTTTGCTGTCCCTATCGATTTACTTTTGTAGCGTCTCTGTTGAAAAACCCTTTATATATATATATATATTGGAATGATTCATTCTCTCAGAGAATCCCGAAACTTACGTTGTGGTTTTATAAATTCTATCACATTTAGTATGGCGTTTTGTCGGCTTGCTCATCTCTGCCCGTGATATCAGATTGTCTATAATTTTCATGGGGACACTATTCAATTATAGTATTTCCATCATTTTCCCCATATTTGTCTTGTAGAATTCAACGTCACTCATAACTCTCTTAAGTTGCTCGCAGTATTAATAATTGCCCTAGTGGGGTGTTTGGAATGATAATTTATCAATCATCCGGACGCTGTAGGTTTTTTCTACCAGACCAATTTGAGAGAAACATTCCTTGGAAGGTCATATGTTCTAGAAAGTTGTTTATCGAGATCTTAGGTACATTTTTGTGGTTGCTTGTTTCCTTGAATTTTGAACGGTTTGCTACCTATGGACCTTAACAGGGGAAAAAAGGTAAACAAATCGATTTTTTCAGGTTTTTTGTGATTTTGACCTTGAATATGAAGTTGTTTTGATTTACTTATGACAAGGGCTACAACTTTGCCTTAGAGAGTAAATCAAAATTCTGAACAGTTTGCAAGATATGCGCCAAAATTATCACTTTTTTGCAAAAATGACACCGATACCTCCATAATGATGTGAGATATAATTGGTGATGCTGGGGAACACATGGGCATACCATTCCTCTGTTCGTAGTATCTATCTTCATACTGGAAATAGCGTGTGTCGCTAATACAGAATGCCAAAATTTCCATAACATCTTTAGGTGTACCGTGTACGGTCCAATCTCGCCCCAGTTATCCTCTATAGTCCTTAGAGCTAGATTAATTGGTATGCTGGGGAACAAGTTAACCACGTCAAATGAAGCTATTATTTAATCCTCATCAATGCTTACGTTCCCAATCCTCGCCTAGAAGTCCACTGCGTCCTTTACATTGTATTTTGAATTCTTCGTCACGTTATTAAGTAGATCCAACACAAACTTGCACAGTCCATGTGTCAATTGATGAACAAATGGGTCTCAATGGAGTACCATCTATGTTGATCTTAGGTAATCCGTATATTCTGGGTGCAGTGGCAGTTCTCGTGGTCAATTTCCTCCTAGTATGGGTGTCAATAAATTGTCCCTCGTACACTCACAGAAAAATTCGGTTGAGACAGCCGAATTAGCCGTAATCGAATTAAGAGGTTGTCTCAACCGAATTAGAGGTTGACACAACCTCATTAGAGGTTGACACAACCTCATTAGTGGTTATCACCACCTCATTAGAGGTTGACACAACCTCATTAGAGGTTGACACAACCTCATTAGAGGTTGACACAACCTCATTAGAGGTTGTCACAGCCGAATTAGAGGTTGTTACAACCGAATTTAGATAGTGTCACAAATTAATTATTAACATTTTTTATTATTAAATGATGATTTATTTTCCTGTATTCCTATAAAAAATTCAAAAAGCGAGAAAATATAGTCATACATATTGGGTAATCTATATAATAATAAATTTGTTTTACATGCCTCTTCCGACCTTTTTCAAGTCCCGGCCATCACGCGACACCGCACTAATTCTGACATTCGGCTGATGTATCGGTTGATTTAGGTCCTAACCAATTTTGTATACAGACGATTGCAGCACATCTCACATGACCGACCATGAAAAACTTGAAAACTCTTGATATCTGCTTCAATAATTTCTGCAAAAGAAGACGTTTTAATACAAAACATATTTTACTTACCTTTCTTAATAGCAGCAAAGAATTTTGGAATTTTTTAATCCTTTTTAAAATAACATTGGATTATAGAATTTTCAACGTCATATGTTAAATACATGGCATTAGGTCGTGGTAACGGAATTGAATGTGAATTCGGTTGTACCCACAGAATTCATGAGAAATTCGGTTACAGCAACGGAATGACGCCAAATTCGGTTACTACAACCGAACTAATGCCAGATTCGGTTACTCCAACTGAATTTGGTACCAATTTCGGTTCTTGCATCCGTATTTATTTCAAATTCGGTTGTTCCAACCGAAATTTTAGAAAGTTTAGTTGACTGAACGAATATAATTGAAGATTCAATTGTCACAACCGAATCAAATAAGAAACGGGATTGCTTCAACCGAATTTCGGTTGTGGGGACTAAATAGGGTCGTAGCAACCTCAATTCGGTTGTGGCAACCCCGTTTCTTTGGTAACAGCCGAATTTATGGTTGCTACAACCTCTTTTCAAACAATTAGTTCTCTGAGTGTATAGTTTATCCACTAATTTGTTATTCTTATCCTGTAGTCCTGTGGTGGGATTTCTCCTTCAGCGTCTGTAGGAGCATATATCGCCCAATATATTACCCATCCTCCCCTTATAATCATCTAATTTCACTGCTACCGTTTTGCCGCCTTTGTCCGCATTCATTATAAGAATATCTTTATTCGAATTCAAAAATTTTCTCGTGCGACCCTCTGTACCTAGCACTTGTCAGTTTGTCAATTATGATTTTGTTCTTTTTGCGGGTTTCCAAAAGTTTTTATAAAGTGGTCCAATTGGTACGGAAGCATTTTTTTTTTGAAAATCGCCAAAATATGAAGTTCGTTAAAATGAAAATATGCCTGTCAATCGCAATAGGAGCGTCCAATAGGAAAAATAATAAATTTTATATCTCCACTGGAGGGCTCTAACCAATGGATGTCTTTACACGGGCATCATTTAAAAAAATTGCTAAAAATTAAACCTTTTCAAATAAGAAATCGCTAAAACATCCATATGTCTACATCATGAAAACGGAGCGTCCAAACGAAAAATATATACTTTGTGCAAAAAATCGGCAAAATAAGAAAATTGGTAAAATTATAAAATGAATAATACATCAGGGATTATTTTACAAATTCAAAATTATAATATGACTATAACTCTGAAACGTTGCGCCCAATTGCACAAAGAATAAATCAGAGACTTTAACCAACGGATGTCTTTAGTACGTCAGAATGGTCACAACATACTTGTATGACAAGTTTCGTTGCAGCAACGGCATCATCGTTGGATTTTCGAAACATTTCATTGCAGCAATGTTACCACACTACCCAGCAAAAATATTGTATATCAATCACCAAAATTCCCACCAGAACTACGCGGTTAGAGATAATGCGAATTTGGTTGCTGCACTGTCGGTTTTTACATTGTGTTGCTCTTAATTTAGACATTGTTAAGTATCGTAGAATACAATCGGCTCGATAGGCGACGTTTCAGCACATACATTACCAACATGGTAGCATGCCCGACTAGAAAACGGATGCTGTTGAAAGTCCGGGGTCGAAATCCCATCAAAATATTTGAATTTTGAATTGAATATTGTTTTTATTATTGTTGTTTTTTTGGCGGTTTGCAATAGTTGACTTTAAATATTTAGACATTTTTATAAAAAGAAAAATTACAACTGTGTGCTAGGAAATGTTTTCTAGAGCGACATCTGTATTTTGATGACCAAAATTTGCGGACTTAAATTGTATGCGCCTGAAAGTAGTCCGGGGTAATCCCATCAAAATATTTGAATTTTGAATTGAATATTGTTTTTATTATTGTTGTTTTTTTTGGCGGTTTGCAATAGTTGACTTTAAATTTTTAGATATTTTTATAAAAAGAAAAATTACAACTGTGGTGCTAGGAAATGTTTTCTAGAGCGACATCTGTATTTTGATGACCAAAATTTGCGGACTTAAATTGTATGCGCCTGAAAGTAGACCATACAAGTTACGTGGTGTGTGCAGCAACGATTGAAGAATTATTATTATTGCTTCTACAGTTTTCCTTCGAGCCGGATTCGAAACCAAGCGCCATGACTACCAGCCGCGTATCGCGTCGTTGAGCTATAGAAGGCATTTCGCTTGGAAGAACAATAACACTATTAGTGACAAACAAATGGTTTTATTTTGACAAACATCATAATATCTGTTATAAAATCTCGGATTCCAGAATTCCGAAAATCCCAACATAGTACTTCGTTGGACGTATTGAAAGGAGTAAAACCATTTGAATTACTCTATTATATTTTTACTGGGTAACGAACATGTTTCGATGAAATGATTCTCTAAAAGCTGTTCATTAATTTATTGACAACAGAAAATATATGTTAATCCTTATCTAACCATCTACCGCTGTGCTAAGCTTTGAAATTTGTGGGGCCAGTAGATACCAGGTTATGAACAAAAACATCAATTGAAACAAATGTTTCTAAATTAACTTTTATTTATGTTAAGAAAAGATGAAAGAATATTCGAATTTTAAACAGAAATCAATAAAAACTACATTTCACCTTTCATTGAGCATAATCGAGCTGTATGATATTTAAGGTGGAAATTTATAAAATGTTAATGTTGGGTTTAGCTTATTTCTTAATTTTTTAGAAGCGTCATCTACGTGCAAAATGTAGCCTTAACCTTGGCGGTTAGGATTTTTTGTAAATCAGACATGGTGGGCCAATTTTGTGCATTTACTCATGGATTTTGCCTCCTTAATATCTAAATGTACCAGAACTTCATAACAAAGATATTATTCTAAGTGCAAATTGGGGGGAATGCAATTGGGCCCCACGAAAATACACCCCAAATTCAAAATTTGATTAGGCCCCAAAAATTTTACGCATAACAGCAACACGAATTTTGATGTTTTTTGGCGCCAAATTTAATTGGAACGAAGTTCCTTATCGCACGTTGCACCATTGGGGCTAAATGAAAAAAATGTAACAACATTTTTTTAACACTATTATGCTACAACCCAGTATTATCAACTTTTGCTTTGGTTTGTGTATAGACTAACAAATGTTGGGAAATTTCTTGTTGAATGTGAAGTTTTCTAGGTTGAACCTGTAACCAATATTTGGTATGTATTGTAGTTTTGAACCCAATAAAAAGTAAATTTAGAAAAGCCAAAGAGAAAGAAATTAAAAAAAAGAAAATTTTCTTAAATAACTGAATTTTCTTAAAAAAAGTAAATTTTCTCAAAATAAAAATACCTATTAATTTTCTTAAACAAAGTGACTTTTCTTTAAAAAATACCTTATATTAAAGACGTATCTTTGCTTAAAGAAGTACATTTTCTTACAAAAAGTATCTTGTCTTAAAAAAATTATTTTTTTTTAAATAAACACCTTTTTTTTAAAAAAAGATTACTTTCTTACAACAATTTGTCTTTTCTTAAAAAGCTACCTTTTCTTTCAAGTGTAACTTTTTTGTGAAACAAAATTAATTTTCTTGAGATATGTAATTACCTACTGTTAAAAATTTATCAACTCTTGAAATAAGGACCAATTCTAAAAAAATTCCCATTTCTTAAAAAAACCTTTTCTACAAAAACATACCTTCTCTTAAAAAAAATAAATTTTCCTACAAAAATTCCTTTCTTAAAAGTACCTTTTCTTAAAAATAAAATAATACCGTGTCTTTCTTTCCATGAGAAATAAGAAAGTACGTTTTCTTAAAAAATAAGCTTTTCTTAAAAAGAGTACCACTTCTTTAAAAAGTACCTGTCCTTAAAAAAGTAGTTCTTTGTAAAAAAAAAATTCATACTCTTATGGGGTTTTCTTACAGAAAGTACTTCTTCTTAAAAATACTAACTTTTCTTAAAAAAAAACCATAAGATTTGAATAAAAGAAGTACCTCTCTTTAAAAGAGCACCTTTTCGGGAAAATATAATACATATTCTTACAAAAAGGACCTAAAAATATACTTTCGTTTTATAAAGAGTATCTTTTCTTCAAGATCCATTTAAATTACCGTATTTTTCAACGTGCGCCTTAGGCGTGTTGGAACTAACTAGTATATACTCGTAATATATAGCGAAAATAACTTCGTTCCAACAACGTGTCCCCTAACACCTCATGTATTTTTTTTAGTTCGAAAATGCTTTAAAAGAAGAATTACCATTGTTCGCAATGGCAATTACAAAATGTTGAATTTCCATTTGCTCAGGCAATGCAAATGCAGCTTGTGGAATCGGAAGCCAATTGTAATTAAATGTGGGAATAATTTTAATTATTTTGAATTTGTTTGACTGCTGGCAATTTTATTTATAAAGTATTTGATATTTATAGATTTGTGGCTTCGATAGGTGTTGCCTTAAAGTATTTTCAAATTCATAACGTGTAGTGTATAAAATATTTGGCAACCATAACTGCCAGATACGAATAAAATGCTTTGAAAATAATTAAAATTGCTAATGGTATTCAAATTTTTTTGAATTTGCATTTGTAGAGGTAATTCAAACTAAACAACAAATTATAATTAATTTGTCCCATGTATGGCATAACTATTTGATAAAATTTCTCTCTTTTGTTCTATGATCAGCATTGTCGATCTACCGATATCGTTTGAAAGATTGTCGTCATACATAATTAAGCCCCAGAAATGTGTCGTCTACGACTCCGAATTATGAACGCTCTGAATTTGCTCGTATTTATTACTTTTTATGACTCATAATTTTGGAGCGGACATGCAATTGTTGGCTTGGTATAAATTAAAATACAATCTGTTAAATAAATTATTTGTACGCGGGAATACATAAAGTAACTTAAATTTGTAGATGTTGCCGTTTGTGTATCATAGAGTAAATTAGAATAGAGAACCCATTTCTCTCATTTGATACTGATAGTTAATCGACGAAAATTGTCTTACACCAGCTGGAATTATAATATGTGTTTTTATTACATACATTGTCTCTAACATTTTAAAATTTGACACTAAAAGTTTTGCGCCAGATTTCCAAGAGTCTATTCCCTCGCTTTATCCAGAAAACAATATTATGAGGTGCTGTTTCATTTCTGCCAGTGTGTGAGACGGAAGGCTTCGAAACTGTGAAAGTTGTCAAAATTCGTATGAAATTCGACAAAAAGGCAAACGGATTTTCCAAGTTTTTGCTTTGCCGCTTTTAAAGCCGGATGTAGTAATCGCCGAAGACTTTAATATATGCAAAATCGAGGCGTACTGGAATCCTTATTTCCAACAAAATATATACTTTTCCTTTTATTTGCTAAAATGTTTTATAAACTATACACGCTGAAAATTTTGTCTTTTTTGTTGTTTAGATGCAAATATACCGTGTTTGTAGCTTGTCGCAAAAATACTATACTTGTGTCCAAACACATTTTGTTTTCTATTCAATATAACATGTTTGAGACACAATGATTAATAGGTTATAATATATGTTCTTGTGACCTAATTGTGGCATTGTCTGTTGAAAACTGCTGACAACAAATACGTGACAGACAACAAAGAAAGAGAAAAGCAGCAGATCTTCAATTCATGAAAACAGTGCTTGCAAACATGAACATGTTTCCTGCAATATGTTGCTGGGGCCGATATTTTTCAGCGTGTACATATTGGGGCCGATTTGCATGCTGCGCTATTATATACCTGCACGTATTGCGATGTCTTAATAGGAATTACACCCCCAACACAAAAAAAAAATTTCCACATATGCAGAACAACAAGACCAACAACATTATTGGGTCCCATTTGACTTTTGGGTGTATTTTCACACCTTCAAAAAACCATAATTAAATTAGGCCCATTAAAATTGTTGGGGCGAATTTGTATTGTCTAGTTTCAACAGTTTGGGGTGTAATTTCATGTAGCCTATTTTCATAAAGCAATTATACCCATAAAGCAATTAGAGAAATCATGCGGTTGTGGCAGCCGAATTAGCCGTAACCGAATTTAGAGTTTGTGACAACCATAATTAGAGGTTGTCACAGCCGAATTAGAGGTTGTCACAGCCGAATTAGAGGTTGTCAAAGCCCAATTATAGGTTGTCACAGCCGAATTAGAGGTTGTCACAACCCAATTAGAGGTTGTCTCAACCGAACTAGATGTTGTCACAACCGAATTAGAGGCAGTCGCAACCGAAGTAGAGGTTATCACAACTGACTTAGAGGTTGTCACTACCGAAGTAGAGGTTGATAAGCCGAAGTAGTGGTTGCCACAGCCGAATTAGAGGTTGTCTCAGCCGAATTAGAGGTTGTCACAGCCGAGTTAGAGGTTGTCAGAATCGAATTAAAGGTTTCCACAACTGAATTAGAGGTGGTCACACCCGAATTTAGATAGTGTCACAACTGAATTTTGAACTTTTTGTATTAAATTACTGGTGATTTATTTTCCTTTTTTTTCATATGTATATAATTACAAAGCGAGGAAATTATACACTTTATACGGCGTTATTTTCAGGGAAACAAATTAGTTTTAAATGCCCCTTTCGAAATTCCAGTCATCATGGTCAACGCACCAATTCTCAAGTTTTGTACTTGACGATTTAAGTTCTAAACCGTTCTGTATAAAGACAGAACTCAGAACTGTTGGCATCTGCTTGCACTGCACTCTGATAAAGTGGAAATTTTCCGCAAATTACATAATTTCAACATTTGTACTTACCTTTCTTAATAACCACCAAAAAATCTTGATATCACCGCGACATTAACATTTGAACATTCATTAACTTATTGGAACGAAGTTCCATATCGCACGTTGCGGGATGGCGGCTAAATGAAAAAAAAATTAAACAACTTTTTTTTAACACTATTATGCTACAACCCAGTATTATCAACTATATTGGGTACTTTTGGTTTGGTTTGTGTCTAGACTAACATATGTTGGGAAATTTCTTGTTGAATGGAAAGTTTTCTACGTGGAGCCTGTAACCAATATTTAGTATAGATTGTAGTTTTGAACCCAATAATAATTAAATTCAGAAAAGCCAGAGTGAAAGAAATTTAAAAAAGAAAATTTTATGAAATAAGTGTCTTTTCTTAAAAAAAGTAAATTTTGTCAAAAAAAATATACCTATTCATTAGGGCGGGTTAATTTTTTTTTGATGAAGCGTATAGCAAAAACGTAATCTGTAGGTGATTTTGAGAAATTTTGCTCACGAGACCATAGCTCTAAGTCGGATTTGGAACCCCCCAAAATTTCAAAATAGATATTTTTCCATATATACATAGAATAATTTAATTAAATTCGTCATAAAATCGGATAGAATTATAGTAGATTTCTCAATGTGGGCTTGTTTGAAAGGTATTTTTTTTGCAGATTATGAAAGTTCAGATAATTTACAACAACTTTTATTACGATCTTTTTTTTTCTTTTCGAACTCCTTTTTTGTAGGAAAATCGATCGGAAAAAATCAAAATTTTCAAGGTTTCAACAAAAAAACACTATTTATAAATTTTTAATTCAATTTATTTTTAAATATTATTCTCGACCTACAATTTAATGTTTTAACGTGGTAATATTATTTTTTAAGGTCCTTTTTACTTTCCATTCGAGGAGTTTTCTTACGACTGTGTAATGTCACTGCCATAACTCCTTCACGATTCTTTTCTATAACTCGTTTTGAAACACTCGTTAATAATTGTACAAAGAAAGACTTCTGTTCCTTGTATGTGCATTGGAATTTGTGGATCAGCCAGTGGTGGTTCATCGAAATCTAAGTATTCTACCAAGTGATCATATGGAATCTGTCGAGTAAATAAATGCTGGTTCAAATAATATATCGTCGTTATTCATATCAACCATATTGACATAATCGGTAGCATCGAAATTTAAGATATTTTTGTTGTAAACTCTGAGTTTAGTTGGATCGTACAATTTTTCTCGATAGTGTAAAATCCTTTTGATAGCTCTATCCCGTATTGCTTTTCGATCATCAAATAACATTGTTAATAAGATATTTTCTGGATGTGCGTAATATGAGTTGTTTTGAATTACACCATCTACAATATTACGTAAGTTTGGTTGTAAGTATCGTGTCCAACGTATGAATTTTAATAAAACTGCACTGCCGTACACAATAGAGTTATAAAACTCCACATTGAAGTACATTGGCACATAAACTGTAATAATATAAACTGCCAAAATTTTTAAATTGGTCGATCGTGTATTAGTTGTTACATATAATCGTAGTAATCTACTTGCTTTGGTTAACCAACGAGAATATGCAATTGGTCCTCGTTTAATGTTAGCTAAATCAACTGGAACAATACCATTCGAAATTGCTTTAGCTATTTGATATAAATAATATTTAACATCTGTTGATAGTTCGAGCTCATGTTCATGATCCATCATTGAAGACATATTCTCCAGTGGTATTGGATAAAAATCAGCTTCTACCTGAAAAATGAAATTTTTAGATCAATTAAAATGCAATTATTTTATTTTAACTTTATTCCACTCGAAAAAGTAAAATAATGACAATAAATAATGATAATAAATGATGATATTAAATAAAATAAAGTGTTACATACCTGCAATTTCTCACATTCTTGAATAGCTTTGAATAACTTTCCACTTGCTGCTCGTGGTCCACTGGTGACTGTTTTGTCCAATGCTTGATATAAATGACGAAATGGCAGTTTATTGAAATGAAGCAGACATATACACCAGTGAATTGGTCTATTTAACTGTAATCGTAAAACACCATTTTCTGTTCCGGTATTTGCTGGCTCACCATCACTGCATATGCCAATTAATTGATCAACTGTTAATGTTTTATTGTTGAAAAATTCATTCAGTTTTCTGTGTTTGGTTTTGCCATCTTCTTGACTACCCAAATTTACATATCCAAGTAACTCATTATAGGGCTCTTTCAGAACAATTAAATGCGGTTCTTTTACCATAGTGGTATGCAATTTGTCATTAATTTTCTCTGTAATTAATGAGTCATCTTTTCTACCATCGAAAGAGAATGCAGTTATGGAAGAATTTGTATGTCGTGTACGAAGCACTGCATCTCTAGATTTAACTTTTTCTCTAGCCACTTTTGATTTATCCATAATAACAAGATTACCATGAACATCACTAAACTTTATACCTTCGAATATAGCTGTTGCTAAACATGAAGCGACTCTATCTGAAAGACCGAATCTATCACACATCATAGCAAAATTTAAGGCATCATATCTTTGAGTATAATGACCTCGTCTCATTTGAACAGTTGCTTCTGGAACTTCTGTTGTTGCTTCATTTTCATCTTCATCCATGTGTAATTCAGGTGGTTCGTATGTTTGATCATCGGTACCAGTTGTAAGTGTTGGTATTGTTGTAGCTACTTCTTCAACGTCTTCCGTATATTCAGGTATTGTGCATTTTCTATCATTATGCTGGTCCATCATAAATTCTTTTAGATGTTCTGGAATCAATCCACACGAGCATTCTGTTGTTTTTAATTTGCAATTACATTTGCCAATATAAAATAAATCGTTTATTGAATCAACAAATGCTTTAAGTTCATCTCTTTTGTTTCTATGTTGTACATGTTTCTGGTATTTATCAAGGAAACCAGTTAATTTTTTGAAAACACTCTTTCTATTAATGATTTCAATATTTAATTTACACCAAATTTGGATCAATTTATATGTTACGTGAGGAGTAAAAGTTTTATACGAGAACATTTTGTTTTCAAATTTAGCACGATCACTTAAAAAAAAATAATATTTTAAAATGTCACATTTTGTGGGCAAACTAAGATCATTTACATCACTTGATAAACCAAAACCAACAATATCTTGATGAGGGATGTTAGTCAATCTAGACTCAAAACTTGTTGATGTTATTGCTTCCATTTGCGAAGACACCGCAGACGATGTTGATGGTTCTTGATAATCCATAATAACTTTGATATTATCACTGCACTCTTTGATTGTGTCACACTAAATTTATAAATAAAAAAAAATATTGGTATTGTGATAACCGAGTTTTTATTTAAGTATTTTGGCAAACTGCGTGCGCATTGCACGATGAACGATTAAGGAAGAAGGAAAAGCAAGCTTGGCAACGTTTAGTGTTGGTAAACGTCATTATTTTGTAATGTCATTATTCAGTGTTACACAGTTGTTCAATTGAACAATGCTGCCATTGACGACTTATTCTACAGGTATTAATACAGATTCTGAAAGGTGATAAAAATACATTTTGGAGGACTCCAAATCCGACTTAAGAGCTATGGTCCCTTGAGAAAAATTTCTCAGAATCACCTATAGATTACGTTTTTGCTATACGATTCATCAAAAAAATCGTTCCATACAATTTGACCCGTCCTACTATTCATATTCTGAAACAAAGTACATTTTCTTAAGAAAATACCTTATCTTAAAGAAGTACCTCTGCTTAAAAAAATTTTCTTTCAAAAGTACTTTTTCTTAAAAAAAAGTATTTTTTTTAAATAAGTACCTTTTCCCAGAAATCAAACGGAGAAATGTGCTCGGCAACAGGTGTTATTTCGGAGCTAAGAAAACACTTCAGAGAAAAGACCCTCTATCGGGAGATGAAGATCCAACTCTCTCTTGCTTTATGGCGCAGAATCGAGGGTCATATCTTACGCTCACGAAACATCACTGGGAGTGTACGAGAGCCAAATGCTCCGAAAAAAAATTACAGCAGACAGTTGTCCGAGGCCTTCGGCCACGGACTGTCCCTGCAGGCTGTGTCAGAGACACGGCCATTAAGTTTAACGTAGAATACGCCATCCGATAAGACAGAAAACATATATAACAATAAATTCATTTGCTTATATTATTTATTATTTATTGTTATATGGGTGATTCCTTGGAAATAACGTTTTTTCGGATGGTGAAATTATTAGTTTTTAATTATGTACCTCGGATGTGATTTTTTTTTACAGTTTTTGTTTATATATACTACTATAGTGTATACCAACATCTATTGTACTACAATACAACAAACATTTATCAATATATTTTATACTATAATTTTCAGAATTGCCACGATTCTGACATCCACGGTATTGACATTTCATATTTAAATTGACTTCATTCTATGCCAAATTGATGTGAGATAATTTCCTTTGAAAATCACATTTCGATGACTAAATATCGAACAAATTTCGTCACTAGGGGGGCGAGTATTATATTGCGCAATAAAACAGCGGTACCATGGTATTGACTGCTAATTTTGTGACTAACCCTTCGTAAAGAAAACACTTCACTCCAATCGATTCAATGTGGATAAATCTGTCAGCCATTGATGTAAACATAACATTTGATATACAATGGTCGAGTTCTCACAGCGAGGGCGCCTTTATACCCATCCAACATGGCGCCACAGCGGTAAAACGTAAATGTACGATATTAGGCAAAAATGCGTGGACAAAGTTTAGATCTTGATAGTCGGGCCTAAATAGGAGATTTACGCTCGGTAAATACATGAAAATATCGTCTATCTAGGCAATTTCAATGACCATAAAAAAATATCAATCCATCCTGCGAAATGAGGGAGTGAATATAGTATAAACCTTGATTTTTATGAAATGGACACGCCACGGTTCTGATATTTTCATTAGTTTCTGTATGTTTCTATCGAATAAGCGGGACGCAGGTGAGAATATTGTTGTGGAAAATCTTGTGTGCCATAAAAGTATTGAAATTACGCGATTATTTATTTGCCGTCCCTTAATTACATGGAAATAAACGTGATGGACAAAGAAAACGTTATTTCCAAGGAATCACCCATATATATTTTCTGTCTTATCGGATGGCGTATTCTACGTTAAAATTAATGGCCGTGTCTCTGACACAGCCTGCAGGGACAGTCCGTGGCCGAAGGCCTCGGACAACTGTCTACTGTAATTTTTATATTTACCAACGGCATTTGATTCAAGTCCGTTTAAAAAAAAAAATATTATGTTCAATTTTTTTAAACTTAATTTAATTTATGTATTTTAATTAATATTTTTATTGAAATAAGTTCTGTGAATGTTGAGAGGGCCGCCCTAATATTAAAAAAGGTTTACCTTATCGAGTCTTCGCATGAGCATTCGAGCGTTGTGTGAAAGCTTTACGCTTTACAATTCAAAATTAATGTTACAACAGCTTTATTGAAGCTTTCACAAAAAAGCTTTATTACGTTAGCTTACTGTTTGTTTCACTTTTTACTAGATACATGTTGCCAAGCAACATTAACTTGCAGTTCGTTTCACTTTTTACTAGATACATGTTCCTAAGCAATGTTGAGCAACCAAAAACACTCAACCAAACACCACACATATGTTTGAGTGTATGTGTTTAAACAATTTTCATTTGAGAAATTAAAATACTAGAAATATATCAACCAATATGAAATGTATATCAAACGAAAGATAACATCTTCATTTACCTACAAAAAAAATTTAAAAAAAATGCATCTAGCCGTTTCCTCAAATTCAATGAAATAAAGATTACAACAATAAAAACCTGACATGACTCCTCATACCGTAAGGTAAGACGTATTCTACGTCAAAATCTGGTCTTGTAATAGAAAACGGCGAGTATCGAGGACGGATGAACCACGAGCTGTATAGCCTGTGTCCCGATATCGACGTAGTTATGCGTATCAAAATAACAAGTTTACGCTAGCAGACCATGTAAGTAGAATGACCAGCGCGAAGGTTTTCCAAGACGTAAAGGTCGGTGGTGCAATGGTGCAAATGTAAAACTGTAGGTCCCAATCAGTGAGTGAAAACTGGAAAGCGCACAGCTCAGTGATTGTGAGAAGTTCTCCCCAGTCCCTTCATGGGATGTAATGGGAAACCATTTATTTATTTAAAGGGTATTTTTAGCAGCATGATAACTATCGATAACGATAACTATCGGTTCATAGCTGAGAATGTTAACCTGTGTTGACATTTCCGTTCTGTAAGGTTTGGCAAGTCATCATGAATCGTTTAACGCTGCAAACAAGGTTTCCAAATTGTGGAAAATCTGTCTTTTTTGTTATTGTTTGTATGCAAATATAACGTTTGTTTGGAGTTTGTAGCAAGTATAGTATACCTGTGTCCAAACACAACGTGTTTGGTATTCAATATTACATGTTGGAGAAATACTGATTAATATGTTATAATATGCGTGTTTGTGACCCAAGCACAGCTGTGTTTGGGATACAAATACAGCTATGTTTGTTGCACGATTTACTCTTTATTGAGAATAAAAGAGGTGAAAGGGGGGTATATTCACAGCCAAATTTGTATGTGTGTAGCTGTATTTTTGCATTATTTGTAAGTCAGTGATTCATAAAAAATTCCTAAATGCGTGTGTAAATTGCAGATGAAGTGAGTAGTTCTTACATCTGTTGCGGTTTAGTTTCATGTATTCAGTTGTTAATCGGACAGAGGATAGCAAATGCGCCTGGTTGATTAAGTAAGCATGCTCTGGAAAAAATTTATATTTGGATAACAATTTTGTTGTTTGGTAAGGAATAATTCATGTTGGAGACACAACGATGAAAATTTTATAATATGTGTGTTTGTAATTCAAATATATCTGTGTTTGTGATCCAAACACAGCTGTATTTGCTGCACTGATTATGCTCGCTCTCTCGGGCATGAACGAGCTTTGTATACACATATTATGTATAATGTTTCTGTACCAACGCATAGTGATAATATTGATTTAAAATGTTGTAGCGTTAGGCGAATTTGAAACCTGCGGTAAAAAGCCTGAGAGATAAGAAATAAATGAAAAGCAAAAGAGCAGCAGATTCTCACTTCATAAAAAAACAAATATTGCATTCAATGCAAGTACATTTAACAAGTGACGTTTTAAATCATATACTTTTATTATTAATTAGTTATAAATGAAGATTTGTATTGGTAAAATTTTTTATAATAAATATATATATTGAAATCGAAAAGTAATTTGCTTCTATAATGTTTGGGGAGAAATTCGCACATGTTTCCAAGCAAGTATATGGTGGTTTGGGAGGAAATACGCGAATGCTTCCACGAAAGTATATGGATTTTTAGAATGAAGAACAAACAGTGTAATATTTCCATTTAAATACATGTAACTTTTGGACTTACAAACATATGAATGTTTGGATAGTGTTCCAAACATATACATGATTCCTGCAGAATATGTGTGGAGAATATGTTACAGAGGCCGTTTTTTTTATCAGCGTGTGATTATGCCAGTAAGCAAAATTGCCGTATTTGGAGCGAAGACAATTCTCAAGCTGTTTATGAATCACCATTACATCCATTAAAATTGACTACTTGGCCCGGTTTACACGATGGCGGTATCAACGCTACTTATTTCTTTCGAAATGAGCAAGGAGCTGCCATTACGGTGAATGACGAGCGCTATCGAGTCATGCTGACTGAATTTTTGTTTCCAAAAATTATTTGGTTCCAACAAGAGAGCGCAACTTGTCATACACCGCGCTTAACAATTGATTTATTGCAAAATCAATTTGGTGAAAACTTTATTTCCAGAAGTGGTCCTGTTCACCGGCCCCTCGTTAGTGGGATTTAACGCCTCTGGATTACTTTTTCTGGGGCCATGTTGGGGCCATCGGTGGTGCAATGGTACATTAGAACGTGGGTTCGAACCCCGCTCAGACAACCTTACGTTTATTTCGACGACGGTAACCTCGCCTAGTGATGGCGACACTATCGAGTACTTAGCCATGAAAAAGCTTCTCAAAATACCGTTCGGAACTGGTATACAATTGTAAGTCCCATTCAGTGAGTGTAAAACCAATATTCAAGCCACCGTTGACGCCATACGGCCAGATTTATTATAAAAAGTAGACAAAAATTGGTCTGATGGAATGGATCATGTAACTCGTAGCCGCGGCGGTCATTTGCCGGCAATCATATTTGAAAAATAAATGTCATGAAATTATGTACCAGATTATAATATAAAACAAATTTCATTCCAACAATACTTGTGTCTTGTATGCTCATTTTAAATTCTCATGCAGCTAAACAAACACCCGCTACTTGAAGGACATCGAAATATAGGACGACAAAGACTGCTGGAAAGACGAGGTGGAATATTGCCTGCGAGAACTTGGTGTTACCAACTAGAGGAAAAAATCTGAAGATCGTGCCGTTTGGAGAAACATGTTATTCTCATTTTGTACGGCTCTTGACATCTCTGGGTTGTTTCAGGCCACCCAAGTAAGTAAGCCAGTAAGTTTGTTGTAAACGATTTTTGGTTGTTGTAAACGATTTTTATTATTTCTCACAAAGGAAATAATATTTTTGACTTATCAAATATTCGTTTGCCGCAATTTGATTCTCCAAACAAACTTAATTTATCTGATATTACATTTTGGAGTATGGAAATTTATTAAATATTTTGTTTAAATAATTTTTGAAAGCTGATTAACTATACTTCTGCCGTGACAAAAAATATGCACGTAATATCATGAAAATGTGGTTCCTTAGGAAGTGCTTCGGATTTATATATTTCTGAAGAAAGTTTTCTCGTTTAAGAAGACAAAACTTAATAGCCCAATTTGTGATAAAGATTTTGAAGATTTTTGTTCATTCACTTTTAAAAAGACATTTCAATCTTTGGTGAACAAGTGACGACTGAAATCAAAAGCCACAATGTGAATTCAAACCTAATCCCTTTAATGTTTGCAATTTGGTTAAACAACTTTAACGCGCTGCTAAAAATACATAATTAATTTCAATTATATTTAATGATATCCGATTATGTTTTGGTTATAAACTCATAAACAAATGTAATATTTTTTATTTGGAAATTACAGTGTAATAACTTTAAACAAGATACACAAATTTAAACGTAGAAAAAAAAAACACCCAGCATCATCAAACATTATTGACTCTTCGTTATTGCTTAACTTGGTCTGCTGCTTTTGGTTCGGCGCTTCAACACTTTGTGGTGTGAAGAATTCCCAACGAAGAAGTCATTCAACTTTTAAGTGGTTTTGTAATGATTTATGACTACGCGAAGACAGCGTGATAATAATTTGAATTAAAGTTTGATTGTTAGCTTCATCTCTCTTCCGACTTGGCCAACAAGTCTGATGTACTACATTGGCTTACTGTACGCAAATATGTTAGAGGGGTAATTGTTTATGATATTCTGGTATTTTGACGTGACAACGTCTTAAATTAGGTTGCGGCTGGGAGTCACTTATGAAAAAGTGTAACGCCCGGTAACGTTACGATGAGTCACCGAACACAAGTAAACGCAATGTGTTTACTTGTGTGCCAGAAACGATTTGCTTTGCTGGCTTCTAGTGGCTGTTGGTCGGTGGTGTGAGTGTTTTTGTTTTTTGGCACATCATATATATGACGACTGAGCAAGTATGTATGTGCGTATATATGTGCGTGTGTATGAATATTGATTTAGATCAGTCTGCATTGGATAAGGTATTATTTTTTGTTTTTTTTTGTTTTTTGTTTTTTGGCTTTATGATATGTGTAGTGTATGTTTGTGTGTAGAAATTTTCATATGAATTAGGTAGCCAAAACGAAACAGAGAGCTGCGGTCGGCTTTAAAAACGATATGCGAATATGATGAATTGAAATACTTTTTGGTTAGTAAATTATTTTCTTTTGTTTTTAATAAAAGAAATGTTTATTTTTTATAATAAAAGAAATGTTTATATTTTATAATAAAGGATATGTTTATTGTTTATAATGTCACATTTGATAATGTGTTCATAGAAATCGCACAGGTACCTAGATGGTGTTGAAATTACTTCTATTTTCCTAAACCATAAGTTTCAATAAATGTTAAAACATCGCCCGTGAGTTCTAACACTCATTGGGCAAGTGAGTTCATTGCACTCCTATTGTGCAATTTAATTATATTCATATCAATAAATATTCTACCGAGAAAAAGACGTTGTCACGTAAAATCTTCGCCCGTAAAACCGACTTTACAGGCAACAATTTTTTTTTTATTTATACTTCTTCTTGTTTTGAAGAGTATTAACTCAATAGTGCCGTTTATTATGAGTGTGAGGCATCGGTTACAAGCAATGATGTCCTTGAACAGATATGAGGAAAAAATCAACTTTGCTATGGGGTACAGACAGCAATTGTTTTATGGTCCGTCACATGCATAGTTGTCCAAAATTGCTAAAGCGGCGAGTCTCTTAATTACACTAGTTTACAGACACTTTGTACTAAAGCTGGGACTAAAGTTTTTAAATGTGGTTTGGCCTTGTAGCCATTTATTTTTATTTTTACTTGTTGTCGGTGATGATGCCATTATTTTGACTATAGTTATACTTATATTTTAAATATTTGATTATAAACAAAAATAATTAACTAAATTAATTTATTGTTCTCTCGTGAATAAAAACCAAAACAATTTTAATTCTATGTTGTTATCATAAATGTGGCAATTTAATTATATGAGAATTATAATTTGCAGTTTAATTTCAATGAACTTTCGAAATGCAAATTCCAACAAATTTCAATACAATTGGCAATTGTTCTTATTTTCAAAGCATTTCCTTCAAATTGGCACTTCTGGTTTTCAAATATTTTATACAGTACAGGTTTATGAATTTGAAAGTACTATGAGGCAAATAACTACCTATCAAAGCCACAAACCTCTACATATAAACTACTTTAGAAACAGTATTGCCAGCAGTCAAACAAATTCAAAGTAATTAAAAGCATTCTATATTTTATTACAATTGGCATCAGATTCCACAACCTGCACTTGCAATGCCGGAGCAAATGTAAATTCTACAGTTTTTATTTGCCCTTGCGAACAATGGTAATTCTTTTACATTTGCATTAGATAAAGTAATGCAAATTAAAATCCAATGCAAATTAGAAAAACTCATGTATGCTAAAGATGGAGTAGATGGTCATATTCCTTCCGGGTCAACATTTAACTATAAACAACTCGTCATGTGTTACTATTAAGTATCGGATATTCCTTTTTAAGCTCAAAACAGAGTTTATTTCTGTTTGAAATGTGTGGTAGGAAAACCTACTACCAAGATTAAACCACTTGTATTTAGATTCGTTAAGATTTAATAAGATATTTTTTTAATGTCCACCTTCTGTAGTTTACAACATATGTATTTCATATAGTCTAAACTAAAATTGTAATGTAAACAAACGACTTAATAGTTTGCCACGTTAGTCGAATGAAATGTTGATGTTGTATGTATTGATAATAAGTAGAAATGCCTTTGCATACTTTTTGGCTGCTAACTCACGACGGAAAATAACTTTTGAGACAGCACTTGAAATAAAACACTACCATACCAATGAGTGAATCGAAATGTTGCGCAATCTAAAAACCGCTATTACCAGGTGGTTTCGATGAAGCAGCTGTTCGGCTTGGTACTTGTAGTACTAGTAGAGAATAGAGTGTAAAGAATGAATAAGCAAACAACTGAATGGAATTAACCATGTTTTAAATACATTTAAATGATAATTATTGACATTTGATTAATGATAGTGATGAATTTAAAATTATGTTTGGTGTTTGTTTAGCCATGTAAAAGTTAAAGTGTATGCGAACTCCAACTATTCTATTGACTCTCAAAGGTTTCCGGTTCAAGAAAATCAGCTCTTGCACACTCTTGGAATATTTCTCTATGGGAATTACTTTCTCCACACGAAATTTGCTGAATTGCCTACACTCAAAAAAATATGTTAGTAAACACAGCAGAAAACTCTGCTGAAAAGGGGAAAGCAAACATATTTGCCATTTTAGAAAATATATGTTTGTTGTTTCAGCAAACAGTATGTCAGTAATTTTATCAACCCTGCAAAAGGTTTGTTCTTATGGCAGTTTGTTTGCTGTAATAACAAACAAACTGACTGCTGATACGTAGCATACATTGTTTGCTGTTAATAACAAACGTTATTTTTTGAGTGTAGATACAGTTTTAAACAGTACTACACCGAAAAAAAAAATTCTATGATAACGAATAATGTCGCATCCGATTTCAATGAATTTTTTTGTATAATTTTTAGTCATAGAAAATGTTTGTCTGATGTAACAAAACATGATTTGTTGTTTTTCATCCTACAGGTTTTGTTAAAACTTAAAATTAATTTATTAGTTTCAAAAAAACATTTGTAAATATTACAAATCTTTAATTCTTATTTTGAAAGAATCCTTTCTGTCAAACTGTGATTCAACAAAAAATAACCTTACTTTAATTAATTTTGTGTATTGATTAACGAATTACAATTGGAAATATTATTCATAAATTTTGAAAATTCAACGAATAACAGAAATTAAAATTAGTTAAATTAAAGAAATATTTCTGGCTTTTAGAAATAATTTTTATCAGTATTGAAGAAAAAAATTGGTAAATTGTTCAAGTAAGTCCTACAATTTTCAAGTGTTTTTAATTTAAATTTAAATTTAATTTGCTTTGTGGAATATTTTTGAAAATATATTGTCGTTTTTAAATTGAATTTTATGAAAAATTTCGTTAGTTTTTATTACTGTATGATAAATTCATACTACAAACTTAGACAGGTCAGGAACATTTTTCTAATTGAAAAATGGTTAGGTTTGTTGGAATAATAGACAATTCAATTAAGCACACTCACTGGCTTGACTAGTTTCGAAATCCGTGACAAGTTCATCATCAGATGCCTAACCATTGTGCCTGAATTGATACCGTCGGTAGATCGATCCTAAATCGTATATATACAAACTGAAATACGGAATTTTAATATGCGAATTAGAAACGATCGAAGATCCCTAAGTATCATCAAAAACCAAATTCTCTCGTAGGCTGTAACATGAGAAAGAGCTCATCAGAATGAAGAGTGTAATTTGGAAAAACTTATATTTAGTGACTAAATTCAAACATATGTATATGAGCTGGTAAAAATTCTAAAGTTTGAATTGATTTTACTAATTCATTATTTGAACTAACTGTGAAATAATTAGATGACTCAGCTAAAATATTTTGTTTCAGAATAATACAATTTGAATTTGAAAATTTAGTAAACAATGTATTTTGATTCCAAGTATGTTTTCTTCAATTTAAAGAAATCAATATCTGAATTCCAGAAATTGTATTCATAGAATTGTAATTATTAAATTTTACCAATTCTGTTTTGTCCGTGTATTATTATTATCCTAATTTATAAAAATATTTTTTACCAATATGTGCTCTGAACACGTAAAGATGTTATGCGAATGTTTTCGTGTGAGTTTCTGCTAGCAATACATTGCGAACGTTTTCATTATAACTGATTCTACACTGAATTGAGTTTTCGGTTGCACTCAGTTTGATGAATTTTTCAATAGCATCATTAAAAACAACCGCTGATGAAAATCGGTGACTAGAGCTGAACTAGCTGTACACGTTGCTGGAATCATGATGATGCATTTGGCGAAACTTCTTTTTGAAAGTCTATATCTCTATTAACAGAGATGCCGACTGGTCATGAGCTTGAATAAATAAAATAAAAATGTATCCGTAAAAAGGCGGAATAAATAATTATCATCCCTAATGTATATACTTATACACAAAATTAAAAGTGTATTAGTCGTAATACACACTGAAAAAAAAGGCCTCTGTACCACATTCTCGCAAACAAATTGTACAGGAACCATGTATATTTTTGGAACACACTTCAAACATTTATATGTTTGCAAGTCCAAGTGGCAAATATGTATGCTTTTACGTGGAAACATAAAGGGTCCGCCATCTAACGTTTTTTTTTCAACTAGTGCTTATTTCGTGAATGGTAACACTTAGCTCATGTCTGATTTGACAGATAATTAGTTTTATCCTTCCGCTGCACGAATATGGTTGTGTATACGCTTGAACAACGCTGGGAAATATTGCGGCATTACTTTGAAAATCAGATGCAGATGCTGATTTTGCCAAAAAAAATCATCTCTTCAGATGAAGCTCATTTTGATCTTGGCGGGTATGTAACCAAGCGAAATTGTCGCATGAGGGGCACAGAAAACCCGCACGCATACATTGAAAAGCCGATGCACCCAAAACGAATCACTGTTTGGTGCGGATTTTGGTCCAGAGGCATAATTAGGCCATTTTTCTTCGAAAATGAGCAAGGAGTGGCCCTTACAGTTAATGGCGATCGGTATCGGGCCATGTTGAACGAATTTTTGTTCACAAAAATTGAAGAGGAGGATATTGGCAACATTTGGCTTCAACAGGACGGCGCTACGTGCCACACAGCCGAAGCTACACTCGATGTTTTGCGCCCCCTTTTTTTTGAAGATCGCATTATCAGCCGCAGAGCTGATGTCGTTTGGCCACCCCGGGGCTGCGATTTGACACCGTTGGACTATTATTTGTGGGGTGCCTTCAAAGATAAGTGTTACGCCGACAAGCCAGAGACAATTGACGCTTTAAAGGACAATATTCGTGAAGCCATTGCTGAAATACAGCTGCACACAATCGATAATGTGCTTAAAAATTGGACCTATCGTTAGGCTACTGCATGGCCAGCCGAGGCAGCCATTTGAATGAAATTATTTTCCATTATTAACCGGAAGGATTGTACTTTCAAATAAAAAAAGAAATTTGAGAAAATATTCGGTAGTTCTTTTTATAGCATTTTCAAAAAAAAAAAATTTATTTGGCGGACCCGTTACTTACGTGGAAGTATTTTCGTGTTTCTCCCATACCTCCATATACTTACGTGGAAACCTGTGCGTATTTTCTCCCAAACATAATAATATTTAGAAACAAGTTATTCATTCTTTCTTTACTTATTACCGTCGGTGGTGCGCGCGCCTCTTGTACATGAGATCGTGGGTTCGATTCCTGCTCAGACCGCCTTCAAATTTCTTTCGGCGGCCGTCACCTCCCAGAGTGACGGTGATGCTATCGAGTATTTAGCAATGAAAAAGCTTTTCAAAGTACCGTTCGGAATCGGTGTAAAACTCTAGGTCCCAATAAATGAGTGAAAACTGGAAAGCGCACAGCTCAGTGATTGTGAGAAGCTCTCCCCTGTCCCTTCATGGGATGCAATGGGAAACCATTTATTTATTTTTTTAATTTTATCAATACATATCCTCATTTACTTATATAAATAATTATTACAAAAACTTTAAAGATTTAAATGATTTGTACATTTACTTGCATTGAATGCATTATTTGTTTTGTTTTGAATCTGCTGATCTGTTGTTTCTCCTTTCTTTGTTGTCTCTCACGTTTTTGTCATCAGAAGGTTTCAACTATGTGTTAGTTATCACTATACGTTGGTACAATATACTTATATACAAATCTAGGTCATGCAAGCCAAGCGTGGATTAATTACTTGTGTTTGTTATTATATTTCACAAATGGGCCGCAGTTCCGATTTTCTCAGTAACGGCTCGGACAGAGATAGGGATTCACGTTGTTGCCCTCTCCAGTTTTTTCCTTAAAATCGTTTCTCACTTTGGTACCACACATAAATATATGCGAAACACATACACAAATACCAAACCAACATCACAAACCATTTATCCGTCCGAGCGTTTTTTATTTTTCTTTCACTGATCAAGCACGTTTGATATCCTCTGTCCGATGAACCATTGACGACTGAATTCAGGAAATTAAAACGCAATACACCACGCACATTAAGGAATATTTATGAATCACTCGCGGAGAGCATATTCCAAAAATCCAGATATTCACACTCGGTGCCCCTCTGTTATTCTCTTGCTCTCGAGAAAACATTAACAGTGCACCAAACGCAGATGTGTTTGTATCATAACTACAGATATATTTGGATCACAAACACATATATTATAAAATTTGTATCATTGTGTCTCCAACATGTAATATTGATTAGCAAACACAAAAACGAAATAACAAGAAAGACAGATTTTTTAGCATGTAATGAAAATTTTTTCCACAGCATCAACCAAGCGGTATACATTAAAATAAAACGCAACAGATGTAAGAAATACTCACTCCATCTACAATTTTTATGCATCACTGACTCAAAAATAATGCAAAAATACAGCTACACACGTACAACTTTGTCAGAGAATAATCTCTCCTTGTACCTCTTTTATTCTCTTGCCCCAATAGAGAGTAAAAACTGCAGGAAACACAGCTGTATTTGTATTCCAAACACAACTATATTTGGGTCACTAACACATATATTATAACATATTACTTATGTGTCTCCTACATGTAATATTGAATAGCAAACACGTTGCTTTTGAATACAAGTTTACTATACTTGCTACAAGCTCCAAACTCACGTTATATTTGCGTCCAAACAACAAAAAAAGACAGGTTTATCAGCGTGTATATATTTTTTTTTTATTTTATTTTTATTTTTTTGTTTTATTGAATAATAAAATATAATTTACATTACAAATGCTTATTGCCCCGCGAAGCCTTACGCTTGTATGCAGGGATCCCCGTTTCAATAACTCAACGTTCCGTCAGTGACAAACACATGGACGTAGAATTCACCGAAGTATATAGCAAAACAAATTGTCTAATTATGCGTCAAAATAAATATAAGATATTATATTTTTATTTTTATTTTAAAAGGACGATAAGAAGGGCTTGATATTAATGTTCATGCATCATTCAAAAGGCGCTTGAGTTTATAACCCAGATGTTTAATCGCGTCAATGACAGATAATCATAGCTGCATTGAAACATATTTACTCGTCGCAGTTAATTAAATTATGTTCTTTGCCGCGATGACTCTGACACTTTCAATGAAGATATTCGTTGAGGCGGAGAATAAATTCACTTGTGTGACAAATTTTTTCCCCACAGTGGGGAACAAATTTTTTCCCTACAGTATAAAATAACACCTACGATGCCAAATCCGGAGAGCTTAACCTTGATGCGCCAAGTTTTCGCGTTGCCCGATCAGGTGCAATTATCTACACTACCGTTTTAGACACAGTGCCAAAATACTTCGACCCGCACTACTAATTCGTGAGTTTTGTTTTTCCAGAGAATGAAATTTATATTCAATTTCTAGAATGCGAAAGGAAGCATATTTTATAAAATGTTTCATAAATTTTTATGGTTGACTTCATCATATTGATGAAAACGTTAGAGAATGTATAAAGCTCTTAATACAAATAGAGTAATACGAGTAGTTTAGGTAATCATAAATGTTGAACTCAGCTTTTCGGCTTATCATTTAATATTACCATACGGTTTTAAATTTCCCATGACTCACCCAATCTGCAACCCTAACATTGTATGCCAACAAACATTTTTCGGGTTTAGTTTTATTTTTTAATACTTTATCATACTTAATATCTTGTTCATCATCCTAAACTAATTCTTCTTAATCATATGAATTTAATACTACGATGCCATAAACTTTACTACATCAACGTGTGGGTAAATATTATCACAATGACCCATAAATATCTCAGTTTCGTTTCCTTTCCATTTTGTCCCATCATTCCAATCCATTTCATGCATGAATACATTCAGTTTACAAACTGATGCTCTAAAGAACTTTCATGATCCCGGTATAAGCCACATGGACGATTTACATACTGTCTAGTGTCGTGTGTCCATACATTGGCAACTGGAAAGAGAAATAACAACAACAACAAAATTAGGACATAGAAGCAGATTACAGAAACATTATAATGACATTGGGCAGACACAAGTAAAGGACGCACTATGCAGAACTTACTCCATTTGGAACCCTTTAGGACAGGACAGCCCGCATGTTTGGTCCGGTAATCACCATCAAGTGAACGATGTAGATTGTACCAAAATAATACATTTCCTTTGGCTGGTTTTATGGCAATTTTCAAAAACGGAAATGCAGTAGCGCCACCTTGTTCAACATCGGACAACTGCAAGGACAAAAGATTATGAACACATTGCAAAATACTGTAACAGAGAATAAAATAAACAACAAAACGATGATTCAAAATGATTTATGAAATCATAGTGAAATTATCAGATTTTGTATAACAAATTTTGTGGTATATGTTAAGGCGTTGATCATAGAGCACAGTGGTTTGCACACAGCATTTTTCGAAATATGTACTCTTACTTAATCTGATTACAATTCGATTATATTTCGTTAACGATATCACCAACTAAGGAAACATTTCGAAATATACAAATTTAAGATTTTATAATAAATATTTTTCTACTAATAATGTAGACTGTCATTTATTGTCTCCGCCAAATAAATAAATAAATAGTTTCCCATTACATCCCATAAAGGGACTGGGGAGAACTTCTCACAATCACTGAGCTGTGCGCTTTCCAGTTTTCACTCACTGATTGGGACCTACAGTTTTACACCGATTCCGAACGGTATTTTGAGAAGCTTTTTCATGGCTAGATACTCGATAGTGTCGCCGTCACTATGCGAGGTGACCGCCGCCGAAAGAAAATTTGAAGGTGGTCAGAGCCGGGTTCGAACCCAGGATCTCATGTACAAGAGCCGCGCACACTAACCATTGCACCACCGACGGCCACGTAGAAAATAGCACGTAGAAAAATCGGGATTGGCGTCGAAAACGAGGGTATATTTCGGTACCCGTACTACATTTGAAGGGTCAAAGAAAAGCTTCTCATAACTTGCAGCTTGCGCGCTTTGTAGTTTTATACTCATTGATTGGAACCAACAAGTTTACACCGGTTCCGAATGATTTTTATAAGCTTTTCATTGGTTAATATTCACTAGTGTCTCCATCACTAAGCGCCGTGAATGTTATCGAAGGAAATGTAATGATAAAAATTAATATGTTTAATATCAAGGTAGGCGACGGCAATAGCTTCCTTGGAAAGACTATTAGTTGTCCAATAGGTTTAAATGCTTGACTATTTAGGAAGACCACATAGGGAACATACTGGAAATGGCTCGCAGACTTTCGTCTATTTGCAGAAGACGTTTAGGCTTGAAATGAGGCCTCAACCCTAATATAAACCCTAAAGGATCATGACTTACGCATCTGCATACTGCAAAACAGCGGCCTCTGTAACATATTCTGTGAAACACATACTGAAGGAACCATGCATATTTTTGTAACAGACTCCAAATATTCATATTTATATTCACTTATATTCAATGCACATATTATGCGTACTTGCAAAGACGCATACTTTTACGTGGAGCAATATGAGTGTATCACCCCAAACATTCATTTACTTAGGTCGAAGCATTTTAGTGTTTCCTACTAAGCGAACGATTGACGACTGAATGCATGCAACTAAAAAACAACAGATCAGTCAACACTAGCATACATCAATTCAATTACACACGTATTCTGGGATATTTATTAATCATTGACTAATAATGGCCAGTTTCACAGTTGAAAATTCTCCATTTAAATGTAGTTTAAATACCCAATGTATGTCATTTAATATGAAAATTGTCTTTGAGCTTTTAAATGACGACTGTGAAACTCGCCCGAAAATAATGAAAATAAAGAGTTATACACTTGCAGTTGCAGTTGTAATCTCTTTTTGTCCCTCTTTTACTATTTTGCTCTCAACAGAGCGATACGACAAAAGATTTATTTAGTAAACAGTGCACCAATAACAGTTGCAATGGTATCACAAACATAGCTGCATTTGGACCACAAACACGTATATTATGGCTTATTAATTATTGTGTCTGAATCATGTGATATTGAATATCAATCACAATGTATGTGGACACAATTTGTACTATATTTGCGACAAGCTCCAAACACACGTTATACTTGCATCCAAACAAGAAACAAGACTGATTTTTCAGTTTGTGTTGTTAAATGTTTCGAAGTGCAACGTTGGAAAATTGCAAATGCTTGTATGCAATGCAACTATGTGTTGTTTCAGTATCAGCGGAGGCGGTAAGACCACAAGCAAAATGGACATAATAACAATATTATTTACGAGAAAGCCTTGATGAGCGGATCAGAAATCTTTCTCACTAGCACATAATGTAGAAGCAGGCGGGCTTCACAATATCGGCAAATATAGCCGATCGCAAAAAATTTTATGAAACTGTCGCACAATTCTCCCATGGAGAGAGTCGTGGAAGGAAGGTTTCTTTGTCGAAGAAGATCGGTAAATCCACTTCTGTAATAATAGATCTAAGACGGATAGAATAACAGAAATTGGACTCTTTCTTGACAATCTTAAGACTAAATACCTCATCACCATCTTGAACGAATTTCAAGCATTTCAAGCAGAGCTTAATTAAAGTTAATTAAAGCGTGAAATGACTGAACATTGACGGTGGATATAAAAATCAGAGACTAGTCGTGGATAGGTACGGTGCAATCCACGCTATACCATTACAAAGTTTAAAATAGCTAAAGGTATTAGTGCATTCGAAGGAGGTAAATAAGATCCCCTCCATTAATAATCAGGAGATTATATAGACCGCTGGGCATTGCGGCATCTTGGGAACGAAAGGACAGATAAATGCTGAGCTTCAACGTTGGGCGTGAGCCGTCGGTGGTGCAATGGGTAGTGTGCGCGCCTCTTGTACTGGAGATCCTGGGTTCGATTCCTGCTCCGACCACCTTTAAAAAAAATTTCTTTCGACGACGGTCACCTCGCTTAGTGACGGCGACACTATCGAGTACTTAGCCATGAAAAAGCTTCTCAAAATACCGTTCGGAACCGGTGTAAAACTGTAGGTCCCAATCAGTGAGTATAAAACTATAAAGAGCACAGTTCACTGGTTGTGAGAAGCTCTCCCTAATTCCTCCATGGGATGTAATGGGAAACCATTTATTTATTTTATTTATTTTTTTTCAACGTTGGGCATATATGAAGCACAGAAGATCACACAACGCATCAGATAACAAAAATCGTGTGGGCCGGCTTAGGTGGGAACAAGAGCAGAAGTTTCATCAAGCTGTACAAATTTGAACTAAGTTGATACTATGTGTTTAGACTACACATTCCAATATGAGAGCTGACAGAAATGAAAGCAAAATGTGAATAAGTGAGATATGCGGGTTCCTTTTTAAACACACTTATGCACGTATCTACCGATTTTGAAATTATCTCTATTAGAATGTTGAAGAGATCGCTCGATAAATATTTTAGTCACCTTTCTCAATCATGGTTTTATATCAAGTGGCTGAGCAGTAGGATTCGTACTTAAATTGAAACGAATTTGAGAATCTGGGTTTTTACTTGTAGGCGCACTCATGCACTTATCGATCATTGTCGTGGGGAATGGGTAGCGATATTGTACACATTACCCAAAGGGTATGGGGAAAGTAATGGAAGTAATGAAAGTAATTTCCGAGTCAAATGAGGAATTACCCAGTACCTTCAGGTATGAGTAAACTAATGGGTAGGTATCTACGACAAGGTGGGATTACCCATCTCGTTTTGGTAGTGTGCGCGGCTCTTGTGCATGAGAACGTGGGTTCGATCCCTGCTCTGACCACCTTAAATTTCTTTCGTCGGCAGTAACCTCGCTTAGTGACGGCATGAAAAAGCTTCTCAAAAATACCGTTCGGAACCAGTGTAAAATTGTAGGTCCCAATCAGTGAGTGTAAACTAGAACGCGCACAGCTCACTGGTTTGTGAGAAGCTCTCCGTAATCCCTCCATGGGATGCAACGGGAAACCTTTTATTTATTTAGTGGGGAAAATAATGGGTAGTTCTGCACGACGGTGGGCTATAATTACCCATCACAAATACCCATTACACGTTGGGAATGGGTAGGCGGCATTAACACATTATCCACGGCGATGGGTATTGGGTTACCCAATGTAGTCCATCCCCATTTTTGATTGAAAATACCAAACTAGTATAAAAAATTCTAATACATATCTCGATAATATTTTTTTTTACCTCCACAGGAGGCTTTAACCAATGGATCTCTTTAATACGGCATCACTTTCTTTTTTAAATCGCTACAAAAAATTTCAAAGAAAATAATGTCTGAAGACTCGTACATTGGTAAACATTTTATTATTTTTGCGATTGGTCTCACCGATTCCGCGTTATATTTCAACAAGTTTTAGTTTTGGCGATTATTTTTTAAAGTGATGCCATAATAGTCTTCCATGCAGGTATAAATTTATTATTTTTGTGATAGGAAGCACAGTTTCCGAGATAGAACTAATTTTGATTTTAGCGATATTTTTTTATTTTGACGATTTTTTGTTAAGAATTATCTTGTGTACGAATTGGGCGGTGGTGCAATGGTAGTGTGCGCGCCTCTTGTACACGAGATCCTGGGTTCGATCCCTGCTCAGACCACCTTAAAATTTCTTTCGGCGGGTGTCACCTCGCATAGCGACGGCGACACTATCGAGTATTTAGCCATGAAAAAAAGCTTCTCAAAATACCGTTCGGAATCGGTGTAAAACTGTAGGTCACAATCAGTGAGTGTAAACTGGAAAGCGCACAGCTCAGTGATTGTGAGAAGCTCTTCCCTGTCCCTTCATGCGATGTAATGGGAAACAATTTTTTTTTACGAATTGGACCACTTTATGGAAAACCCTTACTGGCTCTAAAAAGTGTTTATAATTTCAAGTCGACACTCCAATTTCGAGATATAGATATGTGGGATTTTTTAGCGATTTGGGATGGGATTTGAACAAATTTTAGTTTTTGCGATTATTTTTTAACGTGATGCCATAATAGAGGCATTCATGGGTTAAAGCCTCCCATGGAGGTACAAAATTTGTCATTCTTTCGATAGGGGGCACCGTTTCCGAGTTATAGCTACTTTTTATTATAGTCATTTTCTTATTTTAGCGATTTTTTGTGAACAAATTTTAGTTTTAGCTATTTTTTTAACTCCTGCCGTATTATAGACTTTCATTGGTCAAAGTGTCCCATGGAGATAAAAACTGTATTATTTTTTCGAAAGGAGGCACCGTTTCCGAGTTATAGATATTTTTTATTTTGGCGATTTTTTTAAAAAAATTCTTGGGTACGAATTTGACCACTTTATGAAAACCCATTAGGAACGCTCAAAAAGTGATTGTTTTTTCGCTTCGGTGCTCTGTTTCGAGGTGTAGATATGTGGGTGTTCTAGCGGGTTTTTTATTTGGAAAAGTTTTAGTTTTAGCGATTTTGAAAAAAAGTGATGCTTTATTAAATACATTCATTCGTTAATATTAAATACTGCCATGGAGGCCAACACTTATTATTTTTGTGATTGGGCGCATGGTTTCCGGGTTATAGCTACTTTTTTATTTTAGCGATTTTATTATGTAGCGATTTTTTGGAAAAAAATTCTTGCGCACGAATTGCACCACTTTATGGAAACCCCTTATTGGCTCACAAAAAGTGGTTATATTTTCGATTCGATCCTCCGTTTTTGAGATACACACATATGGGTATTTTAGCGATTTTTTATTTGAAAAAGTTTAGTTTTAGAGATATTTTTTAAGTGATGCCGTATTAGAGACTTTCATTGGTGATAGATATTTTTTATTTTTTCGATTTTTTGAAAAAAAAAATTCTTGCGCACGAATTGCACCACTTTATGTATCCCCATTAGGAACGCCCAAAGAGTGGTTGTATTTTCGATTCGACCCTCCTTGTTTGATATATAGACAGACATATGATTGTCTCTGTCGGCATCACTTTTTTCAAAATCGTTAAAACTAAACCTGTTTCAAATAAAAAATCGCTAAAACACCCATGTGTTACTATTTTTGTGATTGGACGCATGGCTCTCAAGTTATATTACATATCTATTGTTTATTTTAGCGATTTTCCTCGTTTGACGATTTTTTGAAAACAAGATTCTACCCTTCGAATTGGACTACTTATAATATAGATATATTGCCGTTTCAGCGATTTTTTATTTGAAAAAGTTTAAGTTTTACGTTTTTTTTTTTTTTGAAAAAGTTATGCCTTATTGAAGACATTCATTAATTAAGGCTTCTAATGATGGTAAAAAAAATTGTTTTTTTTTGCGATCGGACACACGGTTTCCGAGATATTGCACTTATTTAGCAACTTTCTTATTTTGACGATTTTTTGAAAAAATATTCTTGAATGGACCACTTTATGAAAACCCCTTAGAAATTTGAAAAAGTAACTATTTTTGCGATTAGACGCTCCATTTTCGATATATAGACAGTTTTCTAATTGTTTCATACAACGTGTTTCAAAAGAAGTCATCCGATGTTGTTTGGCTCTCATTTTTTTTCTAAATGAAAAACTTCGATTTTGTTTTTTGATTATGTTTATTTGACCTTTAGAATTTTATTGGTTAAGTTGAGATGATGATATCGGTTAAATGCGCGCCGTCACAATTGATTTCCATACGGGCTCGTTTTATGGCATATTTCATCACTTCGGCGAGAAATTCGAACCACATGTCCTCCAGTCCTAATTCGTCGAATTGTGGCAGGAAAAACTTGCTTAACATGGCTCTATAGTGCGCACCGTCCACTGTTGTCGTTTGACCAGCGGCGTTCTCGAAAAAAATGGCTCGATGACTCCTCCACCATGCAGTCACATTGAGCGGGTGTAATGGCTCCTCGTGCATCACTCGTGGATTTTCGGTGCCCCAGAAACGATAGTTTTGCTTGTTCACGTACCCGCTGAGGTGGAAATGAGCCTCATCGCTCATTATGATTTTCAAATCATTATGAAGAAAAAATGCCATAAAAGGAGCCAGTATGGTAATCAATTGTGACGGCGCCCATTTAACCGATATCATCTTCTCAACTTAACCAATAAAATTCTAAAGGTTTAAATAAACATAATCAAAAAACAGAATCGAAGTTTTTCATTTAGAAAAAAATAAGAGCCAAACAACATCGGATGACTTCTTTTGAAACACCTTGTATTTGCGATCAAAAATGGGGATGGTTACCCTGGGTAACCCATTACCCATCACCGTGGGTAACGTGCATTGAAGATGAAGTTTTTTGATTTTATATGTTGACAATTTTTGTTCTTTATGACAAGAGCTACAACTTTTCCTTAGGGTGTAAATAAAAATGCCGAACGGTTTGCAAGATATGAGCCTGACAAAATGATTACTTTTTTTTGCAAAAATGACACCGAGGCTCGAAATCTTTGGGGGCCGATAAAAAAAGTGCATGATTTTGGGCAAAACTGGGAGACACGGGTCTTTTTTTTTTGTCTTGTATCACGTAGTGGTGTCCGTATATGGGTATATTTTTCCGTGTTGCACTGTGTTACCAAGTCACGTACCATTTTCACAAGCTATGGGGACTTTTAATTTTTATCATGACTAAATGGGTTTTACAGCGTTTCCGAGCATTTATATTGGAAGAATATATATATTGGTATTTATTTGATATCATCGCCGACATTAGTCGATCAGTAAGTAAGTAAAAAGGTCGATATAAACTTGAGAGTTCTCTATTTTAGTTGTCTTTGTGCCGAGATATTTTTATAAAATTATAATTCCCTTTGGCCTGACATATCATGTTGTTACCTCTTTATCCGATAAATTTTGAACTAGAATTAATGGTTTCAACTGCAATGAATGGTGTTGAAATTCCTCTTGATATACTATTTCTCATATCAACTGCCACCGGAATTCTGTAAGTTTTTAACTATAAAAATTGGTAGTTAAACTGACAAAATTCTGAAATTTTGTATTGAAATTTTATGAATTTTCATAATATAACTACCGATTTGTATCGTTAAAACGTTACAGAACGTCGGTACTGATGTCTTTTAAATTTTAAATTGATTATTTACCTGGAGTTCATTAAAATTTAAGGATTTCCTTCAGCAAAGACATTCGATACCACTGCCCACCTCCGACTAAAAATACTCTGTCATGGTAATACAATAGCTTAACATGGCTCTAACCTGACAGCTACTATGGCTATGTCATTATCATGGTAATCTAAGAACCTGCCAACCTATATGTTTCAATCTATCTATACTCGTATGAGAATTGTTGGCACTTACGTAGAATATAGAGGTGGATATGCGATTGCTCTGTTCGCCCACAGGTCCATTCTGTATCCATCAACATTGTCATCGTCGTCATAGGCCACACCAGCACCAACAGCAATAACAGAAATAGCAGTAGCAACATGCAAACATAAAGGGAAGGTTTTATATTAGGCAGTTGGCCACCACAGGACATGATATTGTGTTTCCAAGTGGGTGTATGGGGGCTGGATGAGTGAGTGTCTTTACTACAAATCCATTATGCCACATACACACAATAGTATTGCTTACTCGCAGAGTCGAGTTTGCTTCAACTCACCAGAATGAAATCAAAATGCGGCTCGTAGTGACCACCCAAACCATAATTGGCGACTTGCAATTGTTCACTGTGTGACATATCTAGACCCGTAACATCTTGTAAATCACGTAACATTTTCATCGCATACGGATGTGATTCGTATGGCAACCAAGCATTTTTCGATATTCGATAATTACGTTTCTTTGAGGCTCCTCCGTGGCCGGCTCTTACCATTGACCGCCCCATAATGGGTAAGGCGAAGTCTTTGAGCTGTTTAATGGCTTCATCGGAAATCATATCGTGGAAAATCATTATGAAGGGGTCAAGATTAAGTTCTTCAACTTTAAAGGGAGCCAGGCGACAAAAATCACAACGATAGCCAGCTTGATAGCGGCAGCGTAGATTACGTTCTGCTGCGGGGGAACGGGTAATTTCTTCACGGCAGACCTTTTCATAGAGTTTAAACTCATTGGAAGACTTGTGAGATACAGTTTAAAAGAAAAATAGAATAATTCAAATAATTAGTTTCAAAATTCCTTACAACTCACATGATAATCCCCTTCCTCTTCATAATCGTCCGGTAAAATCAAGGTATTTTCATAGATATCAGACAAAACTTCCAAACGCGTAGGATTTTTGTTTAAGATATATTGGAAAACTTGTAGGGCCGCAGCTGTGTCACCAATTTTTATTAAATTTTCACCCAATTGTTCCATGAAATCCAAGGAGCTATCATTTGCACTAAACTCATCGAAATTGTAACGTCTTGCAGATTCCTTTATCCATGACTTGGTGTGATTATATGATCTTGCAGTTATTAACTGTTGACCTAACAAAAGACAATCGGACCAGGACATCTCGTTGCTGGGGCAATAAAAGAAAGTACTGAAAGTAGATCACTTGTTAGATCCTGTGGTATTTGAAACTAACCCATATTTTACACCATTTAAAATGCCAGAAGCCAGTTGAGTCACATCTAGGTTGTAGGTTGTCTGTAGTCTCACCAAAGCTAAAGCGGATTCCACGAAATCATCTTCAGAAGGATAATGTAAGTTGCTCAATCGTTGGTCCATAAGTTGCAGGTGATCTAAATTTTAAACGGTGTTTGTTCAGAAAACAGACAATTGTTTTAAATTCTTAATTTGAAAAATTGTGATTTGGAGAAAAAGTGGAATTAAAAAACATTCAAACACATTCGTACGTCCAACGATTGTGTCGTTGTCGTAACGAAACAAGTCAAACAGCATTTTTTTAACGTTCGTGACAGCAACGCAGTCTTTGTTACTCCAACAAATTCCGTGCGTTTTAGAGCACAATTTTATTTTAGATAGAGAAGAACATAGTAGCAAATAACCGCTCTTTGTTGGTTAAACTTGGTATAAACTAAAAATCCTGTTATTGAAATCTGGTTTATTATATTTTAATTCATGCTTGATTGATAAAACGTGGTCAATCAAACTCTTGTTATCATTTAACTAACACACCATTAAACTAACTTTAACTGACAACACAAAACGCAGCTGTTAGTGTTTGAAATAGAGGTGGGTAGTCCATGAACTATATGTAGGGTAACCATTACTAACATTAGCTACATGAAACAGAGATTTTTATCCTGACTGTTACATCTGTTCACCTTAATCCAACGAGTTCAAAAACGACACGCTAAAAATCTGTCTTTTATTGCTGTTTGAATGCAAATATAAAGTGTGATTGGAACTAGTCGCAAACATAATATACTTGTGTTCAAATTCATTGTCTTTGCTATGCAATATTATATGTTTGAGACACAATGATTAATATGTTATAATATATGTGTTTGCGACCCAAATATAGCAGTGCTTGTGATACAAATACAGCTGTGTTTCTTGAACTGTTTATGCTCTCGCGAGAGCAAGATAATAAACGACGGACAACGAGAGAGTCTATCTTGTGAGTGTGTTTCTGTATTTTTGCATTATTTTCTCAGTCAGTGATTCATAAATAGTCCTGAATTAGCGTGTTCATTGCAGATGCAGTCAGTGTTTGCTGTATTGGCGGCTGTATGGCGTTTTAATTTCATGTATTCAGTCGTCACTGGTTCGTCGGACAGACGATTTCAAAACCGCTTGATCAGTGAAACAAGAAAAAGCGAAGGCTCGGACGGTTAAAAGGTTTGTGATTTTGTTTTGGTTTTTGTGTATTTGATTCGTATATACGTATGTATGCATGTGTGCTACCAAAGTGTGAAACGATTTTGAGGAAAGAAACTGGAAAGGGCAACAACCCTTTGTCCATCCGAGCCTTTACTGAGAGAATCGGAACGGCGGACCATTTGTTAAAGATATTAAAAAAACACATGTGATTAATCCACGCTCGGCTTGCATGAAGAACTAGATTTGTATAGAGATATATTGTTTGTGTACCAACGCACAGCAATCATCAACGCATAGCTGAAACCTTCTGAAAACAAAAACGTGAGAGACAACAAGGAAACAAGAAAGCAGAAGCAAAAGAACATCAGATTCTGATTCCATAAAACAAAACAACTAATGCATTCAATGCAAGTAAATGTAAAATGGGACGTTTTAAATCATTTTTTTTTATTAATTGGTTGTAAATATAGATTTATATTGATAAAATTATTTATAATAAATTATATATACTATATATTGAAACCAACAAATAACTTGTTTCAATTATGTTTGGGAGGAAATACTCATATGTTTCCACGTAAGTGTATGGATGTTTAGGAGGAAACACGTGAATGCTTCCACCTAAGTATATGGATGTGTGGGATGAAGCACGCATATATTTCCATGTAAAAGCATACATATTTTACAGTAAACATTCTAATGTTTCCATTGAAATACATGTGAGTTTGGGGCTTTCAAAGATATGAATGTTTGGAGTGTGTTCGAAACATGTACATGGTTCTTGCGAATATGTTTGGGATGAAATGTAACAGAGGCTTTTTTTGCCATTCTGTTTATTTTAAATTATTTGTAAATTTTTCTCATATAATATTAGTATTTTCTGCCAAAATGCTGGTAATCCTCTTATCAGTCAGGCAAGTGATGTTCGTTTTCCCAAATTGAATTTTTTTTAGAAATTTTTAAATATTTGGATACTTCAGAGATGTTAACATGTTTATGAACATGATCTACATTAGTAATTCTATATTAGTAATTTTTAGCAAGGAATGCCGGGTTTTGTGGCAAATTGTAAATAAATTTTATACATTTTCTGCCAAACGATTGGAATTTTTGAATCGTCTGGTTTTAACGTTTCGCTTCGCCTGTTATGTTTGGTTTCGTGGTACGGAAACAAACATTACTTGTGACATACAGAAACGCAAAACACACACACACGTATTTAGTTTTTCGAGATATGAAAATACGTTGTTATGCAAGCTATATAATCGTATTGGAAAATATACATCGCTTCTAAATTCGAAAATTTGTTTAAAATTTGAAAATCATCTACTTTTTATTAGATTTTTACGTTTTTTAAAAAAGTGACTCTCGGTTAATTGCAAAAAGTCCGGTTAGCCGGTTTTGTCGATTTCGGTTTTGAGCACTCTAGTTCAACTCCTTTTCAGGGAAATTTTAATTACTAAGACAAATTTGAAATTAACATACGGCTGCACTTCCGTCCAAAAACGAATCCTTTGCAGCGAAAATTTCATAACATTTTCTGCTAAACCATATAAAAAATGTGATTATGGGTGCCAACTAGAGTGTCCAAAAAAAACCGACATTTTTTAAAAATGAATTTTTTTCGGTTTGTTCGAAAAGTCAATCTTTCAAGCAACCGGTTTTCGGTTTTAAATTTTGGCAAAAACCGGTGAAACCGCTGTTTTTAGGTTTTATTATTTTACTTCCTATACATTTGTTTAGCGACCATTTCATATCCTTCTTTGTGTTTCTAACTCAATCGTTTAAATGCAAATATGACATGTGTGTAACTTGTCGCAAATATAGTATACTTGTATACAAACACATTGTGTTTGCTATTCAATATAACGTGTTTGAGACACAATGATTAATAGGTTATAATATCTGTTTTTGTGACTCAAATGTGGTTTTGTTCGTTGAAAACTGCTGAAAACAAAAACGTGATAGACAACAAAGTAACAACAAGGCAGAAGATCTTCAATTCACGAAAAAAATGTATGTAAAGATATAGATACATGCCTCCTTCAATATGTTGCTGGGGCCGATATTTTTCAGCGTGTAGATAAATTTGGCAATCACTTTTCAATTTTAAATTTAAATTTAAATCATATTCCGATTTAGAATGTGTAGTTAATATAAAATGAAATAGTTTTATTCATATTCATATTATACTGATTTAAATACCAAAATCAAATTCGAAATTCCAAATTTGAAAGAGATTTTCCTGTGTGAAAATCTTATTAGCTTCAAAACTATTATTGTAAAATAATTTACGTTATGAAATTTAAAACTATTGTGACGCGCCCCTTTACAAAAATTGTATGTCTGTGTGTATGTTACGAATGGACTCGAAGACGGCTGGACCGATTTTGATTAAATTTTCAGACAATAGTCAGAATCAACTAGCGGGTGACATAGGCTATACATCCAGAGTGAAAGTGGGCGGTGCCACGCCCCCTTTTAAAAAATCGTATGTAAGTTTGTATGATACGAATGAACTCGAAAACGACTAGACCGATTTTGATGAAATTTTCAGACAATGGTCAGAATCATCTAGGGGGTGACATACGCTATTCAGCCAGGGTAAAAGTGGGCGGTGCCACTTTTCAAAAATCGCTCTGACGGCTTTTCTAATAGACCAATAGATCGATTGTTATGAAAATTCCATAATGTGGTCGACAGTACCGTTCCTGATACTCCTTGGCTATACTTGGTTGTGATTGGATAAAGGGGCGTGGCACCGGCCATAAAACTTGAAATTTAAAATGGCTATATCTCATGGACTGTCAGATATATGAAGATGAGATTTGGTATATATGTTGTTGGAACAGTATGAATTACAGCCAGGCTGGACGAAGGCGGTGCCACGCCCCATTTGAAAGAAACCGATATAACAGCCATAACTATAGTTTGAAACGTAATGGAACAACAAATTGTGTTCACCCTTTGGCATTACAAAAACTTTGAAGGCAAAACGTACTTTGCCGGGTCCAGCTAATTGAGAATAGAAATCATGTCTATTAATCCAAAATTTCAGTAAACTTCGAAAATCATATCATTTATTATTATATTTTTTTTAAGGATATGAAAACAAATTGAGTAGGAACCGGTTAACCGTTGTTAAATAACCGATTTTCGGTTTCTTCGAAAATTACCGAAAAGAACGATTCCCATTAGTTCCCATGATGGGATTGCGGAGAGCCTCTCATAACCACGGAGCTGTGCGCTTTCTAATTCTTCAGTCGCTGATTGGGACTTACAGTTTTACACCGGTTCCAAACGGTATTTTGAGAAGCTTTTTACACGGCTAAGTACTCGATAGTGTCGCCATCACTAAGCGAGGTGGCCGTCGTCGCAAGAAATTTTAAAGTGGTCAGAGCAGGTATCGAATCCACGTTCACATGCATAAGAGCCGCGCACACTAGCCATTGCACCACCGACTAGGCATTTTAAAAAACCCGGCTCACGGATAAAAGCACGGTTAACCGATTACACCGGTTTTTCGGTTTCGCGTTTGGATACTCTAGTGCAAACCCAACTCAAAAGAGTAATAGGAACATAATATTCGTTTGCCGCAAATATGTAAATTATTCAAACGAAGTAGGTACGTTTCGTTTGTGGGGAACAACACTTTTCTTTGCGTGTAGCATTATTTGTACTCACCATTTCCTTCTGCTATGTGTTGCCTGTACTTTTTCCAATCATTGTACAATCTTTTAATTAATTTATACACATTGATGGGATTTGTTAAATAATTATCTATACCGGTGGCTGCAAGTTTATGTTCTTTGGTGATTATAGAAATTTCGCTGAAAAATAAAAGAAATAATTAAAATCTTAAATTATTAGAAAGATATAATATTGTCAACATCTCGATTAACTTGTCATGTTATATAAAATATATTCCATATATAATGTCTATTTATGCCAAACTTTATTGTATTTCACTTAATTATGTGCTACTTATTTCACCATAAGTGTATTGTTTACCTACAATTTGCATTAATTTTAAGTAGAAATCATTTTTATGATCAATAATTATAATTTTATACATTTTGTAGTGTCTCGTGTTAGGATCAAATGAATACGTTTTATTAGGATTTTTAACGGAAAATATTGCTCTCTATAGCAACCGGTATGTACAAGTATACTACAGGTTGGTTGACTTTTTGAGGCTTTTGGGGGTAAATGTTGTTCATCGTAAAAAGCGATTTTTATCGCAATGAACAGAAATTAAATAAAATCAGCATTAAATTTATGAGAGCTCATACAGATTATGAAATCAAAATAGGGTAACATGTGGATAAATGTAATTTTCAAATTAATGTTTCACTTGCTCGCATCGTATCACTGGGAAGTGTGGGAGCGACCATTACACATAAGAACGGGGGTCTGGCATCGCACTCAATGAAAATATTCAATTCAACTTTAATAGATTATCGCTGTCAAAATTAGTTTATACCTGGGCATGCCTACAATATTGCCGTTGATAGTTGCAAGCTGAAAAATAACTGCCCCCGAAACATATTGCAGGAAACATGTACATGTTTGCAAGCGTTGTTTTCATGAATTGAAGATCTGTTGCCTTTTTGTTTCTTTGTTGTTTGTATCGTTTTTGCTTTTAGCGGTTTTCAACAAACAAACCAAAATTTTTGTCTCAAAAACAGTGTGTCTCAAACATGTTATATTGGAGAGCAAACACAACGTGTTTGGGCACAACAGTAGTCTATTTGCGACAAGCTACAAACACGTTATATTTGCATCCAAACAACGAAAAAGACAGATTTTTCAGTGTGTGCTGTAAACATTTTCGGGTGACTGTGTTTTGGGTTGCCATTTAAAGCAAACATCTTTCGTACTGCTATTATATATTTGTCGTTGATACTGCTACTCGTGTGTGAAGTACCTTTTAATTAGTGGTTGAATTCATTTGGAAAACTTTTTATTTTGGTTAAGACAGGTTTGCTTTGGGTATTCAATAACAATCACCATCATCTAATTTGCTCCATTACACGTTTTAAACTCACTCGGTTTTAAAATGTTTTTAAAATATTCAAAAAGCAGCCAGTTTCAATTTCATGTATTGTTGTTAAATCTAACATCTTAAATATCTTGGCACAGAATCCTTAATTGATTTATTCCAAAATAATTGCATTTAAAACGATTTATTACTGTCCGATATAGATCACATTCGTTCACTTTTAATTCAATTGTTACGACTGTACTTGATTGACAGCGATAGGGTGATTGACAGCTGCAATCCAATAAACGCCTTTGCTAATATCATTTTGGCGGGACCAAACACATTACAATACACACACTCTTCGCCATTTCATTTACTTACTTTTCTAATAAGTTTAGACGATTTTTGGTTGCCTCAACATAATCTTTAAGATCCCCTAAAAGAATCTGTTCAGTGTTGAAGAGCTTTTCTAACCCCACAATCGAAGAGTAATATTCACTTCCATTTATTATGATGGGACCATAAATAATGCCAATCATCAAACAAACTCGGACGGCGGAAAATGTTGTCTGTCGCAGATCCATATCTATGATAATCTCAAGATTATGATGACACTAATGATAACCGTGAGAGAATACAATGATATCTATGCATCTGCTGGCAGTGATTCCGGCGTTGTTTGTGTTTTAATTAAATGTTGTTTATTAGCACTTGTCTCCGATGGTTAACGGTTACGAGATTTCAAAACATAGAATATTGAATATATTTATTATTTTCTGGTATTTTCACGCTTGCGAAATAAATATCGCTTGTTTTTTTCACTGTTGTCAGTTCAAAGTTAGATAAACAACTAACTTTAGCCAGTGAGATTTTTCAAAACACTTGTTTTATTACTTTTAATTTCAAAACATCAACGCATTCGTGTGCTAGCGACAGAGTACAGTTGGAGAAATTGGTAAGAAAAAAGTAAAAAAATGTTTTAAATTAAAAAATTTGCTTTTTGAAAACTTTGCAGTCTGTGGTGCAATGGAAGTGTGTGTTCGGCTGTTGTACATGAGGACATGGTTTCAAACCCTAATCTGACTACCTTACATTTCTTTCGGTAGCAGTCATCGCGCTTAGTGACGGCGACACTATCGATTATTTAGCCATGAAAAAGCATCTACAAAAAAACCGTTCGGAACCGGTGTAAAACTGTAGGTCTCAATCAAGGGGTGTAAAACTAGAAAGCGCACATTAACTGGTTGCGAGACGCTCTCCCCAATCCTTTCATGAGCTGTAATGGGAAACTATTTTTTTTTGTTCCATAACTTTGGAATTTTAGTAGTAAAACTCAATTAAAAATTTCTAAAAGTTTTTTTTTTGAATGTACCAGACATTTGTAGAGGAGTAGGCAGACTTTTAGAATATTGCATTCAGAGGCACCCTGTGTCAACACAGTTGGTGCTACAGGGTGTCGCAGTTGACCATTCTGGTGATGTTGAAACTTTCAAAGCCTTTCAACGCTGAAAAAAACGGCTTCTGTAAAATATTCTCCCAATCATATAAAGATTTGGACCCAGGTATATGTTTGAAACACTCTTCAAACATTTATATGTTTGCAAGTCCCAAACTTAGGTGTATTTAAATGCAAACATTAGCATGTTTACTGACAAATAGGTATGATTTTACGTGGAAACATATGCGTGCTTCATCCCAAACATCCATATACTTACGTGGAAGCATTCGCGTGTTTCCGCCAAACCTCCATATACTTACGTGGAAACATATGCGTATTTTATCCGAAATGTAATAATATTTAGAAACGAATTATTCATTTTTCTTTATTTATTATAATTAAAATAAATAATTAATAAAAAAATTAAACTACTTAAAATTACCCTTTTTGCATTTACTTGCTGAATGCATTACTTTTTTTTTATGAAATGAGAATCTGCTGCTTTTTTGCTTCTCCTTTTTTGCTGTTTCACGTTTTTGTTTTCAGAAGGTTTCAACTATTCCTTGGTTATCACTATGCGTTGGTACACAAACAATATACTTACATGTGACCTGCTCCACAAAAAGGGACCTTTGCGCCGAAAAATTTATTTTTTACCGCAAATTTCTATGTCTTTTAGTTTTTTTTACAAATCACCTGTAAAGATGAACATAATTAATGAAAAAATTGAAAAATGTGATATAAACAGATAATATATATAATATTTGAAATTTAAAAAAAGTTCAATATCAAAGGTACAAAATTACAAAAATATCAAAATTTTACTCATAACCATGCATAACCACGCATAACCATGCGCAAAACACGGAAAAACGAAGCTCTTTTTTTAAAGCGTTTTTCTCAATAACTTCTTTTCGGCGCAGAGGCCCCTTTTCGTGGAGCAAGGCACATATACAATTCTAGTTCATGCAAGGCTAGCGTATATTAATTACTTGTGTGTTTTTATTATATTTCACAAATGGTATGCCATTCCGATATTTTCTGTAGAGGCTCGGGGACGTTATGGCGCTCTCCAGTTGCTTTCCTCAAAACCGCTTCTCTATTTGGTAGCACACATAAATATAGGCGAAACACATACATAAAAACCAAAGCAACATCACAAACCATTTAACCGTCCAAGCGTTTGTTTATTCCAAGTGCTTTTGATACCCTCTGTCTGCAGAACCATTGACGACTGAATACATGAAACTAAAACGCAATATATCAGCCAATATAAGAAACACTGACACCATCTGCAATTTGCATGCACAATCAGGACTATTTATGAATCACTGACTGAGAGAATACTGCAAAAATACAGATACACGCTTACAAGTAATACACAGTCGTTTATTCTCTTGCTCTCGAGAGAGCATAAGCTGTGCAACACACACGACTGTATTTATATCACAAACACAGGTATATTTGGGTTGCAAACACATATGTTATAACATATTAGTCATTGTGTCTCAATCATGTAATATCGAATAGCAAACGCAATGCGTTTGGGCACAAGTATATTATATTTACGACGAGCTACAAACACACATTATATTTGCATCCAAACAACAAAAAACTACAGAGCTTTCAGCGTGTAACCTTATAGACCGATTACAAAGATTTTTTACTTTTGTGTTGCGGAATATCTTTTATCATTATTAAGATGTTCTCTCTCAAAGTTACAAATTGTCAATTTTTTCTTTGACTTTTTTCAGTTTTTTGTCTATAACTCGGGCATTTGAGGGAAAACAATATTTCTGAAACCACCACCAAATTGGGAGCACTTCAGTAAAGAATACACTGCTAAAATTTTTAGGTTATATCAAAGCGTTTTAAATGCAGACTTCTAAAAGTAGATTTTGTTTTTAACCTGTAAAAACACAATATTTTATCGAAAAGGTGCCATGTTTCATTCAGTACTTCTATTTTCTTTAAATTTTTCCAAGAAAATTTTAAAATTTTTCGGAAAGACAAGGCGTTTGGCAAGTATATTCAAAGTTAATATCTGAATTCAGGTATAAAACTGTAGGTCTCAATCAGTGGGTGTAAAACTAGAAAGCGCGCACTAATTGGTTGTGAGAAGGTCTCCCAAATCCTTTGATGAGGTGTATTTTGAAACCATGTTTCAAAATTTTAGAATCTAAATAATAAAACCCGATTTAAAATTTTTAAAAAAATATTTTTTGTGACCCTAAAATATTTATTTTCATTTCATTTATTTGCGTATATTAAAAAAAAAACGTCTACGCATTAAAACAAATGACTGAGAGCAACTCCGGACAATCAACAGATCCAGAAATAATTCCATCAAGAACACAACAGAGGCCATATCCCTTCTGGACACTAATGCCTTTAGAGAAGTAAGCAAACAACGGTTTTCATAAGATGGAATAGGGACTGCCTAGTTTAGAGAGACAGAAGCAAACTTCAGGAATGATTTCTAGATTTTGCTACGACATACAACCTTGATCACAGCGGTTGAAACTTTTCCACGCAAACAGAATAATGTTTATGGTAAAATTCGTATATACAACCTTGATCACAGCGGTTGAAACTTTTCCACGCAAACAGAATAATGTTTATGGTAAAATGGTAAAGTAATTTTACGGCACATAGGGTTTTCAACAGAGACGCTACAAAAGTAAATCGATAGGGACAGCCAACGACGCCATATTTTTTCCCGCTCTTTTGACATTTCTCTTCAGTAAGTTTTGCCATTTCATCATGGAAAGATATACGAGCCAACAACGAGTCGAAATTATTAAAATTTACTACCGAAATTTGGAGTCAGTGGCCTCAACTTTAAGAGGCCTCAACAATCAGCGATGAGGCTCATTTCTGGCTGAATGGCTCCGTCAATAAGCAAAATATGCGTTATTGGTCAGACAGCAATCCACACGTAATCCATGAGTCGTCATTGCATCCCGAAAATATTACGGTTTGGTGCAGTTTATGGGCCGGCGGCGTCATTGGGCCGTACTTCTTCCGTGATGATCAAGGCCGGCACATTACTGTGAATGCGAATCGCTACCGTTCAATGATAACCGAATATTTTTGGCCCCAATTGGATAATATGGACTTGGAGAACATGTGGTTCCAACAGGACGGCGCCACAAGCCTCACAGCGAATGTCACAATCAATTTATTGGAAACCAAGTTTGGTGAACGTGTTATCTTACGAAATGGCCCAGTCGATTGGCCGCCTCAGTCGTGCGATTTGACGCCGTTAGATTATTTCCAGTGGGGCTACGTCAAGTCTATGGTCTATGCCAACAAGCCAGCGACGATTGATGAACTTCGTACGAATATCGAACGTGAAATTGCAGCTGTATCGGCCGATTTATGCTTGAAAACCGTCGAAAATTGGGTTCAGCGTCTGGACTTCTGCAAGCGTGCCCGTGGTGGCCATGCAAAAGAAATCGAGTTCCATACATAATGGCATCGAACGTACTTTCACAGGAATAAAGAATTTCATTGGTATCTAAAACCGGTTTTGTTTTATTTAAATAATCTTTTGTAGCGCTCTTATTGAAAACCCCGTTATTAATACAGAATTTTTTGTATTCGAGATGACAGGGTTCAACTCTATTTGTAGGAAGTGTAAATATAAAAATTAATTTGCATGTAAAATTCAAAAATCTGCTGGTTAATTCCAAATTTTTACAACACAGTTAACAAACCAGCCGCCCTAAAGAATTTTTGGCAAGAGTAAGAAGATATAAGATAGACAACTTTTTTTTAGAACACTCCAAAATAAGCCGAAAACAATAAATAAAAGTTATCGATAACTCGCTTAGTTATCGAAATAACTGGGGGTAAAGTTTTAAAAATCCGTTATCGTTGTTTTTACATTTTATTTGATTAAATAATTGTTTTTTTGAAAATATGACGCAAGTATTAAATAAAAGTTTTCAATAACCCACTTAATTATCGAAATAACTAGAGTTAAAGTGTCAAACAATCGATAATTTATGTTACCAATTTATTGATCAGTCAGGTTTTGTAGAAAATAACATTTTTTTAAAATAATTTGTAATTTTTAGTTAATGTTACTTGATTGTTTATTTTGTAAAAGAAAATACACAGTATTTCGATAACTAAGCAAGTTAACGAGTTTTGTTTGTAGTAAAAAAATCGCCGCAGTCGAAAATTAACACTGTGGTCGAATCGGTTTTTTTTTGTATCAAGCGGGACGCCGAGTGAGTAAACCTTGAGTAAACGAGTACGCTGAAAATAGTGGTCATAATCATTTTTCTAGGTTCACTTTCATTTTAGTGATATTTGTGATCGAAAGTTATTGTTTCAAGTACCTAAATAACGCAATTATTCTCAATTTTCAACCATTTATTGAAAATAAATCGATGTATTTCGGTCGAAAAACATCTTATCGATAAACATGTATGCAAACATAAAAAATAATAAAAAATTTAAAAAAAATAAATTAATTTAAAACAATTAAAATTTTTCCAAATATATTCTTTTTAATGTATTTTCATAAAGTGTTCAGTTAACTCTCGCAAAAATTTAAATATTTTATTTTTATTTATTTGACTATTATTAATTGTAGTACTTTCTATTTTTTTTATATGTTTATCGATAAGATGTTTTTTTCGACCGATGTACATCGATTTATATTCAACAAATGGTAGAAAATTTAGATAAATGTAATTTGTAGGTACTTGGAATAATAATTTTCGATCTCAAATATCTCTCAAATATCTCAAGGCCAGTCTATATCTCTAAAAAAAATTTGAGGAGGGGGGTAAAACACACGATTTTGAGCATAATATTAAAAAAATAACAAACCAAAAATTAAATCGAAATTATCGATAACTCGCTTAGTTATCGAATTATCGGTAGTTGAAGTTTTGAAAAGATATGAAATATATTTCTTCAAGTTTCCGCAAAGAAATAATTTTTTCTGAACCAAAAATTAAATCGAAATTATCGATAACTCGCTTAGTTATCGAATTATCGGTAGTTGAAGTTTTGAAAAGTAATGAAATATATTTCTTCAAGTTTCCGCAAAGAAATAATTTTTTCTGCTAGTAAATCAGAAGATAAACAAGTTAAATTAAATTATTTTTTCGATAACTGGCTTAGTTTTCAAGTTATCGAATCTTGATTACTTAAAATCAGTTAGAAAAAATTTGATTTTTTCGAAAACATCACTTTCTTTGATAGGTGATCTAAAAATTAACGAAAAAATCTCCTCTGAGGTGGGTCAAACACCGGCTGCGCGACATTTTTGTGTTAAGGAGTTTTGTAGGGAATCGGATACCGATATTGGGTAAAGTCCGGTACCAGTTTTGCGGTTTCGGTATGGTATTTTGGTGTTATAAAGCTTTCAGCGTGAGTGGCCTATGGCCGGGTTTAGGGATTTTCTCCTCTGGGTTAGGTCCATAACCGGCTTTGCGGCTTCGGTATAGTATTTTTGTGTTACAATGCTTATAGCTAAATGCTTATAGCAAAATATTTATAATTTTTTTTGGCGAGATTATCTGGAGGCACAAATTTTTTTTTGTCCGACAACTGAGTTATCGAAAAATGTTGTACAATTTAATACGTACAACATATGTTTGCGGAAAATCTAAAAAATATTTTCGATTACTTCTGAAAATTTCAACGGTCGATATTTCAATAAATATTATTATTATAATATATATTACGCAAAAATGCTCCACACAAGTTTCTTTACACGATTCTTAGTATATAGTAACCCCGCGTATATCCGAACTTTGGAAGCCCATAACTCCTAAAATAGGGTTTTCCCTGAATATGGGTACTTTTTAAAACTTGTGCTTAAAATTTTATGTTCTATACCCTACCACTAACATTTTTTATTTTCGCGAGGGAACCTATACTAAGTATAACCCAAACGTTGTATTCTTTGATGTGACCTCAATCAGGTCCAACGCTGTAAAATAATGAAAACATGAAAGTTTAATTAACATAGTTCAAAAAAGGAAAATCTGCCTTCCAATTTTGGAACCAAACATAAAAAGGGAAAGGAATAACTCGGTCATCAGTCGGTGCGTAGCAACTCAGTGCAGCATCGCAATTCGAACAGCTTCAACTGCTGTTGCTGTATAGGATATCAGACTAAGTTAATTGTACCATCAAAAAAAAAATGGCCCCAGGCAGGCCAGCGTTAGATTGTCTGGAGGAACAAATTGAAAGATTTTTTTTCGCCCCTGTGTATGAGTAGAAGGACATTTTGTGTTTATTTTGGAATCTAACAGTAGTACTAACTAGTTCGTCCAGAACTAATATATCTTCCTTTTCCAGCCACATCCGGGTACACAAGAATGACGAAACATCTGCATATATCACGAATTCATTATAACAGAATAATTTTCAGGTTTAACGATGGAGAATGACGTTTCGTGCTATCTCAACTGCCTTCAATGGACTAAGTAAGGACTACTGTCACCAACTATTATCTGGTGTATAGCGTGTATCTTGCGACGGTTGTAATACTTTCAATTCACGCAAAAAAAAAATTACAGGGTATTTATATTGTTAGGTTCGCTCAACGTTGAGCGCAATCGTTTAAACTTTGCCGTCGAATGAAAATTCTAATCGTAGAAATCGTTTGAATTCAGGGGACACCCGGTTGGAACGAAGTTCCTTCCGCTATATATTATGTACTAGTTAGTTCCAACACGCCTAAGGCGCCCGTTGAAAAAAATACGATAATTTAAATGCATTTTTAAGAAAAGATACTTTTTATATGATATATTTTTTTAAAAAGTTTTTTTTTTAGAATGTATTTTAAAAAATTTTATATTTTTAGGTCTTTTTTGTAAAAATTTGTCTTATATTTTCCTGAAAAGATCTTTTTATAAGAGAGACACTGCTTTCATTAAAAGCTAATGTTTTTTTTAAGAAAAAGTACTATTTTTAAGAAGTACTTTCTATAAGAATAAACCATAAGAGTACGAATTTTTTTACAAAAAAGTACTATTTTAAGAACAGCTACTTTTTAAAGAAGTGGTACTTTTTTTAGGAAAAGGTTATTTTTTAAGGAAATGTACTTATTTTTAGAAAGGCTACCTATCTCAAGAAAAGTAAAGAAAAAGCGTTATTTTATTTTTAAGAAAATTTACTTTTAAGAAAGGGAATTTTTTGTAAGGAAAGTTATTTATTTAGGAGAAGGTATTTTTTGAAGAATTTTTTTTTAAGATATGGGGTTTTTTTTTGAATTTGTACATTTTTTCAAGAATAGGTACTTATCTCAAGAAAAGTTATTTTGTTTCACAAAAAAGGTACTCTTTAAAGAAATGTTAGCTTTTTAAGAAAAGGCAATTTGTTGTAGGAAAAATACTTTTGGAAGAAAATACGTATTTTAAAAAAATAAATTTTTTTAATAAAAAGTACTTTTTGCAAGAAAGTGTACTTTTTTTTTAGCAAAAGTAGTTCTTCAATATAAGGTATTTTTTTATAATTAAGGGTACTTTGTTGAAGAATATGAATAGGTATTGTTTTTGAGAAAGTTTACTTTTTTTAAGAAGAGGCACTTATTTAAGATAATTTTCTTTTTTAAAACTTCTTTCAGTTTGGCTGTTCTAAATTTACTTTTTATTAGGTTCAAAACTACAATATATACTGAATATTTGTTACAGGCTCCACCTAGAAAACTTCCCATTAAACAATAAATTATACAACATATTTTGAGACATCTAGTTAGTCTAGACACAAGCCAAAGCAAACGTAAACAGTATAGTTGAAAATAGTGGGTTGTAGCATAATAGTGTTAAAACAGAAGTTCTTTAATTTATTTTCATTTAGCCTCCATTCCGCAACGTGCGATAAGGAACTTCGTTCCAATATAAAAACGGTTTGTTTTAATACATTTTTTATATTATTGGAAATGTTTTGCCATTTTTAAAATCGTATAGACTTAAAACTCGTTCGCAGAAAAAGTTCCAAAACTGTTACACGTCAAAAGTTATGAGTTTTCAAACCCTGTTCATCTCACAAAACATTCAACATTTTTGATGCCACAGTGTTTCGACGTTTCAAATAAATTTCCATTTTATGTATGTTTGCACCATTTCCAACATATTAAGTAGAGAAGTGTGCGTGACACAAAATTATTATGTCACTCGTGATCTTGACAAACATTAAATTCAATCATGTGATCGTGAGTGCACGTGATTCAACATTTCTATCGTGTGCGTGGTCAGAATAACGAATCACACCCACGAAATACATTCACGAATCACGCTTTCAAGTTTGAGCATATTATCAACAACGTTTATAAAATTTTGGGGTTCCGTCTCCAAAAATTTTACCAGTATTTTTGATAAAAGAATTTTTTTTTGGTTTATCCGGTTATACATACAACAGTACGTATCGGGGTTGTACCAAACAAAAACGGCTCTTCAGAAGAAATTGGTCATTAAAAGTTTAAAAAGTCATGGCTAATATTCGCAGTCTTTAACATTAAATACGAACAGTGTTTAAAAATGTGGGACATGGGACTGTCCGTGGAGGTGGAAAGTTTCTGATTGCCATTCACTTGGGAGTGGCCAGAAATGATTCCTTCATTGGGCAGTCCAAGCAGCTCACTACTTCCACGCAGTATGTCCTGGGCAATGGCTTTTCGGAAACCTCCGTTAGCTAGCTAGAGTGAGAAGGCGAAACAAATGAGCATCAAATCAGGTATAGTAGGTGACTGATGTCACTGAAGCTCATCAAACAATCGGGCATATTCTTTTGTCCTTAGAAGGCGGATGAGCCAAACATACGGGCCAACGGCGGATAGAAACTAAAAGAAGAAAATCCAGGTTCAACATATCGCATCCTGGTCAGCGTCTGATCCATAATGGGCGGCTGCAATCAAATATCCTGGCAGTAGGTAAAATGCAAAAACCCGGTGGGCTGGGTTTGCCTCCCGCCACCGTTCATAATGGCAGTGAAAATACAAAAACGAAACAGAAAACATAAACAACCCCTATTTGTTGACGACCCCCGCAAACGTTATAAGGACCACGATTTACGGATATGCACTTGGAATGTAAGAACTCTATATAGATCCGGTGCAAGTATCCAACTGGCAGATGTCCTCGAAAGTTATAAGGCTGACGCTATCCAGGAAATGCGATGGACAGGACATGGCTGCACAAGAAAAAGAAACTGCGATATATACTACAGTTGCCATGAAAAAAAACATGAATTTGGTTGTGGATTTGTAGTTGGCAAAAGACTGCGACATCTAGTCTCTAGGTTCAATCCTGTGAGTGAACGAATAGCCACAATCCGCATAAAAGCGAAATATTTTTATATTTCCCTAATTTGTGTGCATGCCCCGACAGAAGAGAAAGATGATGATGCCAAAGACATATTCTATGAGCTCCTAGAGGAAACGTATGACCGCTGCCCTGGCCATGACATTAAGATTGTACTAGGAGATTTTAATGCCAAAGTAGGAAGGGAGAATGTGTTTAATCCAACTATTGGCAATTTCAGTCTTCATGCTGACAGTTCCGACAACGGTATGAGACTGATTGACTTTGCCGCGGCAAAAAACATGGTCATCAGTGGCACAAGATTCCAGCATAAAGACATCCACAAGGCTACTTGGGTATCCCCTGATCAAAGAACTAGGAACCAAATTGATCACGTGGTAATTGATGGAAGGCACTCATCCAGTGTAATGGACGTACGAGTGATCAGAGGAGCTAACATCGATTCTGATCACTACCTGGTAGCAGCAAAGGTTCGCACAAGATTAAGTAGAGCGAAAATCGTACGAAACCAGACGCAGAGGAAGCTGGACATCGGAAAGCTGCAATTACCAGAGGTAGCCACAGCCTACTCAAGGAAGCTCTCGCAACTTTTGGCACAGAACCCACCCCCTCCCGATGACGATCCTGATGCGCAGTGGAAACCCATTTCCGACTCTATAAAAACTGCCGCAACAACCGTACTTGGTTTCGAAAAACCGCTTCGCAACAAACCGTGGTACGATGAAGAGTGTCGCATAGCAAATGACGAAAAGAACGCTGCACGTATGGTAATGCTTCAGTCAATTGCAACGCTAGCTGCAACTGAGCGGTATAGGGAGAAGAGAAAGGAGGTAAACCGTCTCTTTAGGCGTAAGAAACGGCAGTGGAGAAAACGCGAGAGTGAGAAAATTGAGACATACAGAAGGAAGAACGAAGCCCGAAAATTCTACCAAAAAGTTATAAACGGAACTAATGGACATGGTTCAGGGCCCCCCTTCTGTAAAGACAAAGACGGAAATCTCGTCGCAGATGTGCAGAGCATGTTGGGAATATGGAGAGAGCAATTCTCCGCGCTACTAGTACCTGAGATATCCGATGACGATGGGACAATCGACGTCGATTGCCCCCCTCCTAACCAAGACGAGGTCAGAACAGCTATTGCCCGGCTTAAGAACAACAAAGCCGCAGGAGCCGATGGATTACCGGCGGAGCTGTTTAAGGCTGGCGGCGATGAGCTGATAAGGTGCATGCATCAGCTCATTAGCAAAATTTGGTTAGATGAATGCATGCCCGGCGATTGGAGTCTCAGTGTACTATGTCCCATATTTAAAAAAGGTGACCCGAGTATTTGTGCCAACTACCGTGGAATAAGCCTTTTATCCATAGCATATAAGGTTCTATCAAGTATAATGTGCGAAAGACTAAAACCAATTATCGCTGACCTGATTGGACCATACCAGTGTGGCTTTAGGCCTGGAAAATCGACAACTGACCAGATTTTCACGCTACGCCAAATCCTGGAGAAGACACACGAAAAACAAATCGACACCTATCATCTATTTATCGATTATAAAGCAGCCTTCGATAGTCCGATACGGGAGAAACTCTATGAAGCAATGTCTGAGCTTGGTATTCCTGCAAAACTCATACGCCTTTGCAGGATGACCTTGACGAACACCAAATCCGCAGTGAAAGTTGGTAAGGATCTTACCGAACCTTTCGAAACTAAGCGAGGCCTCAGGCAAGGCGACACCCTATCGTGCGATCTCTTTAACATCTTAATGGAGATCATTATGAGAAAAGCTGCAGTCAATATGAATAAAACCATCAGCAGCAAAAGTCACATGCTGCTCGCGTATGCTGATGATATAGATATCATTGGGCGCACAATTAGAGAAGTTACTGCGGTTTTTTCGAGAATTGAGAAGGAGTCAGCAAAAGTGGGTCTGACGGTGAATGAGGACAAGACAAAATTAATGGTTTCAACGAACAGGGCCTCCACGCGATTAGACCAAAGCGTGAACGTTGATAACCGTTATAACTTCGAGGTAGTGGACGAATTTATATACCTCGGATCTGCCGTGAACAAAAACAACAACGTCAGCCTTGAGATCAAACGGAGAATTGTGCTTGCGAATAGATGTTATTTTGGGCTAAGCAAGCACTTTAGAGATAAAGCCCTCTCTCGAGTAACAAAAGTCCAGCTGTACCAGACTCTCATTCAACCTGTCTTGCTTTATGGCGCAGAATCCTGGGTCCTATCGCAAGCAGACGAAACATCTGTAGGAGTCTTCGAGAGAAAAATACTCCGAAAAATTTATGGCCCTATAGTGCACAACGGCGAGTATCGGCGACGCATGAATCATGAGCTATATGAGCTTTATCCTGACATTGACATAGTTAAGCGGATCAAGATAACGCGATTGCGCTGGCTAGGCCATGTCAGTAGAATGGATGAAGATGAACCAGCGCGAAGACTTTTCGAAACCGAACTCGAAGGAAGACGAAAAATAGGAAGACCAAGACTCGGCTGGAGGGATCAGGTTGACGAATCCCTGCGTACACTTGGTATTGCCAACTGGAGAGATAAAGCAAAAGATCGAACTGGTTGGCGAAATATGTTATCTTCGTTTTGTAAGGTCCCTGACCCCCCGGGGTTGTCCGAGACCGGATAAGTAAGTAAGTAAGTTTAAAAATAGAATTTATTGACAATTTTTATGACCTCGTTAGCATGCGTGATCATGAATTAAAATTCACTCACGCGCTCACTTTTAATACACTGATTGGGACCTACAGTTTTACACCGGTTCCGAATGGTATTTTGAGAAGTATTTTGAGAATATGTATACTTAAAGTATATAAAAAATGTAAACAAATATTAAAATACAAAATCAAAAAAAAATGTATTTTCTTGAGTTGAAATATTTTTTCAGTGTAAATCTAGTGAACGTCATTTTAACTTCGTTTTCCGTTCCTTCACACACAAGCTGAAAATTTGTGTGTTAAAATGAAAATGAAACTATTCGTATTGATTGTCATCGCGCAGTGCATGTGCCATAACATTTGTCTTAAACACAAATGTTCCTTTGCCGCAAATAAATTCCATTAAAGGCAGTTGTCTAAAAAATTGTTTGTACGGAACGCCATGTTTCTTTCCGTGCACTTTTATTTTATTCCTTTATTCCTTTATTACTATTTAATATTATTATGGGACTGATTTAAGAAGATTTCAATAAAGCAAACGTTGCAAACAATAAAGATTCATTGGCTATGATTCACAATAATCTGAAAGGCGTAAGGTTAATTTATAATAAATTAGATGAACATTACAAAACAATTTTGGAATTTATTCAATAAACCTGATATTTATTCTAAAGTCTCGTAAATTTATCTTTTTATAAAATTGAATTTAAATAATATGTACTTAAAAACTCGCATTTGTGGCAAACCCAATATGGACCAGTGGCCCTTGGTGACTTCATGAGGAATTTTTGGAAATGTATGTAAATCATGTATTGGTTTACATCTGGTTTTCGAATTCAAATCAGTGACTAAGATCCGATTTATGTGAAGAAATAGTATCAACTTAAGCTAATGTTAGCTAAAAAATAAAAAAAAAATTCTTTTTAGTGTAATTGTGTTGAAAATTGCAATCAAGCGGAACCATGTACACACCTTTAGTTTGGCACAAGACACATGGTGCGAAAATATTATATATGTAAAATTGTGGTGTAATCCATTGTTCTTTTAGCCGGCATTGGGCAAATAATAGTCAAAATTAAAAAAATATATATTTTAGAATTCAAAATTTATTTTCCTGGTATTAATTGAAACAGCCTCATACAAATATTACAATTTGAATTCTGTGTGTCAAGTTTTGCCACTACGGGCAATAATATATATTTTTTATCAAATCCATCTTAACCAAGTTTGAGTTTTGTAATTTCCTTTAAGGCTAATAGATCATGTTTTCTCCGGTTAGTGAAAAAAATGTAAATGCCGCGGGTGGGATTCGAACTCACATTCGCTGGACGATCGTTTCGATGTTTGTGAAGCATCATCTTCAGCAGCGTCTAGCCCGTTATTGTTCTGCAATAGGCCTAGTAAGTACATGCTGAAAAATAGGGGCCCGAGTAACATATTGCAGGAACCATGTACATGTTTGCCAGTATTGTTTTCGTAAATTGAAGATCTGCTGCTTTTTTTGTGTCTTTGTTGTCTGACACGTTTATGTTTTCAGCAGTTTTCAACAAACAAAGCCACATTTGGGTCACAAATTCTTTTACAATAACCAATTAGTCATTGTGTCCCAAACACGTTATTTTGAATAGCAAACACAATGTGTTTGGACACAAGAATATTATATTCGACACAAGCTACAAACGCGTTATATTTGCATCCAAACGCCAAAAAAAGAAACTTTTCAGCATGTAGGTAATTTATAAATAAAATGCAGGCGACTGTATATATCATCTTGAGCATGGTCATCCTATCTGAGAAAATGTCAATATAGATATATGTTAAATCGTCATAGAATGAATTCTAATTAGTATAGGCACAATTTGAAGTTGTTCATAGTTCTAGTCGCAGATATCTAAGGAAAATGTAGCTATTTCGTCAGATTTTAAACTTGTAAAACAAATGTGAACCCGAACAAAGCGGAAATATGTATATTCACAAGGAAAACGAAAACCTCAGAGTTTGAAGAGCTCGGTCTGGATACAACAATTAAATTATTCGATAAGGTTAAATATTTTGGGGTAGTCTTAGAGCGAAAATTGAATTGGAAGCACCACATAGACAACAGAGAGAATAATACCTACAGATTTTGGTCGATATGCAGAAGGGCTAAAGGATCCAAATAGGGCTTCAGCCTGGAAATGACACATTGGTTTTACAGAAGAGTAATTCGACCAGTACTAACACACGCTAAAAAATATCGGCCTCTCCAACATATTCTCCCAAACATATTCTGCAGGAAACATCTGTATGTTTGGAACACATTTCAAACATTCATATGTTTTCAAGTCCCAAACTCATTTGTATTTAAATGTAAACAGTATCATGTTTACGGGCAAACATGTAGGCTTTTCTGTGAACACATATGCGCATTTCCTCCCGATTGATTTTAATATAGGATTATTTATTATACATAATTTTATAATTAATTTATTTATAATAATAAATACAAAAAATTAAAAGATTTAATACGTACCTTTTTACACTTGCTTGTATTGAATGGGGTTTTTCATGAAATGACAAGCTGCTGTTCCTTTGCTTCTCCTTTCTTTGTTGTCTCCCACTTATTATTTTCGGAAGGTTTCAGCTATGCGTTGGTTATCACTATGATTTGGTACACAATCGATATATTTATATACAAATCTAGGCCATGCAATCCAAGTGTGGATTAATTACTTGTCTTTTTTTATTATACTGATTTAACACATGGTCCGCCATTCTGATTTTTTCAGTAAAGGCTCGGACAGACAAAGGGCTTCACGTTGTTGCCCTTTCCAGTTTTTGTTCCCAAAATAGTTTCTCACTTTTGTAGTACACATCCATATATACGAAACACCTGTACAAACTCCAAAGCAACAATACAAACCATTTAACTGTCTGATCCTTCGTTTATTCTTTTTCCACTGAGCAAGCGCATTTGATATCCTCTGTCAGATGAACCATTGACCACAGAATGCATGAAACTAAAACGCTATAAATCAGCCAAAATAAGAAACACTGACTCCATCTGCAATTTTACACGCAAATTCAGGAATATGTATGAATACTGACTGAGAGAATACAAATACAGATGCACACTTACAATATAGACTCTGTCGTTATCCCTCTTTTATTTTCTTGCGCTCGAGAAATCATAAACAGTGCAACAAACACAAATGTATTTGTATCACAAACACAAATATATTTGAGTCGCAAACACATATAATATAGCATATTAATTATTGTGTCTCAAACGTGTAATATCGAATAGCAAACACAATATGTTTGGACTATAGAATATTTGCGAAAAGTTTCAAACACACTTTGTATTTGCATCCAAACAAAAAAAAATACAGATTTTTCAGAGTGCATGCTTCCGTAGTATGGTGGAGGTCAGCTGATAACAAATACACTACTGCGACACTGAAAATATTCAACGTATGCCTTCATTAGCGGTGCAATGAGAACAACCCCAACAAGGTATATAGAGACTTGTTTATGTATCCAGCCAATTGAGATCAGGGTCAATTGCAAGGTTGCCCTTGTTAAAAAACGCCTGCAAGCGATAGGTGAATGGAACAACAGGGATCACAAGTCGAAACACCAACGAATAATGGAGACCTTGGCCGGTTGCGCGCGAGATGCGAGTGAATCCGGCCAATATTCGACATAAGAATTAAGGGAATTTCGTGGCTAAGACGTATTCTAGGGATATTTAGCAGGATGAGACCCTGACACCAACGCCAATTGGAACCCGCTGTAATACGTATTTTGCAAATCGGCGACCGATACCTACTTACGCCTCCCGGATCACAGTACTAACTTTTAAGCAAACGGGAGATTACGAAATTCACAAAATGGCTGGACGGACGTGAATATCTCCACGGAGTGACTCCAAAAATGTGATTAATGATTATTCCACGCACGGCAGGCTTAACATCATGTGCACGCTGAAAAATCTGTAGTTGTTTGTTGTTTGGATACAAATATAACATGTGTTTGGAGCTCGTCGCAAATATAGTATACTTGTGTGCAAACACATTGTGTTTGCTATTCATTATTATATGTTTATACAGAGATTAATACGTTAAAATATATGTGTTTGCGACCCAAATATATATGGGTTTGTGATACAAATACAGCTGTGTTTGTTGCACTATTTATGCTCTCTCGAGAGCAAGAGAATAAAAGAGAGACAACGAGAAAGTCTATATTGTAAATGTGTATCGGTATTTTTGTATTATTCTGTCAGTCAGTGATACATAAATATTCTAATGTGCTAATGTCCGTGTAAATTGCAGATGAATTTGCTTGAATTCAGTCGTCAATGGTTCATCGGATAGAGGATAACAAAAGAGGCTGATCAGTGAAAAAAAATAAACAATGGCTCGGACGGTTAAATGGTTTGTGATGTTGCTTTGGTTTTGTGTATGTATGAATTTCGTATATATACATATATTTATGTCTGTGTGCTACCAACGTGAGAAACGATTTTGGGGCAAGAAACTGAGAAGGACAACTTCGTGATTTATAAATGTTGATTTATATTGATAAAATTAATTATAATAAATAATACAAATATATTGAATACAAAGAATAATTCATTTCTAATTATTATTTTGTTTGGGAGGAAATACGCACATCTTTCAACGTAAGTATATGAAGGTTTCGGGAAACACTCGAATATGGTTGAGTGGGATGAAGAACGCATGTGTCGACGTAACAGCATTCATGTTTGTGGGTAAACATGCTACTGTTTGCGTTTATATACAAGAGTATTTGGGACTTGCAAACATATGAATGTTTGAAGTGTGTTCCAAACATATACATGGTTCCAACAGAATATGTTTGGGAGAATATGTTACAGAGGCTGGGTTTTTTCAGCGTGTGGGTGCCGTGGTATAATAGAGATATCGGCAATGAGAGTGCGGACATCCTGGCACCAAAAGCTAGAAAATTTCATACGATGAGCCTGTAGAGTGTGAAACCATTCGACGCGACGAATACTGAGTTGGGTCAATGCGCGAAATTGGCCCTCAGCACCCTGAAGAATCAGGAAACAGTGGACAGCATTACAAGAAAGTTGTTGGATGCCACAACCCAAAATTTTTTAAATGAGTTTGTCATTCGGTTGACGTAACCTGATTCAATTTTTGATTTGGTTGAAACCACCGTTGTGATAACCTCGACATTTTTTTGAGATAACCTTTAAATTCAAATACGGTTAATTCAGTTCTCTCAAACGAATTTTGAGTAGTAGACAATTTTTAATATTTTAATTGTAATTTATTATTTTATCAACTCATTCTAGTAATGGGTCTTCCCATATATTTCTTTATGTTACAAACAATCCTTTTCATTTTCCTCAGTGTATCAAACTTTAATAACAGCTATAAGCAACGCTTCTTTATCGAATGGTGATTCCAGTGATTGACTTTTAATTGGAAACTTTATATTTTTATGACGCTTCGCATAAAATTTACCGCACAAATAGCCGCGTCGAAGAACCAAGAACATATTTACATAAATAAGTGCGATATAAAACGTGTTTTTCTCTAGGTGCACTTTCCAATATCGCTCCTATGAGACCATAAATTAAAAGCCAACACCCGGGAACGAATCAAAAACTACTAGAGTTTAGTTAATTAAAATATATATTTATAGACTAACTTTAAAGCTGTAGAGACATAAATTTATCACAGTCTGATAAAGTGGCGGTATACATTACCAGAGTCACTCTCGATTGGTGGGGACTGATAGACATTTCGTCTTGTTGTGCTCTATTTCATGATCACTTAATCACGTATTCAGTCATCATGGCAGGCGGCTAATCCATTGATCTGGTCCCTCACGAATAATCGTTTAAACGTAAGCGATCGATTGATTAACACGCGTAGTGGCAATCTGATCGATATAAAAATCAAACTGAACTGTGCTATAATAAATACCGGTTAAGCGCTATCAAAATCGTAATAATTACGGATCATTAACATATTGGTCATAACACTTGATTATCCGTTTCCTTAAGGCACAAATTTGTCTCCCCATCGTTGTATCTATGAAGAGAGCTCAGAATACTAATTATGCCTGACATTTCAATTGGAAGAAGTTTATTTGAAATGGATAAAATTGCACCTGTTATGGTCTGTGATATCGCAAAACTGTTTAATCTTGAATGGCTGTATGAAAAAGTGTTTCATCTTGATTAATTGCATATGATGCAGACATCGTTTGGTAATATTGATTTCAAACCATTGCACGCACCGTGGTTAATTCCGCCCTAAATTCTTCACTAATAATCCAGCTCAAGATCATTATTTTCTATTATAAATAATATTTAACAGAAATTTTTTTTGTAAGAAGTGCAATTTTGGTAGCATTTCAACCACAACACGTTGAAAAAACGGACTCTGTATCTTATTCCCTCCAGGAACCGTGAATATGTTTGGAACACAGTCCAAACATTCATGTGTTTGCAAGTCCCAAACTCACTGATGTTTAAATTCAAACATTAGCATGTTAACTTGCAAGGTGACTTACTTTTATGCCGAGCCATATGAATGTTTCATGCCAAACCTCCATATACTTACGTCGATGCATTCGTGTCTTTCCTCCCAAACGAACGATTGGCACTTACTGCATAAAACTAAAGCGAAACAGATTAGTCAACATACAACCCTCAATTAGTTGGAATACGCACTCAGGAATGAAAGCATAAGGTAAAAATATAGTTCAATGTAACAGCATAAACTTAGGCTGAGAACAGAATTTCTTGGTCCGCCTTTCAGTATTTTGCTCTCGACAGAGCGTAGCGGAAAAACGAAGTAAACTATACATCAAACACAGCTGTATTTGTATCACAAACAAAGGTATATTTGGATCACAAACACATATACAATAACATATTAACCATTGTGTCTCAAACATTGAATCAGAGGATGGAACAATGGGGAATGTACGTACCCAATGTGCACAAAAACGGATGCGGGTCCGTTTCGAACTCGTAACGAGTCCGTAAAATCATAAAACAGCGAAATCTGAGCTCTCGAGTTTGTTTCGAACCCGTTACGAGTCTGTAAAAACACAATAAAGGGAATCAGTGAAATTGTGATTTGACGGACAGTAAAATGGCGATTTGGCGGATTAGTCTCGAACCCGTTACGAGTCCGTAAAAACATAAAAAAGCGAATCAGTGAAAATGTGATTTGACGGATCCGCCTCGACCCCGTTACGAGTTATGAGTTTCGAACTCGTTACGAGTCCGCAAAAACATAAAAAACGAACCATTTATTTCATTTGTTCCAAAAATTGAATCCGAAACGGATTTGAATATGAAGTTAATTACGAGGTCGAGACGGATCCGAAAATGTACAAAAAACGATTCGCGTTTTCGAGAGGAATGCGAAGTCATTTCGAATCCGAAAAAACTTATAAAAACGAATCCGTATCAAATTCACTTTATTTACGAAAAACGAATCCGAAACGGATTCGAATATGAAGTTAGTTACGAGTTCGAGACGGATACGAAAAAGTGCAAAAAACGATTCGGAGTATCGAGATGAATTTCATACGAAAACGAATTAGAAAATGTTCGCTGAAACGGATCCGTCCCGAATTCGTAACAGATTCATATGGCACAGTGGGTATAAATTAAATTGACGAGTTAGACTTCAAAATACAATAAAAATCGTTTGGAATGATTTGCAATATGTTAAATATAGAGCACAAAAGGTTTTGTGAAAGTGTAAAAACATTACATAATTGGGAATATGTGTATCAAAGATACTATATGGTTGAAAGGGGCAGAAAAGGGTAAAACTTGAAAAAAGGGGAACATTAGTTTGGAATGATTGGAAATGTGTTAATAAGAGTGTTTGCGGCCAAAAAAGGATAGAAAGGGCAACAATTTAACCAACGGGAAATTTAGATTGTAATTATTGGGAATTTATTCAAAATAGTGCAGTATCTAAAAAATGGTTGAACCTCAAAAAGAGTTAAATTAGGTAATACTTAAAAAAGCAACAAAAATAAAAATACATGACATCCAAGCATGTGTTAAAAATAGTGTATTGTACGTAAAAAGAACAAAATATGAATATGCTAGAAGTCTTCTTCATAAAAATTATATGTTTGAAAAATAGGTCAAAACTGGGTAAAATGTAAAAATGCGGGAAAATCGTTAGGAACGTGTTAAAAATAGAAAAATGGGATAAAAAGGTCAAAAAGGCGTAAAATTTCAAAATGTGCGAAAAATCGTTTGGGAAGAGTGGGAATGTGTTAATACTAGTGTACGTGGATAAAATGGATGATTGAAAATGGGACAAAAATGGTTATATTTCAAAGAGATAGCAATTCGGGTTAGAATGGATTATAACTTGTTAAAATTAGTGTATGTGGTTTAGAAGGGGGCAAAAAACGGTAAAACCTCAAAATGCGGGAAAAATAGGTGTTGATTGCATGCGGTTGTAGATGTTTTGGATCTAACACCGAGCAAGTTGTTCGCAATTGGGAACATTTTTAGAAAATCACCAGGGTTGGCTGCTAATGGCAAAATTTATAATATGCAATTATTAGTTTTGTATTGAACAAAATCAGTTACAACTATTTTTATCTGGTACAACAAATGCATTATAAGTGATGGTTATCGTGCTTTTTATTATCTGAAATATACAATATATGAAATATATAAATATTTTTCATTCAAAATTTTCCAAACGATTTGGTTGCATTTTCAAGTTTTTATCCCTTTTGCCCGTTTTTAACCACTTTCACAATTTTTTCCACATTCCTATCCTTTCCAAAAGATTTTGCTCGCATTTTGAAGTTTGACCTCTTTTACCCCCTTATCCACAGACACAAATTGTGCCTCAGTCTTAAGCTTTTCACACAATTTTCTCGCATTTTCTAGTTTAACTCTTTTCGCCGCCCTTTTTACCCTTTTTAAATTTTCACAATTTTTGCAACATTCCTAACCTATCCAAACGTTTTTTAGCATTTTAAAGCTTTACCCTATTCGCCCCCTCATTCTACCCTTTTTACTCCTATTCAATTTTTTTCCACATACCTAACCTTTCCAAACGATTCTTCTCGCATTTTGAAGTTTTACCCATTTTGCCCCCTTTTTACCCTTCTTATACACATTCACAATTTGTTCCACACTCGTAACATTTCCAAACGATTTTGCTCGTATTTTCTAGTTTTTCCCCCTTTGCCCCTTCTTTATCCACATACACAATTTTTGCTTCATTCCTAAGCTTTTCACACAATTTTCTCGTATTTTCTAGTTTAACTCTTTTCGCCGCCCTTTTTACCCTTTTTAAATTTTCACAATTTTTGCAACATTCCTAACCTATCCAAACGTTTTTTAGCATTTTAAAGTTTTACCCTATTCGCCCCCTCATTCTGCCCTTTTTACTCCCATTCAATTTTTTTCCACATACCTAACCTTTCCAAACGATTCTTCTCGCATTTTGAAGTTTTACCCATTTTGCCTCCTTTTTGCCCCCTTTTTACCCTTCTTATACACATTCACAATTTCTTCTACACTCGTAACATTTCCAAACGATTTTGCTCGTATTTTCTAGTTTTTCCCCCTTTGCCCCTTCTTTATCCACATACACAATTTTTGCATCATTCCTAAGCTTTTCAAACGATTTTCGCGCATTTTCTAGTTTTACCTTTTTCGCCGCCCTTTTTACCCTTTTCAATTTTCACAGTTTTTGCCTCATTCCTAAGCTTTTCACACGATTTTTCTCACATTTCAAAGTTTTACCGTTTTCGCCCCTATTTTACCACCATTCAATATTTTTGCACATTTCAAACTTTTCCAAACGATTTTTCTTGCATTTTGAAGTTTTACCCGTTTTGCCCCCTTTTTACCCTTCTTATACACATGGCCTTCGCTGGTGCAATGATTAGTGTGCGCGGCTCTTATGCATGAGAACGTGGGTTCGATCCCTGCCCTGACCACCTTAAATCTCTTTCGACGGCGGTCACCTATCGTCGACACTATAGAGTATTTAGCCATGAAAAAGCTTGTCAAAATACCGTTTGGAATCGGTGTAAAACTGTAGGTCACAATCAGTGAACTAGAAAGCGAACAGTATCAAGTTTAAAAAGTATTGCTTTTGGTTCGATTTTTTACGCTAATTTATAAATTTGCAACTGAAAAATAGCGGGCTCGATTCTGTCTTTAGAGCCATGGTTTCTTGGGAATATTGTCTTAGAATATGCCGTAGATTACGTTTCTGCTATACTTTTTGTCATGTTTTTTGGTCTCATACAAATTGACCCACCCTAATATACAGTCCTATTACGTCCAGTACACTAAATATACTGTACCTATTTTTTCGAAATAATGCGATAATATATAATATTGTCTAAATTTCAAGGATTTGAGTTCAAAAATAAGGGAAATTTTGCCTTAATTTAAATGTGGGCATGTCAGTGGAAACACAACGACCAAATTTGTGTTAAATATTAATTGGTTGTCATTCAAATTCAAATCATATTACTCATTCGCTTAGCAAGTTTCAACAATTTGCACAAAAAAAGGTTATTGCTTTTTTGCCGGTAAGGACCACTGTGCTGGTAAATCGTCGTGTCTTGTTATCATGCTTAGGAACAAGAACCAGAATGTTCTGAAAGAAAGTTCAAACTAGTTGATACTTTTTATTCTTTGTCTTGTGCTTTAATTCGATAAACGAATTTATTGGAACAATTACAAATTTTAGATGAAATTGTTGCAGTAGATCAGTGATAGACAATTTTAGTAACACCTATTGGACGGATTGGAAGACAAACCTGGTATGCCCATAATTTTAAGACAAAGTAATTTGAACCATGTATTAAAATCGAATGCATATCTCTAAATATCAATCCCTAGGCAAAATTTGTTTGATGTGGCCAGTAGTTCCCTGGTTACAAGCAAAAATACAAACAGTAGAATAATTAAACTAAATTTTTTCTATTTCTATATCACAAAAATTCTTCTTTGATTTTTATTTTATTTACAAATATTAGTTTCAAATTTGATAGATATTTAATTAGAGATTAACATAAATTTAATAAAAACAAAATAAGGAAACGCTCTTTGAAATATTAAATTTTCAAACGTAAACCCGCAAAAATTCAACATCATTTATTATCCTGCAATCTAGAAAGAGCTTCTTAAAAGCAATGAATATATTGCATTTAGTTCGCACTATCGACTGCTGCCAAGTGAGAACTTTGTTCGAAAAAAATGTGGTAATATAATCGCATCGGCAAGCGCTACCGAAGAGATTCCTGGTTCCATTACTGCTTTTTGACACGCACAATTATTTGCTGGGCGGCAGCGACATTTTCCGTTTTGGAGGGCCTCAATGGACTCGTGATTGTTTAAGAAACACTTATCTTTCACGGAGCCTCACAGATATTAGTCTAACGGTATCAAATCGCAGCTGCGAGGTGACTGATAGAATCTGCTGACTATGCGGTTTTTGAACTCAGTACGCATAAGAACCATTGTAACGTTGGCTGTGTTGCACGTACCGCCATCCTGTTGAAACCTAACGTCAGCCGTGTCATCCTCTTCAACTTTTGGGAACAACAAATCGCTGAGCACGGCACGGTAACGCTCGTCATTGAGTGTATGGGCGACTCCTTGCTCGTTTTCGTAGAAAAATGGGCCTATGATGCCGCCAAACTACGCCCAACAGTCAGTCGCTGTGGATGCATCGGCTACTCCTCGACAACGTGTGGAATTTCCGAGCCGCAAATTCAAAAATTTTTTTTGTTAACTTAGCCCCCGAGTTTAAAATGAGCTTGATCCGAAAAGATGATTTTTTGGTAAAAATGCTCACCTTCAGCCAAGTGATCGTCAGCTAAGCGATCTTCAGCTAAGCGATCTTCAGACGATTGAGCGAAGCGAAAACGCAGCGGATGGTCACGAGGTTTCAGTACTGGGACTAAATGGACTTTGTAAGCCCTTTTACCGAGGTCTTTATGCAAAATTCTGCGTAAAGAAGTACTGGAAATGTGAAAGTGGTACGATCGGTGTCGAGTTTGTTTTGATGGCTGTTCCAGCACACATTCAGCTACAGCGGCAAATATTGTCCACGACGATGGGCAAATGGTCTTATAATATTTAAAAGTTTTAATGTCTATGTCTAATGTCTGGCCGTCGGTGGTGCAATGGTTAGTGTGCGCGGCTCTTGTATATGATATCCTGGGTTCGAACCCTGCTCTGACCACCTTCAAAAAAAATTTTCTTTCGGCGGCGGTCACCTCGCATAGTGACGGCGACACTATCGAGTATATAGCCATGAAAAGGCTTCTCAAAATACCGTTCGGAATCGGTGTAAAACTGCAGGTCCCAATCAGTGAGTGAAAACTGGAAAGCGCACAGCTCAGTGATTGTGAGAAGTTCTCCCCGGTCCCTTCATGGGATGTAATGGGAAACCATTTATTTATTTTTAATGTCTAATGAATATTTGATTAATAATATAAAAAGTACCAATTAAAAACCCGAATAAGAAGAAATCGTCCCTAATGAAATTGAATGACGTGGAGTACAACGAAACTGCATGCAATTGTAATGTCTAATGGGAGCTGATGGTTCTCTGGAGATGGAAAGAAGTTTTTGCAAATGTTTTCGTGCGTGTTTTGCTTGCGATAGTTTTCGAACACTTGCATACTAGTTGGAAATTTTCAATTGAAGTGAATTTTCATTGGCATTTAGTTTGATGCACTTTTCAATAGCATCGTTCTAAACAACGGCTGATGAAGATCTGGGCTAGATCTGAAATAGCTTTACGGTTTGCAAGGAATCATAGGAATGCATTTGCAAAACTCTTTTTTGAAAACTATATCTCTATTAATAGATATATAGAATGTCCTTCAGGTTGATTAATAACACAGTGCAACACGAAAATATTTAACCATGGACACCACAACGTGATAAAAGACCAAATAAAAAAGACCCGTGTCTCCCAGTTTTGCCAAACGTCATGCACTTTTTTTTTTGGGCCCCCAAAGACTTGAGGCCTCGGTGTCATTTTGTGAACATATTTTTAACACATAAAATCAAAAAAAAATCATCTTCAAGGTCAAAATCGTAGGTAGGTAAGTTTTTAGGTACATTTTTGTAGTTGATTATCTCCTTGAATTTTGAACGGTTTGCTACCTATGAAAATTATTGGAAAATTAAATAATTTTTACGGATTTCTAAGGTGTTTTCACAAAGTGGTCCAATTCGAAGGGAAGATTTTTTTTTGGAATTCGCCAAAATTGGAAAATCGCTAATATAAAAAATGGCTATAACTCGGAAACGGAGCGGCCAATCGCCAAAAATTCCTTTTTCCTTTTTTCTAAGGGGTTTTCATACAGCGGTCCAATTAGTATTGAAGACTTTTTTTTTAAAAATAAAAAATAAGAAAATCGCTAAACTAAAAGCGCAAAAATAATACATTTTTGTCTAATACGGCATCACTTTTAGCGTTTTAGCGATTTTATATTAGAACAATTTTAGTTTTAGCTATTTTTTTTAAAAAACTGATGCCGCATTAAAAACATCTATTGCTTAAATTCACTTATGTCTCCATTGCCCTGTGGGTAATGGGTAATCGTGATGGGTAATTCCTCATTGTAGCGGGTAACCGCCCATTACTTTTTCAATTACCCAGGACGAAATGGGTAATCATGATGGTTAATTCCCAATTTTCGTGGGTTGCTACCCATTAGTTCCTCATACCCTTTCAATTATGGATAAACTTTCATTACCCATTCTCTACGGCGATGTATGTGTATGGGTAATATGGAGTGTAAGTACGAACTCTGATTGCTAGTAACAAATTCAGCAAGTATTTAAGTACGTAAGTTTTCATTTTGCAGACAACAATTTGAGCAAACCAAACAATTCTGTACTGTTGCTATTTTGAAGCCAGCAATTAAAAAAAAACTGGTCTAAAAATAAGATATTCAAAATTTTTTTTTAAATAAAATTTTTTTTTACAAAATCTTTTTTGTTTCATATAGCTAGCAATCAAATTGAGTCAGTATTTTGCCATGCCATATTATAATTTTGTGATAAATGGTTTATCACTTCAAATCAAGAGGTACCCACTTACCTGATCTGCACTGACTTGGCCGGCTGAATTTGTATTTTTATGTAGCTAATTAGGACACCGCAATTAAATGAACTTGTTCTTTGTTGCCAATACAATTTGGCCGGTTAAGTTAGCAACTGTGTTATAATAATCCAACTTCAATTGATAATGAAAATATGGCCATGCAATTTTAAATCGCTTTAGATTTAATCTAAATAAGATTTGTGATTTGGACTAAAATTAAGTTTATTAAAAATAAAAAAGTTTTGTTCTCTTGGGTACCGTCCAATTAGATGTGAAATTTATTTCAGAAACCAGTCGTAATGCAAACCAGACTTAGTGCACTAATTTCTTTTAATACTATTAAATTACTTACACTGAGAATATTTTAAAACAACAAATTGATTGCTTGCTTAAATTACCATTTACAAATTGCAATCAGTCAATAAAAACGTCCGTTCGTTCCATTACATTGTTCGTAAAACGAGCACTAGAGCTAGAATTTTAGATTGAAAACAGAAAAAAATACATTTTATTGAAACCGAAATAATCAGTTATCAAGAAAGTCTAATGCATTCATGAGGAGGAACAGGAAACTTTGGCCGGATCAAATATAACGAACGTCTATCGTTTCCCTATATCTAGTATTGCATCTGTTCACTTGTGTTTCAAGTACTGGTACATCTAAGTATTTAATTTCATCACTTGTTTTACCTTCAAACTATTGGAAATAAAACCTGTTGCTTGGTAATGTGAATAATAAAATTTTACAATTTATTACCGCTGAAACAAATGTTGACACGTTTTGTCTATATCCGTGACATTTGGTATGACTCTCGAGATGGCTGCGATAACTACTGACTGCAGTGGGTCTGATGATGCCCTCCCAAAATGCAACACGATGGACAACATTGAATCGACGGTCGTGTCGAACATAGATGTAACTGGAGTCACTAGTATTGATGTTTAACATATGTTTTTGTTGTTTATTTTCAAGTCTTAGGTAAATTTAAAAACTACTAGTATAATATTTGTATTTAATTAATGACCAAGGAGATTCGTCGCCGCGTCTTACAATCGTTTTACGTAGGTGGTAGCAGCTGTGGGAAAATAAAAAAGAAAAACAAGATAAAAAATTTTAGATAAATGAAGTCTGTTGGAATTTAAATGACAGGTTAGAGAAAACAACAGAGACAAATTTAACTAGTATATACACATTAATTCTCTCAATAAATTAAACGTCATAGGTATGGTTGCAAGTTAACATTGGATGGTGGAAAGCATGGGTTCAATAATACCAGATAGAGGCAATAGTAAATAACGTCCAACAAAGGAACAACAACCGCATTTCGTTTTTTTGTGGCAAAATAGTTGTGTTAAATACAATATAAATGTATACCAAAAATAAAAGTCATCAAAAAAGTGCAAAATACATTTAAATTTTTCAGTTCTACACCAAAACGACATGAAAAAATTAAGTGAACATATTTTGTAACTCCACCTGGTGTAAGTTAATTTTAAATTTAATTTCTCTCATTTCCACAAACTTAAGACAAAGAGTATGAAATGAAACGTGAGATGAGAGATTTAATGTGTCTATAATAAATTCATTTATAGAAAACAAGTACGACAGGAGGAGTTATGTTGAGAAACAGAAGTTTGCAATGACGCATATTCTTTAAATGCTATGGGGTTATAAAGGGAGGTCGAATTCAGTAATATATATTTTTTAAAGTTTGTGAAACTTTGCATTTATATTGACGAAAAATGCTAACGTGACAAATATGAAACTTCAAAAATGCAATTCTTTACAGAGTTTAAAATTTTTTTTAACAAAAGCTAAAAGTGTCATTAAACGAAAACAATATTTAAAGCTTCTGTGTATATGATCTTACAAACTGTAACTGGAACGATGTTCCTCCTTATCGCACGTAGCGGGATGATGGCTAAATAATAAAAATAAAACAACTTTTTTTTAACACTACTATGCTACAACCCAGTATTATCGACTATATTGGGTACTCTTGATTTGGTTTGATTCTAGACTAACACATGTTGGGAAATTTCTTGTTTAATGGGAAGTTTTCTAGGTGGAGCCTGTATCCAATATTTGGTATATATTGTAGTTTTGAACCCAATAAAAAGCCAGTGAAAAGAAAAGCCAAAGTGAAAGAAGTTTAAACAAGAGCATTGTCTTAAATAAGTGAATTTTCTTAAAAAAAAATTAGTTTTCTAAAAAAAAAATACCTATTCATTTTTTAAACAAAGTACATTTTCTTTAAAAAAATACCTTATTTTAAAGAAGTACGTTTGCTTAAAAAAAGGAAATAAATTTATTAAAAAAATCTGTTTTTCTTAAAAAAAGTAATATTTTTTGAAATAAGTATCTTTTCATAAAAAAGTAAATTTTCTTACAACAACTTCCCTTTTCTTAAAAACTACATTTTCTTTAAATAATACCTTTTCTGTGAAGCAAAATAATTTGTTTTTGAGATAAGTACCTATTCTTAAAAATGTACCTATTCTTGAAAATGTTACCAATTCTAAAAAATTTCCTATTTCTTAAAAAAACATTTTCTTCAAAAAAGAACCTTCTTTAAAAAGATACCTTTTCTTACAAAAATAACACCTTTTCTTTTCTTGAGACAAGAGCCTTTCTGAAAATAAGTAGATTTTCTTAAAAAAATAACCTTTTCCTGAAAAGAGTACCACTTCTTTAAAAAGTACCTGTTCTTAAAAAAAGTACTTCTTTGTAAAAAAAATTCTTTTTCTTACAGAAAGTATTTCTTCTTAAAAATAGTACATTTTCTTAAGAACATTAGCTCTTTGAAAAATTACCTTTTCGGGAAAATATAATGAATATTCTTACAAAAAGGGCCTAAAAGTATACTTTTTTTTAAAAACCACATTCTAAAAAAAAAATGTTCCTAAAAATTGTTGATCATTTTACAAAAAGTATCTTTTGTTAAAAATCCATTTAAATTATCGTATTTTTCAACGGGGGCCTTAGGCGTGTTGGAACTAACTAGTACATGACATATAGCGAAAGGAACTTCGTTCCAACCGGGTGTCCCTTGACACCTCATGTAATTTTTGGATTTTAAACTGATCTTTCTTAATTGACCGATGGTGCATTTCACTACACTATTTGTGTTCGCATGTACAAATTTAGAAATATTTTCACGTTCTCTATGCAAACATGACCAAATTTTGAAGATCGTTTACCGCAACAATATATTTCTTTTGCCGCTACGTATACTCAACGTTGACTGCAACAGTTGAAACGTTGGCCTCACATAAAACATGCATATCGTAAAATTCGTTTGTATTGCTGTAAACAAACGTTCATTTACCCCTACGTTTTAAAGTATGAGAAGTTCATACTATTGGCTTGGCAAGAAAATAACTTTGGGCTTCTCATATAGATAGTGCTTTTATTATTTTTTAAATACTTTTAATCAGCTGATTTGAATTCTTTTATACACGGTTACACAGCTGACATTTCACAGTTAAATTTTTGATATGTCACATTATTTTCAGTGGTCAGTTCTCATTTATATCGTATTGTGAATATGGATGATCAAAATGGGAATTTTCGTCACATTTTGCACTTTTATTTCCGAAAAGGCAAAAAAAGGCACACCAGTACCCCAATTCTGTAGTTCTCGCGTCGAAAAAGTTTTCACATTAAGCATGAAACAAAAAATTCCATCGTTTCTCGACCAAAATGTTTTTCTGTTTATCAATGCGAATAGAAGCAACACGGCTGACGTTTTTATTGGAATATTCCAAGAAAACTATAAACAAACAACATAAAAACAGAAGTTGTTTTAAGGGATTCCCACTGTTGCTTTCAATTTGTGTTGGAATTTAACCTACCAAATCGTCTCTTGCAAATTCCGAATTTAGTTGGCATATATATTATATTTATATATTTTCTATATTTTCGTTTTGCTTTTTAGATTTTTCTGTAATATTTTAGAAAAATTAATTGAAATAAATAATAAAAAGATATAATTCTTATCTTCTCCACTTGAAATATAAATTTTTAATTTCTTAAAATGCTATTTTATTGTAACAGTATCAAAATCTCGCACAGTTTTAATGTGAGAGTAGATTTGACGCTTCAGATTTAAAATTTGTCGACTCCCTACTTTATAGAAACAGTTTGTCTCGCATTTTTCCAATAAACATAAAAAAAACAGAAAGTGACAGAAAGTTTTCGCAAATGTTGTAGAAACAGTCACATGTGAGAAGCGATTTGTTGTACCGATTCGTAGTGTTTTTGTTTCAATTTTCAACATGTTTCATGTAAAAACTTTTTCGATTCGAGAACTAGAAAAACGAGGTACAGGATATTTATGACGTGTATGGTGGTTTGAATGTTTCAAGAAAACGCACAGGCCAATGCTGGTTCAGAAAATTTCCTTGTGGAAATTTCATTATCAAAAATGGCCACAGTAGGAGGTAGGTCAAATAAAGTTGATGAGGACGAAATCAAAGCCCTTTTGACCGACTCGTTTCGGTTCGTAAAGTTGCAGGCAAGCTTAAGGTGTCCCGCATGACCATTGAAAATCACTTGAAATGGTTCGGACTTGTCAAAAGCTTGATGTGTGGGTTCTGCACGTGCTTAAGAAAATCCACTCGCAGCAATTATCCATTTTTGAAACGCAGAGATGAGCGCAGGGATGAAAAATAGATTTTTTACACAAATGCCAACCGAAAGAGATCGTAGTCCAAGTACGATGAACGCGCTCAAATTTCAACAAATGCTGAAGTGCACCAACATAAGGTTATGTTGTCCATTTGGTGGGGTTTTAAGAGAGTAATTTATTTTCAACTATTTCCTGACAACTAAACCATAAAATCTGGCATCCATTGTCAGCAATTGACGAAACTTGATGGGGCACTGAAAGACACATGAAACTGTAAAGCCGTAGTTTTCCATCGCGACAACGCTAGGCCTCACACCTCTTTGCAGACTCGGCAAAAAATATTGCAGCTTGGATGGGAAGTGATGCCAGACCCACCTTATAGTTCTGATCTGGCACGTACGGATTTCCATTTATTACGGAGCCTGCAAAACTTTTTGAATGGAAAACCCTTCAATACAGAAGAGATCCTACAAACCGAGTTGTTCTATGAATCTGGGATCAAAAAGTATCAAAAAAAAAAAAATGGGGTCAAAAGGTCATTGAACAAAATGGCATATACATTATGGATTGAAATTAATTAGTTAAATAAAATAATTGAAAAATAATTGAAACAAAAAACCCGAAATTTCTTTCATGCATACCCAATACGTGGTTTTACAAACTGTATTATTTTTTTTAAAACAATCTGTCTGAATTGATCGATGCTGCCTTAGACTACACGATTTGACATTGCATGTATACATTTTAACCAATTTTCACATTTCACCTAGGGTAACCCATAGACATAGAAAAAATGTCTATATCTCGGAAACTGAACATTCAATCGAAAAAATCAAACGAAAAAATACACAAAAAATATGTTTCTTTTGCCGCAAAAGTGTTCTTTTTGCTACTTATACTCAACGTTGACCACAACAGTTGATACGTTGGCCTCACGTAAAAAATTTTAGCCTTTTGCTACACAACTGTTTAAGAAGAAGACGATACTTTACTGTCGGAAAGGTTGATCTGAAGTAACCCCAACATTAGGTGGTCTCTTTACCACTGTCATATTCAGTTCGTGGTAAAAAAAAATAAATGGTTTCCCATTACAGCCCATGAATGGATTGGGAAGAGCTGCTCACACACAGTGAGCGGTGCACTTTCTAGTTTACACTCACTGATTCAGTTCGTGGTCCGACAAGCAAAAGGCGTCTTCACCAGTATCGGCAACTGTATGTTGAAGCTCAACCATAGACTTAGTCAGATCGGGTTCGGATAAGAGTCAATCCGCTTCTGGATCTGCTAATATGCTAAGGGCGATCACCAGATATATTATACATAGCCGTTTGAAACCTATCCGGTGTCCGCGAGCCTTCATTTCCATGCTGTGGCACACTTGATATACAACACTATAGTGTTGAAATCCAAACCAGACTCCACCTGTGTTTTGGAAGTTCGAGATAACAGTTCATGAGAATGTACTGAATGGTTTCCATGTAGGGTGGGTTGGTTGAAATTCAAGCATGTATCATAGGTGTAAATGGGAGGGCCTTGCTCCGAACAACTCCCATTCCTGCACCCGACTAAGGCTCATATATTTTTCTCAAAGCTCGCTAAACGTTTCTAGTGTACCTCGCCCTTGTAACCATCCTGCGTGACCACATTGTGGATGAGGACCCGGCATCTCCTTACGGATCTGGCCGTATGTTAATTATACATGAGGACATATTTATATTTATCCTTCGAGATAATCCCATCTTTCTGCCCTTTATCGATAACCATCATGATCAAGTCGTCCCGTATAGCGTCAGTAAAGCGCCTTTGACCGAAGTTGCAACAGTTAACCTAGTTCCAACTGATGTCCTCATCGGGTGAGCGAAGACTTTTCTCCGCTTGTTTAGATATGGAAGCCGCTGCAATATCTTGACTGTCAATAACATTACGAGGCTATTTCAGAAAATTTCCCTGTCTTGCAGTGATCGTCTCCTGCTGGGCATCACCATTTCTGTTGCTACTTCTAAGATCTTATTGACGATCGTAAAATTTCGTTTTGGTTGGTGACAAATGTGGCTTTACACCCGCGGCTGCCGCAACATTATGCTGATTACTCGAGACTGGGTTTCATGAAGCCGTCATTACATTGGACGCTCGTGTGCCTTCTATATTCCCCAAGAAACAAGCAAAGCTGGACTTGACATCAGGAATCTCCTCTATTATTTCCCTGTTATTGGTCTTTGGAAAAATACCATAGGAGCGGTTTCCGAGAACTCTTGGCTTAGCAGTGTGCTCTCCATCACGTTGTAATGGGGTATCGTTGTGTTTTATATTTGTTATATGCATACATATGATTCCCATGAGTGTAGGGTACTTGAGGTTGACTAAGACTGATACTCTAAGAGGCTCACAAGTATCAGCAGGTTGTCTTCAAAATACAGTCAGATATAAACCGTTTCCCATTATGTCCCATGAAGGGATTGGGGTGATCTTCTCACAACCAGTGAACTGTGCGGTTTCTAATTATTTAGTCTCTGATTGGGAACTACAGTTTTTACACCGGTTCCGATAGTGTCTGCATCACTAAGCGAGGTAGCCGTCGTCAAAGGAAATGGTAGGTGGTCAGAGCAGGAATCGAACCAACATTATCATGCATAAGAGACGCGTACACTAGCTATATTGCACCACCGACGGCCAGTCAGATATAGCTGACTGCAAACTGTACGATTGGTATGGTACACATGGCACCCTGCATTAGGGGAGTTGAGTTTTAGTACACTGTTTAATTTGACCGGGTAACTACGGAGGCGTCACTGTCCTGTTCTCCTAGGTATGCATCTTGTGTGGAAATTCTTATTCACAGCAGCATCCGTTCGCCATGTCACATAATCTTTACCTCATATTAATACCCTTTTATGGTATACGCTTGAATTCTGCCTCTCTTTACCAGGGACTGCATATTCTTCGCAGCTAACCGTCACACACGCTGAAAAAAACGGTCCCTGTAACATAATGCAGCAACCATGAATATGTTTGGAACATTGTTTTTCTGAATTGAAGATGTGCTAGGTTTTGTTTATTTGTCGTTGTTTTTGTTTTGGGCCCAAATTTGGGCCACCACCACGTATGTTGTAATATTGTAATATATCCAACCTGTAAAATTGAATACCAGACACAAGTATACTATATTTGGGAAAACCTACACACAAGTTATATTTATTTTCAAACAACAACAAGAGACATATATTTCAGCGTGTATATACGGACGGCCTATATACGCGACCTGCTGGCGTGCATGGTAGAGTATAGCCGGGTTCATTAGTACCTTCCTGCCATGTGGGTAGATGCCAACTTAGTATCATCCTTCATAACTATTACAAAATCCCTCATAGCTATTACGAATACTATATATTTAATTTTAAAATAGAAAAGAACCAATAAAAATTACATGAGGTGTCAGGGACACCCGGTATATATTATATACTAGCTAGTTCCGACATGCCCTTTGAAAAATACGATAATACTTTAAGAAAAGATACGATCTTTAAGAAACGATAAAAATAAATAAATGGTTTCCCATTACATCCCATGAAGGGACCGGGGAGAACTTCTCACAATCACTGAGCTGTGCGCTTTCCAGTTTTCACTCTCTGATTGGGACCTACAGTTTTACACCGATTCCGAACGGTATTTTGAGAAGCTTTTTCATGGCTATATACTCGATAGTGTCGCCGTCACTAAGCGAGGTGACCGTCGTCGAAAGAAATTTTTTTAAGGTGGTTGGAGCAGGGATCGAACCCAGGATCTCCTGTACAAGAGGCGCGCACACTACCCATTGCACCACCGACGGTCACGATACTTTTTGTAAAATGATAAACTTTTTTTAAAAACAATTTTTTTTATAGTATGTATTTAAAAAAAAAAGTGAATTTTTAGGTCCTTTTTGTAAGAATATGTATTATAATTTGCCGAAAATATTCTTTTTCAAAAAGAGAGGTACTTCTTTTATTAAAAGTTAATGTTTTTTTTTTAAGAAAAGGTACTGTTTTAAAGAAGAAGTACTTTCTTTAAGAAAAAGCTATAAGAGTAAGATTTTTTTTACAAAGAAGTACTTTTGTTTTAGGAACAGGTACTTTTTAAAGAAGTGGAAAAGGTTATTTTTTTTAAGAAAATGTACTCCTTTTCAGAAAAAATTGTACTATTTAAGAAAAGGATAGGTATTATTATATTTTTTAGAAAATGATTTTTTTAAGAAAATTTATTTTTTGTATTTGGTTGAAGAGAATGTTTTTTTTTAGGAAATGGGAGAATTTTTTAAAATGGGTCCCTTTTTCAAGAATATGTACATTTACAAGAGAAGGTACACTTATCTCAAGAAAAGTTAATTTGTTGCACAAAAAAGGTACCCTTTAAAGAAAAAGTAGTTTTTAAGAATAGGCAATTTATTTTTTAAAAAAAAATACTTTTTTTTAAGTCAAATATTAACAAGTACTTCTATCTCTTTCCCCTACTCCTATCCCATTTTCGTAAGTCCAATGCAATGCACTGCATTTTTAGGGACGTCCCCTGAGTGTTGGTCTTTGCGAAAAAAAGGTACTTTTTGTATGAAAATTTATTTTTTTCTTTAAGATAATTTTAACTTTTTTTTTCTTAAAGATAAAGTCTTTTAAGAAAAGGTTCTTTGTTTAAGAATAGGAATAGGTATTTTTTGAGAAAACTAAATTATTTAAGAAAATTTTATTTTTTTAAACTTCTTTCACTTTGGCTTTTCTAATTTCTAAATTTACCTTTTATTAGGTTCAGAACTCCAATATATACTAAATGTTGGTTACAGGGTCCACCTAGAAAACTTCCCATTATACAAGAAATTTCCCAACATATGTTTGTCTAGACACAAACCAAAGCAAAAGTACCCAATATAGTTGATAATAATGGGTTGTAGCATAATAGTATTAAAAAAAATTTTTAAAATTTTTTTTCATTTAGCCCCATTCCGCAACGTGCAAGAAGGAACTTCCTTCCAAAAATTGAATAAATTAAAATAATCACTGACGAAACTGCGGGAAATTGTTATTGCCTGTAAGAATTGTGTTGTCTTTTAGGCAACAACAAAAGATATGTCTAATGGGAGCCGATGGTTCTCTGGAGATGGAAAGAAGTTTCTGCAAATGGTTTCTTGTGAGTTTTGGTTGCGATATTTTTCGAACACTTGTATAGTGGTAAATTCTCAAATCAAATGAGATTTCATGTGCACTTTCTAGGGTAACCATTCAGTTAATCATTATTCGGTTAATCGATTAATCGTACTATAAAATTAACCGAACATTTTAATAATTAAATTTTTCGATTAACGATTAACTCGAACAAAGCATACCGATTAATCGATTAATAAAATATGAGTAGGTGTTTATGGCAAGCAGTCCGTCTTGAAACACTTCTACAAGGTGGCAACTCATATGACAACGATTTGCGAACAAATTTCGTAACTTTCCACACATTTCGAACAGATTTGATAGTTTGTTGAGAGAAAACGTCGCACAGTGCTTTGGCTCACAGATATAATTTTAAAAAAAAGTTGTCTCAAAATTGGTTAATTAAATTGGGTGTAGTAGTCTGATGAAATTTCGAGACCAACTGGAGTCTTTGTATGGGGGGGGGGGGGGGGGTATCAAAATACCTGGGCCGATTCTGCTCAAACTATATACAATAAGGATAATAATCAGAAATTACCTTTTTGCAAAATTTTTGTACAAATTAATCAATCCAATAGGGTGTTATAGTGTGATATAGTTTCACAGCGACCCTACCCTTTGTAAGGGAGGTACCGGAAAGCGTGGCACTTTTGGATCCAAACTTTGAGATTTTTTTAAATTTTGGCTTGGTACCAAAACTGACTAATTTTCATGTTGCTGCAACTACGATTTGTGAATTGTACCTACATATAATTTATACTTTATAATGAAGTTGCTTTTGTTACGTTTTGTTTTGTTTTAATAAATGTGCTAGTAAAGGGTGTTTTTCAGGTCCGATAGAACTTCAAATTGTATAAAATAACACAAAAAATTAAATTTTATTAAACAAATTTCTATTATTTGTTTCAGTATACTCTGGCAAATCATCATGAATAGACTCACGCTTGAACAATGCTGCCAAATTATACAAATTTACTTTGAAACTCAGTTGGGAACTGACCCGTTGTTTTATCGCCAAATTGTGTTCAGCGACGAGGCTCATTTTTGGCTTCACGGGTTTGTTAATAAGCAAAATTGCCATATATGGAGTGAGACCAATCCACAAGAGACCCTCCAGACTCCATTACATCCAGAAAAATGCACCGTTTGGTGCGGCTTACACGCTGGTGGCATCATCGGACCTTATTTCTTTAAAAATGAGGCCGGAGCTCGCGTTACGGTCAATGGAGATCGTTACCGCACCATGATCAATGATTTTCTGTTTGAAAATATGGATGACATTGATCCAGACGAGATGTGGTTTCAACAGGATGGCGCTACGTGCCATACGGCGATCGCAACCATCGACTTATTGAAATCAAAATTTGGCGATAAATTGATTTCGAGTAATGGACCTGTCAATTGGCCTCCAAGGTCGTGCGATTTGAACCCTCTCGATTATTTCCTGTGGGGCTACGTAAAGGCACTGGTTTATGCTGATAAACCAGCAACAATTGACGCCTTGGATGCCAACATTGTTCGTGTTCTTCGTGACATACGGCCAGCTGTGCTCGAAAAATTGGCCAAAAATTGGACGTCCAGAATGCGCTTCGTCAAGAACAGCCGCGGTGCCCATATGCCCGAAATCATTTTCAAATGTTAATGTCACGTATTGATCTTTCGAATAATAAAAAACTTTATTAAAATTTAATTTTTGTGTTATTTTTTTTAACAATTTTTAGTCCTGTCGGGCTTGAAAAAACACCCTTTACAACGTTTGAACACTGTTTTCCTTTTTTTGTTTTATTTTATTCGAATATTCGATTAATCGAATAATTTCATTGCGTTTTGTTCGGTTAATTGTCAGATTGAAATTTACGATTAACGATTAACCGGTTAATCAAACACCCCGATTAAATGGGTACCCTAGCACTTACTCATAGTTTGATGGTTTTTTCAAAGGCATTGTTCCAAACTACAGTTGATGAAGATCTGTGGCTACATTTGAAATATCTATACAGTTTGCCAGGAATCATTAGAATGCATTTTGCAAAACTTCTTTTGAAAAACTATATTTCTATTTATAGAAATATAGAAATGTCTTGATGTTGAATATTAAAATAAAACTACCAATAAAAAGACCGAATAAATAAAAATCATCCCTGAAAATATTTTTCGGAAACGTCTTTATAATTTTGAAGAATAGTTTTCAATGCTTGAACGAAATGTTTTCATAGCATGGAAACTCGCATAGTTTGCAATAATTCTATTAAAACACATCAAACTTTATGAAACGGAAGCTCTAAGTGCAATGCGAATTCTTTTGTGCCCAAATTCCTCAGAAATATTGCTAGCACTCACATATAAAAAACTCTCACAAAACTATAATTTCTTTCGTAAACTATACAAAGCAGTCAATAAAAACAACGAATTTACATAATAAGTTCATGACGCCGTTATTTTGCAAGTTTCAATGAAAAAGTTTCGTTCCGATAACGAAATTATAAATGGTTAAACCCCTATTATGGAGCAGTTTCATATATTCGTAATATTATAATGAAACCTTTTCGTAATATTTATGAAATCTACGAAAAATTTAATTATAATAGTGAAGAATTTTTAAAGAAGAATAGTTAATAAATATTACGAAGAATACTTATGTACCAGATGCTTTTAAATTTGCTTCACCTTACGCTTTATATAATTTTTAATTCAATTGTGTTGTTGCGATACGATAAATTCAAAAATATAAACCGCGTTTGTTGAGATTTAGCTGTACTCTTCTTATCTTCTGTACTACTGAATTTTTTTTTTGGCCGAAAATAAACTTCGACCATCACTTTTCCTTATTTTCTCTTCCTTGGACAAAATAGTTTCATTACAAACCTATAAACTTACTTAGTTGAGTGCCACCTATCACAGGACATACATGATATTTAGTTCTATAATCTTGCACGCCAAATTCATTTAATGCCCACCAATATAGTATAGAACGCTCCGGCAAATTAACACTCAACTCCAGCTGAGGGAAGATTACAGCACCACCCAGCAATGGTTGTTGCATCTAAAAAGCATCAATTGACATTTTGAATGAATCAAGATAACCAAATCAAAACTACAATTATTTCTCTAACTCACATTGAATAAAACACCCGCCTGTCGTTTCTCGTCCTTGACATTTTTCACTGAAGTTGTCTCCACTTTCATTAGATTCTCAAAATTGTAACGATTCACTTGCCATTGATTCGTATCCAGTACATCATGCCCATGACCAGTGACATAATGCAATTTTTCATTAAATTGACGCATTTTTTTCAGTCCAATTTTTGTCAACTGCAGCGAGGCATCCTCGTCACTTTCAGCTACAAACTCCTTCAACACTTTCGATTGTGTGTCACTCAAAACGTTGTGAAAGATGACAATGAATGGATCTAAACTCAACAGTTCCAATTGCAAAGGCTGCAACATCAGCCACTTTAGATTGTTTGTCGTCAGGGTACAGTGGGTATTTTGGGCCGATGCCATTGGGGCTGAGTGCAGTTGGTGGTGGTTGTTGGTGGTCTCTCGGCAAATTTCCTCAATCATGAGTTCTTCATCGGTTTTCTTGATTGCCTGTGAGGGAGTAAAAGTAAAATTGGAAAGGAGGGTAAGATGGGCGTATATGATGCTATTGATTGTAGGGATTTGGATTGCCAGCAATCTTTGGTTCATACAGCGAGAATTGGGTGTTCAATATTTTCAAGTGCAACTACTATGGGTTACTTTAGGGAAGGATTTAACGCAAAATTAGCGAAGGGGAGAAAGTGTCGGTAATTTGTGATATCTATTTTTTTTTTGGAACGTTTTCCACATTTTGGGCTGTTATTTCATTCTATAATGTGTTTTTTACAGATAAAAAAATCCCGAAATCCTGGTACTAAGTTCATTCGCACGAAAAACATTTAGAAACATTATTTTGTTCGTTGCGAATTTGGCCAGCAACTAATCAGTGTTGACATATGTTTCTATGTATTTCTAAGTTTTTACATTTTCTTTATTCTGTATTTGTAAGTTTCTTTGAGTAATTTAATGAATTTCTTTCTTTTCTACAATTTGTTTGATCTGTCGTTAATTTTTTCTTATAAACAGTAAAATGTTGCTGGATGCATGTTGATGGTATTTCGTGAGAACAATTTCATACACAGTGTGTTTGGACACAAGCGTACTATATTTGTGACAAGCTACAGACACGTTATATTTGCATCCAGACAACAAAAATAGACCGATTTTTCAGAGTGTTTATATAGGCCGTCCAGCTAAAATGCTTTAAGAAATAGGACGTCGATGTGTCCCGCAACATTTTCATTTAATAAAGGCCTAAATGGAGTGGAATCATGTCGTATCATATCAATTTTAATGTCAACATAAAAAATCAGGTTTTATTAAAAGCTATGCCATAGGGTGTACTGAAAAATTTGTTTTGGGAGCGGAGGTCTCAAAACGTGCGTATTGAAAATAAAGGGTGACTCAGTAAGATTGCACTTTTTAAATTTAGTGTAATTTTTTTTTGTGCAAGTGGCAACTCTGAAATATAACAGCTGTTACATATGTTTATTCCGATTATTAAAAATGGAGCGCTTTACGAAAGAACAATGCGTTGCAATTGTGAAATCTTATTACAAAAGTTTGGAAAATTAAAAAAATTTCCATCAGAATGTCTTCGTGAATACACTATATTTTCGAATTTGGGATTCAAAAAATCCTCATGCAATCCATGAGAAACAAATGCACCCACAACGAGCTACTGTCTGGTGCGGATTTTGGTCAGGCGGCGTGATTGGGTAGTAGCTTTTTTAAGGTGGGGCCGAAATTACAGCGACTGTGAACGGCATTCGTTACAGGAACATAATAACAGAGTTCTCATAACCTCAACCGGACGGCATGGATCTGGACGGCATATGGTATCAGCAAGACGGCGCCACCTGCCACATCGCGCATGAAACAATCGATTCATTGCAGCAACGATTTCCAGAACAAATTACCTCATGAAATTTTTATGTCAACTGGCCACCAAGATCACGTGAATTAACGCCGTGCGATTTCTGTCATTGGGGTTTTGTGACATCTCGAATAAACCAGAAACAATTTCTGACCGACAGATCCAACGAGTCATCGGTGAGACACAGTCACATCTTTGTGAAAATGTCATGGAAGATTTCATGAAAGGAGTAATGGCCTGTTATCGGAGGGAGCCGTGGGGGCCATTTGACGGATATTTTATTCCACACTTAATCGGAATATGTCTTCTTTATAAAATCAAAACTATTTCAAAAAATCCGTGCCTTTATCTTAAAATGACTGAGACGACACCTTCTATTGTCAAATATATACAATAAATATAATTGAAACCAAATTCCCAAACAACTATGAGAAATTTGCGAGAAATTGGAAAAAACTATGCTTGATCAATACTTCAAAATGCTGCCGTGAAAAAAAAATACACTGTCACAATTTTGAAAATATAATATTGTAATTATGCTTATCATAACACGTCGTTTAGGCTTCATATTGACGAAAAATTTTTTTTAGCCCAAATGCACTAAGAATAAAAATTTAAATGGCCGGTAAGGGCCTCATCTTAAAAACATACGACCCAATCACGCCGCCTGACCAAAATCCGCACCAGACAGTTTCTCGCTGTGGTTGTATTTGTTTGTCATGGATTGCATGAGGATTTTCTGAATCCCAAATTCGAAAATATAGGGTATTCATGAAGACATTCTGATGGAAATTTTTTTAATTTTACAAATTTTTGTAATAAGATTTCACAATTGCAACGCGTTGTTCTTTCGTAAAGCGCACCATTTTTAATAATCGGAATAAACATATGTAACAGCTGTATGCTGTATCAGTGAGTGAAAACTGGAAAGCGCACAGCTCAGTGATTGTGAGAAGTTCTCCCCGGTCCCTTCATGGGATGTAATGGGAAATGTATACGTACGACGTTCCCGTAATCTGCAGTTCAATACGTATTTTTTGGAGACCACCCCTCGCAATTGAAATTAAAAAATGTCGGTTTTCAGTACACCCTAATATGTACACACTGAAAATCTGTCGTTTTTTATTGTTTGGATGCAAATATAAAGTGTGTTTGGAGCTTGTCGTTAATATAATTTACTTGTGTCCAAACACATTGTGCGTGCTATTCAATATTAAATGTTTGAGACACAATGATTAATATGTTATAATCTATGTGTTTGCGACACACATATATTTATGTTTGTGATACAAATACAACTGTGTTTGTTGCACTGTCTTTGCTCTCTCGAGAGCAAGAAAATAAAAGAGGTCCAACGAGAGAGTCTGTCTTATAATTGTGGATCTGTATGTTTGCATTATTCTCTCAGTCAGTGAACCATAAATATTCCTGAATATGCGTGTAAATTGAAGATGAATCGTTTTTTATTTTGCCTGATGTTTTGCGTTTTAGCTTCATGAATTCAGTCGTCATTGGTTCATCGAACAGAGGATATCAAAAGCGCTTGATCAGTGAAATGAATAAGGAAGGGCTAGGACGGTTACATGGTTTGTGATGTTGCTTTGGTTTTTGTGTATGTGTTCCCAAAGTGAGGAAAGAAACTGGAAAGGGCAACAACGTGAAACCCTTTGTCTTAGCGAGCATTTACTGAGAAAAATCGGAACGGACCAATTGTGAAATATAATAAAAAAGACACAAGTAATTAATACACGCTTGGTCTGCATTAACTAGGATTGTTCTTATAAATATATAATTATATTGTTTGTGCACCAACGCATAGTGATAACCAACGCATAATTGAAACCTTCTGAAAACAAAAACGTGAGAGACAACAACGAAACAAGGAAGTAGAAGCAAAAGAACATTAGATTCTCATTTCATGAAAAACTAAACAAATAATGCATTCAATGCAAAAATACAAATAGGGCCCTTTTAAATCTTTTAATTTTTTTGTATTAGTAGTATTTGGAGGTTTGGAAGAGACACGCGAATGCTTCCACGTAAGTATATGAATGTTTGGGATGAAGACCGCATATGTGTCCAAGTAAAAGCATACATGTTTGCTATTAAACATGCTACTGTTTGCATTTAAATAAAAGTGAGTTTGGGACTTAAAAACATGCGAATTTTTGAAGTGTGGTCCAAACATATACATCGTTCCTGCAGAATATTTTTGGGAGAATATGTTACACAGACCGTTTTTTTCAGCGTGTATGTATTTTCAGTCATGACTACCACATTTTTCTGTGGTTTCAATATTAATTTTTAATCGATAAATTTAGTCGATTATTTCAATTACTATCGAATGCGGCTTTATAAGCGACAAATATATGATGGGTGTCGTTTTGTTTTTAGTTGGATTTGACGTAGCGTGAAAATCTGGTCCAATGTCGATTTTTCAGGCCCAAAGCCACACTGCTATGGTCCAATCAGGCCAGCGATAATTGGATAATTGGATTTAGCACGTTATACTTGATAAAACTTATTCCACGGTAGTTGAAACAGAAACCTTTTTTAAATATGGGGCATAGAACTCTGTGACTCCAGTCGCCGGGCATGCATATGTCTAACCAAATTTTTCTAATGAGCTGATGCATGCACCTTACCAGCTAATCGCCGGCAGCCATAAACACCTACGCAAGTAATCCATCGGTTCCTGCGGCTTTGTTGTTCTTAAGCCGGGCAATAGCTGTTTTGACCTCGTCTTGATTAGAGGGGCGCAATCGACGTCGTCGACCAAATAGTGCTTTATTGTCTCATCGTCATTTGATATCTCAGGTACCAATAGCGCGGAGAAATGATTTCTTCATATTCCCAACATACTTTGCACATCTGCGATGATATTTCTGTCCTTGTCTTTACAGAAGGGGGCCCTGGACCATGCCCATTAATTCCGATTTTGACTTTTTGGCAGATTTTTCGGGCGCCGTTCTTCCTTCTGTATGTCTCAATTTTCTCACTCTTGCGCTTTCTCCACTACCGTTTCTTACGCCTAAAGATACGGATTACCTCATTTCTTTTTTCCCCTGTACCACTCAGTCGTAGCTTAGGGTACAATTGACTGAAGCATTGCCATACTTGCAGCGTTCTTTACGTTATTTGTTATGTGACACTCTTCATTGTACCATGGTTTATTGCGAAACCATGTATGTTTCGAAACGAAGTACGGTTGTTGCGGCAATTTTTATTGAGTCGAAAATGGCGCATCATGATCGTCATCGTCATCGTTCTGCACCAAAAGTTGCGAGAGCTTCCTTGAGTAGGCTGTGCCTACCTCTGGTAATTGCAGCTTTCTGACGTCCAGCTTTCTCTATGTCTGGTTTCGTACGATTTTCGCTCTACTTAATCTTGATCGAACTTTTGCTGCTACGAGCTAGTGATCAGGATCGATGTTAGCTCCTCTAATCACTCGTACGTCCATTACACTGGATGAGTGTCTGCCATCAGTTACCACGTGATCAATTTGGTTCTTCGGTCTTTGATCAGGGGATACCCAAGTAGACTTGTGGATATCTTTACGCTAGAACCTTGTACCACTAATTACCATGTTCTTTGCCACGCCAAAGTCAATCAGTCTCATACCGTTGTCGGAACTGTCAGAATGTAGACTGAAATTGCCAATAGTTGGATGAAACACATTCTTCCTGCCTACTTTAGAATTAAAAATTTCCTAGTACAATCTTAATGTCATTGCCAGAGCAGCGGTCATACGTCTCCTCTAGGAGCTCATAGAAAATGGCTTTGGCATCATCATCTTTCTCTTCTGTTGGGACATGCACACAAATGAGGGAAATATAAAAATATTTTGTTTTTGTGCGGATCAGGATTGAACCTAGAGACTAGATGCCGCAATATTTTGCCAACTAAAAATCAGCAACCAAATTCATGTTTGTTGCAGTTTTTTTCCTTGGGCAGCCATGTCCTGTCCATCGCATTTCCAGGATAGCGGTAATGTCAGCCTTATAACTTTCGAGGACATCTGCCAGTTGGATACTTGCACCGGATCTATATAGAGTTCTTACATTCCAAGTGCATATCCGTAGATCGTGGTCCTTATAACGTTTGCGGGGGTCGTCAACAAATAGGGGTTGTTTATGTTTTCTTTTTCGTTTACGTATTTTCACTGCCATTGTGAACGGTGGCGGGAGGCAACCCCAGTCCACCGGCTTTTTGCATTTTACATACTGCCAGGATATTTGATTGCAGCCGCCTATTATGGATCAGACGCTGACCAGGATGGAATATGTAGAACCTGGATTGTCTTCTTTTGGTTTCTATCCACCGTTGGCGCATATGTTGTTTCATCCGCCTTCTAAGGACAAATGAATATGTCCGATATCTTGATCAGCTTCAGTGGTAGGGTCACCTAAGAAGCCTGATACGCATCGTTGGTCGCACAGCCAATCAGGCTGCTCATCGAAAAACAGGAAGCACCACGTGGAGGAAAAAGTCATAGGCAATTGATTGAGGACAGAAGGCTACCAATCTTTGGCTCCCGCGTTTATGACATTACATTTCTATCGTATTTATGTTGTAGCTTTCTTTTAGTTTGAGTTGTAGACTCAGAACTTTGAAAGAAAGTTTAAATTTTTCCCAATTTTCTACAAGGATAAATCAATCCAGTTCGCAAATTTCTAACTTTTAGCTAATAATCTGTCACTTCATAAATGTTAAATTGGACATCTGATTCTTAATAACATTCAAATTCCAAATTTTACTTGGACCACCCTTTATTAGGCTTCTACTCAGTTCAACATTTTATAAACCTCCGTAAAAATTTATCAATATTTCGCAAGTAGCAATTAAAAATTATTAATTTTAATTAAAAATTGTGTTTATATTCCTGCCGATGCTACCCAATGGGTAGAGAAATATTGAAGAATAAAATAATATAAAATAGACCTAATGCTCGAACATGTTAATTTTAAATATATTGCGAAAGGTCGAATAAAGCAACATATTTTCACTCTAAAAGTAAGAAATGCCTTCGCAATATCGACGTATTATTTCCGCCAGTGTTGTACAAAGTTGAGGAGGCAAAGTATCAGCAACATGTAGTATAGAGCAACATTTTAATGTTTCTCAGAAAAATCTTACGACTAATGAAATTGTACAAAAAAGCGACCAATGTTTTCAACACCCATTCCATTTATCAAAAAAAAAGAAGGATTTTTTTGAGAAGAAAAAAACTTAAGAACAAAAAAAAAACATAATTGTATGTGATTCGATCTGCATTTCTTTTTAGTAGAAGAGTTTTGATTTTTCTACGAGCTAACAGATCTGGATTTTCTGCATTTAAATAAATAATAAATGGTTTCCCATTACATTCCATGAAGGGACAGGGGAGAGCCTCTCACAATCACTAAGCTGTGCGCTTTACAGTTTTCACTCACTGATTGGGACTTACAGTTTTACATCGATTTCGAACGGTATTTTGAGAAGCCTTTTCACGGCGAAATACACGTTAGTGTCGCCGTCACTATTCGAGGTGACCGCCGCCGAAAGAAATTTGAAGGTGGTCTGAGCAGGAATCGAACCCAGGATCTCATGTACAAGAGGCGCGCATACTACCATTGCACCACCGACGGCCACAAAATCCTTCTATTTTTGCAAATAGTGAAGAGATTAAACAGCTGGAACTGGGATTTAAAAATATAGTCGTAGCCACTCGTATATTGCTAACCAATCTCACAGTGAAAGATATAGGTATTGATTGACTTATGTCGTATGAACGAACTTAATACCGGCCTATAATTTAAAACAGAAGGCAACATGTTTTCTTTGTCCATTTTATGACATATTAGATTTGTTCACACGTTTGTTCAGGTCCTGAAAATATATATAGTATAAATTATTGTATCCCTAAAACAGTAAGGTATGAAATTTTCAAATTTTGTTGGTGAAATTTTAATCATTGTGGGATCATTTCTTAATGAATGTGTTTTCGAGATCATTTTTAGTTATTGAATCGATATTAAATTAGGCAGCGCTCTTAGGGAAAACACGTTTCATATATTCACAAAAATCTATTTACCGTTCAAATTTTTTTAAATAAAAAAATATTTGATCTCGAACTGAAATATGATTGAAAAACAAATCTAATTAAAAGATCGAATAAACACACAGAAGAGAAATATTTTTCAATTTAATTTTTGTTGTCATGGATTTCGCCATTTTACATGTAAATGTATAAGAAGTTCATGTTACAAACTTACAAGGTTATCTACGTTAGGAATTCACCTAGAAAAATGTTGCTGACCTTGTAGTATGAACTTCCCATACATCAACATGTAAGAAACCACTTGTGTTTCTAATTTGTTTGAAATTTTTGAGCCAAAATTTATTCAGTGTTTTAGATGTTCGATCCACTGTGTTGTTATTATGTATTCAAATTTCATCTTACCGTTTTCTGTTGCTTAGATTCCTGATTTTTCTTGATACCAAATTGCTTCTTCTTTCTCGCATCATTAATTTGCTTTATGGCCTTGATAACATTTTTTTGTTTTGGGTGTAACTCCAACATTTGATTGGCAATTTTTAAAGCTTTACCCAAATTACCTAAGAAATAAGAAAATGAATATTCGTTAAAATCAATTATAATCATTTGCTTAAATTGCGTATAAATCAAAACTTAATCATATTTGAAGGCAAAATGCTAATTAATTTCACTCCATCCCCTACAGCCCCCACCTACCGGCTTTGTATTCAACATTGAGAAGAGCCCTCAAAACCTCACTGCGGGCCTTGACACTGTACTCATCGCGGCTGGGCATTGATGAAGCCTTTCCTTCCTTTTCCGCATTCTCCTCGGCGTTTGTGCTGGAACTCGCAATGTGTAGAACATTGGGCAATTTCTCTAAAGCTGTTTCCATCCAAAACTTTGCATACGTTTGATAACCTTTTTTGAAGGATTTCAAACCAATTTCCAAGCAATCGCTCCAGGACATTTCAGACCTAAAATGTGTGTGGGTACAAGTGGTTTTTCGGTTGTCAGGTTGCCAGTGAATTAACATATTTCGAGTAATTCCTTTGTTGGGTTTAATTAATGCGTTAGATATTTATTTCTTACCCCAACTTAACACCGTTGACCTCGCCTATAGATAGACGTTGGGGTTCCAATTTGAACATATCCTGGATAAGCAACAAATTACCCAATGCCAAGTCATAATCATCTTCGGTTGGGAAAGTGAGTTCTTGCTTTTGTTGGGTAATATTTGTGGTTAATTCTGGAAAAAAGGATACGGAGTAAAGGGTGTCAGATGTATTAAATTATAACATCAAATTGTTATTTTGAATCCCAGCACAAAATTGTGTAAATAGAACAGTGAGATCTAGTGCTAAATTGTATGATTTGTAGATCTAGTGTAGTGTATAAATTGTAGGTCTAGTGTTAATACGTTGTTTAATTGATACTTCGTTCAATATTTTGTGGGAAATTATATCAAAAGAAAATAGTTTGCTTCGAAATTGCTCTGAACTGATATTTTCGTAGTGATAATATGTTTACGCAATATTATATTTTCAATGCGTTAATTAGTTGTACATAAATTTCCACCTCAAATTGTTAAATTCTTTTCTTGCCAAACCCTGTATTGAGTTCAACACATCGCGCGAAATCTTACAAAACTGGGTGCAACATAAAAATGGGTCAATCAAATTTAAAGGCTGATACTAACTTCAGTCGAACAACAGGCATAGAGCATGACACAAAAAAAAATAAATGATTGCGAAATATTGACGAAAAAGCTAAGCCAGTGTAGTACTAAGTATTTCGCAAGAAATAACGGCAACATGTATCGTGCAACATGTTAATGTTTCGAAGAAAATTTGTAACGACCAGTCAAAGTACAGGAATGAATAATTTATAACGTCAACTTTCCTTCAGTTCCCCAAAATAAAAATTAGCTTAAAAAGAGAATTTGAACGAAATGTTTTAGTTGTACGAACTAAATATAGGCAACATGTATCAATCAACATTTTCATGTTTTTAAGGAAAATTTAACCAATCAAAGGAAGTAATGATCAATGATTTCAATTTCCATTCAAAGGAGATCTAGGAGAACTAGAGAAAAAATATTCTCGTCAGCACTGACCAATTGCTGCCCAATTTCGCAGCGGAAAAAAATCCATTTGGGTGGAAGTTTTCGTGCGAATAAAGTTTGTACCAGCCAGAATATTTCAATAGTCAGCATTTTCCTAGATACATCCAAATGTTGCTAATTACATGTTGCTAGTATTTCGCTTGAATAGCTTAGTAATTTAAGTAATTGATCAACGAATTCAATCAGATTTTTTTGTTTGAGTTTTAAAATTCATTGGCGAAATATTAAGCTCATTACTGCTCTGAATGCAACAATTTAGCTTAGAGGTCTTTGTCTAGTTATTTATTTCGTGTTAAGATTTATAAAACGCCATACAAAAAAATCCTTCAAATATATGGACGAAAAATTTTCCCATCATTTTTACAATATTGCAACATGTATCCGGCAACATCTAAATGTTTATACCAAATTGTATCGAGGAATGAAATTGCAAGAAGAAATGAATAATATTAATATTGTCAACTCTAATTCCATTTATCCCAAAAATAAAATAAAATTGTTAAGTGTACAATTGACTTAAATCAAAACATAGGTGTTAACACTGATATGTTGTTGGCCAATTTCGCAGCGAACTAAATTTATGTTGCTTAATTGTTTTTACGTGCGAACGAAGTTAGTACCAGCCTTTAAAATTAATTGGTCGATCAAGATTCTCAGAACCATTCAAATTATTTATTTCGGCTAAGATTTTATAAAACTCCATACAACAAAATATTCCTGCCAGTATATCGACAAAAAGGTCCGCAATATTTCACATAAACTACAACATGTATCATGCAACATGTAAATGTATGTAAAAAGTTGTATCGACAAATGACATTGTTAGATGAAATGAATAATTTTGTCAACTCTCATTCAATTTATCACAAAGGAAAAATCCAATGAGTGTTCGAACTCACGGGCGATGTGTTAATACCTTGTTACACGGTACCAGTTCGATTTCTATGAACACATTAGTAAATGTTACACTGGAAAACAAAAAACAGCGTTCAATCATATGATGACGTTACATTTAAATAATATTAATACTTAAAATTATTTAAAGACCAGTGCAAGGACATGTATCATTATTTTCTTGCTTAATACTTTTTGTTTTTTTCCCACAAAAAACAAAGAGAATGCAAAGCAACAGACACACCCAGTAGGAAAAAGAAGCACGCAATAATGAATTACCCCAGTAGGAAAAAGAAGCACGCAATAACGCATTACAGTATGCTTACTTTCCGTTCGAGAGTAATGCTATCTTCCCTTACGAATTCCCATTACTTTCTTAAAAGAATTGCCGCCTATCTATATTGAAAGGATAAGAAGACATGATACATGCTTCCACTTTTGTTTCTAAACATAAAGTGAAGGTAATGCATGTTATCACTCGAGAAACTTCATGCTTGGATTCTACAATAACTTCTTTTTGGCAATGAAAGTGTAATGCATTGCAATATTGAGAACATGCATTCCGAATATGGTTTCTTTTTGGAAGAATTTGTAAGTTATGCTTTCCAAAAGCATGCATTTTCCCCTTCTCGATACATGACAACGTAAGCAATAATACTTCTTTTCTCGCTTACAGTGTAATGTATGCGTAAGGTATAAAAAAGTATTTAAAATTTTTGTTTTATCAAATAAAATTTTAAAATTTATAAAATGCAGATAATAATTACTACGTCTCACGCCAGTAGCAGAAATGAAATGACAGAGAATTAAATTTTTTCTTTTGTCTGAAAAAATGTTTTTTGGTTTAGGCTTTGCATGCCGTTTCTAGTTTCTTTTAGTAAGTGTAGAAATGAAGTATTCAAAATTGGCCGACGCTTAGCAAGAGCTTCGGATTTCTTTTTAGGATTTGCTTTGCATACCTTTTCTAGTTTCTTTTAGTAAACAACAAAATGAAGTATTCAAAACTTGCCTTACCATTGGAAGTACTTTACCAAATTTCCGACTGGGCATGTATGTACATACATACGTCGCCATGTTCGTACATACCATAGACTAATACTTATAGTATACCTAATAATTCTCTCACCAAATTTCTGACATTTGGCCTGGTGTGATATTTACGTTTGATGTTGAAAAGAATTGCTTTACTAATACCTGATAGAGGCAATGGTTCAAAACAACGAACAAAATAACAACAACGGCATTTCGTTTTATGTATTAAAATTATTGTGTTAAATACAACACAAATGTATGCTAACACTAACAGGCAATAAAAAAGTTTAAAACATATTTAAATTTCACAGTTTTTCACCAAAACGACATGAACATTTAAAGCAAGAAGTTATTGTAATTCCACCTGGTTTATGTCACTTTTCGTCAAACAACTCTCTATCAAGAAGAGTGTGAAAGGAAACGTCAGATGAGCCAAATATTCTCCCTAGTATGATTTACTCTATGGTACATCCGCTACACAAGGTCACACAATTTTCGTTGCTCTCTTGCTATCTCATTTTTATGTACGTATAACCACGTTATTATTCTCTTTGCTCTGAGAGTGCTCCGCACCCACATAAGACAACTATTCGCTGCCGTTACATCAATGTGTGTGTTTTTTTTTTCGCAGTCTGATAATCTGTGTTTCGCAGTCGGACAAATCTGTGTTCCATATTGGGGAGGGTCATCCTTATCATTTGGGGGTATGAAAAATAGATGTTGGGCTATTCTGAGACCTACCCGATATGCACACAACATTTTATACAAATCGGTCCAGCCGTTTCGGAGGAGTTTAACACCAAACAATCTGTGATCGCAGTCGGACAATCTGTATGATCGCAGTCTGACAACTTTGTGATCGCTGTCGGACAAACTGTATTTGGATGTATTCACTTTGTGAATTTAATGCCTACCTGCGCCTATAGATGTTAACACATCAAAAATAAAATTGTACTGTAAAATTGGCTCAAACGAAAATATAGTCGTTAACACTGACGTGTTGCTGACAAATTTGCGTCGGAAAGCGAGCGTTCTTAATATTTTTCGTGCGAACGATGGGACGATCAAGTTTTTCAGAACCATTGAAATGTTGCTGGTTAAATGTTGCTGGTTAAATGTTGCTGATATTTTGGGTGAATTGCTTAGTGCTACACTGGCAGATATCACTCTCTATTTTTGTTCAGAGTTTACTTAAAAACAGAGTAATGTTTGAGTTGTCAATACTGATATATTTTTCTGGCCAATTTACCAATGAAACAAGTTGATGACGCTGAATGTTTTCCTTGGGAACGCAGTTAGTGCCAGCCTTAACATTTGATTGATCTATAAAATTTTCTTAGAAACATTCAAATGCTGCTAGTTGCATGTTGCTGATATTTCGCTCGAATTACTTAGAACTACACTGACAAAGAATCTTCATCGTTATCACTGACTCTTTTTTTTAGAGTTTAAACAATTTTCGTTCGAAATATTAAGCTTAGTACTGACATGTTGGCAACATTTTAGCTTAATGGCCTGTACTATTTTCAATGATTACAGTAGCTACAAAAAACATGCCTGCAGAAAATCATCGAAAAACTTCCTCTACTGTATACCTACGAAGTTTCGCGCAATATCAGTAACATATGTCGAGGTACATGTAAATGTTTGTATGCAAAATATAACGAGCCATCAAATTGCCGGAAGAAATTAACTACCATTAAATTTATCAAAAAGAAGGAATTAAACTTTTACTATATCACAGAGTTGAATTTTTCTGTGGTCTAGATGTTTTGATAAACGGGGTGGTGTGTGTCAGTTACCGGAGAATATGGTGGCAAAAAGCCGTCTGTTCTTGTGTTGGAATTATGGACCTTTCAGTGTATGTTGATACTTAGAGATCTTCGATCTGTTCCAATTCGCATAAGGAAATTGCATAATTGAGTTTGTGTACATATGTACGATTGACAGTAGTTAGACATCTGATGATGAACTTGTCACGGAGTTCGAATCTATCCATGTCAATGATAGTGTTTAACTGAATTGTCTATTATTCCAACAAAACCTGAACATTTTTCAATTGCAAGCTTGTAGTATGAATTTCTCATTACTTAAAATAGAAAAACGTAAAAATGGAGAAAAATATTGTCATCAGCACTGAAGATTTGTTAACCAATTTCGTAACAAACCAAATTGATATTGCTCAGTGTTGTTCGTGGTACGAAAACTTTATTTCCACTAAAATAATTGAGCGACATCAATTTGTTTTGTTGGAAAATAAAAAAAAAAATGGTTTGCCATTACATCCCATGGAGGAATTGGGGAGAGCTTCTCACAACCAGTGAGCTGTGCGCTTTATAGTTTTTATACTCACTGATTGGGACCTACAGTTTTACACCGGTTCCGAACGGTATTTTGAGAAGCTTTTTCATGGCTAAGTACTCGTTAGTGTCGCCGTCACTAAGCGAGGTGACCGTCGTCGAAAGAAATTTTAAGGTGGTCGGAGTAGGAATCAAACCCAGGACCTCCTGTACAAGAGGCGCGCACACTACCATTACACCACCGACGGCCACTTGGTGCAATGGCCAGAAAAATATCAATGTTGACCACTCAATTTTTGTTTTAGGATTTTTAGTTTTTTTTGTTTGAAACCAAAATTTTTTTTGGGTTATTGAATGCGATTTGACAATGCTGATCATGGCTTCCTGCAATTTGTTTGGTCGTTTGATTTTAAAGAAACTTCAACTGTTGCTTTATCCATGTTGCTGAGTCACAATTCACTGGTGAATATATTTCGGCGATATTTTGCTGGCAGTTTTTTGTATGGGGTTTTGTAAAATATTGCCCAAATTGTACGGGACTTTAGTCTGTATACAATAATATTGCCAAATGTCAAACAAAAATGTATTCATAGTAAACGTTAATTTGTGTCACAGCAACATTTGCCGAAATGTTTAAATAAATGTTGCACTTTTGTTGAAAGACCACATAAGTTCGGCCACACAGAACAATAATTTTGAAAAGAGGTTGTTGAGGTTGTCACGACTGAATTTAGTTCCAACAACTTAATTTCGGTTGAAGCAACGTATAATGCGGTTGTGACAACCCATAATGCGGTTGTGGCAACCCCTAATGCGAGTGAGACAACCTCTAATGCGGTTGTGACAACCTCTAAAGCGGTTGTGACAACCTCTAAAGCGGTAGTGACAACCTCTAAAGCGGTTGTGACAACCTCTAATACGATTGTGAAAACCTATAATGCGGTTGTGACAACCTCCAATTGTGGTGTGATGACATCAAATGTGATTGTGACAACCTCTAAATTCAGCTACGGTCAATGAGGTTATTTTTCAGTAGGTTTACTTTAGATCTACATTCAAAAAAACGGTTTACAACAAACATGCTCGGTATTTCGGTAAACATACCGCACACTAACTACAAAAGAGTCATAACTCAAAATTTAAAAATTTTTCAGTTGAGACAAAAAACTGGTTGTTGTAAATTAAAAAAAAGGTATACGTATTTGTTTAAGAAAGAAGAGGGTGAATGGTGACAGATTTTTGCAGCCGATACAAGGTCTTTTTGTTGTTGTTTGGATGCAAATAAATATCTTTGTAGCTTGTCGCAAATTAAGTATGCTTGTGTCCAAACGCATTATGTTTGCTATTCAATATTACATGTTGGAGACACAATGATTAATAGGTTATAATAAAAGAAACACAAATATGTGTTTGTTTGTTGAAAACTGCTGAAAACAAACACGTGACAGACAATAAAGGAATAAATAAAAGCAGATTTTTAATTAATCAAAACAATGTTGCAAACATATGCATGGCTCCTTCATAATATTGCAGGCGCCGTTTTTCAGAGTGTAGAAATTGTCAGTGGTTATTGTTTTTAAGCAAAAAAATAAAATTTGACAATTATGAGCTATGACACTTTTGTTGTTTGGGTGCGATATGAGTTTTGTTCTAGCAAACGTTTTGTCATTTACTGCGAACAATTTATTGTTATGGCAATACATTTGCTTTAAAATTAGATAAATTGTCTGCTGTTAAACAGCAAACATTGTTTGTTGTTAGCAAAAAAATATTAGTTTTTGAGTGTAGTTAACAATGTTGCTGAAAGTCTATAAAATTTACAACATGTTGTCGCTTCTTTCACGGACTGACAATATTTTCCACCACATAATGCGGCCTAGTTCCCACTTATATCTCACCTTCAGTATTTAAATAGTTGTCGGCCTTATTTTTTAGTTCCTTCCAATCCGTTGTAAATCTTTTCAGTGTATTAATCGAGTTGATGGGATTGTTAAGATATTTTTCGCGATTTTCACCAACACTTCCGTGCATGGCTTGAATTTCTTGAGTTTTCCTAGAAATCAAAACAAGTTGATTATAGTTGTAATTAAAGTAGGAGATATAAATAAATCTACGCATTCTACCTTTTTAATACAACTAAACTTTGTTCTTGTGTTTCGATGTAATGCCTTAGGGAATCAATTAAAACTTTTTCGGTATGAAACATTTCCAACAGATCATCTTGGCCATTTGATGAGGAAGCTGTTAGTTCACTATTCACTTTAACATTCAAGTTCATGAGCATGGTAACTATCGAAGTTATTAGCATAAAATACCACATTTTGGCCGTTGACTTGGCTATCTATGTTTTATTTTTTTGGTTGGTTTGATGGTTGTGTCTAATGGCGGCTTCAGAGTTCACTGGCCTTTGTCGACCTTTTTGTTCTTTTGAACAGTTTTTGCCTGTTGGTCGTTTTGTTGTAGAGTGACTCCCCGTCTTGACTCTATAGCTCTTGAATGAATAGTTATTGTGGCCCGTCTTAAGCTATGTTTCCATTGTACTCTTGTTCGTTTATACTTTATTATGATTATTATATATTTATTTTAGTATATTGTCTTTAAGGTTTCAATGATTTTGAGTTGTTAACGTTGTGAGCTCTGCTCTTAAACTAAGTATTAGATTTAAGATGAGTTCGTTAATAGCTTAAGTTGAGTTCGAAACCCATGGAATAACTCAAAAGCTTTTGGGTTATATACGCGGTATGGGGTTAACAAAGGTCAGGTCAGAAACGTGTTCTTTCATAACTCTTTCGATTTCTTGATTTTTTTTATTGAAATATTTTTCCTAGTTAATTATGGATACTAAGTGTTGTTGTTCCCTGATAACAGGTATTTCTAGAATTTGCTTTGTGTTATTGAATTTATGTAATTTAGTTATCTGCCATTATTGTTTTCAATACAGTTTGATATTATTTTATAAATTTATCATTCCGATGTCTATCTGCCATTTGTTGTACGACTACATTGTGTTTTCCCTTCATTACTTGTTCATTATTTACTCAATTGACTCGAACTTTAACTAAACACATTAGTTTTTGGCTTGTTCGTCTATCATTTCATACATTTGTTTAGGGTCGTTTGTCTTGCCGGTGTTGACGTGACTTTAACAAAATGTTGTCAGTTGTCTGTTTGCAGAGCTGTTGGCTGTCACTGTATTGACAACATTTAGTGTATTGTTTCCAAAAGTTATTTTATATACGTGCATTTGAAGTACTAGTGCTTCCAAACGAATTCATTGGAGACCAATATTAGACATGTCAGAGCAAATGAATTGACATATCAGTACATGTGGTCTATTTTGATAGGGTTCAACTGGTCCAAAAGAGTAGTGGGAATTGTTAAAGGAATGTTTTGCTAGAAAATAAATAACATGATCTTGCATTTGTATGAATATGAAATGGTTATAGGGAATTTGTGACAAATGTGTAGGGAAAGCATCTGAATAATTTGTAAATTGTAATTGAAACTGAAATTTTTCATAAACGAATGGGAAAATTACATTGTAAAGGATACACGTGGAATCGATTTAAAAAAAATTTTAATAATATCAGAACTTCTAAATTATAGGTCGAATCAGTTTAGAATGTGTCAGACGTATGTAGGTGAGGAGACAGGCATTACGAATATTATATTTAGAAGCACCCTGTTATAAAGCACATCGTGCTAAATGGTATCAAAGTATACCACATTGGATGAATTTCATGTAAAAATCGAGATGCATTGAACCCGACCCCCTCAGATATCGATGAAATTTTGTTTATAGCTAAATTTGATCAATACAAACAAACCCTCATTTTTAGAAATGACTGTTTTGCGATTTTTTGGGCGTGGCACAGTGGGAAAGTTTTCGAAAAAACGCGAAAATGGTCGAAAAGAGCTCCATCTGAACTACAATAACTCAGAATCGGCTGAACCGATTTCCATGATCTTGGTATCATTCAAAAGATATTTTAACAGGCTTTATGACACGTTTAAAGAAAAATTTTATAACAAAAAAAAATTTTAACTAACGAAAAAACTAAAAAGATCAAGGGTTTAAAATATACGCGTAAAAATTGTAATGGGATATCTTGCCTTCTCGAAACTGTTTATAATTATGAATTTCGGTACCTTCATCAGGTGCATTTATATAGCAATTTTTAAGGCAAGCAAGAACTTTTTGGGGTTAAATCATATTCATAATTTTCCTGGGACAATGTTTATTTATTTTACCTGTAAATATGAAATATAACGGCAATTACTAGAAGTGACACTACTTAAAAAATTATATAAAAAAAACTAAAAAAGAACCCATATTTATTTTTTGATATGGTATAGGTGAAGGATAAACCTTTCTAAAAAAATAATACACTGTAAAAAAACCCTTGATCTTTTTGGTTTTTTCGTTAGTTAAAATTTTTTTTTGTTATAAAATTTTTTACAGTGTGTTTTTTATTTAAACGTGTCATAAAGCCTCTTAAAATATCTTTTTAATGATACCAAGATCATGGAAATCGGTTCAGCCGATTCTGAGTTATTGTAGTTTAAATGGAGCTCTTTTCGACCATTTTCGCGTTTTTTCGAAAACTTTCCCACTGTGCCACGCCCAAAAAATCCCAAAACAGTCATTTCTAAAAATGAGAGTTTGTTTGTATTGATCAAATTTAGCTATGAACAAAATTTCATCGATATCTGAGGTGGTCGGGTTCAAAATTTCAGTTTTATCTCGATTTTTAAATGAAATTCATCATTGATGTTATTCAAGGTCACTGGAATACAAAATGTTCGCAAGCAGAGATGTGGAGTTTTCTTAAAATGTTCAAAATTTCGATTGAACTCCGACTCTCAGCTTCACAAAAAAACCAACCGCATTTAAATGTTTTATTGATTAGAGGTATCAATCAGACAGTGGAGCCGACCTGATATTATCGGTGGCTGCGCACAGTGCTACATTTCTCGAAAAATATTGAAATAATTCAGCCGTTTCCAAATGTAATTTTGGAAAAAAATATTACATTAGTTTTGCAAAATAAGACAAAAGCCCTTGAAATCCGCGACTTTTTAAGGAAACGGCTTGCAATTAAAGTCAGAGCATTAAAAAATACCAAGTTTTTGTATGTACATTAGGATGGGTCAATTTTTTGCACACCAAGAGTATAACAGAAACGTAATCTATGGCAAATTTTATGAAAATGTTCCAAAGAAACCATGGTTCTAAAATCAAAATCGAGCCCGCGATTTGTCACCTGAAAATTTCTATAGATATTAGCGTAAAAAATCGACCCAAAAGCCATTCTTTTGAAACTTGATACTGTTCGATTTCGTTGAAATTTCGCACATATATTCTAGTCGTTGCTGCCTTTACAAGGACGTTTATTTTAATTCGAAACTCCCCATGGTTCATATTTAATAGCTGTGTGTAAATTTGGTCATCTGCATCTAACATTACACATACAAATTGACCCACCCTAATGTACATATTTGAAAAAAATCTAAAAGTAAACTCATTTTATGGATACTAGAGTTTCATATCTCTCACACAGCTGGCTCCACAGCCCTCTAAATTCTGACGTTTTAAAAAAACGCATTTATCGACAAAAGTCTCGACTTGCAAACGTATCCCGCGATTTGTTAAACTAATTCTAAAATAACATACTTTCATATTACAAAAAAAAAAACAAGTTTCCCCAAATATCTTCAGAACCATATAGGCAAATCGAACACTACTCCTCCATACGCATTTCGGAAAATTGGTGTCACTACATTTTTATCAATAGTAGAGGAATTTGATTGGGAGCCTTCTGTTCTCAATCTTGTGCCTATGACTTTTTGGAACGAAGTTCCTTATAACGGGTCCGCCAAATAACTATTTTTTTTGAAAATGGTATAAAAAAAACTACTGAATATTTTCTCAAATTTCTTTTTTTATTTGAAAGTACAATCCTTCCGGTTAATAATGGAAAATAATTTCATTCCAACACGATCGGACCAATTTTTAAGCACATTATCGATTGTGTGCAGCTGTATTTCACCAATGGCTTCACGAATATTGTCCTTCAAAGCGTCAATTGTCTCTGGCTTGTCGGCGTAACACTTATCTTTGAGGGCACCCCACAAATAACAGTCCAACGGTGTCAAATCGCAGCTCCGACGTGGCCAAACGACATCAGCTCTGCGGCTGATAATGCAAAACAACGAGTGTAGCTTCGGCTGTGTGGCACGTAGCGCCGTCCTGTTGAAACCAAATGTTGCCAATATCCTCCTCTTCAATTTTTGTGAACAAAAATTCGTTCAACATGGCCCGATAACGATCGCCATTGACTGCAACGGCCACTCCTTGCTCATATTCGAAGAAAATTGGCCCAATTATGCCTCTGGACCAAAATTCTCACCAAACAGTGACTCGTTTTGGGTGCTTCGGCTTTTCAATGTATGCGTGCGGGTTTTCTGTGCCCAAATGCGACAATTTTGCTTGTTTACATACCCGCCAAGATCAAAATGAGCTTCATCTGAAAATATGATTTTTTTGGCAAAATCGGCATCTTCTGTAAGTCGATCGCAGGCCCATTTTCCCCATATTTCCCAGCGTTGTTCAAGCGTATACACAACCATATTCGTTCAGCGGAAGGATAAAACTAATTATCTGTCAAATCAGACATGAGCTAAGTGTTACGATTCACGAAATAAGCACTAGTTGAAAATAAAAACGTTAAATGGCGGACCCCTTAGGAACGTTGCGGGATGGGGGCTAAATAGAAAAAAATTAAACAAATTTTTTTTAACACTATTATGCTGTAACCCAGTATTATCAACTATATTGGGTACTTTTGCTTTGATTTCTGTCTAGACTAACGTATGTTCGGTTCTTGTTTCATAGAAAGTTTTCTAAGTGGAGCCTGTATCCAATATTTAGTATATATAATAGTTTTGAACCCAATAAAAATTAAATTTAGAGAAACCAAAGTGAAAGAAGTTCTTAAACAAGTGACTTTTCTTAAAAAAAAGCTAAATTTTTTTTAAAAAAAACCCTGTTCATATTCTTAAACAAAGTACCTTTTCTTAAAATAATACCGTATCTTAAAGAAGTACCTTTTCTTAAAAAAAGTAAATTTACTAACAAAACGTAAATTTTCTTAAAACAAGTATTTTTTGAAATAAGTACCTTTTCTTAAAAAGGTATATTTTCTTAAAAAAATTGCATTTTCTTAAAAAACTACCTTTTCTTTAAAGAGTTCATTTTTCGTTAAACAAAATAACTTTACTTGAGCTAAGTACCTACTCTTAAAAATTCACCTATTATTGAAAAAAGGAACAATTCAAAAAATTCATACTCTTATGGATTTTTCTTACAGAAAGTACTAATTCTTAAAAATAGTACATATTCTTCAAATATTAGTTTTTTAATAAAAGAAGCACCTCTCTTTAAAAAGAGACCATTTCGGGAGATTGTAATACATATTCTTACAAAAAGGACCTAAAAATATACATTTTTTTTTAAATACAGTCTATAAAAAAAATTTCTTAAAAAAGGTTATCATTTTACAAAAAGTATCTTTTCTTAAAAATCCATTTAAATTATCGTATTGTTTAACGGGCGCCTTATGCGTGTTGGAACTAACTAGTATATAATATACAGCGAAAGGAACTTCGTTCCAACAGGGTATCCCCTGACACGCCATCTGTTTTTTTATGTCTTCTTCGTTAGGTCGGCTAGTTTTGGAACCGCCCTCGTACATGTGATTATTGTCAATCGTTTTGTGATCAATATGTGAGTAATATTTTAATTTTGTATAAGGATGTTTAGCAATTCTAATCGAAATATTGGCTACATTTAATAAATCTTGGAAAAACAGTCAATCCCGCTGGAATTTTCACTTTATGACCTCAAGCCAAACTAATTCAACACAAATGTTCTTACCATACTTGCATAATTCTTCAGAATTTTCTTTTATCTCTAATAATATGGTTTTTTTTTAACAAATGTTTAATTGCCTATTTTGATTTTAATAAAATATTTCTAATTTTATCTTTCCTTTTTAATTTTTATTCCAGGTAAGTTACACTCTTTTCACATATTTTTGATACGGTAAGTTTTTTTAAATTGCTTAAAAGCTCGAAGCAACAACATATACAAAATTTCTTCCAGAACTGCCATTATTTTTGTTCGACACAGACGGTTTCATAAACAGGAATACTAAAAGACTCGAATGGCAGCGTTGTCTGAATATTTTTTGTTTTATTAATTTGTTGCTGTTTTCCAAATATGTTCTTTTATTTTTTATATGTATATTTCTAGAGAATTGTCATAGCTCGTTACCAAAACAGTCTTCAACGGTTTTTAATAAAAGCCCCAATTGGATGAATGCACACTTTTGTAAATCGAGTGGCCAGTTTACAAGATGTGAACGATTGTGTTTCGAAAAAATATATATATTTTTTTTTAAATTAAAGTATTTTCACTTTCCAAGCCTCACGAAAAATATAAAGTCGTTTATAAAAAAATCCTGTTCACATCTTGACAGACGGATACAATCGTATTATAGAATTTAAGACATTGTTAATGTAAATCCGTTAACAAACAACGGGGTTAAAAATCGTAATACGTAAATTTTCTTGGGAAATTTAGCTCAAAAGGCTTAAACTTTGTTGTTTATGAACAGATTTTGGTAAACTATAGCCTAACTTTTTTATTACATTCAATGAAAGCCAGTATATAAAGTAGTGTATTGTTGTGTTCGAACTTCGCGGGCGATTCGAAAGCTAGCTGACCTAACAAAGAAGACAAAAAAGTTGCGAAAAATTTTCATTATTTTTCAACATAATCTCCTTTTACCTCGACACAATTTTTCCGGCGATATTCAATAGCTTCGATACCCTGTTTATAGTAATATCTGTCAAAGTCATTAAAATAGCCATCAACCGCAGACTCCACCTCTTCTTTATTGGCAAATCTTTTACCACCGAGCCCAAAGTCCGAGGAAGCTAAATCTGGCGAATAAAGTGCGTGATGAAGCAATTCGAACTTTAATTCACTAGTTTTAGCTGACGAAACAACCCTTTCTTTTTCGCCAAATTCTGCTTTTTTTCCACAATATCATCACCTAAACGCTGCAATAAATTAGCATAACATTCGCCGTTGATGGTTTTTCCTTTCTGAAGATAATCAATAACAATTGTCCTACGCGCATCCCAAAAACCAGACGCCATGACCTTGCCTGCAGATGGAACCTTCTTCACCTTTTTTGACCATTCCAGTCCACTGCATTGACTGTTCCTTTGTCTCAGGTGTGAAGTTATCGACCCATATCTAATGCATGGTTATAAATCCATGCAAAAATTCGCTATATTGCGGTCAAACATCGCCAAACACTCTACGGAAACATCTTCACGACGGCGTTTTTGCTCTATTGAAAGCAAGCGCGGCACCCATCTTGCACACAGCTTTCTCGTCCTCAAATCTTCGGTCAATGTACGGTGTTCAGCAGTTTTTGTCACGCACCTTCAGCCGCCGATCATCTTAACCGTGTCTGGCGTGGACACCTCAATTGGTCGACCACTATGGTGTTCGTCTTGGTAGATCATAAGGCATCGTTTAAGCTCTGCTACCCAATATTTTACAGTCGTAAACGAAGGAGCAGACCCCCCAGTGTAGAACCTTGATCGGCTTTAATATTACTTGTACTGAGACGTTTCATATGGAAATATTCAATTTCATAACGGTGATCAATTATTTCCATGTTTAGAAATTTACTGAGATCGTTAACTTGTGACGGCTCAAATAAAAATACTAAATAACGTGGCGGCTTGAAACTTAAAACATATGTTTTATAAGGTTGCCACTTTTCAACAAAATATTTTTTTTCAAACTACTGGCACCATCTATAGGTCAGGCCGGCTAGTTTTGGGTTCGCCCTCGTGACACATACAAATGGACAAACGTAAGTGGATAAGAAGGAGAACTTACGAGACAGATAAACCCACATTGAAATGGATTCGAGTAACTGCCTCTTTCGCTCTTGCGTTGTCACACACGGCAATTTTACTTGCGCAAGTGTTGAGTGGCCGTCGGTGGTGCAATGGGTAGTGTGCGCACCTCTTGTACTTGACATACTGGGTTCGATCCCTGCTCTCACCACCTTCATATTTCTTTCGACGGCGGTCACCTCGCATAGTGACGGCGACACTATCGAGTATTTAGCTATGCAAATGCTTCTCAAAAATACCGTTTAGAACCGGTGTAAAACTGTAGGTCCCAATCAGTGAGTGTAAAACTAGGACACGCACAGCTCACTGGTTGTGAGAAGCTCTCCCTAATGCCTTCGTGGGATGTAACGGAAAACCATTTATTTTTTTATTTTACGTGTTGAGTTAATTGCAGAGAGAGGGGAAGAGCTTCCATTCTCCATTATGGAAGCTCTTCCCCTCTCTCTCCTATAAGCTCAAGACTTGCGCAAGTAAAATTGTCGTGTGTGATCCTGGAGCTTATGTTTTCATTCGACGTCCAGAAACAGGCTACAAAAGTTTTGAAACAATTCTCAATAATCTGAGTTTAGTTTAGCCTTATACAAGGTGTTTTAAAAGAAGTCATCCGATGTTGTTTGGCTCTCATTTTTTTTTTCTAAATGAAAAACTTCGATTCTGTTTTTTGATTAAGTTTATTTGAACCTTTAGAATTTTATTGATTAAGTTGAGAAGATGATATCGGTTATATACGTGCCGTCACAATTGATTACCATACGGGCTCGTTTTATGGTATTTTTCTTCACTTCTGCGAGAACTTCGGGGGACAGATTCCCGCACTCGTGTCGAATGTTGACCTTGAGGGCTTCCAGGGTCTCGGGCTTGTTCACGTAAACACGGGACTTCAAAAAACCCCACAAAAAAAGTCTGGAACGGTTAAATCGGGCGATCTTGCGGGCCAGTGCAAATCGCCAAAACGAGAGATGAGGCGATCCGGGAACGCCGCCTTCAGAATATCGGTTGTGGCTCGCGCAGTTTGTGCGACATGTTTGTGAACCACATGTCTTCCAGTCCTAATTTGTCGAATTACGGCAGAAAAAACTCGGTTAACATGGCCCTGTAGCGCGCACCGTCCACTGTTGTCGTTTGACCAGCGGCGTTCTCGATAAAAATGGCCCGATGACTCCTCCAGCGTGAGCAGCGCCCCATGCAGTCACTTTGAGTGGGTGTAATGGCTCCTCGTACATCACTCGTGGATTTTCGGTGCCCCAGAAGCGATGGTTTTGCTTGTTTAAGTACCCGCTGATGTGGAAATGAGCCTCATCGCTCATTATGATTTTGGTGGAAAAGTCGTCCACGAGATTGAGGATGACTTGGGCGTAGGTTACACGCGTTTGGCGGTCGACAGGCAGCAGCTGATGCACGGACTGGACTTTGTATGGGAACATGCGCAGGTCTTTGACCAAAATTCGCCATAGGGACGACCGGCTGATGGCTAATTGCGAGGCACGGCGTCTGGTCGATGTTTCCGGCGACAGCTCGACATCCTCGGCAACAGCGGCGATATTCTCGGCAGAACGGGCGCTCCAGGGCCGGCCACTCCTGGCAACGTCTCGTGTGGTCCCATACTCTTCAAGGTTAGTGGCCAAACGGCGCAGTGTTTGCGCAGTCGGTGTCGGATGGCCGGGAAATCGGCGACAGTATTCGCGCTGCGCCAACACCACAGACTTATAGCTCCATGGCTTGTTTACATGTATTCTACATCTGTCTAGTCCACATATGTCATAACAGATTTGACATTGGCGGACATTTGCAAAAAATAAGAGCATCTTCCAATAGGGTGGTCACTTTTGAAACACCCTGTAATTTCGTTAATACTTATATATCGAAATACTTGTTGAGAAGCGAGTTGATGATTTCCCTCGGTGGACAGCGAATATGTTTATGTAGACTAAAGAAAAAGAAACAAATTTTTTATATATTTCGTGAGGGCTGATAATGAAAATTTTAAAATTTAAATAAAAAAATAAATAATTTAAAATTTTGACCAAAAAAATCATATTTCCAAAAAGTAAATAATATATATATATATTCTTAACGCGCCTACCGATTAACAAAAACAACATTTGGTGGGTTTATTAAAAACTTCCTACATTTTTTAAAAGCAGAAATCAGACTAAACACAGGAAAAAATTAAAAAACAACTTCTGTAATTCAAAAATTATTTATGTTTTTTATGTATACTAATACCTGGTTTGGCCTCAAAGTTAAAAAAAAAAATTTTTAATTATGTCATATGTCCTTAAAAATTGTGCCGTTTGCAAAACCATTATGCTAAAGGAGGCTTTTCTTGAATCAAATTGTAATTGCAACTCAAAAAACTAATGATGCAGTTCGATTCCTCGTACCCGTCCTCTCCGCTCCCAGTTTTCGAGCACTTTTCCACTAAATCATGAATAGCACATTCAGTATTGACTTGTAAAGCTTGAAGAGAGTCTGGTTTATTGCTAAAGATAAATGACTTCAAATAACCCCACAAGAAATAGTTTAATGGTGTTAAATCACAACTTCTTGGAGGCCTTTCAATGTCACAATTTCTTGAAATAATCGAATCTCCAAAGTTTTCTCGCAATAATTCGGTTGGTGCAAGTGCTGTGTGGCATGTAGCCCCTTCTTGTTGGCACCAGATTTTGTCAAAATCGACTTCTACCAATTTCGGCTATATAAAATTGGTTGTCATAGAGTTTGGACATTCCCAAATGTTGACAACGTCTTGGAATGGAAAAATTGCGGTCATCGGCAACACTTGCTTGAACGGTAGCAATATTTTCATTATTTCGAGCAGTTATTTTGTCTTATTGGCATTTGAACGTTATGTAAAGAAAATGTACGCTCGTAATTTGCAACAATTCGACGAATAGCGACCACAGGTGTACGATAATTACGACCATAAAATGGTAAAAGCTCACGCAAAGTTGGTTGCAATTGGAAAACGATTATTTTGATAAAAGAATTGAATAATTTGTAAATGTTGTTCTTGCGTCTATCTCTACATGAAGTAATTGTAAACATTACTGAATACGTTGACCGAAATGACCGAAACGTCATTGGATTGGAAAACGGGATTGTAACGACCCAGAACTAATCTCGAAAAAATGTTTTAATTTCAGTAATCAGGAAATCAATACACATCTTTGGGAATCCCCACATTTGAAGTAGCTGAAAAAGCGTTTTTTTTAGTACAACGTTTATTTTAGTACTTATAAACTGAGTTTTTATTTTTTAACTCTGTGGTTTTATATTCAGTTAATTTTTTGTCTTATTAGTTTCTCATTTATCTTGTCAAATGCGCGGGTCGACAATCGCCTTCTGTCACTCATTGAGTAGGAAACAAACTAAGTTCACCTACTGGATTGAGAGTATGACAGTTAAAACCAAATATTTTATGGATGACTTGTTAAAACATCTGTTTCTATTGTTATGTTGGTAACTGTTGACTTTAGACACTGTTTAGGCTCTATACAAAACGCTTTGCGGGCAGTTTTACATAATAAAGTCAGTAGCGTTGTCATGACGAAACTCATATCTTCATGACGTATTACGCGAAATGAAATGAAAAGTGCGCAGAGCGGGTATTGAAGCAACGTTTTCATGTACAATAGTCACGCAAGTTAACTATTGCACCATCGACGATGGACACATCGCCAATTTGATAGAATTGTTTTTAGCATGTATTTGCAAAAGTACTAAAATCTCCCAAACCAACTGGAGATAAAGGGTTAAAATGATTTACGAAATTCTTTCCCATGCAATTTAAATAAATAACTTTACATATAAATTTAAGATTTGGGGCCATTATCACTACACCTAGTTAGAACTAACAAAGAGTTAAAATTTTAAAATTCCATACAAACTGACAGCTGAAACCCTGAGTTAGCTTTTATTATACGATATCCAGAGATGGTGATAATGGGCGTGGATGTTTATTTAAAAATTACTACGATCAGAAACAATTGTGTTAATTACATGAGACCACAAAACTCTACTATACCGACATAGCGATAAACCATTTGCGGTTTTTACTCTATTAACTGAATACATTCATCCAGTATAAAAATCAACCTCTGAACTGTCAAAAAGTCCATCCACTTGAAAAAAATAAAATTTCCCATGAAATTTTAAATATTAATTTAAAGTTTAAAATTTTTAAATTTGAAAATTTAAACTTGAATGTGACAATGAGAAACTTTCATATAATATTTCTATTGGCAGTTTAAAATTTTGAAAATTTTAATTGAAATTGAAAATTTTATTAACATTGTATAACTTTAGTTTTTAACTGGAAATTATGTAATAAATTTAATGGTTGTATGTAAGAGTCTTTAGATTTTTTGTGTTTGAGTTGAAATTTAAGTCGGTATTCAGTTCTTATGAAATTTTCATTCCGTAAGAAATAAAATAATTGGTCGGTCATATTTGATTTGCTACACGTTGCCGCAGCAACATATTTCAGGAAACATGTACATGTTTGCAAGCATTGTTTTCATGAATTGAAGATCTGCTGCTTGTTTATTTCTTTGTTGTCTGTCCAGTTTTTATTTTCATTGGTTTTCAACAAACAAAGCCGCATTTGTGTCACAAAAACATATCTTATAGCCTTTTAATTATTGCTTCTTAAACATGTATTATTGGATATCAAACACAATGTGTTTGGGCACAAGCGTAGTAGTATATTTGCGACAAGCTACAATTACGTTATATTTGCATCCAAACAACAACAAAAATTTCGTAAGCAAAATCAATTACAAGGATCTTATGACAAAGTTATTTCGTACAAAACAATTGTTTGATAATAACATTTCGATTACATTAACCAACAAATGTAACACCACATGCATTTAAAATAAATATCATGGAGTGCGAAGACGATCATTTACGCATTACCCACAGGGTATGAGGAAAATAATGGGTAGCTACTCATGACAATGGGGAATTACCCATTTCCTACAGGGTAATGGGGAAAATAATGGGTCGTAACTAACGAGAATGGGGAATTACCCACCACGATTACCCATTACCCTCAGGGTAATGAAAAAATAATGGGTAGTGACCCACGACTATGGGTTATTACCCATCACGATGACCCATTATCCTTAGGGTAATGGCGAAAGTAATAGGTAGTTACCCACAACGATGTGTAATGAGTTACCCAGGGTAAACCATCCCAATTTTTGTTCGAAAATATGAAAGAAATGGAAATAATTTCTACATATTGGAATTTCTACATATCAAAAAAATAACCAATTTTTAAGGGTTTCTAAGGGGTTTTCATAAAGTGATCCAATTCGTATGGAAGAATTTTTTTCAAAAAATGGACAAAATTTTAAAATCGTTAAAATATAAAAGTGACTATAACTCGGAAACGGTGCTTCCAATCGCAAAAATAATAATTTTGTACCGCCAAGGGAGGCATTAGACATTAGATGTCTTAAATATGACATCACTTTTTTTTAAATCGCTAAAACTAACATTTTTCGAATAAAAATCGCTAAAATGCCCTCATGTTTATAAGTCGAAAACGGAGCGGAGCGTCCAATCGAAAAAGTAAGCAATTTTTGATAATTTTCTAAGAGTCTTTCATAAAGTGGTCCAATTCGTATAGAAGAATTTTTGAAAAAAATTGGCAAATAAAAGAGAATTGCTAATATAAAAAAGTGGCTATAACTAGGAAACGGTGCATCCAAACAATTTTAATTTCAGCGAATTAAAAAGGGAATGTGTCAGTTTCCGACATTGACGATTGTGTGGCCCCGCTGGCTGCTTCGGTTCGATTCGCTATGGAGGAGTCTCTACTCCGAAAACCTCGCTGTGCAAGGTCCCTCCCAGAGTTTCCACCCTTTATCATTGTCCTGATAAAGGAGAAGAAGAGGATGAAATGGAGGATGCACAGAACGCCTGACCTGCTGCGGAAACTTGCGCTTAAGATTGGAATAAATGGTCTCAGTAGATATATAGACGAACCACCGGCTTGATTACTTGCGCAATATATGGGTGGATGAAAAGACCTTCAGGAACGTCAAAGGTGCTACTGGACTGCGCAAAGCTTACAATGTCGGCGATATTGTCGATGCGAATGGACACCTAGTCTCGTACGTTAGCGGCAAAGCGAATTTGCTCGCGCTGCTTCGCTGCCGGCCACAACGGTAATATTGATTTAATTGACCCGGTATTCGCTGATGTGGGCGTCGGTGGTGCAATGGTTAATGTGCGCGCCTCTTGTACAGGAGATCCTGGGTTCGATCCCTGCTCAGACCACCTTATATTTCTTTCGACGATGGTCACCTCGCTTAGTGGTGGCGACACTATCGAGTACTTAGCCATGAAAACGCTTCTCAAAATACCGTTCGGAAGCGGTGTAAAACTGTAGGGCCCAACCAGTGAGTGTAAAACTAGAAAGTGAGAAGCTCTCGCCAATCCCTTTATGGGATGTAATGGGGAACCATGTATGTATGTGTATTCGCAGTTGAAGTTGCTGAGGCGACGCTGCCTTTGATTGATGATTGATTGCCACAGCGGTTGCAGGAGCATTGATGAAAGCTTGGACACAGGCCCAGAGCGGCTGATACGGTCTGGGGATATAGGCAATGCCCTTAGGCGAAGGCCAAACAAGAGGTCGTGTGGGCTTGATGGCAATCCTGACATTGTCCTACATATGGCGAATGCATGGATAATTATGGCAACGTTGCTGAATCAATGCGACAACGTGGACTTCGTGTTACCGAATTTGAAACCGGGGGCTAATGCTAAACGTGCATACTAGCTACAGGTCGATTTGGTTGCTCTGCCCGCTAGGGAAATAGCTCGAGACTTTTAATTGACAACCAATTTCATTTTAGGGCAGAACATAATTCGTCTCCCGCTCTGACAGTTCTCTGCAGGAGAGACGTATCTCCATTGCCGTGAATTTTCACTGCGCCAAGGCGTTTGACAACGCGGTGCAGGACGCTAACGCCTTTAAGTTGTTGAATCGTGGCTTTGATCACTCGACGTATCGGATGGTTTCCAACTTCCTAAGGGACCGCACGTGCTGCGTAAAGATCGGCGAATCGCTCACTGACGTAATGGCGGAAACTGCAGAAGTGCCACAATGCTCCATACTCGGACCGATATTGTATAATATCTTCATCTGTGACATACTCCAACCACCTGACGGGAATCTGCTCGTTCTTTATGCAGACGATATCTTCGTCGCCTCCGCAGGTGCTCGGGCGAAACTTATTAATACGCGGTTGAACGTATACCTGGCTTCCCTTGATGATTATTTCCAGAGATGGGGCATTCGTCTGAACGTCGATGACTCTGCGGGAATAAATTTCAATGGAAAGCGCTGGTATCTCTACAGAAATATTAGGGTTTTTGTTCCAAAGCTTAGGGTTGGAAACGCTCCAATCGCGACGACCAGCACCATGCGTTATCTTGGTGTGATTTTTACGGAGGACTTCCAATTTTATCGACACCTGGACTTTGTCCTCGGGAGAGCGGCACGAATCTTCAGTGCCTATGCCAGAATGCTCTGACCCAGTATTGGACTGTGTGGCGAGGTTAAGTTGGTTATTTACCGCCAGATCATAAGGCCGCTGCTGGCTTACCCGATCACGGTTTGGTCGGGGATATCCTCCCATCGGATGGAAAGTCTGCAGATATGGGAGAGGAGAGTATTAAGCTCATGTATGTGATAGTGTGCTGAGGTCGGGATGGATGGCACACGACGGAATCCTCTCTTGTTGGGCTATTTACGATGGGATCGAGTTCAAACGCATCGACGATTTTCTTATAGAATCTGCATTGAGCTAGACATCACCTTGGTGAGAAAGTGTTTCAGTTACGTAACTCGACAGCACAATTTTTTTACGGAACTACACACCACCCGCTGGCCTAGATCCCACCCGCAGCCTTGATCTGCGGAATAATTTCTGCGGATCACTTTTTGTTTTATTTTATTTTCTGTTTTTATACATACTTTTTGTAGTTTGTAAGCTTTTTAATTGTAAGTGAATTGAAATTCAATTTTTTTTGTCTTTTTTATGGAAAAAATTGCTTCCTTAAACATAAAACTGCTGTGACATGATCCTATATTTTAAAATGAATTTTTGAGAATCCTTGAAAAATACCTAGTATGCAAGGATATATAGTTTTTAAGATTATGTATATGTAAGAAATCCTAAACCTGTAAATGTAGTACTTGACAATACAAACAAATCAATCAAAGGTGCGAGCGAGAAAGGTTGTGAATTCTCCAAGTATAACTTACGAAAGGTATTCAATACTGTTACACTGTCCCAACCAGTACAACAAAACATCCACGCTCCTGCTTTTAAACCACATTTGCAATTAATACTATTCAGCCTGTATTTAAACAAAAAAAAATCCATCTGTTTCTACTTTAATTTTTGTTTGGTTTTTCTGTTGATGTGATCGATGTCATCTGAAAATATCCAGATAATGAAAACGCCACTTGTAAAATAAAAACGCCAACATCTCCTACGCAAAGTGGCTGGCTGATCTAAACTAAAAATAACTACTCTTAATCAGTCGCTAAAACAATTTCGGAATTGCAACGTTTTTGTGTTGAAACTGTGAAATATTTCTTCAGTATGCATTTAAATACTTTTTATGTTGCAATATTATGCAGTGCAATAATTTCAATAACATTTTCGCGATGCGAAGATTCGGAAGAGAAAAATTTTTCCACCTCTGTCGCTAGCATGGAACAGCTTATATTCACGGAACAAATTTTAATCGATATTGTCGAGAGATACGCCAAGGAGTTGGAAGCAAAAGTTGGTGCGTTAAGGAAGTGAGAAAATTGCAAGAGTGATAATGTATACTGAAAAGAAAAGCTTCGTCACATCCTGCGATAGTTTGATTAAAATTTTGCTAACAGATAGATTCAGCGCTACAATGTACAAATTCATTGCCCCAATTACAAAATCGTCATATGTATGAAACTTTTCACGGCAGCAATGTAAACACACTAAAAAACGTGACTCATCCCAGTAACGCAAGCTTTTTCAACAAGCAGTGATCGGACAAAAATATAAGATACAAAGGATTAAGGGCGAGTTTCACAACGTCATTCAAAAGCTCGCAGAACATTTTCATATTAAGTGACATTGGACTTTTAAAGTACATGTAAATGGGGAATTTGCAACTGTGAAACTGTCCATAAGTTTTTACACTTTCTAAATACGCAATACTTAAGATATATGGGTGTCCGAAAATTCACGTAAGTGGACGGCAACTGACGGCAACGACAACTGAAAGTGAAGGGATCTATGACTGAAAAACAATGAAGAAATATTTTAAAAATAGTTAAGGGGTTTTGAATCCAATCATCTTGGGCTGGGGAAGTGATCGGATAATTCCTCTTCTAAAATGCGGCCGTTGGGACGTGTTGATTTAAAGGGTGAATATTTTACTATTTCTTTCAGTGGTAAATTTTCGCCAGTCTTAAGTTTTCCCCAGTTCACGCGTGTTTCGTGACATGTGTCAAAGTCAAAAATTTTCAGTTTGCCTTGCCATTTCATCATGAATAAAGTTACAAACGAACAACGCGTAAAACTCATTGAGTCTTATTATTAAAATTCGTGCTCTGTGAAAACTGTGTTCCGTTAGTTACGTTCATTTTATGGACGTCATAATCGGGCGGTCTATTCAAGCCATAGAGAAATACATATATATAGTGTCAACTTCCTTTCATCTGACGTTTCCTTTCACACTATTCGTGGTGCGGTCAGTGTGATAGGAGCTGGTCGGCTTACAGCAGGTGGTGTTGCAAGAATTGTTGACTTAAATTTGTAATGTCGTTTTGGTTGAAAACCGTACAATTTAAGCGTATTTTGGACTTTATTGTTATCTTTTATTCTTAGTATACATTTGTGTTGTATTTAACACGATAATTTTAACACCCAAAACGAAATGCCGTGGTTGTTTTCTTGTTGGTTGGCTTGAACAATTGCCCCTAGCTGGTATTATTAAAGCAATTCTTTCCAACATCCAACGTTCATATAACACCAGGCCAAATGTCATCAATCTTGCTGAGCAAAATATTTTCTCGATATGGTGTTACTCTATGATTAAAGCCAATAACAAAAAAATAAATGGTTTCCTATTGCATTCCATGAAGTGATTGGAGACAGCTTCTCACAAGCAGTGAGCTGTGCGCTTTCTAGATTTACTGATTGGTAGCTACAGTTTTACACTGGTTCCGAACGATGTTTACGGAGGCTTTTCCAAGGCTCAACATTCGATAGTGTCGGCGTCAATAAGCGAGGTGACCGCCGCCAAAAGAAATGTAAGGTGGTCAGAGCAGGGATCTAACCCACGTTCTCATAAACACGAGCCGCGCAAACTAGTTACCATTGCACCATCGACGGCTGTTCAAATTTTGCACTAGTTTCACTCTATTGGATACCAAACCATTAACCCGTGTCCCTAGGGTAAACGGGATTGATTTTAACAAATCCCGGGATTTCGGGATTTTTCGAGATCCCGGGATTTTCCGGGATTCTAATTGCTTTTAAATTTTTTCTATTTTACGGTCTTTTGCTATTTAATGGTCTTTTGCCTACGGCTTCTAAGAAAAAAAGGTAAAATAGTAAAAGGGGGCAAATGCATAGTTTCTGAGTTCTGGGCCCCGAAATTTCGGATATATGAGAGGGTTATGGCGTTAACGTACCCTGAAAAAAGCCATTGATATCTGTTTTTTGTATAAAACAATTCAAAACAAACTCATAAAATAATGTTGCACTTTTCGATAAGTCGCTTAGTTATCGAGGTAACATTTTTACGTTCACTATATTTCGGTCACAGAAATGGTCCGGATTTCAGCACTCTCTCATTAATGGTTTCACCTCAAAAATTGCAGCAACCTGAACCTTAAAGTGAGCATAAAACCAACAAGCGCACAGCTCACTGGTTGTGAGAAGCTCTCCCCAATTACTTCATGGGATGTAATGGGAAACCATTTTTTTAGGCTTCAAGCGTTACACAGGCAAGAGCACTTTATTTTTAAATTTTCCATACAGCCAATTTTAGTGCAATAAACTCATCCTACATGATCACCAAATGTCATCGAACCCAGAAAATTAACCACCACTATAAAATAAATAAAATACATATCATAACTTTAGTAATGTTAACTTGAATATTTACATCCTCGTCCTACATTTTATTTAATATCTGGCCCTTTCTCAAAATGTTTGGCGACCTCTGCTTTAAGACGTTGCTCGCTTAAATTTAAAACAAACCGAAAATCCCAATTGCAATTATAAATTCCGTTTCAAGTTTAATTAGTGAATTAAGAACTGAAAATCAAAAAGCCTTAAAACATCCTGAAGAATATTTACAAAATCCGTTGAATGGTTATGCATTGATTCGACGCATGCACCAGGATTGGCCCCATATAGAGTCGTATATGGATAAACCTGTGGATGACAGTAAGTAGTACACCAATCGATTAAAAATTACCATTTCCTCCCTCATATTTGATTAACTTTTTCTGTAGGTCATTTGAAAGATTTACAAGGATATCGTGCACAACTGCCCACATCCTCTGATTTACAAGATGCGTCCGAGGCAATTTATCGTTTACAAATTACATATGACTTACAAACCACAGATATGGTAGAGGGAATATTGAATGGCAAACAGCATAAGTAGGTCTGAGATTACTTATGTAAAATCATAACTACTGCTCAAGCTTTCCTCTATCCTTTTTAGTGTAACACTTAAATCAATCGACCGCTATTTTATGGGTTATCATTTGCTTGGAACAGAAGATTTTTATAATGCTGGCTTATGGATATATACCGCCTTGAGTTCCTATGTGGCTTCCGATTACACAAGAATTGTTAAGTTTGGGAAGGAAAAAGTTTGGTATATATATGCAGAAACTTTATTGAAGCAAAGTATGCAAATTTTAAAAAGAAACATTATATTTTAATTCGATTTGATTGCAGATCGTCCGGAAAATGCTTTGGCTGCCATACAACAGGCTACCGATCTATTGCCTGGGGATGCTTATTTGTTGAGGCGTCGAAACGATATTGAACATTTATTGAAATTCAACAATTTGCCACCATATATGGTAAAAATTAGTTAATCAAACTTGTACTTTGTCATACCTGACAGTATAACAACAAATTATTAGCTGTTTTGGTTTAGTTGCTCAGTTTTTAAGGGCATTGTGCTAAATTTTTTAGTACTCAGCACAATTAAGAGCATCGACACTTTGACGAAAAATATTATCGAAAGTGAGCCAACGTTTAAGTTCATCGCCACAATGGAAATATTCATTACAGCAACGACAAAATTGCCAGATGGACAAAATTGGTGATTGCTGCAATTACCATGTAGGTTCTGGCGATGAATTTGTAAATGAGTTTCGAGGAAACTTTTCCCCAAACTGTCGAAGCTTTTTAAAGGCTGGCAAGCTGATCATAGAGGGCGGAGCAATAGTCCGTAACCTTTTGAATGAAACACAGTTTTCCAATTTTTGTATCCCTTCCAAAAAATAGGATTTTTCGAGGTCCATAAAAGAGACTAAATCTATTTCCACCGACCCATTTCTTTAGGTTTGGAAATAGGAAATAGTCATAACATAAATAAATGGTTTCCCATTACATCCCATGAAGGGACAGGGGAGAACTTCTCACAAACACTGAGCTGTGCGCTTTCAAGTTTTCACTCACTGATTGGGACCTACAATTTTAGCTTCTTCATGGCTATATACTCGATAGTGTCGCCATCACTATGCGAGGTGACCGCCGCCGAAAGAAATTTTAAGGTAGTCAGAGCAGGGTTCGAACCCTGGATCTCATGTACAAGAGCCGCGCACACTAACCATTGCACCACCGACGGCCACGGAAATAGTCACTGTGGGCTAAATCCGGAGAATATGGCGGATGAAGTACCAAGTCGTAGCCCCATTCATGGAATTTTGCCATTGAGACTACACTCGTGTGCACACGTGCATTATCTTGATGAAAAATAATTTTTTTCTTGGCCATATGGGGTCGTTTTTTTTAAATCCTCGTTAAATCTGTCCCATAATTTGGCATAGTATTCGCCGTTTATTGTTTTTACCTTTTGAAGGTAATCGATGTGGATTATCCCGCGTGCATCCTTTTGCCATTTGGCCGACAAACTTACCTTGGCCTTCTTCGGAGCCGGTTCACCCGGAGAAGACCACTGTTTGGGCTGCTGTTTGGTCTCCGGAGTTTTATAAAGGACCCATGTTTCATCCACAGATACAAAACGCCGCAAAACTTCCTTTGAATTGCGATAAAACAACTCCAAAAAATCCTTTGAAATTGTCACACGATTATGTTTATGGTCATTTGAGAGCAAACGCGGCGGCACCCATCTTGCAGACAGCTGTCTCAAACCCAACTGATCATTTAAAATCGAAACGACACTGCCGTATGAAATGCCTATGGCATCAAACATCCCATACATTTTTACTTTTCTATCGACCAACACCATATATCGTGGATTTATTTGATATTTCGGAGTGTATTGACCTCAATTGACCGTCCTGAACGTTCAGCATCATTTGTGCTTGAGCGACCACAACGAAAGTCAGTAAACCACTTTTTTTTTACTATTGAAATCGATGCTGCAGGGTCCCCATAGTAAAAGAGCACTTGAAGTTCACTTTTTCCATTTTTAAAAAAATACACGAGGTTGTATGTTTTGAACAGCTGTTAAACTCAAAGTAAATGACGGAACTTGGTAAAAATTTGACAGTAGTTTATTAACAGGTGGTACTTGATGAGAGCGGTGTTGCGTTTCATATAACTAGTCATATAAAAAGTCACGAACTGTTTGCTCCGCGCTTATATCAACTCGTTCGCTCAGTCAACCAATTTATATTTCTTTAAATTCTAAATTAGCGCCGACCTCGCATCTTGATTTCATTTAGTTGATGACAAATTTCACCAACTCAATGAAAAGCTTCTTTAGTTTGAAGATTGTGCGTTTCTTCTCCTTTTTCTGCTTCATTGAATTTGAGATCTATTTCACATCAATCTTCATAATTGGACGTTAGAAATAATCACTGCTATCGATTCAAACTATGGACGTAGTATTGAAAAAATAAGGAGAAAAAGAAAAAAATCTGGTACAAAATTGAAAATAAATACATAATAGATAATATTGCAATGGACAGAAAACAATATCCACGCTATGCACATTTCCTGAATAAATAAATACATAATTCCCCATTACATCACGTGAATGGACAGTGGAGAGCTTCTCACAATCACTGAACTGTACGCTTTATAGTTTTACACTCACTGATTGAGACGTACAGTTTTACACCGGTTCCAAACGGTATTTTGAGAAGATTGTTCATGCCTAAATTCTCGATAGTATCGCCGTCACTAAGCGAAGTGACCTTCGTCGAAAGAAATGTAAGCTGGTCATAGCAGGGATCGAACCCACGTTCTCGTATACGTTCTCGGTCTTATGCTCTATTCTTGTGAATATTTTACAGTGAAATATATTCCAAAGAGTTTGACTACACATTAACAAACAATTTTCACCAAAATTTTGACCAATTTTCATAAAATTTATGGCAAACTCACATCAAATTGATGACAACCTTACATAAACAATTTATATCAATATGGTGAAAAATTTACTTCAACTTGATGACTCACTTACTTTAAAGTGATAAAATCTGTACATCAACTTCATTTAACTTGTTCTTCATGAATTCAATGAAATGTGTCGTAGGTTGGAAAATGAAGAAATGTGTCAACAACTTGATGAAGGAATTCATAAATATGATGAAGCTTTTTCTTTCACTGCAGTCTCTTGTTAGTCCTAATTTTTGTGGCGTCGTTGGTGCAATGGTTAGTAAGCGCGCCTCCTGTACAAGATAACGTGGGTTGGATCCCTACTCAGACGACCGTACATTCCATTCAACGACGGTCATCTCGCTTAGTGACGGCGACACTGTTGAGTAATTAGTCATGAAACAGCTTCTCAAATAACTGTTCGGAATCGGTGTAAAACTGTAGATCCCAAGCAGTGAGTTTAAACCTAGAAAGTGAACAGTCCACTTAATGGGAGGCAATGGGAAACAATTTTTTTAAATTTTTAGTTTAAGTAACACTTTTTATTGTAAAACCCATGTCCTATACTTAGGTATTACATTTTACTTGTATCGTATTGTAGGAAAATATACCAACTGGAAATGCCGTTATTGTTGTTACACTTTACCTCTTTCCTACCTACCAAAAGCCGTAGTGATATCCAGCGTTTAAACGAAACTCCAAAACGTGAATAAAAACCTGTATTCATCGAAGAGTTTGGACATCAAATGTTGCACGCACTCCATGTCATGGAGTGTGTTAATGCGCAAACTCTTTGCGATGAGTGTCCAAAACAAGACACCTTCTAACTCTTGCGGTGTTTACTCTTAACACGATCTCAACTTTTGTATTCTGGATGCGACAACAAAATTCGTGTCTAAATTATGCTGACTTTTGTTTTTCCCATTTTAATTCTATCATTCTTAACAGCCATAACATTCTCAATGGGAGTAATCGTTTTGTTTCCCTGTTTTATAAAGTTGGAGCTATTATTTTTGCTACCGCGGCTCAGCAACAAACATAAAGGTTGGTTCATATCGAGAATTTTGGCGATAACACCAATAACTTTAGTGAACTCTACACCTCCCAAAAATGCAATATAGATTATAGTTTCACACCCCATAACAAAATCTATCCTGATAGTATTAAAACATTTTCTTGGGCTGTTGATATTGAATTGTAGGTGAGATTAGCGTCATAATGGTCTACTGTCAGAATTTCAAAATAGCGGGTCCATTTGTACGCCGATTATTTTGAGATCGCTGAATCTATTTCGCTGCTTCCAAATCTAAAACTCAAAATGCTACAACATGGCGAAGAATTTTATCTAGTAACTTCGTGAATCTGCTGCTCGAGTTAGAGTTTTTGTTTGCGATTATTTTATGTGCAGTGGCTCTTCGTTTATCAAATTCGTGTGCTTTGTATTCGTCGTGAAACTTGATCTGCATGAACAAAATATTGAGTCGAAAGTTTAGGGGACTCTCAGAACGCTGGTGACAGCCCTTTCCATTTATATGTTAAATGTGTAAAATAACTTTTTCTCTTGGAAAACTTTTCTTAAGCCATATTCACGCTAACACGAAATTCCGAATTGAAAACTTAGATTTTTAGATGATTGATGGCATTCAGCTTTCAAAATCTAGATCAATTTCATATGGAAATCATGGCAAGATTCGAAATACCTACTATGACAACCCTAGTCTGATTGACAAATGTAATGAATGGAAAATGGTATTGCGCTTGAATAAATTTAAATAAATATTTAGGAGTAAATATAATATTGAAAAAGTATTAGATAGGTCAAGTTTAAATCGCACACACTTACAAATTGTATTATTTAACACTTTTTTCTCCAAAATTCAAATTTTCGGTTTTTAGGCGTAAAGGTCGTCCCACTTAAAATGGTGTATCTCAGAAACTACTTGAAAATACCAACTTTTTTTCTGTTTCTGAAAGATAATTAAATTTCCTAAATTCGCATGAACGATTGATTTGTTTGTTGCTCCGCCTTTTTATTTACAATTCGATTGTTTTCTTTAAACGACATTTGTGCAAATTTTTTTCAGTGTAAAAAAAAAATTCTAAAAAAATGTTTTCCAATATCTCAAGTCGTTTTCGAGATATAAAATTATGAATAATTCAGAAAAATACAAAGTTTCTGAAATTTTCCATTTTGAAATTGCAACATCATCTACAACTTCAGTAATTTTACATTTATTTTTTTGTGGAGTTTTATATATTGACAGAACCTATCGATATATGGACCATAGTTCAAAATCCTTGACCCACTATGTCACACTTCTCGTGGTCTGACCCACTTTCAAAGTACCCCAAACATAGTTTAATTTTCTACAAAAAAAGCATTTGTATTATTAACTAAATTTCACTTGACTGTAATTGTCGTCCAAAATAACTCACTAGGTCAAACAATTTGATCCCAGTCCCTATGAATTGGGATGTCGCGGTGCATTCTCCAAAACACCATCCCGCTTCCACTGCATCTACAATAGCACAACATCAGCATTTTTACGCTTGGCACCGTTAAAAATGGAAATACTACAATTACAACCATATATGGTGCTATATCATGATGTCATGTCAGATCAAGAGATTAAACACCTCCAGGAAATGGCAAAACCCAAGTTGGAAAGATCAAAGGTATACAGTGAAGATTTAGCCAAGTATAAGGTGATAGAGAGAAGAACATCGCAATTTTCCTTTTTCCAAGATGATTTTTCCAACACTACGCTACGCGTTAATCAGCGTATTGAAGATATGACTGGATTCGACATAAGTGGCTCGGATAAGTTGCAGGTTATGAATTACGGTCTGGGTGGACATTATGATATCCATTATGACTTCTTTAATCTCTCAGATGTAAGCAGTTAGAGTCGTGGAAGAACTCATAAGTTGTTGTTAATATATTTACATATTTCAGGAGGCTGATATAGTGCGTCAGGATGGTGATCGTATAGCGACTGTTTTGTTTTATGTAAGTGTACTCAGTAATTCAGTGAAGGATATTGAGAAAATTTATTTGCAACAAATTTAATTTTTCAAAGCTGTCCGATGTGGAACAGGGTGGTGCCACCGTTTTTCCCAACATCCACACGGCCGTCTTTCCTCGCAAAGGAACCGCTATTGTTTGGTACAATTTAAATAACCGACTCGAGGGTGACGTGCGTACTCTGCATGCTGCCTGTCCTGTTATCGTTGGCTCCAAGTGGGGTATGTGTCAATCAATCATTTGATATCAATTGTCATATTTGGTTATTGTTTTCTTGTTTTTCACGTTTTCAGTTTCCAATAAATGGATTCGTGCCAAAGCTCAAATGTTCAGGAGACCGTGTTTCAAGTGATGACTGATACATTAAGGATATAGCAGAGTATTTGAAAGCGTACAATTAATGAATTTATTAGCATAAAATAAAAATATTATAAAGAAATATTTTTAGCACTTTGGCAATATTGGAGTTTTTTGTAATTTATGTGTCGTTACAAATTTTCAAATTGCCCTTTTAACCGATGGTTTATTTGCCTTAATAAAACAATTTAAATTACGATAAATACAACAGGCTGTATTTTACTTGTACATGTCAAACTTGACACTTTACAATAAGACATACTCGTCGACACTATTACCTGACGATTTATTTCTCATCCGGTTTGATATGGGTTTCAGTTTCACTGCAAATCAGTTATTTATAGTAGTTTTGCCGATTCCAGATTCATCTTGTAGTAACACTGTCTGTTCTCGTATGTTCCAGGCTGTTCTTGCGAAATCGTCTAATATTCGTGGTGAATTGCTATCAGGTCGCTTTTAAAGTTGCAGTGATGGTATACTTTTAGGCGTAGTTAAAATTAGGCAATTAGGCTGCAATTTACATCACAAACAGTTTGTTGACATTCTAATGTTATTCTGGTATAAACTGCAGTTAAGCCATATATGTCAAGCATTTATCGTAATACGAGGGTTGAACTTTATTTTTCGGGATTAGAGAACAAAAACAAATATTAATCGTCGAAAATCACTTTATTGTTTTTCAAAATATTCCCCATGAAGATTTATACACGTTTGAACGCGTTTGAACCAATTTTCGAAACACTTTTGCCACTCTGATTGACGTACATATCTCCAAAGCATGCATTCTGAATGCAGCAACCGCTTCTTCAGGTGTCGGGAATAAAAGAAGTCATTCGGTGCCAAGTCAGGACTATATGGCGGATGACCCATCAAATCGATGTTTTGGGTGCTCAAAAATGCAATTGTTTCAGCCGATGTGTGAAAGCTCGCATTTTCGTGGTGAAGAGTGATCCGTCTTCGGCCGTTGGTTTTCCTGATTTCTTGGAAGACAACTGGCAAACAAATGGTTGTGTACCACTCAGAATTCACTATTCTGCGTTGTTCTATCGGCCCTTTGCTTGGAAGTCGACCATTTGTTTGGAAGTGCTTCGGCCCGAACAACTTTTGTTGGATTTGGCTCATCTTGAAACACCCATCCAGTTGACTGCTGTTTACTTTAGGGCTCATACGCGTAACTCCAGGATTCATCAACTGTCACAATGTCATAGACGTGTTTCGAAGCACCGCGATCGTGTTTTTGGGGCATTTCTTTCGACCAATCGACACGAGACTTTTTTTGAGCGATTGACAAATTGTGTGGGATCCAACGCGAACAAATTTTTTTTGTCAGTCAAATGTTTATGCAATATTAAATGTATGCTGGTCCCACTAATGCCTAAGGTTGTCTCAATCTCAGGATAGGTCACATGACGATCTTGCAGAATCAGTTCGCGCACAGCATCAATGGTTTTCGGAACAACAGCTGATTTTGGACGACCTTCACGAAATTCGTCTTGGAGTGAACTACGACCACGATTGAATTCACCATGCCATCGATAAACACTAGCCCTTGATGGAGCTTCATCGTCAAAAATTGAATTAAGTTCATCCATGCACTGTTGCTGAGTTAATCCACGTCGAAAGTTGTAAAAAATTATCGCACGAAAATTTTCACGATTTAATTCCATTTTTGGGCCGAGATGAATCTTGTAAGTTACTGTAAACAACACAAATAGCGCCCGTATGTCAAAACGTTCTGAGTACGCATAACTTCAATAATGTCCAACTACTTGCCAGACTGCAACACTAGGGTTGCCCAATCCCGAAACATAAATTTCAACCCTCGTAGTGTGTAATTTAAATTTGTCTATTAAGAAAAAGTGTAAAATTAAGAAAATGTCATACTTAATTAAGTTCAAACTCTAAATGAAATTCTTATCATAAATTGAAGAATTTCAGCAGAAACATCTAATATAATGTCGGCTTTTTTGAGGTTTGCTGATTATTGTACGAACACTAGACAACGGCCCAAGACGCCCAGGATCCGCTGAAGGGATCAGGTTACGAATTCCTTCATACAATTGTTATTTCCAAATAGAGAGAAAAGGTAAAAGGTCGATCTGGTTGGCGTAATATGTTATCTTCGTGTTGTAGGGTCCCTGCCCCTCCCGGGGTTGTTCGAGACCGGATAAGTAAGTAATTAAGGTTTCACAATGACAATTCCATTACGTAGCGCTCCGCTTTCAATAACACTATGCACCAAAATTTAGGTTTTTGCTTTGGGGGTGGACGATCCTGGGCTTCCCTATTTTTCGTTTTCCTTCAAGTTCGGCTTCGAAACAATGAAACAAAATCATAGCAGCAATGAAACAAATTCATAGCAGCAAAGAAACAAATTCATAGCAGCAATGAAACAAGTTCATAGCAGCAATGAAACAAATTAATTGCAGCCATGAAACATATTCATTGCCGCAGTGAAATAATTTTATTGCATGAACGATACTTATTCATTGCAACAATGAAACAAATTCATTGCAGCAATGAAACGAATTCGTTGCAGCTACGAAACAAATTCGTTGCAATAGTGAATCAAATTCATTGCAGCAATAATCATACTTTCATCACAGTGACGAACAATTTGCAATTCCTCAAAAGCGTACCACTTCTTTAAAAATTACCTGTTCTTAAAAAAACTACTTCTTTGTGAAAAAAATTCATACTCTTATGGTAATTTCTTACAGAAAGTACTTCTTCTTAAAAATTTTGCCTTTTCATAAAAAACACATTAGCTTTTCGGGAAAATATAATACGTAGATATACTTACAAAAAGGAACTAAAAATATCATTCTTTTAAACAAAAGAAATACATTCTATATAAAAAAAATGTTCTTAAAAAATGTTTGTCATTTTACAAAAAGTATATTTTCTTAAAGATCCATTTAAATTATCGTATTTTTCAACGGGCACCTTAGACATGTTGGAACTAACTAGTACATAATAAAGTATTTAACGAAAAGAACTTCGTTCCAGCCGGGTGTCCCCCGACACTTCATGTAATTTTTTTTAAACCACAATCTGTGCTTTGATTCTCAAGAAATATAACAAAATCTTAAAGCAAACCGCGAAAATTTTAAAAAAACTTCATATTATTCAAATTTTGTATTATAATAAACTTCATATTATATTATTGACATTTTTTTGGGAATTTCTTAATTAGGTAATCATCAAACCACATCAAAAAAGTACAGTTACATTACTGGCCGTCGGTGCGGCACACAGTGGGATTTCTTCATACAAGCCGCGGCAAAAATTAGAAGGATTCGAGCTAGCGCTTTGAAATTTCGCACACATATCTCATACTGCTAAATTAGAAACAAAAAACAAGTTTTTGTTCAAATCCGCCCACAACCACGCCTACCTCCCATATAACGTAAAATAAAAAATCGTTGTATTTTCCTCATTTTCATATCTATGTCAATAAAAATTACTGCCAGTGCTTGCATTTGAGTCCTCAATTATACTAAAAATTTAAGTGCCACGCCCAACGCCCATATACAAATTTTCATTTTTCAAAATTTTCGAGAACACAGATATAATTCTTTGTAGTTTGTGATAGATGTAAATCAGCACTTACATCTATATAAATAACAAAAGCCTAATATGTTAGCTGAATATTTGCAAAAAAATAGAGCGCCATAGTTTACCGTTTTTTTTTCATTAACCAATCATTCCAAATAAAAGTCAAATTTGTCCTATAAAATTATCGAAATTTATTAATTTTTCAGCATTTCTCAGTGCATACTTTTAGGGATATGATATACAGCTGTAACAAAAACTTTAACTACCGCTTCTATTATCGACAGCATTAAAACACATATGCCTAAAAGTATACACCATTTTATATGGTGTTTTCATCCATTTTTGTAATGAAATTTCGTGGCACTTTTTTTATAAAATGTATAACTTAACAACAGTATTAAATATTATGAGAATTTTATTTATGAAATCAAAAGAATACACTCCCCCCACCTTTCACATTTTAGCAACCAGACCACAACGATCGATAAGGACCACCTTTTTTTAGTCCAAGGAAAACTAAAAACACTTAGTTTTTTGAGTGTCATCATAAAAGCATGAATATATTTTAATCTGTTATTGTTATTCAATTATTTTTTCTTAAAACTTAATGTAGAAATACCATATTTTTCAAATATACATATTCCAAATCGATACGACAAACAGAAGTTATGTTTCCAGTCCATTGAAATGCATGAAAATCTGAGGCAGGTTACTGCAGAGTTTCATTTTGTTGACTTTGCCGCGTTTTTTTGTACAAATTAAACAATTCTCTACAAAACTGCATCACTACATTTTTGATATTTGACACTCGAAAAAGGGTATTTTTGCTGGCAAAATCCCTCTGTGCGGCAGTGGTTAGTGTGCGCGGTTCTAGAACATGAGAACGTGGTTTTGATCTCTGCTCTGACAACCACTGGTTTCTTTCGACGTCGGTCCCTTCGCTTAGTGGCGGCGACACTGTCATGTATTTGGCCATGAAAAAGCTTCTCAAAATACCATTCGGAACCGGTATTAAATTGTAGGTTCCACTCAGTGAGAGTAAAACTAGAAAGCGTACAGGGTTGCGAGAAGTTCTCCATAATGCCTTCATCGGATATAATGGGAAACGATTTTTTCTTTGTTTTTTATTGGTGCTCTATGAAAATCGGGTTGCCCAATGTAATTTATTTACTGACGGGGCGGATCAATAAGTCCGTGACTTTTTTGCATGAAACACAGTTTTTTTTTGCAAAAAAAATTATTTATTTTTGAACATACTCTCCTTTTAGCTCAATACACTTAGTCCAACGTTTCTCCAATTTTTGTATCCGTTCCAAAAATTATGATTTTTCGAAGTCCATAAAATAGGCATTTGTTTGATCAATAATTTCAGCATTATAACTAAATCTCTTTCTACCGAGCCAATTTTTAGGTAGGAATTAGGAAATAGTCACTATGGGCTAAATCCGGACAAAATATCGGATGAGGTACCAATTCGTGGCCTAATTCATGGAATTTTGCCGTTGAGACTACACACGTGTGCACCTGTGCATTATCTTGATGAAAAAGTGATTTTTTCTTGGCCATATGGGGTCATTTGTTTTTTAATGTTACCTTCGTCTTCTTCGGAGCCGGTTCACCCGGAGAAATGCATTGTTTAAACTGCTGCTTGGTCTCCGGATCCATGTTTCATCCACAGTTACAAAACGCCGTAAAAACTCCTTCGAATGGTAGGTTAAACAACACCAAACAATCCTTTGAAGTTGTCACACGATTATGGTTAATTGAGAGCAAACGCGGTACCTATCTTGCAGACAGCTTTCTTAAACTCAACTGATCATTTAAAATCGAAACCACATAGCCATATGAAATCCTATGGCATCAACAATCTCACGCACTTTTACTCTTCGATCGGCCAACACCATATCGTGAATTTTTTCTACATTTTCGGGTGTATTGACCTCAATTGGCCGTCCAGAACGTTCAGCGTCATTTGTGCTTGTGCGACCATAACGAAAGTCAGTAAACCACTTGTTTACCATTGAAATCGATGGTACAGAGTCCCCATAGATTTATCAAGATTTTCCTTCGTTTGATTGACGGGTTTTTTTTCGCAAAAAATAATGTTTAATAAGCATACGAGATTCAGTTTTTTCCATTTTTAAAAAAATGCACGAGGTTGTATGTTTTGAACAGCTGTTAAAAGTAAATGACGGAACTTGCTCAAAATTCAACAGTAGTCTACTAACAGGTGGTACTTGATGGGAGCAGTGTTGCATTTCATATAACTACGAGGGAAGTTCGAAAAGTAACGGACTTATTGATCCGCCCTCGTATAATGGTATTTTGTCGACCATTTAAAGTTAATGCAAATAATATGTGGCGGCAAGGAAGTAGTTGTTACGCAACAGAGCTAATTTGTATGAAATTGTAGCAGTCAATGCTACTAAATCAGTACTACTGCTACTAAATTCTCTTAGTACTTTTCTTTGCAACTGTGCACATAGAAATGGACATAAAATGTACGACAATAAAAATACCAAAACAAATTTACCGCCGCCTTCTACATCAAATTAATAAATACGGATGAAATAAAAATTGTATTATTTGGAATTATTTTTAAACTTAAGCAGATTCAAATTTAAAATTTTTTTAAAATTAAGATTTCTTATTCTTTCATTGCAAGTTTATTTTTAACTGTTGAATTACTCATCAATATCATAGTCCTCATACTGCTTAGAGTCCGCAGTATCTGATTTCAGCCCACAGGGTCGTTTAAATTCCTGTCCAACGGAATGGAGCCATTGATTGGCAACTGAAAAACGGGAATTTTTAATATAAGACAATTTTCCATTAACTGATTAGCTTACTCCATTTGGATCCCTTTATGACCGGACAGCCCGCGTGGTATGTACGGAAATCCATTTCGCCTGACTTGTGCAGATTATGCCAGACAAGCAAATTGTTTTTAATCGGTGGAACGGTTAAACGTAGAATTGGGAAGGCGGTGGCTCCACCCAATTCAACTTCATTCATCTGCGGCAAAATTGGAATAGACATCAAGAAACAGGTTTTATTTTAAATAATAAAAGGCCATTCAATTAACTTACAAAAAGCAGTGCGCTTAATATGCGATTACCCTCTCCAGGATAATCAGAGTCCGGTGTATGCGACGCATCCATGTGAGGGTCATAATGACCACCAATCCCATAGTTGGCCACTTGTAGTGGCTCACATCTTTTCATACTCAAACCTGTGATATCTTCCAGATGCATTAAAAACTTTTTCAGAAAAGGATGCTGTTTATAGTGAAGCCATGAACCTTTACTTATACGTCCCTCTACAGTCCGAGGTTCATTAGTGTCACCAACTTCAGTTCTTTCCAGGGATCCTAAGGCATTCTCAATTATTTGATCTATCACATTGTCTGAAATGATTTGGTGATAGAAGGCAACAAAGGGTTCCAAATTTAATTCTTCCATTTTCATGGGACCCACAAAATAGTAGGGGACATTATTTGTCACATAACGACAACGTAAGTTGCGTTTTTCGCTTGGTGATTGCTGCAATTCGCCGTTGCAAACTTGAGCGTAAAGACGATGTATTTTTACTTGGCCAGGAGATTTTTTTAACAACCTCCAACGTCGTGCTTCTTTGACCCCATTTTCGAATAGATTTCTGTTGGTTAAGCCGTAAGTGTTATTGGGATCCAAAGTCAAAAGTTGATTATTCATAACTGTAGCCAACTTCGGGTTACCAGCATTAAATAACGCTGCCCCTAAATATTCCAGAATGTCGGTATTCGTTACATAGGGATACAAACTAACATCGTCCACTAGCTCTGACAAATTATTTGTATTATCAATTTCTGTTTGATCATCGTCGTCATAATATGACTCATCCTCATAATCGATATAATCGTCCTTAATTTTTGAATCATTTTCAAATGGTTCTACTCCATATGTTTCCTCGTCTTCCAATCTTTGCATAGCCTCAATCAACCATTCACTTGCATATAGATTATCCTGTGACTCGTACAGACTTTGACCCAAAACAAAGCAATCAGATGATGTGAGTTTAGTATTGTTTCGGCTTTCGCCCAGTTGACCCTCAGCTATTTCCTCAGAGTGAAATTTATAAATGCGCTGCAAGCGTGACAAGCCACGGGCAGCTCCTTTCACATCTTCCGCTGTGGGAAGCGTGAAGTTGTTGGGCAATAACGTAGACGACACGTTATAGACTAAAATGGAAAAAATTATAGAATCTGCAGTTGTGGAAGACAATCGGTAACTCAGTAAAACCCTACCAGTTATTGCCTGTATCTGCCGGGTAAACTCTTCCATTTGCTTCCAATCGACTGCAAATCTTTTAATGGTTTTAAATGCATTTATGGGATCTTCAAAGTATTGAGTTGTATCATTTTGAATCTTCAACTGCTCCACTTCGACTTCATCAAGAAACCTAAAAGATTCGAAAGAATTGAATAATTGAAATTTTCCAAAATGGTTCAAGAAAACCTTATACTGTATTGATCCTCTTCGAGCAAACTGTTTCTTTTTAAATTTTTTAGTTTTCAAAATAACCAACATTTGCGGTTTCTGTACACGGTTTTCGTGGGTTCATCAAACAGAACGCAACCTAACTACAAAAAAGTCAACCCAAAATTTTCAGTGGAGTGGAACAACTGGCTTTGTTGATTAAAAATATATATAAAAATATATATAAAAAATAAATAAAATTATATAATATATATATAAAATATATATATAAAAAAGGGCCAACAACATATTTGTAGGAATCACGCACATGTTTGCAAGCTTTGTTTTCACGAATGTAGATGTGGTGCTATTTTGTTACTTTGTTGTCTTTCACGTTTTTGTTTTTAGCTGTTTTCAATAAATAAATCCACATTTTGGTCACAAAAACATATATTATATCCTACTAATCATTGCGTCTCAAACATATAATATTAAGTAGCACACACAATGTGGTTGGACACAAGTATTCAATATTTGCAACAAGCTACAAACACGTTATATTTGCATCCAAACAACTAAAAGGACAGATTTTTCAGCCTACAATTATATAACAATTTGGTTGGACACAAGTATTCAATATTTGCAACAAGCTACAAACAGATTTTTCAGCCTGCAATTATAGACATGTTCATACAGGAAGGAACAAATATTGACAGATTTTTAAGGCGGATATAAATGGTCCTTGGCTTTTGTTTTTAGCAAAAAATTAAAACCTGAAAGTTTTGAGTTACGACTCTTTAGTTGTTAGGGTGCGGTATGTATATTTCTTTTAAAAATCTTTCCAAAACAATAGCAATTGTTGAGAATAATTTCCATTTGGGAAACTCAATAAGAAAAACATCTGAAATATTATTTGGTATAGCCCTAACCATTTTCATTCCCCTGAAATAGTATGCGTTTTTTATAAAAACTTTCAATTAAAAACTGCTATAATTCGTACTGCTATAATGTAGTGGACAGATTTAAATTTACCAAACTTAGCTAAACAGCCTGCCACAAATAACTCAGCGTTGCCACTTTTTAAAATTATACTTCAAATTTTGCAACGAAATTCCTTATCGCACGTTGCGGGATGGGGGTTAAATTAAAAACAAAATGTTACAACTTTTGTTTTAACACTGTTATGATACATCCCACTATTGCACAGTACAACACGAAAAAAAAAATAACAAGCCTGTGTTAGATAACACGGGCGCATAGGTCAGACGTAGAATACGTTAGCATCCTTTGTATTAATGTACATACACACACATTTACACGCTGCTCGCAGAAGTAAACAAACGACAGCAAAGATCTGTAAACTTTCAAGCACACACAAGTGTCCACGCTCCCCTCCCTTCATTTTATGTTCCCCTCCAAACGAACTAATAACCGACCGATCAAACAAAACGAAATGTACACACACACACATTTACACGCTTCTCGATATATAAACAAAGCACAGCAAAGCCAAAATCATTTGATTTCACAACAACAACAAAAACAACAGCGGCATTTACAAACCAACAACAACAGCGGCATGTAGAAAAAAAGTCTAAAATATCATGCTCTTAAATATTTATTTCCTTAACTACATAAAACTTTTATATATAGACATATAATTTATTTAATGTAATTCGAAACAAAACATATTGTTACGAATAAGTAAAAGCTTTTGCTTACTGTTAATGACTCTACTAACAGTATGTAAACATCAGGCGGTTAGTGCTGCGCCTGAAAGTATGCATTGTAACAACGTACCAGCTCGCTAAACCAGTAGCATGAATTCACCTCAGTAAAGATAATTCTCCTGTGTAGGAGAATGTTCTACAAAGATAAACAACAACAACAACATCTATTTTCTAGAAGGTTCTTGAATTCGCTAGATATATGTACCTTCATTTGTGTATGGTGAGTTGGTATAAATAGCGGAGGTCTTTGGAATGGAGAGTTCAGTTTGTGATTAAACCCCGTAAAGTAAGCAACGCGAATTGATAGTAAAATACAAGACTTGTTAAAGTGTCATAAATAAAGTAAACTGTTGTACTGTATAAGTAAAATAAAAGGAAGTGATACCGTTGTAATTATCGTAATTAAAAACGAACCTTGTTTTATTATTGGGAATAAAACAACGCAAAAAGGACGAATAAGGAAATTCGTAACAATATTACCAAAACTGAGTAACATATAAAAATTGCTAAAATATGTTTTAATATTTAAGTAAAAGTGGGTGAAAGTTGACAAACATTTTCTCAAAATTTTGTGCTCCAGATCAACACCCCTACATTACCGTATAACGTATTCTACGTTAAAATATAACCATATACGGACACCACTACGTGATA